>CAVLGL010000137.1:53102635-53815135 GCA_963668995.1 Parnassius mnemosyne
GTGCCTCATTCATTCAACACCCAATTCTGGTATAATTTAAAGTATAAATTTTTTTTAACAATAATACTTCTATTTACAAGATAAGCTTAAGATTTATTGAAGATGGTCCAAACTAAGAGTAAACTTAAGCGACGAGAATGCATGCCAAATGGAAGTCCGTACTCTCTGCCTAGCTTTCTGGATGACAAACGTGAGTTTATATTTTATGTTTTTGTATTTTAATAAAAAAAACAACACATCTGCATTTTGATTCTTAATCGTGGATAGATCTAGATATAGGCCACAGCATTAACTTGCCATCAGGTGGACTCTATGCTCGCTTTTCACTTTCATTCTTTAAAACAGAGGCACCAATAATTATTTTTGTCATCTTAATTATAGCATATTATGTTATCGCTAAGATCATAGCTAAGGTTTTACGCTAATTGCTCGGAATACAAAAGTAATTGGACTAGACGTCTCGAAAAATCAAATTTGAGACATTACAGTTCGTGATGGAATTGCATTATGTCTTACTTTATTCTTAAATTTTCTTTTAATTCCATTTTACGTCAAAATTAAATGATGTTCCATTAAATTTTTATCTAATTTTAGGGTGACAATGGAATTAACATTCCAACTTAGGGTGCGTACAGATTAAGTAATAGGCTGTGTAACTTTTGTTTTATAATACGTCCACATTATGTAACATTGTTTTTGAACATTGCAATATATAAAAATACTGTAGAGTAACAATACAATATAACAATGTAATATGACATTGTCGTATGACATTGTCGTTTGTCGTTCTGCCGTTCGAGTTATAACATTTAGTGTCACGTTATATAACACGTTTTATAACATTCAGCCTCCACGTTACTGGAACACGTTTTATAACATATTATGTTATATAATGTGCACGCACCGTAAGAGTAAGTGGCTACCAATTTGTAAAAATTGAGGCTACAGTCGTGTTTTTATTCCTGAGGATTTCGGTGGAACGCCTCACGGTCTAATTATGTATACTGGCTCTCTTACCTTCAAATAGAATTACGTACAACGAGTGAACTATTGTGTAGAGACAGAAATAGGTGAAAGTGTTGTATCTACTCGGAGAGACACATTTTTGACGATGTAGAACCATGCTGCAGCTATTTTAGTGGTATAGTTGTAGCACAAATGGGTCGGCTCGACTGGGGAAGAACCACGATCTCATAGAATACCAGCGTAAAATAGCAGCTTAACGCTACTGTGTTGCGTATAGTGAGTGTAGAGAACCGGAAACCCTTTTTACTGGAACCGTGGCATTACATCTTAGTCCTCACGAGTGACAACGCATGTGCATTTTGATTTGTAATCGAGAATAGATGTAGATGTCTATGGTCTACAGCAACCACTTACCATCAGGTAGACTGTGTGCTCGTTTGTCACCCTAATTCTATAAAAAAAAAACCAGACAGAAAATCAGCCAAACCACCTTCTTTTTCTTAAGCAGCCTTCTCTTGCTATAGGGAGGAGGTAAAATTCTGTTTTTATCCATCACATCACAGCCTATAAAAGTCCACTGCTGAACATAGGCCTCCCTCGTAGATTTCTTCATGAGAGAATTTTGCCATAGTGGCCACGCCTGGCAAGCGGGTTGGCAACAACAGTTTTTTAAATTTTTGAATTGTTATCAGGAAGATGCTGCTGTTTTATTTTCGTTCTGTCGCCTCTTACGCCATCGAGACAATATGGGGTAGTGGATATTCTTCGCCATGGTGTATACTACATCTATAAAATGATATAATATTAATAATAATAATAATATTTATTTATTTCTCCCACTTTTTACACAGTTACATTTCTTACATAAGAGTTTTAGATTGTTGTGGGAGACAGGAGCCCAAACTAGGTTACCCTGTGCTATGGGTCTCCTGACTACCCCTTTTTGGGTTTATTAACAATTCAATGAATATATATCTAGACATGAAATGTGTGCGTGCGTGTGTGTGTGTGCGTGTGCGTGTGCGTGTGCGCGCGTGTGTGTGTGTGTGTGTGTGTGTGTGTATGTGTGTGTGTGTGTGTGTTTTATCTCACTATTCCGCTATTTCAGTAAATTCTCTGTTTCAGCCTAATCTAATTTCATAAGCCAATCTTTTTTACATTTATATTTTGTTAGTTGCAAAATTGAGTGTTCTCTATTAATTTTAATATATTTTTTTTTTTCATTTATAAAAACGTTACCCCCACACTAGGATTTTCTCCTGTATCGTGGAGGCAGTTTACAAACACAAATTTCACAAGGACAAACATCCAGACCCGGAACAATCATTTGTAGGTCATACAAATACTTGTTCCGTGCGGGATTCGAACCCGCGCCCCCCAGAGCAGCAACTCATTGCTATGCTACTGCGCCACGGAGCCGTCGAGATTAGAGATGCAGATAGATTAATTATTAAGTAAACAGAACACTACATTAATCAAGATCGCGTGTTTACTTTGGATTAATATTGAAGTTGATCGTTTTGTCAATTTTAAAGTATGTTAACTTAATGTCATGATTGCTAACTTTCGCAAACAATGCTCGCTTATAGGGACAATCTTGTGTTCTACGCCAGATTACCGAATAACCATCCCCAGTACATCGCTTGTGGGGAGCAGCCAGCAAGTAGGTGAAAATAGGGTTGCCAACATGTTTATATCAAACATGTCGAGTAGTTTCGTTGCTATTACCTGTAAAAATATAGCAGGTAAATAATGATAAGTAATAAAAAAAACATACGTTCCAAAATTACTGTATATTTTATAAAGAAATATTTTTCACGGTTACGAGCCTTTATTAACACTTACAATATGATCAGCTTACTTAAAATTATTTTGGAATAATAGTACTTTGTCCACTAATATAATTAAAGGATACTACATTATAATATAGTAGGTTTGGCAACAAAGGTGATAGTTCCGTGGGCAAAAGTATATCTTTAAGAGTATATGCACTTGTTATTATAACATGTACTCATGTATTATACATATTTATTATTTTAGTTAGCTATGTGCATACTTTTCACGTTTGTTTTATATTTCTGTGATGTACCATTTATATCGTATGTATTAACATTTTTTACGCTTACTTTTTTTTATAGGATAGGGTGACAAACGAGTACACAGTCCACCTGATGGTAAGCTCCTTCCACTTGACAGCATCCAGCGCAGAGCGGCTCGAATCGTCGACGACCGAGTCCTTTCCTATCGGTTCGATTCATTGGTACTGCGAAGAGATGTTGCATCCCTTTGCATTTTCTTTCGCATCTATCATGGGGAGTGCTCTGAGGAATTGTTCGGATTAATCCCAACCGCCAAATTTCACTAACGCTCATCGCGGCAGAACTCCCGATACCATCCACACCATCTGGATGATTGGCGGTCCACCACTGTGCGATTTAGAAGATGGTTTCTTCCTCGCACGACTTCCTTGTAGAATCGATTACCATTAGCGATTTTTCCGGACCGATACGACTTAGGGACCTTCAAGAAAAGAGCGTACTCCTTTTTAAAAGGCCGGCAACGCATCTGCAATTCCCCTGGTGTTGCAGTTGTTCATGGGCGGCGGTAGTCACTTACCACCAGGTGAGCCGCATGCTCGTTTGCCCCCTCTCCTATAAAAAAAGTGGTTGCTGTGGTCCATAGACATATACATCTATCCTCGTTTGCGAATCAAAATGCAGATGCGTTGTCACCCGTGAGGACTAACATGGACTGCCTCTTTTCCAGTAAAAAGAGTCTCCGATTCTCTACACTCACCATACACACACACAAACACAGTAGTGTTAAGCTGCTATTTCACGTTGGTATTCCATGACCGTGGTCCTCCCCCGGTCGAGCCGACCCATTCCTGCTACAACTATACTACTAATATAGGTGCCGCATGGCTCTACCACGTAGAACTGGACTTAATTCTACCTCTGCATTACCTTAAGGTAGACTAATAGGGAATGCCTCAGGTATTAAGTCTGCTTATATACGTGTGTATATAAAGTTGTAAATAAATAAATAAAAGTGTTAAGGTAAGAAATGTTTTGAAAAATCTGTTTTTAACATTGATTGTACTGTTCTCTTAAGGTTACACTAACATTACTTCTTGACTATAGTAATAAATTTTCGCCTACGATCTTACTATTAATTAAAATTATTTTAAATTTAAAATTCTCCTTATCTACATGACTGTGCTAGTTTTGAAGTTTTATAAAAGTTACATTAGAAGCATTTGGTTAAGTGCTTTGACATAAGAGCTGAGTAAACACGTTTGAAAGTGGAGTTTCATTTTAAACGTCTTTTTAAAAATATTGTATCTCAGAAAGTGGTTTTGATTTCTTGGAGTACGTACACTATTTACAACTTAAATTGAAATTGAATTTTTATTAGTATTAAATAATATGTATTAGATAGTCCAGGTCATGAAGGATAATAATTTTACACTCACCCGTTGGGAGTGAGGTGAACTTATTTATTACACAATGTCATTATAATTGAGAAATTGCACTTTAAATTTAATCAGTTACTAGAATGTGTTAATATACAAAACAATGTCTCAATGATATGCTCTTTAACTTTCTGCATATTTTAACGCTTTTTTTTTTATTTTTCCTCCTTTTAAAAATATCCGTAGTTTGGTAAGCCCATTTATAATGTAACTAATCTATCTACTTATACATTTTATATTTTTGTAACAAAAGTGATTGAGTGGACTAAAAATAAGAAATTAAATACATTTCTGTCATTTTAAGAATTGTCTGTCTGTCTGTTTGTTAATAAACATATCACGTATAAAGTACTACTTTATTTCAAAATAATCGTTCAGAAAATCATAACTACTAACGACTAAATGTAACTCGAAGATATGCTATCTTCAAGTTATATTTTTGTCTTTATCTTATCAAAATCGGTTGAATCTTTCAAAAGTTATGATTAATATCGTGACGTATGGATAAAAAGTATAGGTACTAATTTGTTAAATGGCCGGTAAGTGCATTTTAAGCTAATCTTATAAATCTTAATTAAATGATATAATATAATATTGTATAGTGATATATTATTCATTTAGGAACAATATCTTAACAGTGGTAGAGCCACGCGGCAGCTTTTGCTGTCGCACGAATGGGCCGGCTCGAACCGGGGTAGTACTTACCACGACCTCACAGAAAACCAGCGTGAAGTAGAGGTTTACCTCTGCGTTTCGCTTGGTGAGTGCAGGTGGCCGGAGGCCCTTTTTACTGGAAATGAAGCATTCCATCTTAGTCCTCACGGGTGACAACGCATCTACATTTTGATTTGTAACAGAGGATAGATGTAGACGTCTATGGGCCGCAGCAACCACTTTCCATCAGGTGGACTGTGTGCTCGTTTGTCACACGTATCCTATAAAAAAAAATATCAACCCATATATATTACCAACATATCTTTTTTATGTTTTCTCACAAATATTGACGTTAATCCATTCATACAGTCTTAGTTAAAAGTATTAGGGTCAGTTCACACCGAGACGCGACGCGACGCACCGCGCACTTTCCAGGATAGTGATACAAAATATATCTTTATTTACTACACAAAAAGATATATATTTTATTGAGATAAAATCGAAAATGCCCCGCGGCGTCACGCTGTGCCTTGAGATGCGTCGTGGCGTAACGCCACACATCGCGACGCAGCGGTGCCTTGTCGGTAGCATTTTGGCGAGGATTGAACCTAGATTTTTCGTGTACTATGCGCGGACACTTATTTCTTGATGGTACTCCTTTTATTATTAATCTACCTATACATTTAAAAAAGTACGTATAATCCCTAAGCTCTCGATTATTATCTTTCTGATTCAAGGGTTCTTTATTTATAATGAATCGATAGCGTCGAAATCTTTGTCTTTTATTTTTAAGAACTGTGGTAGTATAGGGCCATCTTTCTGGCATCCATAACTTTTTCTACCACCAAGACGGCGCCACTATAGAATGAAGTGAATATATTTAATAGATTTCATAGCGGGGAAGTTAAATTAATCGAAATATTTAATAGTTAATGTTTCTCTCGGATAGATTAGTAATTTTATAAAATAATAAGATTAGATATGAATAAACCAAACTGCAGATATTTCCAAAAGTAGAAAAAAATAGTTAATAATTGGCAAAAAAATTAAAGAGGAAACCACCGTCTCTACGAGCATTGTTTTGTTTGTTATTATAATATACACTAGAAACTGATTTACTTTTATTTACGAGTAAATCTAACTGCGTACCTAACAAAAAACTTCATCTCAGTCCCAACTAGTGACATCTGGTGAGTAGAAGATTACTAACCCTCATTACTGACTGAGAAACTGACTGAACTAAACTCCAATTTTGAATGATACTTTTATATTGCATATGCATAAATTACATTGAATTTAATACCGAATCGTTAAGAGATATTTTCAGAACCAAGGGTTTCCTAACACTGACTGGAATCTTTATACTGGAATTATGCCTATTTGTAATAAAACAACATGCAATATTTTAATTTGAAATCTGATTCAAAGAAAAATATTCGTAAAGAATTTAAATATGATATTAACTTACCTATTATTAGAAATATGATTTATTATAAAAGTACCTATATTACTGCTATCCGTGTATACAACCAGTTACCACTGGTTATTAAACAATTAAATGGAAATATGTTCAAAAACAAAATTAAAGAACTTGTTAATTGAAAATGTTTTTACATTCTCAATAGGTTTTTTAGTAAAAGTAATGTTAGTAAGTAGTTAATTTTAAATTTATGTTTTCCTTTTTGAATATCCGACATGGGTTATGGAGACTGTTGAGCCTAAAACTATATGTTTTTGTATTAAGATCATATTGTACACAGTTATGTAATAAATACATCTTTATCTTATCTTTATCTTTAACTTTAACACTTTCCGAACGTTACTTAGTTATAAGGAAATTGTTACGATGTTGTACTTTATTAATCTATATTGTTATTTGCTCGGGGAAATCTTCAAAGCCGATAAAAAACACATTTTAACACAAATTTTCTATTTTCTTTCTTTTAAAAACAGGATAAGGAATTTCATATAAAAATTTCGGATAGACTTCAGGAAAAATGTCGATTATTGGTGAAAGACATTGCTATCATTCAATTAAGTTAGCCATAGATTTAATTTGTTTATATTCATATTCTTCTAAGATTTACCGATAGGTGTCCACTGTCCACTTTTAGTAAATATACTTCAAATCATTACAATGACAATTTTTCAAAAAGTTTTACTATTGTGAATTAACTATTTTTTTCCAATCTATGATTTTACAAGCGCCAACGTAAAAGTTTAAATAATTGACTTATAATTTATTAACTTCTTGAAGTTCTTCTTAAATGCATACTTGATAAGATCACGTAATAAAAGTTTATTATAGTTTATATTGTTATCTTTTTGACAAATGTAATTATATTAGTATTTTGGCATCATACAATGACATTAATAAACGCAGGATAAACATTTTTTACGTCATTTTTATGAAGTTGTTTATAAACAAATAGACAAGTTTAATATTAAAAAAATGCCTTTTTATTGTCATGGCAAAATGATAATTTTTTTAAAAAATCCTGAAATATATTTTTTAATTGTTTATTATTGTTTTTTTTATATTTCCATTATTTAAATAATTACTAAGATGTTTTTCTATAAAACTATTATAACTAATGTGCATTTCTCTATAGGTAGACAAAAATGTATATTAAAAATTGCATTGTTTGTAAGTAACAATTTGTTATAAACAGTTTATAACCCCCGGTTTAATTTTTTCCTGAAAGTAAATTAACTTTTATCACGTGATTTTGTCAAGTATGTATATAAAAAGGACTCCAAGAAGTAAAAAAAGGTAAAGGTCAATTATTTAAACTTTTAAGTCGACTCTTTTAAAGACAGAAACAGAAAAAAAAATGTTAATTAACAATCGCAAAACTTTTTGAAAAGTTGACATAATAAATGTTTTCCAACGGGGCTTTTTCAAAACTCAAACCCATAGACAGCTACATCTATCTTCGTTTGCGAATTAAAATGCAGATGCGTTGTCAGCCGTGTAGACTAAGATATAATGCCTCTTTTCCAGTAAAAAAGGTCTCCGGTTCTCAACACTCACCATACGAAACACAGCAGCATTAAGTTGCTACTTTACACTGGTATTCTGTGAGAGCGTGATCCTTCCTACAACTATACGTACAAAAAATATGTGCTAAAATATATAATTTTTTTATAGGATCGGGTGACAAATGACCACGCAGTCCACCTGATGGTAAGTGGTTACCGTGACCCATAGACATCTACATCTATCTTAAATAAAGAGTCAAGATGCAGATGCGTTGTCACCCGTGAGGACTAAGATGGAATGCCTTTTTGCCAGTAAAAAATGTCTCCGGTTCTCTACAGTCACCACACGAAACACAGCAGCGCTAAGCTGCCATTTTACGCTGGTATTCTGTGAGAGCGTGGTCCTTCCTACAACTATACGTACAAAAAATATGTGCTAAAATATATAATAGCATTATTATTTATCTTAGCATATATTTTAATTGAGATTTCAAGTGTCGATTTATCACGTTCGGCAGTAAAGTAAAACCTTCTCTTATCGTATCTGAGAAGGTTCACTCAACTGGGAAAATTCTGCACCCATTTTTTTCTACATTGCAATCTTACGTGTCATGAAAAGTAAAAAATTGCAGTTTTTATTTCATTTATATTTAAGGGTTGCAAATACGAGTAAAACGTATTATCGTCAGCCATTATATCAGAAGTCCACTGAACATAGGCCAAATAAACATAGGCTTCCCCCATAAATTGTCAAGTAGCATGATATTTGCTATAGTTGCCACGCTACGTAGGCGAGTTGGCAACCGCAGCTATTATTATTTTGATCTGTTGTCAGGTAGATGATGCTGCCCATCTCCTGTTTGTTTTCCTATATCGCCTCTTACGACTGGATGTTATGAGATAAAAAAGCGGCAATTTTACACTCCTGTTCATGAGTGTAGTGTGGACGATAAGAGATAACAAAGCGACAACTTTTCTACTACCATTCATGAGTGCAGTGCTTCCCGCGTTCACAGTGAATAAAATTTATAAGGAATAAAACAAATTTTAAGGATTTTATCGTGTTTAATTTAAACTTTTTTTATTCCCGATGTTTTGGGCCCTTTACAGCAGCCATTTTCACGGGAGGACTAAAGTGTTTGACGAGCTGATGTCATAGTATTTCTAATAAGACTGCCTTAATACATCTAATAAGACTGCCTTTAAAAGATTGGTACACAAGCAATTTAATGATAGTTAGTATGGTCAATTTGGTTACCTTTGTTGTTATTTTATTTATAGGTTTATGTTATATATCTATTTGTATTTATAATATATATATATTTATGTACCTATATATTTGTATGTAAATATAATATATTGTCTGTATTATATTTTATAGTATATAAGTTTATAATATATGAGTTTAAATACAATTATATATATATATATATATATATATATATATATATATATATATATATATATATATATATAATATTAGTTTATTTTTAAGTTTATCAGTGGTTTTTTTTCCTTGATTTACTCTATTGTTCATTTTATTTTGTCACCTATCACCTAATTTCCACACGTCCCGGGTTGACTGGGAGAGAATGCCTAAAGGCATTAAGTCCGCCCTTTGTAATCCTTTAATTAAGGTGCCATAAAGTGTAAATAAATAAATAAATAAATAGTTGGAATAGAATAGAATAAATGCAGTAGTATGCTTGGGTTTGAATTTAATTTTATTAATTATGGTAGCACTCGGACATCTTCCCTATTAAAATTAGCATGTTCTTTTTTTATTTCAATAGGCTCGCAAATTATAATTGGTAGGAATCGGTGTTCTATTGCAAGAATTTGTTGTCTATCAGATCCGATATAATGGTTGCGACGATACTAAACATGTCGACATAGTTTAGACTTCCCGGAGCGTCGGTGCTTTACATCAACGATATGTTCTTTTACGGGGGTTTCTATGTAACTATCATCAAAAGATGCTTAAAACACTCCACGTAATTTTTTTTAAAATTAAACGTGATAAAATCCGTAACATTAGTTTTATTCCATGTACAGTATACGTCATTATAGAACTGCATTTATGAAATTTTGAAGTCTACTCGAGCGTAAAACAAAATATCTACTACCATTTTATGGTGCCAAACAATATTAAATAGGATTATGTAATGATATGAATAAAATATCTCAAATAAAAGTTATACCGTAAATTGAGAGGAGACACTGAAATTCATCATAATTTTTTTAAAACTATATTAACTTTAATTATGAATGAATCTTAAGAGTGAAATGTGAATAATAATAAATTTTGATACCAAGACAATTTACCTTTATTATCGGAAGACACGTCTGATATAAAAAATAGTAGGTGTTTCTAGACATATATATTCACGTGTTCCTATAGCATATTATATCTATGCCAAATACCAATCATTTACGTATAAAATCTTTGACTGACTTACAGACACAGACTCCGAGGTGACTAAGAGTGATCGAATTTTGCTAAATTTGTTTCTAAATTCAAGTTCACGCGAGCGAAGCCGCGGGTAAAAAGCTGTGTATTTATAAATTACCGTAACTGTTACCCTTTTCTTTAGGTTATTTTTCATATTTTCTCAGGACAATAATATGTACGTAGCTTAGTTTTATTTTAAATAAAATATCAAACGAATACATCACCCACGGTTGTCAAGTAATCCGTAGTGTCGTTAAAAATATTACAAATATTCGAAACAAATATATTGCTAACAAAGATTCCACGCAAACGATGCATAGCTAGTATAAAATATAATTAATTAACATTTCAGAAAATGAAAATTAACTGTTACATTTTCCGAACGAATTAAATTCCTTCGTCGTGAAATCTGTCAATTGTTCACATCATTCCTAATTGGCGCCGCTCTGGTAACAGAATAATTCGTGAATCATTGTTACTGGCTACTGTAGTTAAATGAGCATGTGGCTGCAGAGATAAATTTGTTTAGCGGTTAGTCATCGAAGAGTCTTCTTATGATTTCTTATTTAAAGGTGAAACTCGTGTAAAGTTATAGACAATGGACTTAGCGTAGTGGTGTTAGGTATAATGATAGCAGTGTAATCGTTTTAGGTTTAGTGATAGCAGTAATATCACCACATAATTGTGTGTGTAGGGAGGAAAGGTTCTATATTCAATCAACTTTAAAAAGGAGGAGGTACTTAATTCGACTGTATGTTTTTTTTTCATGTGTGTACCTAATAACTTTTTTCTCGGTGAACCGATTTCGATGATTCTGTAAGCTAGTGCTTCTCTTGTAGGTACTCGTAGTCCCATTTAAATTTGATCAATTTTATTTTTATTTTAATAAGTATAACAGCAGCGTATATCACTAAATACAATTTTCAAATTCAAGTATGCCAATAACAGTTATTCACATATTAAATGTAAAGGTAAGCCAGGTACAATTATAATGATTTAAAACAATGGAAATTAGACCAATTTAAAACAGCTTAATAAAAAAACAGTAATAAAATTTAAGTAATTTTAGGTTTACTAAGGTTTATCAAGGTTGACCAGTAGTTTTTGAGTTATCCTTTATAACTTATATTGAAGTCAGTTGTAGATTCTTTTTTAATTTTACCACTTGTATCTAATACGCTGTGTATTAACTAACAAGTAGTAAAATTAAATATTTTATTTTGCACGCGGATTGCAGCAAAATAATTTTTACATAATATATTAAATGAAATGAAATTAAATAGCTTATATATTTTATTTCACTAGACTCCGAGGGTTTCGTTTTATAACTTGCGGTAAAGTTGAATAATATCGGAGTAGCTAAGAAAATTTATTTCCCATGACGTTTGCAGTAAAATGTACAGAAGCTTAAAAAGTACAAAGAACATTAAATATTCAGAACAAAGGAAGTATTAAAACAAAACATTTTCCAGGTTCGGTTTTTTCTTGACTGTGGAAATTATTTTTTTAAATACAATAATTTTTGTGTATTAATAGGAAACTAATTTGTTACACCGATAATTAATATTAACATTTTCACCATTTCAAAGCGCCATGTGATGACGATGTGCGAGAATCCACTTCATAACATCCAGTGGGTATCGTGAGAGGCGACAGAGAGAAATAAAACAGGACATGGACAGCAGCATCTTCCTGATAAGAACTGAAAATAATAAAAAATACGGTTGCCAAAAAGCGTAAATATGACTGTACGAATAAAAGTGGACATAAAGAAGTTGTTTGTCTAGGGGTCTACGCCTCGGACATAAGCCCACTTATATCCGAGAGCAGTTTTGGGAGTTGGTAAGGATGGAGGAAGGAAGGAGGTAATGAAAATATTGTGATATTAGGAGATTTTAATGGAAGGGTTGGGGTGAGGAGGCTTGGTTATGATCGCGAAGAAAATTTTTGGCCAAAAACGAAAAAGATTTTTGTGCGTTCGTGTACTTGAAAAAGGCTTATGACAAAGTGGACAGGGATGTGTTATGGCAAACACTGAACTCATTTGGGTTGAGCGCTGGGTTTATACAGGCATTGAAGTCTCTGTTAGGGACACTAGTGCTTGTGTCAGGATCAACGGGGCCTACTCGAACTGGTTTGGCATCCATAAAGGTGTCAGACAGGGCTGTGTGGCTTCCCCGTGGCTGTTCAACCTATTTATGGACAGTTGTTTGGAAAATTTTAAAGTAGAAGAATGCGGGTTAAGAATGGGTGAGTTAACCGTCAAATGTCTTTTGTACGCCGATGATCAAGTCATATTTGTGTCGTCGTCGGCCGAGTTGCAAATAATGGTTGCATTAATGAACAGGACATTGAAAGAAAAGGGAATGAAAGTAAACGCAAGTAAGACGAAAGTTATGGTTTTTGAAAGAGAAGAAAGTAAAACGATATGTGAAATAAGAATAGAAGGGGAATTGGTGGAGCAAGTAGATGAGTTTGTGTATTTGGGATGTGTATTTAGCAGGGATGGTAGACATGATAAGGATATAGAACGACGAGTGAATGCAGGAAATAGAGTAAATGGGGCTCTACCCCTATTGTGACAAGTTAGAATGTGTAGAAATTGGTGATATATTGAAAATGGGCCAAATCAGGAGTACCTTTAACCGACCAGCGTATATGCGTAGGTATATGGATGTGGAGGAAGCGAGAGAGGTGTGTCAGGATCGTGCCAAATGAAAGTCCATAGTCTCTGCCTACCCCTCTGGGTGACAGGCGTCAGTGTTTATGTTATGTTTTTATGACTGTAATGGATGGATATAATGTGTAGCAACAAGCTTGTATTTTTATTAATTAAAACAGTCTTAGCGCATGATACGTTTTTAATTCAAGACTGGATCTTAACATTATTTTTCACGTAGTGAGGCCACATTACACCTGCGGTATTGTAGCTGCAGCATAATGGATTGGCTCGACTGGTGCAGAACCACTCCCTCACAGAATAATTTTACTCTGTTTTGTAAGGCGAGGGACGAGCGCTGGAGACACATTTGTCTGGTAATGAGACATTCCACAACACACGTATGATTTAATAGGAAAATTAGTTATTGGAAATACATTTGGTTATATCTTGAGTTTTATTACTCATACGCGGTTGATTTTCTTAAGTAGTGCAATTAAATAAATGCATGTATTAACATTTTGGAGGTTGTTTAAGAAATATGTCCTCATATCATTACGTAGGTGACGTTAGAGACGACGCAGAGAAACAAAACAGAAGATAATAACTCAAAACAATAAAAACTGCAGATGCCAAGGCAAACAGATTAATCGGGAGTGGACGTTTCATTATTGTCGTCATCATGACAGCCCTTCACATGTTTACTGCTGAACATAGGCCTTCCCCAAGGAATGCCACAAAGCATCCACTTCATGCATGTTCTTACCAGAACGTCACTACATCTAGTAGGGGGGATATACTTCGCCTGCTGGTACTAGGCTGCCACTCGAGAACCTTTCTTCTCCATCGGTTAACGGTTGCCGGCCCATTGCCACTTCAGCTTACCAATCCGTCGGGCTATGTCAGTTACTGTACTTGTACTGCGAAAATTCTCGTTTTTAAGTCTATCAAGCTGAGAAACCCCGAGCATAGTCCTCTCCATGACCATGTCTCAGATCCACAGGTCATCACTGGCAACACGCACTGGTTGTAAAATCTTGTTTTGAAGTTTTGAGGTACACCTATCGAGGAGATGTATCTTAACCTCCCGAATGCTGCCCAGCCGAGTTGAATCCGTCGATTGACTTCAAGGTCAAAGTTGGACTTACCTAGTCGGACTATTTGTTCTAGGTAAACATACTCGTCAACAATTTCGAGCTTAGTACTCCCAACAAATATTGGCACAGGTGTGACATATACGTTACACATGACTTTTGTTTTGTCCATGATCATCTTAAGAGCTATTTGTTGGGTGGCACTATTGAGGTTATTGAACATAGTGCTAAGTTCCTCCAGCGATTCTGCCACAAGAACTATATCGTTGGCGAATCGAAGATAAGTGAAGTACTTACCATAGACGTACAGTAGCTGTAAACGTTTTCCAATGAAACTGTGGAGATTTTCGGGGATATTACGTCACCCTGTCTTACACCTCTCTGCAGTTGGATTGGTTTCGTAATTTGTTTCTATACTCGGATAGTCATCGTAGCCCTACTGTACAAACAGTTCAGCACTTCGATATACAGACAGTCAACTTGGCACTGCCCGAGCCCGAATTTCGACGGAATAAAAGACTTTCTTATAGTCTACATACGCAACACATAATTGCAGATTGTACTCTTCGGTCTTCTGCACATCTTGCTGAAGGGTATGTAAGTGGTCTATAGTAAAGCAATATAGTAAAGCATTTTTGAAAACCGGCTTGTTTGGGAGGCTGGAAGTCGTCGATTCTGCGTGCGAGACGATTTTTAATAATTCTCGTAAACCGCACGTAGACGTGACTCAGAATGGGAATCGGTCTGTAGTTCTTTAAAAGAGCATTGTCGCCTTTCTTGAAAAACAAGACCACGGAACTTCTACGCTGCGCCTCCGGAGTAATGCCACCGTGCAGGACGGAATTAAAGAGCTTCTCAAGGACTTCTAGTACTAGTTTTCCACCCGCTTTCAGAAGCTCCGCTGTTTTTCCATCCTCACCTTGCCGTTGGGACTTGCCGTTTTTAAGGTGCTGGGAAGTAATTTGAACGTCTCTCAGATTGACTTCCGGAATGTCATCGGAATAGTATCGGATAAGACTTAATCTTGGATCATTATTCACTCTTGCGTGTGGTTTCAACGATGACGTGTACTACTGCCACTAGAACCTCTCAATTTCACTCAAAATCTAAGATTTCCCGGAAGCAATGCTACCACATTCAGCCTTTAGCTATGACAATTGGCTTTTTCTGGCACACAGATCTCTGGCAAAGACTTTGGAGCCTTGGTTCCACTCGATTGCTTTTTTAATATGAGCTGTACTGAAGTTGCGTAAGTTCCGCCGTATGCATTTGGAGCTCTGTTGAAGACTGCAGCTTTATTTCCCGTCTACCAGCAATGAGATTAAGAGTGCGATCGTAGAGGTTTTGGGTTCTTCTGCGACGAGTTTTGCAGAACTTAGCTCCGACCGCGTGGACAGTTTCCACGAACTTGTCATTCATATCGTCCACTGCACTGCCGTGTAGTGGTGGTTAAGAATATTCACTACCTCATAGCTCCTCGTGGGTTTTGTAAGAGGTGATGGAGGGAAAATGAGGCAGGAGATTGGCAGCAGCATATTTCTGATTACAGAAAAATAACAATAGTAAAACTGCGGTGATAACCCGCTTGCCAAGCGCGACAACTACGGCAATATACTAATAACTAATATAATAATAACTAATGGCGAAAGTTACAAAGAGACGGCCCCCATTCCCCTGTGGCCTTGCTATTCCTGACTGAGGTGGCGACCATGCTTACGGCGGAGCAGGGGGCGGGGGGATTGAGAGGGTGAAAACTGGCAGCGATGGTTAGAGGCGCACTAAACCTAAAAGTTAAGCTGGAGAGGTTATGTCTTATGAAGTCAACGCTCCGTCCCCCTCGTGCTTTAAGCCCCGCAAAATTTTCAGCTTGATTTACAATATCGTTTTCAGTGCCTAGAAGAGTGCAATGCAGAGTGGTCGTTTAATGAGATGTATTTATCATGATAATAAAATAAAATTTAGTTATAACAACGTGTTAAAATTAAACGAATGTTAATAAATTACAATCAATGAAATAATACGAAAACTGTTAACTATAAGCGCTTTTATAGTCTTATTTTGTTGACTGAAAACAAATATTAAAATTTTAAGACGATATTGTTTTCGGAAATATATTCGCCTTTGAAATTTTTACAACTTTGCTCTTGCACGATGTCGTAAATATTTGACCTGAAAACGTAATGTGTATATTATAAAACTTTACTTGGGAGTAGCAGTTCCCGCGGTTTAGTACTTTTCATATGATAGTAATTGATGATATAATATAATAACTTCTTCTTCTTCTTCTTCTTCTACCTAGCGTTATCCCGGTTGCTCATCCCGCCCAGCGCGGGAGAACCCAGGGTCCGCTTTCCAACACTTCCTCCTCCACTTTGCCCGGTCTTCGGCGTCCCTCACAACTAGCCCATTGGCGCGCATGTCATCCTGCACGACATCAAGCCAGCGTTTCTTGGGCCGTCCTCTACTCCTGGCACCAGGTAAGGTCATGTCCAGGCATTTGTTTCCCACGTAGCTTGCTGGTCGTCGTAAGACGTGGCCGTACCAGCGGAGGCGACTTTCCTGCAGCTTGTCAGCAATGTCACGGACATGGAGGCTGCCGCGGATGTATGTATTCCGTACACGGTCTTTCCGTGTGACGCCACACATCCACCGCAGCATGTTCATCTCCGTGACATGCAACAACCGCCGGTGTCCCTCCAGCACCGATTATCTTTACTATGGTATGAAGCAACATATTGCCATTAATGTTCTATACATTTGAAATGAAAATTACAATCAAAAGCAAAATGAAAATGAAAATGCGTATCTATATAATGTCTCATCCTGCAAACAAATGAATAACAAAACTAAATTCAACCTAGAAAAGTTTTTTGACCTTTAAATATACAATAGGCGGGATCAGTTCCAAAATCAGGGATTTCTATCGAGATATTTTCAGTAGCAGCCCGTAGCGGTGATTTTAGCGGTGTTTTTCTTTTTATATGATAGGGTTGACAAACGAGCACACAGTCCACCTGATGGTAAGTGTTTGCAGCGGCCCATAGACATCTACATCTATCCTCTATTACAAATCAAAATGCAGATGCGTTGTCACCCGTGAGGACTAAGATGGAATGCCTAAATTCCAGTAAAAAGTGTCTCCGGTTCTCAACACTCACCATACGAAACACAGCAGCGTAAAGCTGCAATTTTACGCTAGTATTCAATATTTTACGCTGATATTCATGTTCATGTTCATGTGTCTCATCTATGTGCCTCAGAAAACACTTAAAGCCGTTAGTTCTGCGTCTGATCTCTTTATATTTATGTCGGATTACTGTCGCACCGGACTATGAGAGTGTGGGAATAGAAAGTGTACCTATGCTCGCGCAAACATCCTCTTGCGCAAACGCAAACTTTGCGCTCTTGTCTTATTACTTTAAGTACAGATTTTGATAAAAAAAAGTATATAATTCATTAATCCAAATGTGTGAGTATTAATTTTCAAGTTACAAAAATCGTGTAATAATTTTTCATCCTCTAAGTGTCTAAATTTTCCAAAATACTTTCTTAGTGGATGCCTACGTAATAAAAGGAAGTTATTGTCCTATTTTAACGCTTTTACTTTGTAAGGGTTAATTATATTGTTTTAAATCACTTAATACGTTTTCTCTATACAAAATTGAACAACCTTTGAAATCTCTTAGGGGGTCGAATTTTCCTAAATCCTTTCTCAATGCATGTCTACGTCATAAAATATAGCTACTGTCTACATTTCAGATTTATTTGCCAATCGGTTTGGATTGCGCGTTGATAGATGAGTCATTCACTCAGCACATCTTTTATATTAAAAAAAGAGGATATAGTAGAGAAACAGTGAACAGTGACATCTGTCGGTAAATGGCAAAACTAATCTATGACTAATTAAATTCTATTCGATTTAAGTTGTCATCGAGTCCATTAAAAATGAATTTTTATAAACGCTATTTCCAAAATAAATAAAAAGTATTTCTGTTATAAAGTAAGGATTTTGTCTAATTTTAAGAATTTCTTTAGCAAATAATCACATAAATTAATAACATGCACTTTATTGCTAAATCCAAATTTTCAAATTAAAATTAATTAAATAAAAAAAATAAGTAAAGAGAACAAATGTGTCAGGACAGCAAGTCAAAGATCAAGTCAAAGATATCGCGATATACTCAGAATGCATAACTCAGCCGTGGGCCATATTTGGGCTGTTACTTTATTTTTAAATTGAACTCTTTACTTTGTTTGCATTTTAACAGATAGGCGCTATTAAATAAACTCATTATCAGGACGCATTAACAGTAAATATATCCTAAGAAAGTTAGCATTGGTATATGAGCTACATCTACATCTATCCTCTGTTACAAATCAAAATGTATATGCGTTGTCACCCGTGAGGACTAAGATGGAATGCCTCATTTCCAGTAAAAAGGGCCTCCGGCCACCTGCACTCACCAAGCGAAACGCAGAGGTAAATCTCTACTTCACGCTGGTTTTCTGTGAGGTCGTGGTACTACCCCGGTTCGAGCCGGCCCATCCGTGCGACAGCAAAAGCTGCCGCGTGGCTCTACCATTGTTTAAAATAATATTATATGATATTTAGATAATAACGGATAGGAATAATATATAAAAACAACTCAATATCGGATAATGCAATTTTTCAATCTCACGACGCTAAATTTTAAACTCTTTTGTAGCTGCAAAAGGGAGATATATGCCTACTGCACAGCTCCTATGATAAATAGCGTAATGATTTGTAATTATTCCAACGGTTTCGATCTCTATGTAACACAATAGTGAAAGTGTCATCCAAATCAGTTCACAGGTTTTTGCAAACAACATGTTTTGGCATCTGTATCGATCATATATTATACCTCCATTCAATTACGAAAAAATATTCAATGTACAGAAATCGTCGTGTTAGAGTTTTAATATAGTATATATGGATAGATACAAGACAGATAGATAGACCAGCGACCCACTCTGGCTTCGCACGCGTAAGATCTATTAATGTGCCGTTATAGATATTTATTATAATCAAAGACAATTTAGGTTACAGTTGTTTGTTTTTTTTTTCTTAAAAAATTCCATTATTTCATATGGAATATAGCCTAGATCACTTCAGGCATTGCTCTCTAACTGTTTATAAAATTTCAGGCAGACGAACAGACCGACACAATTTTCTTTAAATTGTTATAGTTATGTCTTGATAGCATGGAAAAAATCCCCTGGCCTTAATAGAAGCTATTTATTTCAGTATCACAGACAGACAATTCAATTTTATTTATATGTATAGATTATTTATTTCAATGTCTAATCGAATAGCTCTACTCGGTAAACTTTTAAAATTTAAATTTTCGGGTGCGGAGTTTAGTCACCGGTACACTCATCCACCATCCATCCAAGGTAATCCATTACAGAATATAAAAGTCCAATACTGAACATAGGCCTCCCCCATAGAATATAATAAAATAGAATATAACCCTTTTTTTAATATAGATTACAAAAATACTTATTCATTTAAATTTTACCACTGGTACGGAAGAAAAGGCCTCTGTCCTGAGAAGAATCAGCAAGGAATCCAGCGGGACATTTATTAAACATTAATTTACAACATAATATTTTATAAAAGTAAATGTGAAAACATTTAGAAACAGTATGGTAGCGATCACCTCATTCCAAGGGGATCAGAAATTGCCATAAAGGGGAATTTCGCTATAGCTGACGCTCTTGGCAGACGAGTTGGAAACCGCAGTTTCTTTTGAGTTGGTATCAGGAAGATGCTGCTGCCATCTCCTGTCCCAACTTCCCCCAGTAGCCTTTTACGACACTCATGGGACCATATTGGATGGTGAATATGTACACTGCCACTACACGCTTTACCATCAAGTAATCTCAACACATTACGAGGAAAGCTTGCGTTTAGGCATTGGAATCGGACTAGGAGCGGCAATCTGTCATGTTCATAATTATTTTAGTCGCTGCGTTAAAAAGTATGGTCTTGCACTTTCATGTGAGAATTGCTAGGTAATTTATATAAAAATTTCAACCGCTTTTATTCATTCATATAAATTTCTTTTCAAAGTCTACTGCTGACCATAGACCTTCCCTTTAGTTGCCTGATAGACGGGATATTGATCATAGTTGTCACGCTTAGCATGCGGGTAGGCAGCCGTAGTTTTTATAATTTTGAGACAATATCAGAAAGATGCTGCTACTAATCTCCTCTCTTATTTCCCTCATTCGTTTTATTACACTGACTGCATGATTTTAAGGGGTTGTCTATCTCTTTTACGCCGGCATTAAAAAGGATTTTCTTAAGACGTTTACTCACAAAACCCTTGCATTTGCTCCTTTATCGCGTAGTTTGCATACATAAATTGCACAAGAACAGGCATTATATAGTAGGTCATACAAAATATTTGCTTCGTGCCGGATTCGAACTCGCACCCGCACCCGCACACCACTGGAATCAAAAACCCAGCCTAGCTGTCGGGAGTAAATAAAAAAAGTTGAAAAGAAATATTAAAATAAAGAAATTAAATCAACTCGAATTTTCGAAAACGTTTCATACGTTTGACGCTGGGAATAAATGTACTGGAGATTACTTGGAGCGTAATGGTGCAAGTTACCGCCGAGATTGTGCTACGGTGGTTTTGTTAAGTGCTCTAAGTACCGAGGTTAATACACTGGAAGAGTGAAGGATCAAATTAGAGGCACTACAGTGTTCGGCTTCAAGTGGAGCGTAATCCAGTTACATTAAGTGGCGTTGCAAGTGGTGGTTTCGTTTGAATTTCGACTTGAATGTATGTAATATTAGTTTTGTTTTGTTTATATAACAGCAATCCGCCTCGGCTTTGTAAGAGTGAGTTGTGGATTACGCCAATAGCACCACCTACCTACAAACATATGTAGAAGAATTATATGCCCAAGGAATGCCACAAAGCACTTCAGCATCCATCGACTTCCTGCGTATATACGAGTATATATATTCAGTCCTATTCTAATTCGACTGTATGTTTTTTATATGTGTTACCTCATTACTTTTTGCTGGCTGAACCGATTCAGATGATTCTCTTTTATTTGAAAACAACTGCTTCACATGTAGTCCCGTTACTGATCATGAGGTCCCGGGTTCGAATACGGCCGGGCAAAATCAGTTATTCGGTATTTTTTTGTCAACAAATTCTCAGTAGAAGCTTGGAATTAGGAAATTGGCGATGTTCCACTGCCGTTCCTCGGAGGGCACGTTGAAACCGTTTCTTCGCCTGATCTCTCTCCGGTTGTCGAATAACCGTCCCATCGGACTTTTTATTAATGAACTTAATTCATAACTACACTTTATTGTACTAAACGTACAAATGGCGGACTTAATGCCATTTGATATTTTCTACCAGCCAAGCGGAAAGATAGTGGGAGAAGTGTGTAATGCAGAGTTCTCGGATCTGAGAAGTGCGAAGCTAATCTTTGATTAAGAGAAGAGACACTGTAGAAACGATTACTACTATTCAATCCAACAAAGGATGAAGGTGAAAAAAGGAGTCTTCTAGGCTTATATTTGAAAAGACATATTAAATATTAATACTTAATATAAATTATTTAAATAAATAAAATGGGATATAAATAATAAAACACAGGTCATAATACCCACAACCAACAGACCGTCGTCACCACTCGTATCAAAATAACAGAAAAAATAGAAAAAGTTGTAACAGGAGTCCACATGAGACAGGCGAAGATGACATTTCTAATTTTGAATATTATTTTTAAAGCATACTAAAAATATAAACATAAATTTAAAAAAAAATTAAAGTACTCAGAAAGTATTATCAAAATACAGGAATTTGTAGCAAAAATGATAAATTTAAAATTAAGGTTAGTCTATGGTTAACGATCAAAATGACATTGTCATAAATGATTCTACAACTGTCACATTGTTAGTTCTCAGTAATTTTTTTATAGAAGAGGGGCAATCGAGCATGCGACTCACCTGATGGTAAGAGACTACCGCCGCCCATGAACAACTGCAACACCAGGGGTACGAGGGGAATTGCAGATGGGTTGCCAGCCTTTTAAAAAGGAGTAGACTCTTTTCTTGAAGGTCCCTAAGTCGTATCAGTCCGGAAAAATCGCTGATGGTAATCGATTCCACAAGGAAGTTGTGCGAGGGAGAAAACTTCTTCTAAATCGCACAGTGGTGGACTGCCAATCATCCAGATGGTACGGATGGTATCGCGAGCTTTGTCACGATGTGCGATGGTGAAATTGAGTGGCTGGAATTAGTCCGAACAATTCCTCAGTGCACTCCCCGTGATAGATGCGATAAAATACGCAAAGAGATGCAACATCTCGACGCAGTGCTAGTGTATCGAGCCGATTTGAAAGAACTCGGTCGTCGACGATTCGAACCGCTCACCGCTGGATGCGGTCAAGTGGAAGGAGCTGGCACTGGGGTGCCCCAGCCCAGAGATGAGAACAGTATTCCATTTGAGGCCGAACTTACGCTTTGTAAAGTTGCAAGCGATGTGACGGCATGAAATACTGTCTCGCTCTGCTGAGCACGCCTAGCTTTTTAGAGGCCAATTAGGCCTTTCCTTATAGTATGACATACTCGTATAATGTTATAATGTAAAAAATGCATGGTATGAATATTCTGGTAAGGCAAGCGAGTGAAGCAAGAAATTATAATAGTGTTCTGTAATCTACGAGCAAAATGTTATCACTACATAAATTATTATTATAAATTTATTAAATCACTACGTGAATGATTTATGAAAAAATTGCTTGAACAAAGCGAGCACTACATTTGAAAAACGAACTAAAATATAATTTAAACATTATCTTATTTCTTATCCACTCGCCTTGAACGGGGAAGAGGTAATCCAGGCACCGGGCTTTTAGCCGCCTGTACAGAACTTTCTACCTGCAATGTTGCTGTATGTGCTGACTTTGACCCTCCGGGAACGCTCTCAAGATGGCGCAAACATTCCACTTGGTGATGGAATATAATGATCCAATTTTACAGTTTTACAAATTTAGTTTAAAAAAACAAAAAGGAGAAGATCCACCGACTGTTAAAGTATGTTCTTTAAATAAAATTATGATCATAAAATTCACCAGTTTGCACAAATCACGAAGAGCTATTTACAAACTAAATCCGAGAGAGTCCAGAGGAAATGTAAACAAACTAAAATGTTGGCTTTAGACTCTCAGTACATTATTTACGAATATTTTATGTACATATTCACAAAAAAATAGGTTTAATTACAGAGTGATGTAGATTCTGTAAACACGAGGAACAAACAAAAATTAATGATACCCGTTTCTCGACTCCACAAAGTCAATAATTTATTCTAAGAGCAATGTATACCCAATTTAACAAAAAATATAAGGCACCTAATTTCGCGGTATTTTTGCTAAAACTCGAATGAAGATAGAAAATTAAGATATTTTGAAGGTTTGGCTATTTTTAACAGAACTAGTATTGTTTTTAGTTTTGAAATAGACAAAAGGTTTGACTATTAGACCTTGATTTGTATTTTAATTAATTAAATAAAAAAAAGTCAACGACTCCTCAAACCAATGTAAAAATTCTTATTTCGATGTATTTGGTTGCTCATTCCGAGTGTACAAACTGTAACTGAAAAAGGTTGGAAGAATAACTTAAGATATTCAATATCCTACAACCAAAATTATTATAATTTAAAAATATTTATAACTAACCCCGTGGATATAGTCCTGAATAGTTTATTTTATTTTTAATAATACAATTAAATAATTGGCAAGGTGTTGTTGACCACTTTTGATTTTCTTTCACAAATCGCCCTACCCCTACTTTTTTTTATAGAATAAGGGTGACAAACGAGCACACAGTCCACCTGATGATAAGTGGTTGCTGTGGCCCATAGACATCTACATATATCTTCGTTTGCGAATTAAAATGCAGATGCGTTATCAGCCGTGAGGACTAAGATAGAATGCCTCTTTTTCCAGTGAAATGAGTCTCCGGTTCTCTACACTTACCATACAAAACACAGCAGCATCAAGCTGCTATTTTACGCTGGTATTCTGTGAGAGCGTGGTCCGTCCCCGGTCGAGCCGACCCATTCGTGCTACAACTATACTATTAATATAGCTGCAGTATGGCTCTACCGCGTAAATTAATATAGCTGCAGTATGGCTCTCCTACAGCGAGAGAAGATTTTACAGAAGTAAAATCTTTGCACTATTACGTAGGTATGTGAACCTTTGTGGGATAGAAGGTTTGATTACGTAAAAAGCATCTATTATTCAATGTTAATATTTAATACTTGTGAAAAAAATCCTGTTATTGCCTAATATACAAACTAATCAATTTTATTTATTTCAATACTTGTCGTTATATTAATATAATAGAACAAACAACATGTGGTTCTCTCTGTAGCGAGATATTATGTACAGTGATATTATTAAATTATTGGAGTAGAGAATTATTATCCATAAATATTTACGACTACGTACCCAACTTTGCGAAAGTTATTATGAGCGAAATAGGAACCGACGCGTTGTTGAAACTAAAGGAAAGTACATGGAATTCTGCGTAAAATTGTGAACATGTTATTTTGCGTGTGTATTTGCCGCGGAATAAGTTGCTTATATAACCTTATTTCGACCTGCTATACATCGAAACAGTGTTTCATAGAAAAAAATCTCGTTTCCTAATTACGAGTATCATAAAATGTAATATTATTACAAAATTTATATATAAATTAATACTTTATCACAAAATCTTCGTAAAAATAAAATAATACTTGCTAAAAATAACATCGAATTGTGTATGAAATTAAATTTTCCTTCCTATGTTTTCCTTTCATGAATTAACAAAATACCTGAATATATATCACTTTTTTCATGCTATAATTAGTAAATAAAACACAAAAGTATACCTCGGAAATAGATTTTAATATTCTTTGTCTTTTTAAGTTGTTTGTCGTACCCAAAGCAGCAAGAGCCTGATCATAAAAATAACCATGAAAATAAAAAAAAATCAAGTATCAGATATTCCTATTCCGCGGTATACATTGGACTAAGGAACCGGCTTAGATATTTGGCACATAAATGCCGCGGTATTTTCAAGACGTATTTTCCTTGATTTATTCAGAACTAGCTGTGCCCGCGGCGTAGCTCGCGAATATAGGTTTTACTTAAAGAATTTGACGTTTAGGGTAAGAGAATATTAACCGATTTATATCATTACTCTATGAATAAGTGGTAACAAAATAAATCGATATTCTCAAAGTTCTAAGTCGTTTATGATAGAGCTTCTGTGTAAACGACGATAGAAGTAGACTTAGCCGGGGCGTACAGAAAAAGGTTACGGGGACTACTAACGCGAGAAAAAGCAATATAGAGCTGGCCATGTGCAAAACAATCAGTACTGACGCGTAAAGTTTGACCTTGCGCTTTATTTACGATCGTCGCATAACACACGCTGAGTGGGAAACACACTTAAAATAGGGATGTTAGATGATCATCGATGTTAAAAATTAAAACTTCGATGTTTTAACATCGATGTTGACATATGTCAAACATCGAAACATCGACGTCAATGAACCCATAATCGATAATTGGGATCTTGCAAACAATGCGAACTCGCGAAATCAATATCAACTAAATCTTGCATCTGCTCTGAAGAGTAAAAATTTTGAATAATTCAGAATTTCTGAACGCATCGTTAATCTAAAAAAATGTCAGTATGGTGAGTCAAACTTAATTGTCAAGTGTCTCCTGTAATGTCACAATGGTCACTGATTCGCTTTATTTTGTAGTGTCGTTGTCGGTTGTCGAATAATAACTATTCTACGTAAATTGATATTCAAGTTAATTGTTACTTTTTCCTTGCTGTGTATACCCACATAATTTTAAAACAATGTGTAACTATCTACACATATACAAAAACCATCGATAATGGTCAACATCGATGTTTTGAGTAGCCTAAACATCGAACATCGATGTTGAGCTAGCGATGCCAACATCGATGTTATTATCCCTATCTTAAAACTGAAGCCTGAGCCGTGGTAGCTCAGATGGTTATCGCTCGCTGTAAGCTTCACAGTACTCGAGCAACCCGGGTTCGATCCCCGCCGGCACCAATGAAATTGTCAATTGCAATTTTAAGTGCTGATTTACCACGTGCTCGGCGGTGAAGGAAAAAATCGTGAGGAAACCTGCATGTTTGAGAAATAAAAAATAATATTTCGATGACATGTGAAGTTCGCCAACACGTATTGGGGTAGCGCGGTGGACATTTCCTTGCCCTAAAACCCTCTCAGAAATGAGAGGAGGCCTGTGCCCAGCAGTGGGACGTAAATAGGCTGCAACTTTACTTTACTTAAAACTGAAAAAAAAGTTATTTGGTATTAGAGTGATTCTGGCTATAAAACAATATCACCATCACGACATTTATTGCAATTTTGCTACTTTTAGTTTTAGTCGAGTTTTGTTGAATAATTAAATATTTCAATACCTCTGTATATATACCTTACAGGCTTGCAGCTTCGTCAGGCTCATGGACAAAAATTATTACAGTGAGTCTCAATACGATTCACCTGCGAAAAATCTTAACACCGTAATTCAGAAAAGGTTGTAATTTGTACAACGCCATCTATTACGTTCTTTGTGAGAAAACATCCTTTTTTAATTTAAGGAAAACATATTTTTACTGTGTTTTAAGTACTATAATAGAACGATACGAAATATATTATAATAGAACGGTTTTTTACACACGAATCTTTTTATTAATATTTTTGGGATTTTGTGGCGCCATTAAACAAATTCGAACCTACATTTCAAAATAATAATCATGACTTTCGATAGAATTAACCAATTTCAATAAAACAAAGATTAAATGAACTTGATAATACGCTTTATGATTTTCTTAAGGATTTCATTGAAAAAAAAAGATGTTTACTCAAAACGTCATGCGTCCATAAACAAACAGACAGACCGTCAGATAGTACAATTCTAAAAATTATAAAAATGTACTTATTTAATGATTTACAGTCCCAATAATGATTTTAGTCGCAAATTAATATACTATACAATATTCAGAAACAGACATAACATGTTATTACCATTTTTATTATATGTATAGACTTAAGAGAGATGGCGCTGTTAACATCAATTCTAAAAATAAGAGATTAATTCACACGATTGATACAATAAAAAACATAAAAGAACTTATAAATCAGTGCCTGCATAGTAAGCAAAAAAGAAAGTTTGATCCTCGCCGAAAAATGAAATTGTTAATAGCTCTTAAAATTTGATTTACCACATAGAGTACTCGGCGGTAAAAAAATAAAAAATAAATGAGATTGTCAACACGCAGTAGGGCAGCGTGTCATTAATATAAAGGTTAGAATCAAATATGAAACTCAACTACAGGAATAAATTTTAACCTGCCTTTTTGTATCACATTTATGCCACACCACCATCTATCGAAGAAATGGGTTAACTATTGTGCTTCAGATTTAGTTAATAAGGTTAATATATTTTTGTATAATATATTTAATACGTTCTTTAATACTTTTGTTTACTGCGTTTTAGATATACATAATTATATCATTATTTTACATAATTTAACTATGATTTATGATATGATATTAGTTTAAAATGCACTTGATGACTCAAACAAAGCCACCGTTGAGCAAATTCGTACCTATACTTCCCTACCCATACTTCAGAATATTTATCATAACTTTTGATGGAATGAACTGATTTTAATGAAATAAAGACTAAATGTAACCCGAAGATACACTTTATAATTTCCTTAACAATTCTTATGATATAAATTAGTACTTTATACGTGATACGTTAACAAACAAACAGACAGACAGACAGACAGACAGACAGACAGAAAATTCTAAAAATGGTAGAAATGTATTTAATTACTTATTTTAAGTACCCCTCAATCACTTTTATTACAAAAATATAAAATGTACAGACATCTGCTATTTACAGTTTTATTATATGTATAGATAACACTTTAGTTGGTACAACCTGTGTTTTATTGTATAACTAGCTGTGCCCGCGATTTCGTTCGCATAGATTCATAGTAAGTAATTTATTTATTGTGTATTTTTATTATATTTTATATAAAAATTCAAAATAAATATATTTTAGTACACTACTGTTCTCAAACGTTACGTTCAACTGAACAGTACGGCTATTTTTATACTACTAAGGATTAATTTTATTATACAGGGTTATTTTTCAAAGAGTAGCCAAATTTCAAACTTAAGTTTAGATATATAAATAATGACATACCTTTATTGCAGTTTTTGAAAATACGAGTAAATAAGGCTTCTACTTTAATTTGAAATTATCCCACATTGAATGTGATTTATGGGTAACAACGTTTTCGCCTACCGATCGACCCTTAAGAATGTGTGTGTGCGCAGTAAACTCAGTTAAAATAATGCAGTACCACATTTTGAATTTAAATGATAAAAAGAAAAGATATATTTAATTAATTTTACTTCACCATTTGCCGATATTACTTATTCTGAACCTTATCAGCAAATTTGGCCAGTTATTGCAAAATAACCCTGTATTTCCGATGAAGTGATGAAAGACTTGTGCCCAAATATTCAAACGCTACTCAATTTTTAGACGTCATTAAGTCTCGTGGTGTCACAGTACTTTTGATTTGAAATCACCTGCGATATGGCACCTAGGATGCTTTTTTATAGAATAAGGGTGACAAACGAGCACACAGTTCACCTGATGGTAAGTGGTTGCTGTAACCCATAGACATCTACATGTATCTACGTTTGCAAATTAAAATGCACATGCGTTTTCAGCCACGAGGACTAAGATAAAATGCATCTTTTCCAGTAAAATGTATCTCCGGTTCTCTACACTTACCATACGAAACACAGCAGTGTTAAGCTGCTAGCATGGCTCTACCACGTAAAAACCTGATCTCACACCGTTAGATTTTTATCTAAAGTTGTGAGATCTATCACAAATTGCACAGCAGATGAAAGCTGTCCCAGACGCGAGGCCCACCATACTTGACCATTTCAGCAGTAACTCTGTCTAGTCCCGCAGCCTTACCACATTTCAAACTTCGAATCGCACGTTCATTATCTTTTATACTGATGACCTCAGTGTTATCGAGGTCCGGGGTCTGGCGTACCAGTCACGGCGTCACCCCCGAATCCCTCACTAAGATCATCACACGCATACATTTCTATATAAAATTTGCTCCATCGCTGCATGACGTCCGATTTTTTTGAGAGGACGTCATTGGTTCTCGAAAGCACTTTGTTCATTCTTAAGGCTGTCGCACCACTTCGGGTCCTTCCAACCTCTTTCCAGAAGAGTTTGGAGTTCTCCTTAAAGTTGTGCGATAACCTTTCGTCCGCTTCCATTCTACACCTTTCACGCACTTCCTCAATCAATGTTTTCGTATGAACTTTCTGCAGCTTATATCTTTCTTTCATCTTCTCTCTCATATCCTTATCATTACTAGGGGCCAAGTAGTCTAACCATGCTTTCTTCTTCTTCTTTACAGCTTCTTTCATTTCATCATTCCACCATGCATCTCTTCTTTTACTACTACCTCTTTTTATCGTTCCACACACTTCTTCCGCTGCACTTACCATTCCATCCCTGATGTTCTGCCATGTTCTTTCCACACATTCTTTTCTGCCATCGATGGTGTCAAGCTTTTCGGCTACCCTCGCATGATATTTGTACCTAGTATCCGCTTCCTGAAGCTTCCAGCTTCGGATGCGACAGACCGACTGTGGTTCTGTTACTGCCGTCCGGTAGCGCCAACCCGCGAACAGACCCCTAAATCTAGTAATCACTAGATAGTGATCCGTTCCCAGGTTAGCACCCCTGAACACTCGCGTATCCATCACCTGTTTTCGCAGTCGCTTATCCACCAGGAACAAATCGATCATACTTCTCTCATTCTTTCTTTCTCTAGTATACATATGGATTTTCTTGTGATTAAACATAGTGTTTGTCACAAGAAGACCCTCTTTTCCTTGCATACAGCCAGTATAAGCTTGCCAGCATCATTAACACTTTTATCGCCAAACTTTCCAAGCACGGTACCAACCCATCCATTCAAATCACCACATACATCAATTCTTTCGTTTCCCCTAACTAAATCTAGAACTTCTCTTACATTCTCCCAAAACTCCTCCAGCTCAGCCCTGGACGACGAAGCTACCGGCGCATAAACAGCCAAAAGGAATAACTTCGTCAGTCCCAATTTCAAGCGAACCCAGAGAAGTCTTGAGTTCACAACCTTATATTCAGTCATAACATCGACCAATCGAGACTACAGCAGCACCCCCCCTCCCTGGCAGGCACTCTCGCTCTCCAGGACTCCGGACCATAGAGCTAACGTCCCGCCAGAGAGCTCTTCAGTACCACTGTCCTTCCATTTGGTCTCCGACATACACACGACATCTAATTCTCTTTCTTTCATTATTTTGATCAGCTCATTCGTCTTATCTCTCATGCCTCCTCTAACATTCCACGTGCCAACTCTGCACTCTGTCCTCCACCTTCCGCCGTGTCGGACTGTGCGTGACGGGTGGCGGTCCCCATCGCCGCTTTGCGCGCTGCATTTCACACGAACGGGGACGAGCTGGTGTGCTTCGCCTTGGGGGGACGCCCTAACCCTCGTTGGCATGGGTGCGCAGCTGTGTAGAATTGCAGCCCTGAAAAGGGCTGGCAGGGGTCGCGACGAGCACGCTTCTACAATGACCAATGTTATACGTAATTTTATTAATGCGCTTAACTACTCAACCGTTCACGGTAACTACAGTCCTCAAAAAAATTATTGCTTCACCTGTCCGTGGCGACTATAGTCATCAAACATCTTTCGGTTTAGGCGTGTACAGGCCTATCATACAGTAGAAGATATGCATGCACAATTTGATTTACCAATAGTATTTATTTAAATACAATGTGTATTGGGGTGGAAAGAATATCCGTTAACCCAAATCGTCTTGTGAGTATGGCACCATCTTCACAACAAATTCTTAACAATAACTAGATCCAAAGTACTAAAAAACTGCGGCTGCCAACCCGCCTACCAAAAGTGAAAAGTATGGCAAATACCCCCCTTATGAGATTATCTGTTGGGAAGACAGTATGTTCAGTGATGTTCACATGGAGCAAATACAAAGAGGAGATAGCATAAGCAATTGTGCACTATGATTCTAACTAGGTCCTGACGTCATCTCAGTGGGCGTGGCTTTACTTAGTATACTGCAAGCGTTTGTCCTGTGCAGTTATGTTTTGAAAATTGCAAATCGGTGTATTTTCTTAGTTTTAAGAAGAAAAGGATGAATTGTTGTGTTTTATCATGTAATACTACTTAGATAGACGCTCTGATGCTATGGATGGCATCAAATTTCATTTGTAAGTAATTTTATTCCTAATTTATCAAAAAGGTTCTATTAAAATCTCTGCGTCGGCTTTCAAATGTAATTAAATATATTCGACACTAGATGGTGACACTTTGTGTCATGGGAATAATTAAATATATTCGACACTAGATGGTGACACTTTGTGTCATGGGAACTAAAAATATAAAGGTACGTAGAGCTCAGTATTCATAAAACAATTATATGAAGGTGTTGTATTTTGTTTTCATTCGGCCCTAAATAATTTTTAATCGCTAAAATATTATTTTTGTAGTTTTATAATCATTTTGTGAACAGGCCGCCATCTACCGTCAAGGTAGCTAAACTACATTGCAACATCGATATGAAACGATGCGAGTAGTTTTACTATTTATCGGTAGATGGAAAATAGTAAAGTGGGCGGGGCTTAACATCCCCCTTACCTCACAAATTAGTTACATAGTGAAATCTAATTACAACACCTCCTCTTTGTAGTTACTCCGTGGATGTTCAGTAGTTGACTTTGATATATTGTAATGAACGTAATTGCAGAGACTGTTAGATCTCGTCAGAATATCGTCATCTACTAAGCGGGTCTAATAATCGTTCTCCTTAAGAGGCGTATTACAAAAAAACGCGAAATTACAAGGTTTCCTCGTTGAAATTGTATGATTATCGTTCATTGCTTGAAATAACAATTACTTAATAAAAATAGCTCGTTTTCTCTCCTCAAATAAGATCAGAGCGGATTTTAGATAACTTATTTATTTAATCAGTAATAATCATTCTCCCGGTGCATGTTTAGGCAAAAACTCTCGAAGACATGATTTGGGAGCTCTAATTTGTAGGTTCTATTGAATATCGACCATCAAAAAAATATTTTTATCTCCCAAATATCCTACACTTTAATAATAATGGAATACATTTTCGTTATATGCTTTTTACGCTAAGAAAAAAAATCGACATAAACGTATGTCGATTTTTTTAGGTCAATTTTCAAAAAACGACCAAAAAAGCCTCTATATTTCCGAAGTTCTACATCATTTGGACGTTAAATTTATACCAAAATAATCATCAACATTTGCTTAAACTATACAATTATTTTTACTTTTTTAATTCGTTACTATTATATTTTAATTAATTAAATAAAAGTACTATATATTTCACCTTAACCTTAAATAGTTAAGTTAACCTTACCTTATTACTAATACAATAATATAAAATATACTATACCTTGACAAAAATGTTGGCCTTGACAAAATAATACTTGCAGGTCTTTTTTAAAGAACACACAGTCCAACTGAAGGTAAGTGGTTTATTTGGCCCATAGCCATTTACATCTATCCTTGACTACGAATCAAAATGCAGATGCGTGCGTTAAGCTGCTATTTTACGGTAGTATTCAGTGAGAGCATGGTCCTTCGTCGGTCGAGCCGACTACAACCGAAACAATCAGTAAATTCTGACTTAGTTGTGGCAACCAATTTGCGCGAAAATATGGTTATTGTTCGAAATAAATCTGATTTATGATATTGTTTTGTAGCAAGAAAACCTTTTCTGAGATGAAGTTGATTTCACTTACGACATTAATGTTTCTAACATCTATTGTTTTATTTCCTCCTGATTAAATTCAAAAAAAATAAGTAAGTCCTTAGTACAACCTTTATGTTGGTTGACTATAATATATGCGATTGCACTATTCTTTCCTATAGTAAACTAAATGAACTTGTGGTGGTGGTGTGAGGATTAGCCAACTCTTCATATTTTTTGGATATTTTAAAAGAAAAAGCCCAGAAAACTTTTGTGGCTACCCTTTAAGAAGCGGTTACAAGCTTCAACGGTATTTTAAGTGGACTGTATATAGAATAAGCTGTCTGAGAATTGGCCACTGAGTGCAGAGAAAACAACCTCTCACTGGTATTGCTGCTCAATGTGTGTTTTTCAGTAAAATCTTAAATAATTAAATAATTTAGCAATTAAGGTCCTCTTATAATGCCACAGAAGCCATTTGGCGCATCCTAGCTCACGCGCAGTACATATCAGGAAGATGCCGGTCACGGCTTATAAATGCCATTTTATCATAATTTGTGAAATGACAACGTATTTATTTATGACAGTAATGGCAAAATCAAACCGAGAGAATAAGAGCAAACCACAGAAAAGAGGGCCAGACGAAAAGAAAATTTTAATATTCTGTATATATTTTTATTTTTTATTTTTATAAATAACATAACTAACAAAGAATATGAAGTATTCTTCTCAAAACTTTTTAGCTTAGCTACAGATTATTTGTATATCACTCGAATGCGATACGTCGTGTGTTCAATGGCAGTTTCGTCTACACTAGAAATTTGACTGTATCAACTCTTTTTTTTTTTTTTGAAAATTACAGGAAAATATACTAAATTTATTTTATAAAGGATATGAAGTAATTATAGCCTTTAACTAAAAACGATTCTAATAATTATCTTTAATATCAGTAACTTCATGTTCTATTATATATTCTGACAATATTTCAAGTAAAACTGTTAGTTTTTACGACTTTTTCTACACAGATTTGGGCGCTCTGCCAGCAACATATATAATCTCAAGGGGTGACAATTTATCTGATTAAAGTTAGATATGAAGAACGAATGGAACATTAGAAGACCCTGATTGTCATCATAATTACAACCTTTCAAAAGTCTACTGCTGAATTTAGGTTTTCCTCATATATTGCCTAATAAGGGGGATATTTTCCATTGTTGCCACGCGTGGTAGGCGAGGTAGCCACCGCAGTTTTTCATTATCTTCAGCTGTTGTGAAGAAGATGCTTTTGCCCATTGTATGTACAAGTTTGGTGGTGGGACTCCTTTTCTGCCTATGTTTCTAGCTGAAAATGTACTACTCTCTTGCCTATTGCTGCATTCAAATATTAGTACTTCCACTGCCTGTGTTCCAGTCCGAAGGGTATAGAGATCCAGTATAATTACAGGCTGTAAGGCTATGCTACTGGAACTCCTCGAAGAGTAGAACTAAGTATGCCAAGTCTGGCATACTTAGTTCTACTCTTACTTACTTAGTTCTCATCTTTATCCTCAGAGTTAACAGTGCATCTGTAGCCTTCTTTGCTTAAGTATGGTTGCATTTGTCTATTAGCTGCAGTAGTCACTTACCTTAGGTAGACTATAACTTCGTATGTATATATATATACAAAAATATCTTTGTTACCTTTAAAGACACCTAGGGGACGAGACGCGATAGTGCCATTCTCATATCGACATAACACGGGGATAAACTAGAATCAGAGTACATAATTTCTAAGAAGTGGCTTCCAGATGTTGCCAATAATTGAACAAGCATTTGGAAAAGAACAATTTTTTTTTAAAGAACGTTACCTTCACACTAGGATTTTCTCCTGTATCATAGAGGCAGTTTACATATATAAATTTCACAAGGACAAACATCCAAACCCGGGACAATTATTTGTAGGCCATACAAATACTTGTTACGTGCGGGATTCGAAACCGCGGCCCTTAGCGCAGCAACTCATTGCGCCACGGAGCCGTCAAAGAGAGTGTTTTTTTTTTAAGTGGCAATACGTCCAAGGTAGCCCCGAATTTTATGGTATAGGCGTTACTGATAGGTGCAAATGAGTTCTTCTAATATTCCTCCATTTAAATACGTCATACCAATTCTTCTTCTTTAGATTTCATTACTGGAGATACTATAGTTATATGTTTTATAGCAGTACGATTGTGATGTTCGTTTGCCGTTAGGAATCACTCCGCAGCTATGTTACATAGTATGTGTTACCTAAAATATAAAGTATTGTAGTAAGATGTATGAAAGAATAAGATGTATTTAAAGATATCGCTTATTAATAATACAGATATATTTACAAAATTCAATGAGAACATACGCGAAACGTCAAAAAAATAACCAAGAATTTTGACCAGAGTTTCTAAATCGCACTGTTGAATATATCGCGTGCTTGTGAGGATTGCATCTCAGAACAACAAAGAGAGACAGACGAAACATTCCTTACAATTTGAATGACACTGAAACTAAGCTCAAAGCATGTTTTACTTACTGTAAAAAGATATACTTATGTACACGTAAGCATTTTATTTAAGAATTAGGGTGACAAACGAGCACGCAGTTCACCTGATGTGTAAGTGGATATTGTGACCCAAAGACATCTACATCTATCCTAGATTAAGAATGAAAATACACATGCGTTGTCACCTCTGAAGACTTGGATGAAATTACTCGTTACTAGTAAAAAAGGTCTCCGGTTCTCTACACTCACCATACGAAAGAAAGCATTAAGCTGCTATTTTACGCTGGTAATCTATGAGCGTGGTTCTACCCCGATAGAGCCGAACTATTCGTGTTGCAGCGTAACAAAAGCCGCAGCGTGGCTCTATCATTATCAGCGTGGCATTATAATCTGGCCGTTAAATAAATAAAGAAGAAATATGTGTGCGCGAATGCATGTCAAGAGTTTGGGCATAGTTTTGGCGTCACTTGAAATTAATGCCTCGCTCTGCCTATGTTTTTTGGTGATCTGCGACACTCGCGACCTTTTCTTCAACCCTTTAAATTAGCTATTTAAAATTTAGTTTAATTTTCCGAGGGTATAATTCAAGTTATTACTTACTGAATTTAAATGAAATTCCTTGCACAACCTGAACATAGTTGAATCCCAGGGCACTAAAAATTAGCGCATAAAGTTTAAAACTTACGACATAACTTACATAAAATTTTACCGACGAGGCATTGCAATTGTAAAATAAGTGAAGTTATTTCCATTATAATGTTATATACTTATTTCTTATTTTAAACCAGTAATATATAGGCATATAACCAGTAATATATAGTAATATATATTTGCAATCAGTGGTCGCTGAAGATAATGCTTATCAAATTGTATTTATAGGTTAGTCATTATACATTGTCGTTATTTTCTAAGGAAAATTATTAAATGAGTGTATAAAATATATGCAAAAACCGCCAAACCATGCATTCAGTTTTTTTTTCGTGAAAATGAATTGACCAACAAACATACAGTCCACTTGATTTTAAATGTCAACTTCAAACACTGATGATAAGTGATTGCCATGACCCATAGAAATTTACATCTATCCTCAATAAATAATCAAATGTTTGTCCTTGTGCAATTTATGTTTCTAAACTGCGTCTACGATACAGGAGAAAATCCTAGTGTGGAGATAAAGTTTTAAAAAAATAAAAAATGCAGATGCGTTGTCACCCTTAAGGACGAAGATGAAATGCCTCTTTTCCAGTAAAAAGGGTATCCGGTTCTCTACACTCACCATACGAAACACAACAAGTGTTAAGCTGCTATTTTATGCTGGTATTCTGTGGGAGCGTGGTTCTTCCCCAGTGGAGCCAACCCATTCGTGCTACAACTATACTACTAATATACATAGCTGCAGTATGGCTTTACCACGTATGAAAATTAATTTATATTATGTTGCAGGTATATCATGACTGCGACACGAATGGATCGATTCGACTGGGAAGTAATCACGCTTTTACAGAACAAACAGCTGCTATGTTCTGTGTGGTGAGTGTAACAAACCGGAGACCCTTTTTTACTGGTAACGAGGCATTCGATTTTGGTCCTCAGAGGTAACAACTCAGCTACATTTGGATTCTTAATCGAGGATAGATGTAGGCGTTTATAGGCAACGGGGCCCAATCATCCATCAGAACTGTATACTTGTTCGTTCATAAAATCAAAAGTTAATGCCTATGAGCGTTTCATTTAATTTTAATGGAAAAAATAAAAATGGTATCGATAATTTTTATAAGAAAAGGAAAACAAAATCTGATTGAATTTCATTAATAACTTCTAAACGCTGTTGAGTTCAATAACAAAAATCAATAGGGATCCTCCTTAGAATATATGAAATTTTATTTAATACTATATATCTCAATCTATTGCTTACATTTCTATTAAACAAGAAGACTCACAGACGCATAGACCAACGGACAGCAGTCCATATATTCTTCCAATTACATTTTGCACGCCTTAAGCGTAAAGCGCGTAGGTATGTTGAAATCGTATCTAACAATCATTTTTTAGGCCAAAAAAGATAATTTGTACGCCCTCCAATGGCGTTCGAGCTAGCGCCTCACCTGATTTGGTATGTAGGTGAGATAAACGCTGAGGTGTCGCTCGACTCGTGGGCGGTCAGTCGGTCGCTCGACGCGTGGGCAAAACGTCGGTGCCCCGCCAGCCACGAGGCGGGGAGACCGTCAGGCTCAAAATTCACGCCCGTCGTGGATCTAGATAGCTAGATGAAGTACGTGCTTCTTCGTCACGTAGATATGTAAATTGTGCGATATTTAACTCGGGCGAGAGTGCGGAATAGTGTACGCGCGTCTAGTAGATATACGGTCTAGGAATCAAGCCGCGCATTCCTGGTTTGAGAGCTTCTCCCGGTTAATTGTCAAGATATCATTATAATTGTGTCGTCGCGTTTAGTGCCCCTTTTGTGTTTTGGTTGGCTAGTTAAATTAATTCGCGTGTCAACGAGGCGTATTTTGAATCTTGCGCGACGTGTTGTTCTGGTGTCGAATGAAGGAACTTAGTTGTGTTTTAACGCTGAATCAGTCGGGTATCACGTGTTCGATTCTACGATGAATGTGGAATTAGGCGAATTTAAGTTAGTTAAATGTACAATGAAGCTAAGAGACTGAATTAGTGACAATGAAGAAAGAAATGGTCCAGCGATCGAGCCTGCTGGAGGGATGCAGCATTTTGGGGCAGCCTGGAACTCGGCCGCTGCTGGTCGCCTAAGCTTGCTCAGGTCGCAGACATTTACACCTCACTGTACACTATTCGCCATCCACTATTACACACACTCACGGCCCGCCGAAGCCTTGGAGCGAAGTTAGCTCCTGATACAGGTAAGTATCTTTGCTTTCTAGTTGGCTCCCATATAGTTTATTGTGATAGAACATATTCCACGTGGCCATATTGAGGCCCGACCTACGTCTGCTCGTGAAGTCTCCACTGATGGTCCCCGGATGATTGAACCTTTGCTGGAGCAGCCGTAGGCCGTAACAATCATATTGAACATAAAAATGATATAAAAAGCACATTGTCAGAAAGATAAATGATTGTTGAACTTTTATTTTTTTTAAGTTGATTAATTGTCATTTTTACATAAAAACTGGTTTAGTGGCTGATGGTGTAGATTTATCAAGTCCGCACGGTGTCGTAAATACGATAATTTTTGAAAATATCAATTGTTAAACTCAAACTATTTTTTAATCTCTTCATCTATCATATGCGAAACCATGGAATGTAAATGGCAGTTAAATTTTGTTTTGGATAGTTAAAATTATTTTTTTCTGCTGAGAAATGCCGAATTTTTCAGTGTTTTGAGCAGGCTTGTAATAGTTTATTTTACTAAATACACTACCTCGCACTTCGGGTTTGGTCGGTGTTATGAGTGTATTACTGTATCGTTTGCTTGTAGCAGCGGTAATTGCAGCAATAATATCGATCACTGTAGAAATACAAAATATTCCAAAAACCAAATTTGATACATACTTGACCAAGGTTATTATTTTTATAAAATTGTTTCGCTAAAAGTACGAGGAGCTTGGCCTCGTTTTGTTAGTTATGGTGAGACCTTACCTCCCGACTTAATAGATTTACCGAAGGTGTACTTCAGACTCCTCGAAGAGTAGAACGATGTATGCAAAGTTTGGCCTCGTTTTGTTAGTTACAATGAGACCGGACTTGGTAGAATGACCTGAAGGTGTACATCGGTGAATGCTACTGGAACTCCACGAAGAGTAGAACTAAATGTGCCGAGTTTGGCCTCGTTTTGTTAGTTATGATGAGACCTTACATCTGTACTTGATAGAGTAACCTGAAGGTGTACTTCGGCGACTGCTACTGGAACTCTTTAACGAATAAAATTACAATTTACAATATTTTTTAACCTTCTCACGATCTTATGAGTCGTCCAATTTTGGATTTGCCAAGCTTTTTTTTTAAATGATATTAGGCATAAAATTATCGGAAAATTAGAAGTATAGAATAAATATAAGGTTTTCAGTGAAAAGTTGTGTGTAATTAAACTACTTTAAAAATATACGTATAATCATGTTATACTTAATTTTTTAACGCGCTTAAGGCATTCACAATTGGATTTACCAATAGTTTCAAAATCAAATAGAAAATAAACTAATCTTATAATTCAATGTCTTTATTTATTGTAACGTTAATAATAATATGGATTTGATGTCTAGCTAAAAGTATAAGAACGATTTTATGTAGCAAAATTGAGGTATGGCTACATATCGAGAGTAGAGTTATCACGTTGCGAGGTGTGCAATAGTAAATAAATATGAACCTCCCACAAAATTGAGTAACAACTCATCCGACGTTACAAAGACTGGAAATTATTACGAGTATGTATTAAAGTATTTTAAAAGGAGAAATGATTCCTTAGAAAAAACATGGATGCTTTATTTATTTTGCTTTTTATAACTTTTGTAGAATACAACAGCAATGCTATCAACGTCACATCTGTTTTGTAATTTTATTTTTCATCCGTGGAGAAGTGATAAGGCGCTAGACGACAACAATTTGTCGTCGTCTAGACTTTGAAACTGTCTTAGAATTTTACAGTTGATATGATGAAATGAGACGTCTTAAACGTTTTAAAAGCGAAATTTGCATAGATTAATGTAAAAATTTTAAGAAAATACAAAGAGTTAAAAATTAATTCTTAGTTAATAGAGATCAAAAACCACGAACGATTTTTAAATTTAACACCTAAAAAAATCGTAGTACCTCAAGGCCTTGAGAGCTCAGTAGCTAAACGCTCGCGTCTATACTTACTGCCTCAAGAATTTGGTGGTCGTAAACGCAATTGCTGATCATGAGTTCCCGGGTTCGAATCCCGGGTCGGTCCCAAAACTATTTGTTGTGTTTTTATATCAAGAAATTCTCAGCAGCAGCCCAACGTAAGGAAGTTTGCGGTTTCACCTCTTACCTCGGAAAGCAGGTAAAGCCGTTGGTCCTACGTTTGATCTCTCTACGGTTGTGTCGAATAACCGTCCCATCGGACTATTAGAAGGCACTTACACGCATAGTGCAATGGGGACGTGCACGCAGTGCCGAGGGCGCATACACTCGGACACTATAATCTTGTTATGCGCAGATGGCTAGTCTCTGTTGAGACGGACCGCCGCGATTGAAATTCAGTCTGGAGGACATTATTATTGCTCGCCAATTTCATAGTACTCGAGCAACCCATGGTTCGAACTCCGAGGGCATTAATGCAATTGCTAATTGCAATTTTAATTGCTGAGTTATCACTGGCTCTTTGGTGAAGGTAAGCATCGTGAGGAAACCTGCATAATCTGTGAAATAAAAATATTTCTAAGATATTTAAAGTCTGAATACAGCAGAATAACTGTTACATAACTCTTTAATAAGCGAAGAAGGCCTGTGTTTACTAACAGGACTAGTATATAAGCTCTTACTTCACTTTACCTGTTATTTTTCATTTCATAAAATATAAGTGATAATCAAACTTACAGCACAAGTTATTATCTACTACAGTCTATAGGCACTTACAACCTTCTTCATACTAGGAAGGATCGGTTATCACCTCTGAAGACTAAGATAAAATGCCTCTTTTCCAAAAAAAAAGGGTATCCGGTTCTCTATACCCACCATACAAAATACAGCACCATTAAGCTGATATTTGACGCTGGTATTCTGTGAGAGCGCAATTTATCGGATATTTAATATTTTACGGATTTCATCTTGTTTAATTTTAACTTATTTAATTTCGAAGATTTGACGACGATCTACTGTGGCTTTTGACGTCCTGATGTTATAGTTAACGAAAGCTACCTGTAACTTTTAATTATTAATTTTTGGTCTGATCTACGCGTAACCATGGTTTCTGTAAAATGCCCGTAATGTTAAATTAATTTTATTTTATTTAATTGTATGACTAATTACGTAATAATACGTAATATTACGTCAATAATCATGTGCACAAAGTAAGCGAACTGTTATATTGAAATTTTCGTTAGATTTATAAAATGAATATGTTCATGGTCAGTTTAGAACAAGAAATAAAGAAAAATTAAAGACGACTGAATCATGTGGTACAATACATAAATTTGACAAATTAGAGCTTGTGCTTATCCGTTCATCCTGCCATTGCAGCGTGCAAAAATCCACTGCTGTACTGAACTTTACAAGCAGGTTGGTAATCGCAGTTTCTTTTAAAAAAATATTGTTGCAGTTTTCTCTCACGCCTCTTACGACACCTACGGATCGATAAGGGGTAGTGGATAATCTTATACCACCACTACTAGGCATTGTATTATGTATGTGTTTATAATCATAATGCTCGAGTATAATATTTTATTACATTCGTTTGTTTCAGATGCTGTTAATGGGCTTCGTTCGTGCTCGTTTTAAGATGTGACTAATGAAAATCCTAAAAAGTTCACAGGGCTTCCGATAGGTCGCGGTATAACTTGAAGATTGGATTAAAATTTAATTTTATAAATTATAGTATCACAAGCAAAAAGTTACTTCATTCTAAAATGATGTGTCTTTTGGGCCATTCTGTATATTAGTAGTATATATCTCTTTCTAATAAATTCGTTCCTATATCTCTTTTCAACTCATGATAAGGTTCTTCGCTCCTCATCTAATCATAAGCTCAGTATTCCATCTCATTTCACTGGATTCACCAAAAATTCTTTTACTATTCAGGCAACACTACTCTGGAACTCCTTGCCCGAAAACATAAGAAGAGCGCCAAGTAAGGATTGTTTTAAAAAGTTGGTACGCGACTTTTTTTTGAGTCGAAGTGATGTTCGATGTTAAGAATGGTGATGATAATTTTGACACATTTAGATGTTTTATTATTTGTAATTTCAATATATGTATTTTATTATTATATGTAACGTATATATTATATCTATGTATGATACATATTTTGTTCATATATTTACATATGTAAAGTTTTTGTATATTATACGCATATCTTAGTATGTATGTATGTATATGTGTATGTGTATATGTGTATATGTATGTATATATGTATATATATATATATATATATATATATATATATATATATATATGTATGTATATATATGAGTCTGTATGTATATATGTATATGTATGTATGTGTGTGTGTATGTATGTATATATGTATATATGTGTTGCACCTGCTACAAAATCTCATCACTCCACGGGTTGACTGGCAGAGAATGCCGCTAGGCATTAAGTCCGCCCTTTGTTACCCTTTTTATTAAGGTGTAAACAAAAAAGATTAAATAAATAAATAAATAAATATAGTTGTAGCACGAATGGGTCGGCTCGACTGGGGAAGGACCACGCTCTCACCTCACAAAATACAAGCGTTAATCTGCTACTTTACCCTGCTGTATTTCGCATGGTGAGTGAAGAGAACTGGAAGCCCTTTTTACTGGAAATGAGGTATTCCATATTAGTCCTCACAGGTGACAACGCATCTGCATTTTGATTCTTAATCGAGGATAGATGTAGAAGGCTATGGACCACAAACAACCACTTACCATCAGGTGGACTGTGTACTCCTTTGTCACCCTCATCCTATAAAAAAGACTCACGAATCATATTTCATAGGAATTGATGTTCTTTTGCGAGGATTTGTGGTCTATCAAATCTGCTATAATGGCGGGGACGATCTTCAACACCCAAGCAAATTGTAGCAACCAGCCTTCTTCTCTATTATAATTAGAAAGCTATTTAAGTCCATTAGTCACACGCAATATGAGAAAAACTGGTTAGTAAAAAACACTTTCTGCCTAAAATTCGCCAAGGTTGATATCACCCGCTTACCCATTTATTAGCACTGTTTGTACTGCCGTTTAGCGGTATGAACGGTATATAAGGGAATAGAGACCCAGTACAATTACAGGCTGTGAGGCGTTCTATCTTAGTCCTCTAACGTGACAACGTATCTATAGCCTTCCTTGTTTGAAGTTGACTGCCAATTAGCAGTGTTTGTACTGCTGTTTACCGGTATGAACGGTATATAGGGGAATAGAGACCCAGTACAATTACAGGCTGTGAGGCGTTCTATCTTAGTCCTCTAACGTGACAACGTATCTGTAGCCTTCTTTGTTTGAAGTTGGCTGCCAATTAGCAGTGTTTGTACTGACATTTACCGGTATGAACGGTATATAGGGGAATAGAGACCCAGTACAATTACAGGCTGTGAGGCGTTCTATCTCAGTCCTCTAACGTGACAACGTATCTATAGCCTTCCTTGTTTGAAGTTGACTGCCAATTAGCAGTGTTTGTACTGCTGTTTACCGGTATGAACGGTATATAGGGGAATAGAGACCCAGTACAATTACAGGATGTGAGGCGTTCTATATTAGTCCTCTAACGTGACAACGTATCTATAGTCTTCCTTGTTTGAAGTTGACTGCCAATTAGCAGTGTTTGTACTGCTGTTTACCGGTATGAACGGTATATAGGGGAATAGAGACCCAGTACAATTACAGGCTGTGAGGCGTTCTATCTTAGTCCTCTAACGTGACAACGTATCTATAGCCTTCCTTGTTTGAAGTTGACTGCCAATTAGCAGTGTTTGTACTGCTGTTTACCGGTATGAACGGTATATAGGGGAATAGAGACCCAGTACAATTACAGGCTGTGAGGCGTTCTATCTTAGTCCCCTAACGTGACAACGTACCTATAGCCTTCCTTGTTTGAAGTTGACTGCCAATTAGCAGTGTTTGTACTGCTGTTTACCGGTATAAACAGTATATAGGGGAATAGAGACCCAGTACAATTACAGGCTGTGAGGCGTTCTATCTTAGTCCTCTAACGTGACAACTTATCTATAGCCTTCCTTGTTTGAAGTTGACTGCCAATTAGCAGTGTTTGTACTGCTGTTTACCGGTATGAACGGTATATAGGGGAATAGAGACCCAGTACAATTACAGGATGTGAGGCGTTCTATATTAGTCCTCTAACGTGACAACGTATCTATAGTCTTCCTTGTTTGAAGTTGACTGCCAATTAGCAGTGTTTGTACTGCTGTTTACCGGTATGAACGGTATATAGGGGAATAGAGACCCAGTACAATTACAGGCTGTGAGGCGTTCTATCTTAGTCCCCTAACGTGACAACGTACCTATAGCCTTCTTTGTTTGAAGTTGACTGCAAATTAGCAGTGTTTGTACTGTTGTTTACCGGTATGAACGGTATATAGGGGAATAGAGACCCAGTACAATTACAGGCTGTGAGGCGTTCTATCTTAGTCCTCTAACGTGACAACGTATCTATAGCCTTCCTTGTTTGAAGTTGACTGCCAATTAGCAGTGTTTGTACTGCTGTTTACCGGTATGAACGGTATATAGGGGAATAGAGACCCAGTACAATTACAGGCTGTGAGGCGTTCTATCTTAGTCCCCTAACGTGACAACGTACCTATAGCCTTCCTTGTTTGAAGTTGACTGCCAATTAGCAGTGTTTGTACTGCTGTTTACCGGTATAAACGGTATATAGGGGAATAGAGACCCAGTACAATTACAGGCTGTGAGGCGTTCTATCTTAGTCCTCTAACGTGACAACGTATCTATAGCCTTCCTTGTTTGAAGTTGACTGCCAATTAGCAGTGTTTGTACTGCTGTTTACCGGTATGAACGGTATATAGGGGAATAGAGACCCAGTACAATTACAGGATGTGAGGCGTTCTATATTAGTCCTCTAACGTGACAACGTATCTATAGTCTTCCTTGTTTGAAGTTGACTGCCAATTAGCAGTGTTTGTACTGCTGTTTACCGGTATGAACGGTATATAGGGGAATAGAGACCCAGTACAATTACAGGCTGTGAGGCGTTCTATCTTAGTCCTCTAACGTGACAACGTATCTATAGCCTTCTTTGTTTGAAGTTGACTGCAAATTAGCAGTGTTTGTACTGTTGTTTACCGGTATGAACGGTATATAGGGGAATAGAGACCCAGTACAATTACAGGCTGTGAGGCGTTCTATCTTAGTCCTCTAACGTGACAACGTATCTATAGCCTTCTTTGTTTGAAGTTGACTGCCAATTAGCAGTGTTTGTACTGTTGTTTACCGGTATGAACGGTATATAGGGGAATAGAGACCCAGTACAATTACAGGATGTGAGGCGTTCTATATTAGTCCTCTAACGTGACAACGTATCTATAGTCTTCCTTGTTTGAAGTTGACTGCCAATTAGCAGTGTTTGTACTGCTGTTTACCGGTATGAACGGTATATAGGGGAATAGAGACCCAGTACAATTACAGGATGTGAGGCGTTCTATCTTAGTCCTCTAACGTGACAACGTATCTATAGCCTTCCTTGTTTGAAGTTCACTGCGAATTAGCAGTGTTTGTACTGCTGTTTACAGGTATGAACGGTATATAGGGGAATAGAGACCCAGTACAATTATAGGCTGTGAGGCGTTCTATCTTAGTCCTCTAACGTGACAACGTATCTATAGCCTTCTTTGTTTGAAGTTGACTGCCAATTAGCAGTGTTTGTACTGTTGTTTACCGGTATGAACGGTATATAGGGAATAGAGACCCAGTACAATTACAGGCTGTGAGGCGTTCTATCTTAGTCCTCTAACGTGACAACGTATCTATAGCCTTCCTTGTTTGAAGTTGACTGCCAATCAGCAGTGTTTGTACTGCTGTTTACTGGTATGAACGGTATATAGGGGAATAGAGACCCAGTACAATTACAGGCTGTGAGGCGTTCTATCTTAGTCCTCTAACGTGACAACGTATCTATAGCCTTCTTTGTTTGAAGTTGACTGCCAATTAGCAGTGTTTGTACTGTTGTTTACCGGTATGAACGGTATATAGGGGAATAGAGACCCAGTACAATTACGGGCTGTGAGGCGTTCTATCTTAGTCCTCTAACGTGACAACGTATCTATAGCCTTCCTTGTTTTAAGTTGACTGCCAATTAGCAGTGTTTGTACTGCTGTTAACAGGTATGAACGGTATATAGGGGAATAGAGACCCAGTACAATTACAGGCTGTGAGGCGTTCTATCTTAGTCCTCTAACGTGACAACGTATCTATAGTCTTCCTTGTTTGAAGTTGACTGCCAATTAGCAGTATTTGTACTGCTGTTTACCGGTATGAACGGTATATAGGGGAATAGAGACCCAGTACAATTACAGGATGTGAGGCGTTCTATCTTAGTCCTCTAACGTGACAACGTATCTATAGCCTTCCTTGTTTGAAGTTGACTGCCAATTAGCAGTGTTTGTACTGCTGTTTACCGGTATGAACGGTATATAGGGGAATAGAGACCCAGTACAATTATAGGCTGTGAGGCGTTCTATCTTAGTCCTCTAACGTGACTACGTATCTATAGCCTTCCTTGTTTGAAGTTGACTGCCAATTATCAGTGATTGTACTGCTGTTTACCGGTATGAACGGTATATAGGGGAATAGAGACCCAGTACAATTACAGGATGTGAGGCGTTCTATCTTAGTCCTCTAACGTGACAACGTATCTATAGTCTTCCTTGTTTGAAGTTGACTGCCAATTAGCAGTGTTTGTACTGCTGTTTACCGGTATGAACGGTATATAGGGGAATAGAGACCCAGTACAATTACAGGCTGTGAGGCGTTCTATCTTAGTCCTCTAACGTGACAACGTATCTATAGCCTTCCTTGCTTGAAGTTGACTGCCAATTAGCAGTGTTTGTACTGCTGTTTACCGGTATGAACGGTATATAGGGGAATAGAGACCCAGTACAATTACAGGATGTGAGGCGTTCTATATTAGTCCTCTAACGTGACAACGTATCTATAGTCTTCCTTGTTTGAAGTTGACTGCCAATTAGCAGTGTTTGTACTGCTGTTTAGCGGTATGAACGGTATATAGGGGAATAGAGACCCAGTACAATTACAGGCTGTGAGGCGTTCTATCTTAGTCCTCTAACGTGACAACGTATCTATAGCCTTCCTTGTTTGAAGTTGACTGCCAATTAGCAGTGTTTGTACTGCTGTTTACCGGTATGAACGGTATATAGGGGAATAGAGACCCAGTACAATTACAGGATGTGAGGCGTTCTATATTAGTCCTCTAACGTGACAACGTATCTATAGTCTTCCTTGTTTGAAGTTGACTGCCAATTAGCAGTGTTTGTACTGCTGTTTACCGGTATGAACGGTATATAGGGGAATAGAGACCCAGTACAATTACAGGCTGTGAGGCGTTCTATCTTAGTCCTCTAACGTGACAACGTATCTATAGCCTTCTTTGTTTGAAGTTGACTGCAAATTAGCAGTGTTTGTACTGTTGTTTACCGGTATGAACGGTATATAGGGGAATAGAGACCCAGTACAATTACAGGCTGTGAGGCGTTCTATCTTAGTCCTCTAACGTGACAACGTATCTATAGCCTTCTTTGTTTGAAGTTGACTGCCAATTAGCAGTGTTTGTACTGTTGTTTACCGGTATGAACGGTATATAGGGGAATAGAGACCCAGTACAATTACAGGATGTGAGGCGTTCTATATTAGTCCTCTAACGTGACAACGTATCTATAGTCTTCCTTGTTTGAAGTTGACTGCCAATTAGCAGTGTTTGTACTGCTGTTTACCGGAATGAACGGTATATAGGGGAATAGAGACCCAGTACAATTACAGAATGTGAGGCGTTCTATCTTAGTCCTCTAACGTGACAACGTATCTATAGCCTTCCTTGTTTGAAGTTCACTGCGAATTAGCAGTGTTTGTACTGCTGTTTACAGGTATGAACGGTATATAGGGGAATAGAGACCCAGTACAATTACAGGATGTGAGGCGTTCTATCTTAGTCCTCTAACGTGACAACGTATCTATAGCCTTCTTTGTTTGAAGTTGACTGCCAATTAGCAGTGTTTGTACTGTTGTTTACCGGTATGAACGGTATATAGGGAATAGAGACCCAGTACAATTACAGGCTGTGAGGCGTTCTATCTTAGTCCTCTAACATGACAACGTATCTATAGCCTTCCTTGTTTGAAGTTGACTGCCAATTAGCAGTGTTTGTACTGCTGTTTACTGGTATGAACGGTATATAGGGGAATAGAGACCCAGTACAATTACAGGCTGTGAGGCGTTCTATCTTAGTCCTCTAACGTGACAACGTATCTATAGCCTTCTTTGTTTGAAGTTGACTGCCAATTAGCAGTGTTTGTACTGTTGTTTACCGGTATGAACGGTATATAGGGGAATAGAGACCCAGTACAATTACGGGCTGTGAGGCGTTCTATCTTAGTCCTCTAACGTGACAACGTATCTATAGCCTTCCTTGTTTTAAGTTGACTGCCAATTAGCAGTGTTTGTACTGCTGTTAACAGGTATGAACGGTATATAGGGGAATAGAGACCCAGTACAATTACAGGCTGTGAGGCGTTCTATCTTAGTCCTCTAACGTGACAACGTATCTATAGTCTTCCTTGTTTGAAGTTGACTGCCAATTAGCAGTATTTGTACTGCTGTTTACCGGTATGAACGGTATATAGGGGAATAGAGACCCAGTACAATTACAGGATGTGAGGCGTTCTATCTTAGTCCTCTAACGTGACAACGTATCTATAGCCTTCCTTGTTTGAAGTTGACTGCCAATTAGCAGTGTTTGTACTGCTGTTTACCGGTATGAACGGTATATAGGGGAATAGAGACCCAGTACAATTATAGGCTGTGAGGCGTTCTATCTTAGTCCTCTAACGTGACTACGTATCTATAGCCTTCCTTGTTTGAAGTTGACTGCCAATTATCAGTGATTGTACTGCTGTTTACCGGTATGAACGGTATATAGGGGAATAGAGACCCAGTACAATTACAGGATGTGAGGCGTTCTATCTTAGTCCTCTAACGTGACAACGTATCTATAGTCTTCCTTGTTTGAAGTTGACTGCCAATTAGCAGTGTTTGTACTGCTGTTTACCGGTATGAACGGTATATAGGGGAATAGAGACCCAGTACAATTACAGGCTGTGAGGCGTTCTATCTTAGTCCTCTAACGTGACAACGTATCTATAGCCTTCCTTGTTTGAAGTTGACTGCCAATTAGCAGTGTTTGTACTGCTGTTTACCGGTATGAACGGTATATAGGGGAATAGAGACCCAGTACAATTACAGGATGTGAGGCGTTCTATATTAGTCCTCTAACGTGACAACGTATCTATAGTCTTCCTTGTTTGAAGTTGACTGCCAATTAGCAGTGTTTGTACTGCTGTTTACCGGTATGAACGGTATATAGGGGAATAGAGACCCAGTACAATTACAGGCTGTGAGGCGTTCTATCTTAGTCCTCTAACGTGACAACGTATCTATAGCCTTCTTTGTTTGAAGTTGACTGCAAATTAGCAGTGTTTGTACTGTTGTTTACCGGTATGAACGGTATATAGGGGAATAGAGACCCAGTACAATTACAGGATGTGAGGCGTTCTATATTAGTCCTCTAACGTGACAACGTATCTATAGTCTTCCTTGTTTGAAGTTGACTGCCAATTAGCAGTGTTTGTACTGCTGTTTACCGGAATGAACGGTATATAGGGGAATAGAGACCCAGTACAATTACAGGATGTGAGGCGTTCTATCTTAGTCCTCTAACGTGACAACGTATCTATAGCCTTCCTTGTTTGAAGTTCACTGCGAATTAGCAGTGTTTGTACTGCTGTTTACAGGTATGAACGGTATATAGGGGAATAGAGACCCAGTACAATTACAGGATGTGAGGCGTTCTATCTTAGTCCTCTAACGTGACAACGTATCTATAGTCTTCCTTGTTTGAAGTTGACTGCCAATTAGCAGTGTTTGTACTGCTGTTTACCGGTGTGAACGGTATATAGGGGAATAGAGACCCAGTACAATTACAGGATGTGAGGCGTTCTATCTTAGTCCTCTAACGTGACAACGTATCTATAGCCTTCTTTGTTTGAAGTTGACTGCCAATTAGCAGTGTTTGTACTGTTGTTTACCGGTATGAACGGTATATAGGGGAATAGAGACCCAGTACAATTACAGGATGTGAGGCGTTCTATATTAGTCCTCTAACGTGACAACGTATCTATAGTCTTCCTTGTTTGAAGTTGACTGCCAATTAGCAGTGTTTGTACTGCTGTTTACCGGAATGAACGGTATATAGGGGAATAGAGACCCAGTACAATTACAGGATGTGAGGCGTTCTATCTTAGTCCTCTAACGTGACAACGTATCTATAGCCTTCCTTGTTTGAAGTTCACTGCGAATTAGCAGTGTTTGTACTGCTGTTTACAGGTATGAACGGTATATAGGGGAATAGAGACCCAGTACAATTATAGGCTGTGAGGCGTTCTATCTTAGTCCTCTAACGTGACAACGTATCTATAGCCTTCTTTGTTTGAAGTTGACTGCCAATTAGCAGTGTTTGTACTGTTGTTTACCGGTATGAACGGTATATAGGGAATAGAGACCCAGTACAATTACAGGCTGTGAGGCGTTCTATCTTAGTCCTCTAACGTGACAACGTATCTATAGCCTTCCTTGTTTGAAGTTGACTGCCAATTAGCAGTGTTTGTACTGCTGTTTACTGGTATGAACGGTATATAGGGGAATAGAGACCCAGTACAATTACAGGCTGTGAGGCGTTCTATCTTAGTCCTCTAACGTGACAACGTATCTATAGCCTTCTTTGTTTGAAGTTGACTGCCAATTAGCAGTGTTTGTACTGTTGTTTACCGGTATGAACGGTATATAGGGGAATAGAGACCCAGTACAATTACGGGCTGTGTGGCGTTCTATCTTAGTCCTCTAACGTGACAACGTATCTATAGCCTTCCTTGTTTTAAGTTGACTGCCAATTAGCAGTGTTTGTACTGCTGTTAACAGGTATGAACGGTATATAGGGGAATAGAGACCCAGTACAATTACAGGCTGTGAGGCGTTCTATCTTAGTCCTCTAACGTGACAACGTATCTATAGTCTTCCTTGTTTGAAGTTGACTGCCAATTAGCAGTATTTGTACTGCTGTTTACCGGTATGAACGGTATATAGGGGAATAGAGACCCAGTACAATTACAGGATGTGAGGCGTTCTATCTTAGTCCTCTAACGTGACAACGTATCTATAGCCTTCCTTGTTTGAAGTTGACTGCCAATTAGCAGTGTTTGTACTGCTGTTTACCGGTATGAACGGTATATAGGGGAATAGAGACCCAGTACAATTATAGGCTGTGAGGCGTTCTATCTTAGTCCTCTAACGTGACTACGTATCTATAGCCTTCCTTGTTTGAAGTTGACTGCCAATTATCAGTGATTGTACTGCTGTTTACCGGTATGAACGGTATATAGGGGAATAGAGACCCAGTACAATTACAGGATGTGAGGCGTTCTATCTTAGTCCTCTAACGTGACAACGTATCTATAGTCTTCCTTGTTTGAAGTTGACTGCCAATTAGCAGTGTTTGTACTGCTGTTTACCGGTATGAACGGTATATAGGGGAATAGAGACCCAGTACAATTACAGGCTGTGAGGCGTTCTATCTTAGTCCTCTAACGTGACAACGTATCTATAGCCTTCCTTGTTTGAAGTTGACTGCCAATTAGCAGTGTTTGTACTGCTGTTTACCGGTATGAACGGTATATAGGGGAATAGAGACCCAGTACAATTACAGGATGTGAGGCGTTCTATATTAGTCCTCTAACGTGACAACGTATCTATAGTCTTCCTTGTTTGAAGTTGACTGCCAATTAGCAGTGTTTGTACTGCTGTTTAGCGGTATGAACGGTATATAGGGGAATAGAGACCCAGTACAATTACAGGCTGTGAGGCGTTCTATCTTAGTCCTCTAACGTGACAACGTATCTATAGCCTTCTTTATTTGAAGTTGACTGCAAATTAGCAGTGTTTGTACTGTTGTTTACCGGTATGAACGGTATATAGGGGAATAGAGACCCAGTACAATTACAGGCTGTGAGGCGTTCTATCTTAGTCCTCTAACGTGACAACGTATCTATAGCCTTCCTTGTTTGAAGTTGACTGCCAATTAGCAGTGTTTGTACTGCTGTTTACCGGTATGAACGGTATATAGGGGAATAGAGACCCAGTACAATTACAGGCTGTGAGGCGTTCTATCTTAGTCCCCTAACGTGACAACGTACCTATAGCCTTCCTTGTTTGAAGTTGACTGCCAATTAGCAGTGTTTGTACTGCTGTTTACCGGTATAAACGGTATATAGGGGAATAGAGACCCAGTACAATTACAGGCTGTGAGGCGTTCTATCTTAGTCCTCTAACGTGACAACGTATCTATAGCCTTCCTTGTTTGAAGTTGACTGCCAATTAGCAGTGTTTGTACTGCTGTTTACCGGTATGAACGGTATATAGGGGAATAGAGACCCAGTACAATTACAGGATGTGAGGCGTTCTATATTAGTCCTCTAACGTGACAACGTATCTATAGTCTTCCTTGTTTGAAGTTGACTGCCAATTAGCAGTGTTTGTACTGCTGTTTACCGGTATGAACGGTATATAGGGGAATAGAGACCCAGTACAATTACAGGCTGTGAGGCGTTCTATCTTAGTACTCTAACGTGACAACGTATCTATAGCCTTCTTTGTTTGAAGTTGACTGCAAATTAGCAGTGTTTGTACTGCTGTTTACCGGTATGAACGGTATATAGGGGAATAGAGACCCAGTACAATTATAGGCTGTGAGGCGTTCTATCTTAGTCCTCTAACGTGACTACGTATCTATAGCCTTCCTTGTTTGAAGTTGACTGCCAATTATCAGTGATTGTACTGCTGTTTACCGGTATGAACGGTATATAGGGGAATAGAGACCCAGTACAATTACAGGATGTGAGGCGTTCTATCTTAGTCCTCTAACGTGACAACGTATCTATAGTCTTCCTTGTTTGAAGTTGACTGCCAATTAGCAGTGTTTGTACTGTTGTTTACCGGTATGAACGGTATATAGGGGAATAGAGACCCAGTACAATTACGGGCTGTGAGGCGTTCTATCTTAGTCCTCTAACGTGACAACGTATCTATAGCCTTCCTTGTTTTAAGTTGACTGCCAATTAGCAGTGTTTGTACTGCTGTTTACAGGTATGAACGGTATATAGGGGAATAGAAACCCAGTACAATTACAGGCTGTGAGGCGTTCTATCTTAGTCCTCTAACGTGACAACGTATCTATAGCCTTCCTTGTTTGAAGTTGACTGCCAATTAGCAGTATTTGTACTGCTGTTTACCGGTATGAACGGTATATAGGGGAATAGAGACCCAGTACAATTACAGGATGTGAGGCGTTCTATCTTAGTCCTCTAACGTGACAACGTATCTATAGCCTTCCTTGTATGAAGTTGACTGCCAATTAGCAGTGTTTGTACTGCTGTTTACAGGTATGAACGGTATATAGAGGAATAGAGACCCAGTACAATTATAGGCTGTGAGGCGTTCTATCTTAGTCCTCTAACGTGACAACGTATCTATAGCCTTCCTTGTTTGAAGTTGACTGCCAATTATCAGTGTTTGTACTGCTGTTTACCGGTATGAACGGTATATAGGGGAATAGAGACCCAGTACAATTACAGGATGTGAGGCGTTCTATCTTAGTCCTCTAACGTGACAACGTATCTATAGTCTTCCTTGTTTGAAGTTGACTGCCAATTAGCAGTGTTTGTACTGCTGTTTACCGGTGTGAACGGTATATAGGGGAATAGAGACCCAGTACAATTACAGGATGTGAGGCGTTCTATCTTAGTCCTCTAACGTGACAACGTATCTATAGTCTTCCTTGTTTGAAGTTGACTGCCAATTAGCAGTGTTTGTACTGCTGTTTAGCGGTATGAACGGTATATAGGGGAATAGAGACCCAGTACAATTACAGGCTGTGAGGCGTTCTATCTTAGTCCTCTAACGTGACAACGTATCTATAGCCTTCTTTGTTTGAAGTTGACTGCCAATTAGCAGTGTTTGTACTGTTGTTTACTGGTATGAACGGTATATAGGGAATAGAGACCCAGTACAATTACAGGCTGTGAGGCGTTCTATCTTAGTCCTCTAACGTGACAACGTATCTATAGCCTTCCTTGTTTGAAGTTGACTGCCAATTAGCAGTGTTTGTACTGTTGTTTACCGGTATGAACGGTATATAGGGGAATAGAGACCCAGTACAATTACGGGCTGTGAGGCGTTCTATCTTAGTCCTCTAACGTGACAACGTATCTATAGCCTTCCTTGTTTTAAGTTGACTGCCAATTAGCAGTGTTTGTACTGCTGTTTACAGGTATGAACGGTATATAGGGGAATAGAGACCCAGTACAATTACAGGCTGTGAGGCGTTCTATCTTAGTCCTCTAACGTGACAACGTATCTATAGCCTTCCTTGTTTGAAGTTGACTGCCAATTAGCAGTATTTGTACTGCTGTTTACCGGTATGAACGGTATATAGGGGAATAGAGACCCAGTACAATTACAGGATGTGAGGCGTTCTATCTTAGTCCTCTAACGTGACAACGTATCTATAGCCTTCCTTGTTTGAAGTTGACTGCCAATTAGCAGTGTTTGTACTGCTGTTTACCGGTATGAACGGTATATAGGGGAATAGAGACCCAGTACAATTATAGGCTGTGAGGCGTTCTATCTTAGTCCTCTAACGTGACTACGTATCTATAGCCTTCCTTGTTTGAAGTTGACTGCCAATTATCAGTGATTGTACTGCTGTTTACCGGTATGAACGGTATATAGGGGAATAGAGACCCAGTACAATTACAGGATGTGAGGCGTTCTATCTTAGTCCTCTAACGTGACAACGTATCTATAGTCTTCCTTGTTTGAAGTTGACTGCCAATTAGCAGTGTTTGTACTGCTGTTTACCGGTATGAACGGTATATAGGGGAATAGAGACCCAGTACAATTACAGGATGTGAGGCGTTCTATCTTAGTCCTCTAACGTGACAACGTATCTATAGCCCTCCTTGTTTGAAGTTGACTGCCAATTAGCAGTGCTTGTACTGCCGTTTACCGGTATGAACGTTATATAGGGGAATAGAGACCCAGTACAATTACAGGCTGTGATGCGTTCTATCTTAGTCCTCTAATGTGACTACGTATCTATAGCCTTCCTTGTTTGAAGTTGACTGCCAATTAGCAGTGTTTGTACTGCTGTTTACCGGTATGAACGGTATATAGGGGAATAGAGACCCAGTACAATTACAGGCTGTGAGGCGTTCTATCTTAGTCCTCTAACGTGACAACGTATCTGTAGCCTTCTTTGTTTGAAGTTGGCTGCCAATTAGCAGTGTTTGTACTGACATTTACCGGTATGAACGGTATATAGGGGAATAGAGACCCAGTACAATTACAGGCTGTGAGGCGTTCTATCTCAGTCCTCTAACGTGACAACGTATCTGTACCCTTCTTTGTTTGAAGTTGGCTGCATATGTCCATGAACTGCGGTAGCCGTTTTTTTATAGAAGTGGGGACAAATGAGCATGCGGCTCACCTAATGTTAAGTGTCGACCGCCGCCCAAAAATAACTTTAACACCAGGGGAATCGCTCTTTTCTTGAAGGTCCCTAAGTCGTATCGGTTCGGAAAAATCGCAGGCTGTATTCGATGGCGAGGTTTTTCCTCGTACAACTTCCTTGTAAATCGCACAGTGGTGGACCGCGATGTGTGATGGTGAAATTGAGAAAATTAAAATATCAGGCTGAGTTTCATATTTAAAAATAAAAAAAAATGTTAAAAATAATTAATTTTACTTTATTTGTCCAACAAATTTATCATTAATTATTTTTCTAAAGTTATTGACCTTTTTAACTGTTATTTAAATTACATTCTTATTATAAATTTGACATACATTCATTATCAAAATAGTCTCTAATAAAGTTACGAATCACCCAGCTGTAAAGAAACTTATACGTATACATAAATCACTTGTAATTGCTACAGTCGCATAAATCTTCGTACGTGACATAATACTGTCCAATTGTGACCTTCGGTTAACCACAACAAGCAATATGTCACTAGAATATAGATATTTGGGCCACACATTCTGTCTCTGGTTATTATTCTAAACATGAACACACACGATGAGAAATATTGTTGACTACAAATCCATACTAAGCAAAAGGTTGATGATATTGTAAACTATCCAGATCGGCGATGGGAGTAAAACTAAAAAAGCAAGACATCAGTACTAAAATCAATCCCCCTATCAAGGCGTGGTTATTTTTTTAAAGGATAGGGTGACAAACAAGCACACAGTCCACCTGATGGTAAGTGGTTGCTGCAGCCCATAGACATCTACGTCTATACATCGTCAAAAAAGAGTCAAAATGCAGATGCGTTGTCACCCGTGAGGACTAAGATGGAATGCCTCTTTTCCAGTAAAATGGGTCTCCGGTTCTCTACACTCACCATACGAAACACAGCAGTGTTAAGCTGCTATTTTACGCTGGTATTCTGTGAGAGCGTGGTCCTTCCCCGGTCTAGCCGAACCATTCGTACTACAACTATACTACTAATATAGCTGCAGCATGGCTCTACCACGTAAAACTTGAACCACGTAGAACTTGATTATCTTCTGTACTAATGGTAGAATGAAACATTTATAAAATTTTCCTTCGTGTCGATTTAAAACGCATTCGAACCAAACGGTTGGATTCATCTTTCATCATGCGTACAAAAAAAGAGTGGAATAAGTTGCCAGCATCTGTTTTTCCATCCGATTATGACATGGTGTCTTTAGGACAAGAGTGAATAGGCTTTCCATAAGCTAAGTCAGGAGAGATAGTACTCAAGCATTGGCTTAGAATACTTAAAAAACAAAAGTAGCCTAATGGTGGGGTGCGGACCTTGAAATCGAAAAGTAGTTGGTTAGTCGCCGTCCGCCAATCGACTAATGTTGTGAACACAGATTATAGTTCTGTGATCTCTGCTGTTTCTATAATCTGTGTTTGTGAACCACTCCTAACACGAGCATTTTAAACTTACTTAATATTGTTAACGGGAATATAAGTAATGTTAATTTGAAAGTATTTTTTTAAATTAAATTTGACTGCCTCTTTTGTCTAGTAGTCGTAAACGCGATTACTAATCATGAGTTCCCGGTTTCAAATACCGAGTCGGGCGAAAATAAGTTATTGTGTTTTTCTGTAAAAAAAATCAGTAGCAGCTCTGAGTCAGGAAGTTGGCGATGTTTTACCATCTTGCCTCGGAAAGCGCGTAAAGCCGTTGTTCCTTTTTTTGCCAGCCCTGCCACATGTAAATCTGCGCCTGATTTCTCTCTGTTCGTGTCGTATTGCCGTCCAATCGAACTATAAGAGTAAAAGTATAGAAAGTGCACCTGTTCTGGAGCACTATAATCCTGTCTTGCGATAATGGAAGATGACTAGTATCCGTTAAGACGGTCTAGAAGACTTTATATATACAGTAAAACTTGGTTAAGTGGGACCTGGATAAGTGAGAAACCTCCATACCTGGAACTCATGCTTAGATCCCGACATTTTAGCACTGAATTACCTCTGTTAGTGGGATAAAACAAACCTCTATACCTGGGATTAGTTGTTTCGATTTTATAGTCATAATTACCTCTATAAGGGGACAGCGAGTGTATTTTACCCTTTTTACTGACACTATATTTTAGGGATTAGTTCTTTTGATTTTATTCGTCATAATTTCCTATATATAGAGTATATTTTACCTCTTTAACTGAGACTATATTTTGTGTACCGTTTTGTTTACTAATTCTTATTCTACCCGCAAATTCCGCACTTGCCTAATTGTGTAAAAGTGACCTCCAGTTTTAATTTGGTTTTGTTATCGTCCGTATATTTATTTGAAAATGTCGAAGCGAAGGCTTATATCATCATCATCATCATCATTACAGCCCTTCACAAGTCCACTGCTGAACATAGGCCTCCCCCAAAGAATGCCACAAAGCACGGTCCTGAGCCACCTGCATCCATCGACTTCCTGCATGTCTTACCAGGTCGTCACTCCATCTCGTGGGGGGACGCCCTACACTTCGCCTACCGGTACGAGGCTGCCACTCGAGAACCTTTCTTCCCCATCGGTTGTCGCTTCTTCGAGCTATATGGCCGGCCCACTGCCACTTCAGCTTACTAATTCGTTGGGCTATGTCGGTTATTCTGGTTCTACTGCGGATATCCTCATTCCTAAGTTTATCACGCAGAGAAACTCCGAGCATAGCCCTCTCCATAGCTCGCTGAGCGACCTTGAGCTTCCTCATACGGCCAGCAGTGAAAGACCACGTCTCAGTTCCGTAAGTCATCACTGGCAACACGCACTGGTTGTACAATTTCGTTTTAAGGTTTTGAGGTATGTCTGACGAGAAGATGTGTCGTAGCTTCCCGAACGCTGCCCAGCCGAGTTGAATCCGTCGATTGACCTCTCGGTCGAAGTTGGACTTACCTAGTCGGACTATTTGTCCCAGGTAAACATACTCATCAACAACTTCGAGCTTAGTGCTCCCAACAACTACCGGCATAGGTGTGACATGGACATTAAACATAATCTTTGTTTTGTCCATGTTCATCTTAAGACCTATCCGTTGGGAAACACTATTGAGGTCATTGAGCATAGTGCTTAGGTCCTCCAGCGATTCTGCCATAAGGACTATATCGTCGGCAAATCGAAGGTGTGTGATGTACTCGCCATTGATGTTAATACCGTACCCTTTCCAGTCCAGAAGCTTGAAAACGTCTTCCAATGCAGCGGTGAAGAGTTTCGGGGATATGACGTCACCCTGTCTTACACCTCTCTGCAATTGGATAGGTTTCGTACTCTGGTTCTGTACTCGGATAGCCATCGTAGCCCTACTGTACAAGCACTTCAACACTTCGATATACCGACAGTCAACTTGGCACCGCTGAAGGGACTGCAGCACCGCCCAAATTTCGACGGAATCAAAGGCTTTCTCATAGTCCACATACGCCAGACATAGTGGCAAATTGTACTCTTCGGACTTCTGTACAACTTGCCGAAGGGTATGTATGTGGTCTATGGTGCTAAAGCCCTTTCGGAAACCGGCTTGTTCGGGAGGCTGGAAGTCGTCAAGTCTGCGCGCGAGACGATTCGTTATGACTCTCGAAAACAGCACGTAGACGCGGCTCAGAAGGGAAATCGGTCTGTAGTTCTTCAAGAGAGCGTTGTCACCTTTCTTGAAGAACAAGACCACCGCACTTCTGCTCCACGCCTCCGGTGTAATGCCACCATGGAGGACGGAATTAAAGAGCTTCTGAAGGACTTCAAGTACCGGTCTTCCACCCGCTTTCAGAAGCTCCGCTGTAATTCCATCCTCGCCTGGGGCCTTACCGTTTTTAAGGTGCTGGAGAGCCATTCTAATCTCGCTCAGACTGACGTCCGGGATATCTTCGGAATAGTGTCGGATGAGACTCGCTCTTGGATCGTTACTCACACTTGCGTGTGGCTCCAACGATGACGTGTACAGCTGCCCATAGAACCTCTCAATCTCACTCAAAATCTCAGGTGTCCCGGAAACGATGCTGCCACATTCTGTCTTCAGCTTTGACAGTTGGCTCTTTCTGGCAGACAGATCTCTGGCAAAGACTTTGGAGCCTTGGTTCCGCTCGATCGCTTCTTCAATACGAGCTGTATTGAAGTTGCGTAAGTCCCGCCGCATGCATTTGGAGATCTGTCTGTTCAGATGCCTGTATGCTGTCAAGTCTGTTGAAGAATGTAGCTTCATCTCCCGTCTAACAGCCATGAGATTAAGAGTGTGATCGGAGAGTTTTTGTGTTCTTCTGCGGCGGGTCTTGCAGAACTTAGCTCCGACCGCATGGACAGTTTCCACGAGCTTGTCATTCATATCGTCCACTTCATTGCAGTCTTCTAGGCACTGAAAACGGTTTTGTAACTCGAGCTGAAAGGTTTCGGGACTTTGGATTAGAGCACGAGGGGGACGGAGCGTTGACTTCATTAGACGAGACCTCTCCAACTTAACGTTTAGGTTCAGTGTGCCTCTAACCATTCGGTGATCGCTACCAGTTTTCACCCTTGCGATCACGGAGACATCACTGAACAGTTGTCGTCTGGTCGTCATAATGAAGTCAATCTCATTTTTTGTCGAACCGTCGGGGCTCGACCAGGTCCACTTCCTGTGGGGCCGCTTCTGGAAGAAAGAGTTCATCATAAAGAGTCCCTCTTTCTCCATGAAGTCGGCCAGCTGCTGGCCCCTTGGGTTCCGTTGCCCTATTCCAAATTTCCCTACTTTCAGCTCACCGTTCTCTCTTGTGCCTAGTTTTGCATTGAAGTCTCCCATTAACACCGTATATTGGGTTTTGGAGGAATGCATGGCTCTAGAGATATCCTCATACATTTCCTTCACCTCCTGATCGGGGTGTGCCGAGGTTGGTGCGTAAACCTGTATGACCTTCAGCGAATACCGTTTGGTGATTCTGAGTATAAGGTACGCAACCCTCGTCGACACACTCCCGATCTTTACAACGTTGTTAACGAGAGACTTGTGGACGATAAATCCGACACCTCCTTGGGACAGATGGTCGCCCTCCCGGTGATAGAGCAAGTTGCCGGATTCGAGGATTACCGTGTCCTCCCCCTCTCTTCGGACTTCGGATAATCCTATAATATGCCAGCGCAACTTGTCTATCTCTTCTTCCAGCTCCACGATCTTCTCGTCAGTCCTCAGGGTGCGTGCGTTGTACGTTGCCAGGTCGAGTCGTCTAAGGTGGCAACCGAACCTCCACCGGAGATTCTTAGCACCCCCTGCCCCGCCGTTACCATGGTCGCCAAGGCTTATATATGTCTTATCAAAATGTGAAAAACTAAAGTTAATATCCGTTTATGAAAGTGTAAATGTGCCAAACTCTATGCATTTTTATTGTTTATAAAAAAACGTGCTTAATTATTTTTATTTAATAGCTTTTTAATTGTTAATAAAGATTACAACTCATGTATAATGTTTACAAAATACGTTATTTTATTTAATAATCGCATCTCTATAACCTCTATTCTCACCTGTATTAATGGAACCCTCTGTAAATGAGACAGATATTTCTTTATACCTGCATATCTGAGACACTGCGTAAGTGGAACACCTCTTTAACTGAGACAAATTTACAGGTCCCTTAAGGTGCCAGTTATCCAGGTTTCACTGTATATATGTCGGAGCGTCTACAAAATACCAGTTGAATCGAGTGAGCGAGAGGTTGCGTCACTCTAGCGGAACGTCATATCGATGGTAGCGAGGTGGAATTGAGGGTATATCGAGAAATCCCCAATTGTTGGTGCAGTATGAAGTGCACTGTAGGCGCTGCGCTCGAGAGATTCCGCTTGAGTCGTGAAGTCATTGTAGTAGTGCTAAGATATTGTCGTGGTTCTATCCGTTTTGGTGGTTCTTATTGTGCAGGCAAGGAGGATGGTGTTGCTGTGAGGCTGCCCTATGTTACACTGAGATAAGTAGTGTTGCTGTTGGTTTGCATACTTTGGTGTTATTATGTAATTACGTACCTCACCTTACACTGGTGTGTGATCGTGGCGGGGACATGTTACGGTGTGGTCGAACTGTGATTTCTCTATACTGAATGTATAGGGCGTTAGGCTGTCTTATTACTGACAATGATTAATTGTAGAAGTAACAGAGCAAGTTGAACATCCGCTCTCACACTCTTACTATTTTTAACAATAATACGCCATCCTAATGTATTTCCAAGATCAAAATCGGGATCTTCTGTTGAGTCTGCGACATATGTATAATCTTTTTGCTGACTATTTGCAAACCACATTTCAAGACACTACACAAACCAATACATAAAATAGACCAGAAACGGTTATTATACAAAGAATGTAACCACTATCCCACCATCATTAATTATATAAGAATTGATAAACATACTGTCTGTAATGTTGTACATTTAAAAACTAAGGTACTATAAAAGGCGCAGCTAAAAAGTTACAGCCTATATACTACGTCCCACTGTTTTCCTTCACCGCCAAGCACGTGGTAGCAAAAGGTGCAGACCTAGATGAAATACCGCAGATTTACATTTTTGACTGTGCTTATTAAAGCCTAACACTTCCCATTAGGTTTGCTTCTTAAAAAGTGTCTTAATAGCATAGCCCTCCATCAACCCACTGTATGCTTTTGATACTCCAGTTTTTAAAAATTGTAAAAGAAATGACGAGCACGATTACAGACCCGTCTATGCAAAGATTTTCGAAAAAAATTTTACATACAACTTACATCGTTCTTAACCCACAATTCATGACATTTCAACACGAATTTATAAAAACAAATCTACTAATATTTTATAATAATCCCACCTCTAATATGGATGGGGGTGCACAAAAACAGTACAATTTACACGGACTACCAAAAATGTTCCGATCGCATAGATTACTCTATTTTATTGCAAAGGCTTTACGACGCAGGTATGCATGGCGACTTATTTACGAGTAGATGGCATTGCTCATATATTGCAAATAGATCACAATCTGTAGTATTAAATGGTTTTGGAATAGTGTTCTTTCTGGTGTACCAATCCTGAATAGATTTGTATCTTATTTTCAAAGTAAAAAACTTGCATAAAACTAATTTTACGGATTTTATCGCGTATTATCGCGTATATAGGTACTTATTTCATATTCCCGACGTGACGTTTCGAGCACTTTGCAGCACCCATGGTCGGTACTGCCATATGTCAGAGGTGTCACTGACAAGATTGGCTACATCTTAAAGCGTGCTTCCATTAAAACATACTTCAAGCCACCGAAGAATATTAGTCAGTTTTTACCATCAGTCAAGTGTAATGTCCCTCTGCAAGATGCAGGAGTGTACAAGCTTGATTGTGAATGTGGTCTCTCTTATATAGGACAAACTAAAATATCCATAAACACCCGCGTTAAAGAACACATAGCTGATGTGAAGAATCGACGCTCCGGGAAGTCTGCAGTCGGTGAACACGTACAGGATCGCCCCCGTTAATATATTCGATTTGATAGATCACAAATCCTCGTTAAAGAACACCGATTCCTTCCAAGGATGATTCGCGAGGCTATTGAAATCAAAAAACATCCTAATTTCAATAGAGAAGATGGCTGAGTGCTACCATCAGCTTGGGATCCCATAATTAATAATATTAATTCCCAACCCAAGTTTTAAAAATTTAAAGTCTATAAGAATTATTTATTCTCAACTGCGTGGCATATTAGAATATTATAGAGCACATGTGTGGAATCTGCAGTACTCAGTACATATAAGACGTCAGGAGTCAATTCAAAAGATTTTTTTTTGAAATAGAGTATAAAACACAAGTTTATGTTAGTATATTTAAGGATGATGCATAAGACATCACTTAATTTCGTTACAAATTCGTAGAAACGTTTCCGGCATAATATATTTATCTAAAATAGCAAACACATGAACTTTTCAAACACTTTAGGCCGGCCACATACATACGTAATTCCGTTTCGATATTCCGATTCGGAATCCCGGACCACATGAGTAAAGAAACCGACTGTCTTCTTTACTCTGTGCCTGAACGCAAGCAAGTCCATATAAAATCTATTACCCGCCTCACACATACGGTATTTTTCCGTACGGAATTTTCACCGATTCGAGATTCGCCTGGGCGTTCGGGATCCAGAACGGAAAAAAGCCGCTCCGAACGCAAGTCATCCATAGATTTTGTACGAGTCGCAGCACACATATGTAAATTCCGTATGGAACGCGCTCAGTGTTCGTCGCACGACCGAAGCAAACATTTAATCTATTAGGTGTATAGCTTTTCGTAACCTTTCACTTTCATCTTATTTTATTTAATAATTCGTCGAATGAATTTACAGACATAAATATTTAAAAAATATCTCGGGATAGATAGATCTTTTTACATAATATTGGCTATATTGCAAGCTTAGGGTGATAAGTGGATGCACCTAGTAAGAAGGATACAGCAACAATGGAATCGCAATTAGAAAATCGTCGTCATTATTCGCTGGCAGAATGTCTAGACTCAATGGTTAACGTCTCTTAACTGACCCTTGTTATTCCGAACGGAAAAAAAACGTATGTGTGTGATGAATTCACAGAATCCCGATTCAGGATTCCGAAACGGAATCACGAATCGGATTTCCGTATATATGTGGCCGACCTTAATGTCGCTGCAAGCAAAACTAATACCAGAAGCAAGCGTACATTATTCGTATATTAGTACATTAGTGCGTATAAAATATCGATAAAAGGCATAGCTTGTTAACATTTGCAGATGTTCTAATTGTTTGAGTGATAGCACCGAATCCGATATTTTTTTAATAATAATTTTATTAATATAATAAATTTTGGTAGCAGAGTTTCTTAATACTTACGAGGATGCATAAATTATTCAATATTAGTTAAAACGGAATTGTTTCCACTTCCTTGGCATGTAAGTCCACCTTTTTAAATCTACATGGAAAAACTTTATGATGGTTAAAATTAACTTATTTTAATCTTACATTTTTCTAAAAAAAAAAAGAGTAAAGCCTGCAAATATTTCCGTGAAATGATTTTATTCACGTATATCTCCTTTGTTTCCTTTGAATGGCCTCGGCTGAAAGATATGTGATGCAATTCTGCAGACAAAATTGTATTTCCAATAGTTTTCCTCAGCATCGTAACTGTTACAATACGAGTATATGAAATTGTTTTCAAATGCTAGCTTTGTTTAGATTACATATTTCGTAACAGTTTGTTTTGAGAAGAATCTATTAAATTATAACTCACATAATATTATGAATAGGCTCATTCTGAGAAGTAATTGAGGTAGGTAACTATCTCAGTGCTACCTAATTCATGTTAGCAGGCATAAGATGAAACATGCAGGTTTTCTCACGATGTTTTTCTTCACTGTTGATCTTCACGTTGCTGGCGGGAATCAAACTCAGATTACCCTGTTACTTTTGTGGCGGCGCTGTCGTCGCGCCACAAGCGAAACACATCGCAGCCTAAATCGCGCTAACAAAGTTCCGAAGTTAAAGCGGTATATATAGAATAGCACCGAACTACCAATCGGAACGTTGGCCGCTCCCCGGGCAGAACACCTTGCCCGGCGGGAGATCTCCCCTTTTCCTTCCACCCGCCACACTTTCACTGTTACAGTCTATATATAAATATCTAAATACCACTGCTGAACATAGGTCTCCTCCATTGACTGCCTCATCGGGAGGGGGGGGGGTATTTGCCATACTTATGCTGTATTCCGGTCTAGTATGCAATTTGAAACAATTAGTACGTCCATCGAAGCTATTTAGCTTCGATGGACGTACTAATTGTTTCATGTAGGGTGACATTATTGTACTAAATAAACTTTGAACTCGCTCATAAAATTCTTGCGGGGTACTAGACGCTTGGGTTTGTAATGATAAATTGCTGTGTAATGCAGTTTCGTCACGATGGTCATCGAATTTATTTGGCGCTTTTGATGCCGGCCTAAGTTTCAGGTATACCATTTGAATTTATTAACCTAGCTGCTGGCCCAGTTATTTCATATAAAATTCTGTTAACAAGAGACAGATTGGCTAATTCGTATCCGGGCTCATATCTTACATGAACTAAGACCAGTTGGTCGCACAGATTAATAGTAAGGATGTACAGGTTACCGTAAAATTCGGGCAAAACTGTAAGCGACTTATAAATTAAATCAATTTTATTTCATTGAGCCATACTATCAATTTCAAAATCTCTATTCTCACCTATAATACTAAGCTTAGAAGACCTATTACTATCTAACCTTTTTTTACATGGGGAAATACCTACGCTACGCGCCTCGCGGGGGCAAGGACGGGTTATGTCGGACTCACACCGACTAAAACCCCATGGTGTTCCACATTCGCTGGCCGCCCCTTGGCAGCCCCTACTCGGGGGAGGACTTTTCCTCCCCATTCTTCTTCTCGGGCAAGGCGCATCAGGAACACATGGCGCGCCTTCCTCCACGGCCCCCAACTCCACCTGCGTAACGGTCCGATTCGCGGAGGCTATGGGGCCAGGAAAATCGAGCGCTTGGTCGGGAAAAACACCCACTTTCCCGACCCCAGCGGTGGATTTGGTCTTTAGCTCCACCGCCAACCAAGTTTCGGCCGCGGAGGGTAGGTAGAGCGGCGCCTCGTAATACCAACACTCGTCTCGCCCCGCGGCCCCCCCACCACCGCATCAACGGTGTGACCTCGTCACAATCGCGGAGGATAGGACGAGTGGCGTTTCGCCATACCAGCACTCCTGGGGGAAGCCCCGCGACTCCACCTCGGCTGCAACGGTAGGGGGAGAGGGCACCCCTCTCGCCGCATCCTACCAACACACATCCGTAGTGGGCTCTCCAAGCCAGGCACTACATCACGGGCCAGCCAAGGGGTTCCTCTTTGTTCACCGCGGGTAATCAAGTCACGGCTACTAAGCCCCCCGCTACGGCGGGAACCCATTCGGGGGGGATTACCATTTAACCTAACGTTCCGTGTTCCCTTTGGATGGAAAATTTCGGAAGCTTTAAAATTACACAATTACACCAAAAATACAGTTAAAATGCAATAGAATAAATAACAATATATAAAATTAGGACAGATTAAAAATTAATTATGGAACTAGTAAAGGTAAAGATTGAAAGATTAAAGCACTTACAGCATTACTTCTGCTTGCGGAGTCAATGCCTTAATTCGCCTCTGGAATAATGCTCCCGTAGGTTCTGTATCTTCTTTGTCAATCTTAATTCACTGACTACGTTATAAGATCTTACCGACTGTGGCTCCAGCCAGAGGTTGCAAAAAAAAGCAATTTTTATTTAATATATACAATTTAATTACAATAATTAATGCCATTAATTAATATAACCTAAGTAAGGTGACTCTAATTCAATGTTAGAATGTTGAATTAACTCACACAATAAAATATTAGAACAAAGTAATATAAGACAGGAAACACATTATGCTGACGCGGTGCCTCGTGATTGTATTAAGCTGATGCAAAGCAGCAGATTGCATATATAAGGGCTGCGTAACTCACTCATTAAAGTAATAGTATACGAAAAGCCCGCATTCTATCGATGGGGAGGCCTATGTTCAGCAGTAGATTTGTGATAGAATGTAGTAGTAACAGTAGTAGTAGAATAAAGACTCATTTATTATAAAAAATTACTTTCATCTCTACAGTAGTATCAATATCCAGTGAAAAAGAAAAAAATATAATAATATTATATCCATAATATCTCTTAATAATACTCTACTGGAAACCTTTTCTGATATCCACATTATATGTACCAAGCCAGTGAAGCGAGTAACGCCGATCAAAGTAATAAAATACTAAGACATTTCAAATGTAACACTTGAGCGATAACAGCGTGAGAAAAATCTATACTTCATTCCACTTGCGTAAATTCGACGAAGGAAAACAAGAAAAAAAATCTATCAATGAAATTGCAAATTCGTCAGATAAGCAAATGTGATGAAATTAACAAACCTTCTAAACTTTAGAAAGTCCCTTCAAAAGTATAAATTTAAAATTGGAGCCATGTTCAGTTATAAATGACGTCAGTTGTCGTTGTCGGCTTTGCCGATAAAAAAGTTCAGATCTGAACGAGTACCAAACTCCATAGCAGTTCCTTAAATCATTGGATCTATCTATCCATCCATCCATTACAGCCTATAAACGTCCACTACCAAACAAAGGCCTTTAACATAGATTGCCTAATCATGAGGACTTTGCCATAATTGCCACGTTGGCAGGCGTATTGGCAACCGCAGCTTTTTATTAATTTGAGTGGTTATCACAAGAAAGATGCTCTGCCTATCTTCTGTTTTAATTTCCTTCTGTCGCCTCTTACGACACCCACGGGACAGAATGGGATAGGTATTAAACACACGGTCTACACGGTTAATAGGATCCATAGAAATTTACAATATTGCTGGAAGACGGCTCCGTGGCGCAGTAGCTTAGCGATGAGTTGTTGCGCTCGAGGCCGCGGTTCAAATCCCGCACGGAATAAGTATTTATATGATTGCAAGTAATTGTTCCGGGTCTGGATGTTTGTCCTCGTGCAATTTATGTTTGCAAACTGCCTTCATCACACAGGAGAATATCCTAGTGTGGGGGTCAAAAGTTGTTTAGGTTTTTGATGAATGAATCATTGAGCGATTAAAATTTTACTTTCCAAACCTTCCTAGCTCAAGAACTATAATAGATATATTTATGAAAATTGAAATTCTAAGTATACAAAAAGATCTTTTAGGTTTTCACAAGTGAAGAACTGTTACGTGTATCGACGGCGTAAGAGATTTAATAACCCTGTGGGTTTCGCAAGAGGCTACTGAGAAAAATAAAAGCATCTTCTTGATAACTATTTAATATGATAATAAAGTGCGGATGCTAACCCCCCTGCCAAGCGTAGTAATCCCATATAAGGCAATTTATGTCGGATCACGTTTTCGGCAGTTGAATTTTGATAAGCTATAATTTATTGTACACATAATACAGACAGGATACAAAGGAAATGAAGCCCTTCAGTTTATTTTGGAAAGTCAAAATGAGTCAAAAATGGCACGTATTGCATCACAAAGCTATGTTGGTTAATAAAGCAAACGTAATGTATGTTAGTAAAAATTGTTTTGTTGCAGAATAAGTATAAAAGTAAAATAAATGCTGTAGAAATGCGGTCATTAAGAAGTATTTTATTAAGAAAAGAATGATTCAGTTATTTGGATACGTAGAAAGATTTTTTTTTACTATTCGCAGCTAGCGCTTAACCACTATCCCACCTGATGGTATGTGATGATGCAGCCGAAGATAGTGAAGCGCACTGACTAAACAAAAGCCTATTCACTCTCGCCTTAAAGCCAACCACATTGTAATCGAATGGAGAGACAGATGCTGGAAACTTACTCCACTTATTTTTTGTACACATGACGAAAGATGTAGCAAACCTTTTCGTTCGAATGCGTAGTTATCCGATGGTGGAAGGAAGAGGGAGGAACTAAATTATGCAATTCCTGCGCACACTCTCCGAAATGTATCCTGTAGAAGACCGAAAGGCTGGCTACTTTGCGCCTGAGTTCGAGGCTGGTGAGATAGGCTTTAACCAGATTCTAGTCACCAATAAACCTCTTAGCACGCCTTTCCATTGACGCCAAAGCTGTTAGGTGACATTGTAAAGCACCATCCCATATATGGCAGCAATACTATTTGCACGACAGGACTTGCGCTTTATATAGAGAAAGCAGCTGCCCCTGTGTGAAGTACCACTGCACTTTGGCAAGAATTCCTAGCTTCCTTGCAGCTTATTTAGCATTGGACTCAATGAACCGCCCGAAGTTCATTTGAGGAAATCTGAACCCCCAACTACTGTAGGCGGTCAGTGCATTCCAGTGATACATTTTAGAAATAAAAAGCCAAAGTTAGCTGGCTCCTTTTTGTAGTGAAGAGACACTCTTGTGTTTTGCAGGTGTTGAATTTCACAAGATTGGCATCGCCCTATTCGGAGACTGTCTGTAGTGTGAGATTCACACGCTTAACCTTAGCTTCTCTTTTGGACTGGATTTGATCTCGACTCGTACGAGCACTTGGTTTTTATCTGCGTGCTCCACAAATGTAATGTAGTCTGCGTGTCTGCGTACCCATATATACCGGGCATAAGCAGATCATTAATATACAGCAGGAAGAGAGTGGCTGAAAGAATGGACCGGTTGCGATAGGATTGAACGAGTAGCCATCTACGACCGCTCGGAAAGATCAATTCAAAATACGTGGTAATGCATTATTTAAACTGATTGTCATTCATAAATATCTAACGCCTACCAATTTACTACCTACGCACACATGCGTAAGTCGATTGTCGATTTGTCGGCAAAAACGTTGTGAATTTAATCTCACAGTTGTTGCCCGTAAATCACATTCATTTTGGGATAATTTCAAATAAAATTAGCCTTATTTACTCGTATTTTTAAAAACTGTAATAACTGTATATTCAGAAAGTATTTCACCCACTCATTCAGGTCAGGGAATAAGCCTTACCTGGCAGCTTTCCCAAAAGGGTTATCAGCTGGTGATCTTCTGGTCTACCTGACAAATAGACTCATTGGCCGTTAGTTTGGACATTGCGAAGGCTTTCGATCGGGTTTGGCACAAAACGCTTCTTTCGAAGCTTCTTTCCTATGGGCTTTCCGAGAAATATTGCAAATGGATCACCAGTTTCCTTGCTGATTGGAGCATCAAGGTCGTAGTAGACGGTGCATGCTCTGATTTCAAGCCTATAAACGCTAGTGTTCCACAAGGCTGTTTCTCCTGCATTTCAATGATATGTTGCAAACTGGTAACTTTCATTGCTATGCAGACGACAGCACTGGTGATGCCTTATATACCGGCCGTGCTAATATTTCTCGAGAAAACGTCACCGAGTTCCGGGACAAACTTGTGTCTGAATCGAGTCTTTGCTGAACAAAGTCTCGGATTGGGGGCGACTAAATCTAGTCCAGTTCAATCCCCAGAAGACACAAGTTTGTGCGTTTACCGCTAAAAAGTACCCCTATGTCGTATCTCCTCAGTTCCAAGGCACTCGCTTTGCTGCCTCAGCTAGCATTAGAATCCTCGGCGTCGACATATTGAATAGTGTGCAGTTTCGTGGTCACTTGGAAGGGAAGGCCAAATTGGCCTCTAAAAAGCTTGGCGTGCTCAGCAGAGCAAGACATTATTTCATGCCGGTACATCGCTTGCAACTTTACAAAGCGCAAATCCGGCCTCACAAGGAATACTGTTCTCATCTCTGGGCCGGAACACCCCAGTGCCAGCTCCTTTCACTTGACCGCATCCAGCGCAGAGCGGTTCGAATCGTCGATGACCGATGCGCTTGCACAATCACTTCTTTTACCGATTCTCGATTATGTTGACACGTGTTATCTCAATTTAAATAAGGAGATGCTTAATAAACTTGAGCGCATTCAGAATCTATGCATACGGTTCATATTTGGACTTCTAAAATATGACCATGTCTCCGAATATCGCGAAAAACTCAAGTGGCTTCCGATCCGTCTTCGCAGGAATACTCACATTCTTTCTCTTTTATACTGTATACTATTCAATCCCACTTCCCCTACTTACCTTAAAGAGCGATTTGAGTTTCTTGGTGACACTCACTGTCGCTCTCTTCGCTCTGATAAAAACCTCACCCTAAAAATTCCATCTCATAACACTTCCTACTATTCTAAATCCTTTTCTGTTGAAACTGTTAGGCTCTGGAACTCCCTACAGCTGCACATTAGAAGTGCGCAGTCTATTGATAAGTTTAAAAAACTTGTCAAAATGCACTTCCTTCCTCCTTAAATAGTCATTCCTCTAAAAAATTACTACCTACTCATTTTTCCTTACGTTTAGGCTTTGACTTCACTTGTTTAATCTTTTCTGCTCTCATATATGTATGTATATATTTTTGTATTTAAAATGTATTTATTTATATTATCATCACCATCATCATCATTACAGTCCTTCACAAGTCCACTGCTGAACATAAGCCTCCCCCAGATAATGCCACAAAGCACGGTCCTGAGCCACCTGCATCCATCGACTTCCTGCATGTCTTACCAGGTCGTCACTCCATCTCGTGGGGGGACGCCCTACACTTCGCCTACCGGTACGAGGCTGCCACTCGAGAACCTTTCTTCCCCATCGGTTGTCGGTTCTTCGAGCTATATGGCCGGCCCATTGCCACTTCAGCTTACTAATCCATTGGACTATGTCGGTTACTCTGGTTCTACTTCGGATATCCTCATTCCTAAGTTTTTCACGCAGAGAAACTCCGAGCATAGCCCTCTCCATAGCTCGCTGAGCGACCTTGAGCTTCCTCATCCGGCCAGCAGTGAAGGACCACGTCTCAGTTCCGTATGTCATCACTGGCAACACGCACTGGGTGTACAGTCTCGTTTTCAAGGTTTGAGGTATACCTGACGAGAAGATGTGCCGTAATTTCCCGAACGCTGCCAAACCGAGTTGAATCCGTCGATTGACCTCTCGGTCGAAGTTGGACTTACCTAGTCGGACTATGTGTCCCAGGTAAACATACTCGTCAACAACTTCCAGCTTAGTGTTCCCAACAACTACCGCCATAGGTGTGACATGGACATTAAACATGATCTTAGTTTTGTCCATGTTCATCTTTAGACCTATCCGTTGGGAAACACTATTGAGGTCATTGAGCATAGTGCTTAGGTCCTCCAGCGATTCTGCCATAAGGACTATATCGTCGGCAAATCGAAGGTGAGTGATGTACTCGGCATTGATGTTGATACCGTATCCTTTCCAGTCCAGAAGCATGAAAACGTCTTCCAATGCAGCGGTGAAGTGTTTCGGGGATATGACGTCACCCTGTCTTACACCTCTCTGCAATTGGATAGGTTACGTACTCTGGTTCTGTACTCGGATAGCCATCGTAGCCCTACTGTACAAACAGTTCAGCACTTCGATATACCGACAGTCAACTTGGCACCGCTGAGGGAACTGCAGCACCGCCCAAATCGACGGAATCAAAGGCTTTCTCATAGTCCACATACGCTAGACATAGTGGCAAATAAACCACTCTTCAAAAAAACTCTTCGGACTTCTGTACAATTTGCCGAAGGGTATGTATGTGGTCTATGGTGCTAAAGCCCTTTCGGAAACCGGCTTGTTCGGGAGGCTGGAAGTCGTCAAGTCTGCGCGCGAGACGATTCGTAATGACTCTCAAAAACAGCACGTAGACACGGCTCAGAAGGGAAATCGGTCTGTAGTTCTTCAAGAGAGCGTTGTCACCTTTCTTGAAGAACAAGACCACCGCACTTCTGCTCCACGCCTCCGGTGTAATGCCACCATGGAGGACGGAATTAAAGAGAAACTTCTGAAGGACTTCAAGTACCGGTTTTCCACCCGCTTTCAAAAGCTCCGCTGTAATTCCATCCTCGCCTGGGGCCTTACTGTTTTTAAGGTGCGGGAGAGCCATTCTAATCTCGCTCAGACTGACGTCCGGGATATCTTCGGAATAGTGTCGGATAAGACTCGCTCTTGGATCGTTACTCACACTTGCGTGTGGCTTCAACGATGACGTGTACAACTGCCCATAGAACCTCTCAATCTCACTCAAAATCTCAGGTGTCCCGGAAACGATGCTGCCACATTCTGTCTTCAGCTTTGACAGTTGGCTCTTTCTGGCAGACAGATCTCTGGCAAAGACTTTGGAGCCTTGGTTCCGCTCGATCGCTTCTTCAATACGAGCTGTATTGAAGTTGCGTAAGTCCCGCCGCATGCATTTGGAGATCTGTCTGTTCAGATGCCTGTATGCTGTCAAGTCTGTTGAAGAATGTAGCTTCATCTCCCGTCTAACAGCCATGAGATTAAGAGTGTGATCGGAGAGTTTTTGTGTTCTTCTGCGGCGGGTCTTGCAGGACTTAGCTCCGACCGCATGGACAGTTTCCACGAGCTTGTCATTCATATCGTCCACTTCATTGCAGTCTTCTAGGCACTAAAAACGGTTTTGTAACTCGAGTTGAAAGGTTTCGGGACTTTGGATTAGAGCACGAGGGGGACGGAGCGTTGACTTCATTAGACGAGACCTCTCCAACTTAACGTTTAGGTTCAGTGTACCTCTAACCATTCGGTGATCGCTACCAGTTTTCACCCTCGCGATCACGGAGACATCACTGAACAGTTGTCGTCTGGTCGTCATAATGAAGTCAATCTCATTTTTTATCGAACCGTCGCGGCTCGACCAGGTCCACTTCCTGTGGGGCCGCTTCTGGAAGAAAGAGTTCTCCATGAAGTCGTTTAGCTACTGGCCCCTTGGGTTCCGTTGCCCTATTCCAAATTTCCCTACTTTCAGCTCACCGTTCTCTCCTGTGCCTAGTTTTGGATTAAAGTCTCCCATTAACACCGCATATTGGGTTTTGGAGGAATGCATGGCTCTAGAGATATCCTCATACATTTCCTCCACCTCCTCATCGGGGTGTGCCGAGGTTGGTGCGTAAACCTGTATGACCTTCAGCGAATACCGTTTGGTGATTCTGAGTATAAGGTACGCAACCCTCGTCGACACACTCCCGATCTTTACAACGTTGTTAACGAGAGACTTGTGGACGATAAATCCGACACCTCCTTGGGACAGATGGTCGCCCTCCCGGTGATAGAGCAAGTTGCCGGATTCGAGGATTACCGTGTCCTCCCCCTCTCTTCGGACTTCGGATAATCCTATCATATGCCAGCGCAACTTGTCTATCTCTTCTTCCAGCTCCACGATCTTCTCGTCAGTCCTCAGGGTGCGTGCGTTGTACGTTGCCAGGTCGAGTCGTCTAAGGTGGCAACCGAACCTCCACCGGAGATTCTTAGCACCCCCTGCCCCGCCGTTACCATGGTCGCCACCGTAGCCAGGAATAGCGGGGCTGCCGGGGACTGGGGGCCGTTTCTTTGTTACTGTCATTTTATAGGGGGGTATTTGCCATAGTTGCCACGCTTGGCGAGCGGGTTGGCAACCGCAGTTTTTTTTTATTGTTAGTTTGTTGTTATCAAGAAGATGCTGCTGCCCATCTCCTGCCTGTTTCCCTTTGCCGCCTTTTACGACACCCACGGGAGGATATGGGGTAGTGGATATTCTTGATCGCCACTACACGGCAATTTATATTATAGATGTATGTATTTATGGATTATATTATAAATGTCGTGTGTATTTTCTATCAACCTACGTACACCCTTACCCTTTCTCACAGGTCATTTTATCCTCTGCAATGTGGTTGCCTGGTAGAGATCGCTCCCAAGCGATAAGGCCGCCAATTGTACCTTTAAATAAATTATGTTCTTTTTTCTTCTCATATGTATTTTTGTGTGTACAATAAAGTGTATTTCATTCATTCATTCATTCATTCATTTCATTCATTCATTCATTCATTCTTTCTTTCTGATCAGCTTGATACACTGGCACTACGTAGGGATGTTGCATCCCTTTGCATTTTCTACCGAATTTACCACGGGTAGTGCTTTGAGGAATTGTTCGGATTAATTCCAGCCGCCAAATTTCACGAACGCACATCGCGTCAAAATTCACGATACCATCCTCGTCATCTGGATGCTTGGCGGTCCACCACTGTGGATTTTACTAGGAGTTTTCTTCCTCTCACAACTTCTCTGTGGAATTGTTTACCACAGGCCATTTTTCCGGACCGATACCACTTAGGGACCTTCAAGAAAAGAGCTTACACCTTTCTAAAAGGCCGGCAACGCATCTGCAATTCCCCTGGTATTGCGGTTGTTCATGGGCGGCGGTAGTCACTTACCTTCAGGTGAGCCGCATGCTCGTTTGCCCCTTCTTCTATAAAAAAAGGCTAGCGTGCCAAACCTAGTCAAAGACCTTTGAGACATAAATGGAAACAGCAGGTGCTTGCCCACTCTTCTCGAGTTCATTGCCTCACATGTGCGTGGCATACGCTAGAATGTCCAAAATCTAACCTATTTTGGCAAAATCTATACTGACGGTCACTGTGGAGATCATTCTGTGTTAGGTATGTCATGAGGCGGGTATTCAATATACTGTCCATAATCTTGGAGATTAAGGAGGTTATTGAAATTGGCCGACTTTTGTTACAAAAGGCTGCTCCACGTTGGGAACAGGAGATATGGTCATTATTCCAGTCCAAAATTAGAGTCGGAACAAGCGCGTCCGCACAGAAGACGACCCAGGTGCACAAGTCTTTATTTTATAACTAGTATACCAATCCAATAGCTTTATTCACGTCTAGACTCCGTAAGATATTAAGAATCTCCTTGTTTGTGATTCGAAACTCCGACATAGAGGTACTGCAGTAAGGTAGGTCAGGTAGAACGTTGTTGCAACTGTTCAGGCGTGAATTGTAGGTGAAGAGAGATGCGAACAAGTTCGCCTTCCTTTAGCCGTATGCGCTAGTGTGCCATCCGATTTTTCAAGCGGAAACAGTGTAGACCGAAAGAAGTTTGTCTCGCCCGCATTGACAAGGTTCTAAAAGCTCTAGTGTTCAATTTTATGTGTGTGTGTGTGTTTTTAGAAAAAAGTGATAAACGGGCACACAGAACACCTGTTGATATGTAGATGCTATGGTCCATAGATATCTATATTTATCCTCGAATAAGGATCAAAATGCTGAGCTGTCACCCTAAAGGACTAAGATGAATTGCCTCGTTTCCAGTGAAAAGGGGCTCTAAGCTGCTATTTTACGCTGATATTTTGTGTTAGCGTAGTCCTACCTCAGTCAAGTCTACCCATTCGTGCCACAATCATAATATAGCTGCAGCTTGGCTCTACTACGTGTGTGTGTGTGTGTGTGTGTGTGTATGTTTGTGTAAGAAAGAAGCGTAAAGGTGTATCAGGATCGTGCCACATGGAAGTCCACAGTCCTGCACCTACCCCTCAGGGTAACGAAAGTGACAGTTCATGCATTTATGTATCAATTGTCTGGAAAATACTGAGAAAAATAGAAACCTCAATAAGAATAGCGTTATTTTCATCAATTCCGAAGTTTATTGGAAAGTTTATGAACGGCGGTAAAATCGGCGTCACACACACGCTCCGCAATGCAGCCATATGTGACTGGCGCGCTTTTTAAGCCGCGTGCATTCTATTTCCTTTTATCGCAATTCCTGAACCATTTCACTTTAACGTGAGTCAAGTACTCTTACAAATATTTATTATGTGATATTGAAAAGTGCTTTACCGCACATATTTACTTTTTCTTTTCAGTAAAATACTTTCAACGCAAACTCCAAGCTCATATACGAGTAAGTGGAATGACTTGTTGTTCTAGTGGTCGTAAGCGTGACTACTGATCATGTGGTTCCGAGCTCGGATCCCGAGTCAGTCCATAATCAGGTATAGTTTTTCTGTCAATAAACTCTCAGTAACAGCCCGTAGTCAGTAAGTAAAAGCGATGGTAGCAAAGGGTCTAAAAATTTGCCATAAATTTCTCTATTGCCGCCGGCACCAATAAAATTGTTAATTGCATTTATAACTGCTGATTTACCACGTGCTTATAGATAAAGGAACACATTGTAAGAAAATCTGCATGTCTGAGAAATTAAAGAAAGATTCGAAGACATGTGAAGTTTCCTAACACGCATTGGAGCCGCGCGGTGGAACATTCCTTGCCCTTAAAACTTTTCAGAGATTAGATAGGCCTGTGCCCACGAGTGAGACGTATATAATGGCTGTAACTTTACTCTGGCGTTGTAAGAATATCCACTTCGCCACATCTTTAACGGTGGTAGAGCCCTGCAGCAGTTTTTTGCTGTTGCACGTATGGGCCGGCTCGAGCCGGGTTGGTACCACGACCTCACAGAATACCGGCGTGAAGTAGAGGCTCTGCTTCTGCGTTTCGTCTGGTGAGTGCAGGTGGCCGGAGGCCCAATTCCCCCCCCCCCCCCCCCCCCATCAACATGGTAGCGGAATTAGACAATAGACTACCCCAGGAGGGTACCAGTACCCCTGGAGAATCCCTCGCTGAGCATCCACGACCATGTTATTCCAATCCTGAGCGTGGGTGCTCAGGCTGCCCCGCGTATTCTGGGGGGGGGCAAAATTCCGCTCAAAAACAAAACTGCTCGGGGCAAGCTGAGCAACAATACCAAGGCGACCCCTGCCACGCTATCCGTGAATTTCTGCAACATCAGGGGACTTCACTCTAACCTAAACGCCGTCCACTACCATCTCGAGACGGCGAAGCCGGCCTTGCTCTTTTTGACCGAGACGCAGGTTTCCTCTCCGACTGATATTTCGTATCTCTCCTACCCGGGGTACAAATTGGAGCACTCCTTTGTGCCTCGGGCTGGAGTTTGCGTGTATGTTAGAGAGGACATCTGTTCTCGACGCCTCGGCAGTCTTGAAGGTTCGGACCTGTCCATCCTTTGGCTACGCGTAGACAGCGACGACCATCCGCGCGTCTACGGGTGCCTCTATAGGTCCCATAGCGGTAATGCCGAAACAGACCGACTCATCGACCACGTCCAAATGGCTACAGATTCCTTGCTACAACAGGTCCCATCCGCAGAGATCGTGATCCTTGGCGATTTTAACGCCCACCATGCCGAATGGCTCGGTTCACGTTTAACCGATCATGCGGGGAGATCTGTTTATGACTTTGCCTTGGCATATGGTCTGACACAACTGGTTACTTCGCCTACGCGGATTCCAGATGTGGAGGATCATACACCTTCCCTGTTGGACCTTCTGCTGACCTCTCATCCGGACGGATATCAGGTTTCCGTCGATGCCCCTCTCGGCTCTTCGGACCATTGTCTGATCCGGAGTATGGTGCCACTCACGCTCCCTTCGCGGTTGCGTTCTGCAGGTTGCCGCCGTGTTTGGCATTACAGGTCGGCGGATTGGGACGGAATGCGGTCTTTCTTTGCATCCTACCCATGGGGGCGGGTTTGCTTCTCGCCGGATGATCCCAGTGCTGTTGCTGACTCTATCACTGATGTGGTGCTACAGGGAATGGAACTATTTATTCCATCATCTGTGGTACCCATCGGAGGCAGATCTCAGCCTTGGTTTGGTCGCTCCTGTAAGACTGCATTGCGCAGTAAGCAGGAGTGTTATCAAGCCTGGGCTGCAGCTTCGGTGACTCGGGATGTAAACACCAGCACACTTAAAAAGAAGTATAACTTCGCCTCCAGGTCCTTCAAAAGAGTTATTGCCAAGGCAAAGTCAGAGCACATAGGCAGAATTGGCGAGAAACTAGTTCGCCTTCCTTCGGGAACCCGTGCATTCTGGTCTCTCGCCAAGGCTGTCCAAGGGAATTTCTGTAAGCCATCACTACCATCTCTGCACAGGGAGGACGACTCACTGGCCCAAGACGCAAAAGACAAAGCCGACCTTTTAGGCTCCCTTTTTGCGTCCAACTCGACTCTTGATGACGGGGGGAAAATACCGCCGACCATCCCGCGGTGTGAGTGCTCCATGCCGGATGTGCTATTCTCACAGCGCTCAGTTCGCAAAGCACTTCTCTCCCTGGACATCCAGAAGTCGAGTGGGCCTGACGGAATCCCCCCAATTGTGCTGAGGACGTGTGCTCCGGAGTTGGCACCGGTCCTAACGCGTCTTTTCCGGTACTCCTACTCCCAAGGCGTAGTCCCGAATTCATGGAAGACAGCTTTTGTCCACCCGATCCCTAAAAAAGGCGACCGCTCAGACCCGTCCAACTATAGGCCTATCGCGATCACCTCCTTGTTCTCCAAAATAATGGAATCCATTATTAACTGCCAGCTCATCCGGTACCTTGAGGATCACCAGCTGATTAGTGACCGCCAATACGGTTTTCGTCGGTGTCGATCAGCTGGTGATCTTCTGGTCTACCTGACCCATAGATGGGCGGAGGCAGTTGAGTCCAAGGGGGAGGCGTTGGCCGTTAGTCTGGACATTGCGATGGCCTTCGATCGGGTTTGGCACAAAGCGCTTCTTTCGAAGCTCCCTTCCTATGGGCTTCCCGAGAAATTGTGCAATTGGATCACCAGCTTTCTTGCAGATCGGAGCATCAAGGTCGTTGTAGACGGTGCATGTTCTGACTACAAGCCTATTAACGCTGGTGTTCCACAAGGCTGTGTGCTATCACCAACGCTGTTTCTTCTGCATATCAATGATATGTTGCTAACTGGTAACATTCATTGCTATGCGGATGACAGCACTGGTGATGCTCTATACACCGGCCGGGCCAATATTTCTCGGGAAAACGTCGCCGAGTATCGGAACAAACTTGTGTCTGAAGTCGAGTCTTTGCTGGACAAAGTCTCGGATTGGGGGCGACTAAATCTAGTCCAGTTTAATCCTCAGAAGACACAAGTTTGCGCGTTTACCGCTAAAAAGAACCCCTTTGTCGTATCTCCTCAGTTTCAAGGCACTCCCCTTCTTGCCTCAGCCAATATCGGTATTCTCGGAGTCGACATATCGAGTGACGTGCAGTTTCGTGGTCACTTGGGAGAGAAGGCCAAATTGGCCTCTAAAAAGCTTGGCGTGCTCAGCAGAGCGGGACAGTATTTCATGCCGGCACACCGCCTGCAACTTTACAAGGCGCAGGTTCGGCCTCACATGGAATACTGTTCCCATCTCTGGGCAGGGGCTCCCCAGTGCCAGCTCCTTCCACTTGACCGCATCCAGCGCAGAGCGGCTCGAATCGTCGACGACCGAGCCCTTTCCGATCGGCTCGATTCATTGGCACTGCGAAGAGATGTTGCATCTCTTTGCATTTTCTTTCGCATCTACCATGGGGAGTGCTCTGAGGAATTGTTCGGATTAATCCCAGCCGCCAAATTTCACGAACGCACATCGCGGCAAACTCCCGATACCATCCACACCATCTGGATGATTGGCGGTCCACCACTGTGCGATTTAGAAGATGTTTTCTTCCTCGCACAACTTCCTTGTGGAATAGTTTACCACCAGGGATTTTTCCGGACCGATACGACTTAGGGACCTTCAAGAAAAGAGCCTACTCCTTTTTAAAAGGCCGGCAACGCATCTGCAATTCCCCTGGTGTTGCGGTTGTTCATGGGCGGCGGTAGTCACTTACCATCAGGTGAGCCGCATGCTCGTTTGCCCCCTCTCCTATAAAAAAACAAAAAAAAATCTTCCTGTGGGTATCGTAAGAGGCGACAGGGGGCAACAAACCAGGGAATGGGTGAAAAAAAAACAGTGGTTGTCAAGCCACATGCCATACGTGGCAACTATAGCAAATATTGCCCATAGAGGTAATGTATGGGAAGGCCTATGTTCAGCACTGGACAGTGTGCAGAAAGTGGAGTTGATAAGCTGGTGTTTACAAAAACTTGCCAGCTTATTATTATGTATGATAGACGAAAATATCACCAGCTGAGCGACTACGACGAAAACCGCCGGTACAGTTTCCATCCTAGTCGCTTCATGGTCGGTCACAATTCAGCTGAATTTTCTCAAGGCAGCTGAAGAGCTGGCAATTTATAATGGACTTCATAATTTGTAGAACCAGGACCTGATGCTCATATGCCGAGTTAGACGGGTCTGAGTGGACAGACGGAAGTGACAACTTACAGTCTAGCACCTGACGATAGGTGGCTACTGCAGTCTACAGACGTCTGCAATTTCAAACAAAAAAGCTAAAGGTGCGTTGCCACTAAGGACTACGATGGAATGACTCACAGTATGTAATTATATTTGCTCTCTCTACGCTATTTGGTGCCATAAATAGATAAGTGGATACTGATGGTAAATGGCTACTGCAGTTCATGAATACCTGCAACCAACTTCCAACATTGAGGGTTAGGGATGCGTTGTCACCTCTGAATGCCTCACAGCCTGGAATTATAATGGCTATACCCACAAACCGAAACGAGCAGTGCACGTACTATTCCTAGCCAGTGGAAATACTCAAGAGATTGCTATTAAATTCCTTCCTTAAATTTGGTACAACGCAGTAGAAGTACTGAAAAATAAAAAAGTTTGTGAGCCGGTGCCAATTTCAGAGCATAGGTTTACAGCACTTGGATTCTTAGTTGACATATACGCATTGTTACTGTCATTCATAGGGGGGTATTTGCCATAGTTGCCACGCTTGGCGAGCGGGTTGGCAACCGCAGTTTTTTTATTGTAATTTGGCTATTATCAGGAAGATGCTGTTGCCCATCTCCTGCCTGTTTCCCTTTGTCGCCTTTTACGACACCCACGGGAGGATATGGGGTAGTGGATATTCTTGACCGCCACTACACGGCAAGCAGCAGAATTTGGAGCAGAAGTGCGGTGGTCTTGTTCTTCAAGAAAGGTGATAACGCTCTCTTGAAGAACTACAGACCGATTTCCCTTCTGAGCCGCGTCTACGTGCTGTTTTCGAGAGTCATTACGAATCGTCTCGCGCGCAGACTTGACGACTTCCAGCCTCCCGAACAAGCCGGTTTCCGAAAGGGCTTTAGCACCATAGACCACATACATACCCTTCGGCAAGTTGTACAGAAGTCCGAAGAGTACAATTTGCCACTATGTCTGGCGTATGTGGACTATGAGAAAGCCTTTGATTCCGTCGAAATTTGGGCGGTGCTGCAATCCCTTCAGCGGTACCAAGTTGACTGTCGGTATATCGAAGTGTTGAAGTGCTTGTACAGTAGGGCTACGATGGCTATCCGAGTACAGGACCAGAGTACGAAACCTATCCAATTGCAGAGAGGTGTAAGACAGGGTGACGTCATATCCCCGAAACTCTTCACCGCTGCATTGGAAGACGTTTTCAAGCTTCTGGACTGGAAAGGATACGGTATCAACATCAATGGCGAGTACATCACTAACCTTCGATTTGCGGACGATATAGTCCTTATGGCAGAATCGCTGGAGGACCTAAGCACTATGCTCAATGACCTCAATAGTGTTTCCCAACGGATAGGTCTTAAGATGAACATGGACAAAACAAAGATCATGTTTAATGTCCATGTCACACCTATGCCGGTAGTTGTTGGGAGCACTAAGCTCGAAGTTGTTGACGAGTATGTTTACCTGGGACAAATAGTCCGACTGGGTAAGTCCAACTTCGACCGAGAGGTCAATCGACGGATTCAACTCGGCTGGGTAGCGTTCGGGAAGCTACGACACATCTTCTCGTCAGACATACCTCAAAACCTTAAAACGAAATTGTACAACCAGTGCGTGTTGCCAGTGATGACTTACGGAACTGAGACGTGGTCCTTCACTGCTGGCCGTATGAGGAAGCTCAAGGTCGCTCAGCGAGCTATGGAGAGGGCTATGCTCGGAGTTTCTCTGCGTGATAAACTTAGGAATGAGGATATCCGCAGTAGAACCAGAGTGACCGACATAGCCCAACAGATTAGTAAGCTGAAGTGGCAGTGGGCCGGCCATATAGCTCGAAGAACCGACAACCGATGGGGAAGAAAGGTTCTCGAGTGGCAGCCTCGTACCGGTAGGCGAAGTGTAGGGCGTCCCCCCACAAGATGGAGTGACGACCTGGTAAGACATGCAGGAAGTCGATGGATGCAGGTGGCTCAGGACCGTGTTTTGTGGCATTCTTTGGGGGAGGCCTATGTTCAGCAGTGGACTTGTGAAGGGCTGTAATGATGATGATGATAATGATGATATACGCATTGAAATGTCGCACTGCTCTAATTGTTCCATTACCCTCTTAAAAATGAGAGAACCGGAAGTGGAACATTTTATAAATGCTGGAATTTTACATTACTATAAAATGTCTTGCGCAGATCTGATCTGCAAGTAATGACAGAAAAACAGACTTGACTATCTAAAATTGTAAATATGTATCACATACGCCTTTCTTTACCAGCCTCAAATCCCAGGTCTAGATCTTTTAAAGTTAACCAGCGAACGTGTACGTAACTCAGACCTATACACACACTTACTTCCCTTGACGGTTTGATGAGTCTATTAACGCAAGTGCGACTCTATTATTCGCTGATGATGCTGACACCCATTACAAGTCTGCATTTTGTCAGTTGCCAAAGTGTCGTGCAACCTTTGGTGAAGGAGATTTTTTTTAAGCACGAGGTGCAAACACAGGCACTATATTACGATTATCTCGGATTGCCGTGTCATTAGACTATGAGAGTGAGGGATTAGAGATTGCACATGTGCTTATGCTTACACTTGGACACTATAATCCTGCCCTGAGCAGATGACTAGTCTTCTTTGAGACTAACTGCCGTGACCGCAATTCTTTCTGGAGAACATTTTTATTTTACGCTAATAGCTAAGAAAGATATGTTACCCTTAGTTGGGCTCAGGCCTCTTCTAATTTCTGAGAAGCTTATGAAGGAATATGTCGGCGCTGCTCTAATGCATGGCGATCTACATGCGTCCTGGTTAAAACATGCTGTTTTCTTATGATTTCTACTAATTTATTTCACCGTCCCTGATGATCATTTCTTAATAAACGTTGTTCAGAATCACGTGGGTACTTTTTGCTACAAATTGAAAGGTTGTCTATCGGGGACGAGAAGACACAACAGCACAGCAATCCTTGCGGTGTTTTTCTTCACCGTCGAGAAAATGATAAATTAGTTATTAAAATTTGCAAGTAAGAATTTCATTAGTGTTCACTGGAATCGAACCAGAATTGTTAATTTACAATAGCTACGCTCGCTACTACGCATTTCACTCAAACTTTTATGAAAATGTCTGTATGAATTACATTACCGTTACAGTTACAGCCTACTAAAGTCCACTGCTGAACATAGGCCTCCCACATAGATTGCCTCATACGTTACGAGATCTAAATCTACATAGGCTCCAGAGGAATGTAAGTCACAGTGAATTCCCGTAGCCATTTCGGTCTTTGGAACGGTTCCAAAACTCGGATAGGTGAGTAAAATTAAAGTGCTTTGTTAATTTACTCTTTAGACTATAATGGAAGCTCCTTCGTAGGCCTTCTGGTGGCCAACTCTAAGCTGTTTATAGTTTTTTAAAAACATGTGGTCATTGGAAATGCAAAATTACTTAACCGCCAAATTAGGCAAATTGAGTTACATACAAATTCAAGAATCAGTGATTTTTTTTTGCATCGGTCTATTTAGGAAGCATTGCAATTGAAGTACTTTAATGGCGCTTCAGTAACCCGTAAAAAAGGAGGAATATTTTTTCGATAACAGAAGCGACACTTTTCGGTATTTTTAATACGAGTGTCACTTAAGGCCCTAAGAGCAGGTGAAATGCCTAAATTCTTGAATATTTAAGTAAAAAATCACAATAACTGTTAATTTAATTCGCAAAAGAAAAATACAGGCTGACAGAAAAGGACTCAATAAATGTTTTTAATTGTTTAAAATTTTATTTTTGTCAACTCCTTATTTAAAAAAAATCACCAAAAAGTACCTATCTTTGTCATATTTTGCAAAATTTCTCCAAAACGGCACAAGCTTTTAAGTAGTTTTTACACTAAAAAAAGATCTTCAAAATATAAATATTTTTAATTGAGTGTTTTATTATTATTCCCCGTTTTCCTCGAATCCCCCGCGAGCTCAGTCGGAGTCTGTAGAAATACCTAATTTAGTCAAGTTTGTACATTGGTAACTGAAAATATTGTTTTCTAAATAAATAAATTTTTAAAGCGCGCAAAGAATAAGAAATTTTCGCGGCGACGTTGATTAGTAAAATTGAAAAATGGATTTTTATATCATTTAGACGTGGAACAACCAACATGCTCTCGTTGCTTAGATTTCGATAGTTTTTAATACCTATAATAATAATAATAATATGACTTTAATAGAACAATATTGGGTAGGGCAATCTAAATACAGATACTTATATGTAGGTACACTATTATAAAATTAAAGCAAACAATTGAAATAAAAATAAAAATGGTGCTTTCCTAAGTGCTATATAAAGACATTCTTGAGTTTACGTTTTCTTTAAATGTTAGACAAACCATCATGTGAAAAATGTAAAAATTTTGAATTGGAGAGGGTGAAATCCACTACTGGACGCACATATGTGCACCCTAAAACATGTAGTTGGTGGAAATAATTCTACCTAACACGAAGTATTGCACTGTCCCATAAATACGTGACCGCAAGGGCGTTCGAAATGCAGCACGTGTGCTGGCATCGGTCTTATAGGAACATAAACCCTTGGCCCCTCGTAATTTACAATCCCAAGTGGCCTGCTATAGACAGGACGTGGTCGCTGTGCCAAAGAAAGACATTTCTTTTCTAAATGTGTGCTTTCAATTGGAAGCAAATAATAATAGGTATGATACTCTCCTTTATTGGTTTGAAGAGATTATATTATTTTGAATGAAATTAATTATTGTATGCGGGTTTATATAGTTTTTATTTATGTTATATTGGGACTTATTTTTAATCACGTATGGCAATTAACAATTGTTGTGTTAGTCCCTATCTTAATATTTGGTAGTGAAAGTTGGGTGCGGCAGAAGACGAACGAGATTAGAATAAGTGCTGTAGAAATGCGTTCTTTAAGAAGTAGGTTAAGATAGAGCTGACTATGAATGATAGGGTATGGAATTGTTGATAAGAGAAAAGTAGGGCTTGCGAGATGATATATAGTGATCAGGATTAACAAAGGAATATTTAAGTGGTTTGGTTATATAGAAATAATGAAAGTTTATCAACTATATTAAAGATGGTAGAGCCATGCTGCAGCTGTATTGGTAGTATAGTTGTAGCACGAATGGGTCGGCTCGACCGGGGTAGGACCACGCTCTCACAGAATACCAGCGTCAAATAGCAGATTAACACTGTTGTGTTTCGTATGGTGAGTGTAGAGAACCGGAGACCCTTTTTACTGGAAAAGAGGCATTCCATCTTAGTCCTCACGGGTGACAACGCATCTGCATTTTGATTCGCAAACGAGGATAAATGTAGATGTCTATGGAACACAGCAACACTTACCATCAGGTGGACTGTGTGCTCGTTTGTCACCCTATCCTATAAAAAAAGATGGGTTAAATTAAGACTACCCTTAACCAACGAGCATGTATGCGTAAATACATGGATGTAAAGGAGGCGGGAGAGGTGTGTCAGGATCGTGCCAAAGTCCCCAGTCTCTATCTAACCAGAGGGGTGACAGGCGCGAGTATGTATGCATTATTTTTAATAAGTAAATATATAAAATACTACTAGTTCATAGACTACAAACCTAGCCGTATGGCGGTGACGTTAGAGAAACACATGTTAGCATTGGACTTTTAGATGTGATAAAGAAGAAACTCATTCATTAATTTATTATTGCCTATCAAATCACATACGTATTTTAAACTGCTCCATCACTTGACGAGCTTCCACCATGGATTCAGAGGCATTGGTTACACCACAACTATAAGGTACGTGTGCACAACCGGACTAAGATTTCGTTTCTCGTGTAATTTTGACAAGTACAGCGCGTTTGACATCCGAAATGTGACTGCATTTTGTCACAACTTCTTAAACGATTAACATCGATATGAATAAAAAATGATTTCTTTACATTAATAACGATAAATGGTGATTGAAGTGGTACTAATGTAGATCTTGGCATAAAAGAAGTTCTATCGCCTCATGCAACCATAATAAACAAGTGAAACTTCATTTTCATTACAACTACGAGTAAGTATATAAGTGAAAGAAATACAAGTGTCAATCCTGTACAAATACACATAATAAGTTTACAGACATAAATTTCATAAAATATTATCTGTAATATTATTGTATTAATCTAATTTGAAATAATTGAAATTACACATGGAATGGATGCATTCAAAAGTGCGAAAGTGATTTTATACCATTAAATATTTGCATTTAATGAACCGTTACTGTGTTAATTGGGTAATTAAAAACGATTCCGTGCTTTTGTTGGCGGTATTTAATAAATAAGTAGCATTATCGCAATAATTACCCTCAATCGGGTTGTATATTCACAAGCAGTATATTGGGAAACGCTTTTCAAAGTTATAAATAAAACCTATTTAAAAACAAGCTATAGAAGCGTTGCTAGGGATTATTTGGCGGTTATTCGGCACCGTGGCGCAGTGGCTTAGCAATGAGTTGCAGCGCTAGGGCCGCGGGTTTGAATCCCGCACGGAACAAAAATTTGTATGGCCTCCAAATAATTGTTCCGGTTCCGGATGTTTGTCCTTATGAATGTTATGATTGTAAACTGCCCCTACGATACAGGAGAAAAACCAAGTGTGGAGGTTACATTTTGAAAGTGAGTGTAGAGAACCGGAGACCCTTTTTACTGGCAAAGAGGCATTCCATCTTAGTCCTCACGGGGGACAGCGCATCTGAATTTTGACTTGTAATCGAGGATAGATGTAGATGTCTATGGGCCACAGCAACCACTTACCATCAGGTGGACTGTGTGCTCGTTTGTCACCCTAATTCTATAAAAAAAAGTGCTTCAAAAGTTGATTACAAATTTTGAACTAATTTCATATGTGGTAGAGGGACCCTGCAGCTATATTATGGTTGTGGACTTTCACAGGATACCAGCGTAAAATATCAGCTAAATTCTGCTATGCGGGGACCTTTTTTACTGGAAACGACGCATTCCAACTTAGTCCTCAGAAATGACAACGCGTCTGTAACGCAACTACGCATTTCAGTCTTCATAGGTGACAACGCATCTGTCTCCTTTGTTTGAAGTTGCCGGCAGCTGTCAATGAACTGCAGTAGCAACTTACCAATGGGTGGAATGTAAGTTCATTTGTAACTCAATTTTATATTAAAAAAAAAACAGTGCGATTCACCAAGAACTTCATCACGGCTTACCACTAAGTGAAGATATAGGCAAGCATTCTTCATACCAACCACAGCAGTTATGCTGCTCTCTTACGCTGCCATTCTATACGACGCGGTCCAACATGGTCTACATTTCAACTGACGAAGAATCCATGCTTAAATTCTTGACACGCACTCACAAACGAATGCGTGTTCTTCTATATTTCTTTAACAGTCTGTAAAGTCCTCTGCTGAACGCGCATATATGTACCACAAGTTATAATACAAAGTATTTTATGAGGACGTGGTCCTTCCCCTGTTGAAACAACCCATTCTTACTTGCGGCCATTATGCTATACCGTGGCTTTTCCATGTAATGTAAAATTCTATATTCTGATACATTTAATAACAACATGATGATATAATCATGATAAATCCGACTTACATTAACCTTCCCTGATATCTTTCTAGATGATAAAGCTATTTAAAATCTGAAATCGTAGAAAAGCAGTCCGCAAAACCTTATTTCCCTAAGCTGTCTACTAATAAATTAGCCGCTTAACTCTGATTGCGTTTCCGAGATATTTAAAATTAACTAGAAGCCTCGTGCTACAGAAGTATATTAACAGTACGGATGTTATGAATTTCCTAATTTATTTTGAGATATATTGATTATATAATATGACATATGAGGACATTTTTCATCATTGTTATAACTCTTCACGATCATTGTAACAATTCAATGTGCTTACTGATTACTGAAGGCTACTCCAAAGAAATTGAAATTTTAAACATGGTAGAGCCATGCTGTAGCTATATTAATTGTATAGTTGTAGAACGAATGGGTCGGCTCGACTAGGGAAGGGCCACGCTCTCACAGAACACCAGCGTTCATTCTTCATTATTTCATTTCATCTTCAAGATTGTTGGTTCTTCGAGCTTTATGGCCAGTGCATTGTTACCTCTGATTACTGATCAGTTGGGCAAGATCGGTGACTCTGGTTCTACTGCAGATGTTATCGTTTAGGGACCTATCACAGACTTTTGCTTTACAAAACCTATTGTTAAGTAATCTTGTTACTCGTGTTGTGTAATGTCTTTGAATCTTAAAAAACTAATAACCTTGAAATTGTGATAATCCTTAGATCTCTCCAGAAGCAACAAAAAACGTCTTTAAAGATTTCATTGATTCTCATGCAGTAGACTTCTTTAGTAACGGTAGCCACAAACTGCCCAGAAAATCCTAGGAATTTGCTAATAGTTTGGGCAATTAATTTGTAAAATTTATCTGTATTTTGTAAGAAAACTTTCTTAAAAAACATTTAAAATGTTCTATACAAAACGGCGACTTCATGCATATATTTAATATATAGCCTCGGTAATACGATTTCAATAAATACAAAGCAAACCGACATCGTAGTCGTTATTCTTAGAGCATAAAGCATGGCTTAGTCTGCGGCGGGAATCCTCGGTCGGATCGGAGATATCAAGCTATACAATAGTGAATACCTTCAGTGCTAGTTGAATAAGTTTAAATCTTTGTTCTCCAACGTTTGGAAATAACGAGATCTTACTAGAAATGGGACATCTTAATTCTGTTTTTTATTACCGCGTTTTTACTACTCGAACAATTTCCATAAAATTTTATATGTAGGTAGTTAGTACCCCGGGGCAACTTATAGGCTGCTTTTTATCCGATTACGAAACTTAAAAAAGAAGGTTAAATATTTTTCTTCCTTTAGATGTTAATTTCCTATTATATATGATTATTTTAGTTAATAGGCGGGATGACGGGTGTTTTTAAAAGAAATATTATATTTGAAAATTAAGTTTAAAATTAGTTTTAACCTTTGCATAACAATTTGAAACTCCGCTGACGATATACGTTTAAATTATCAATACAGCGCCATCTATCATCAAATGAAAAAAGCCTACATTTTGCCTTTAGTAACTAATAAATTATATAAATAACTAACATTTATATCTTTAAATAATAACATTAATAAAATTATTTTAAAATCCTAAGACTTAATTTAATCGTTATTTCATTTTAAAAGTGCAATAATTAATATTTAAAAAATAATAGATAAAAGTGACATCTATTATCTAAAAACATCATGACATCATCTATCAAACGTATGAACATTTATATTTTTTTGAACTAAAAAACATATCAATTTTCATACGTTTAATACTATATCTGTATGTAAACTGATTAAAACTGGTCTGCCTGCAATTATTGCAAAATTCTCATGAAATTATTATTTCGTGAAATGGTGTCATTTCATGATATTTATCACTGTTTGTTGACCATGTCTTAATATAGCTTAGCCAAACAAAGAATAGAGATCGTTTAACGATATCACTAACTTAACACAATATTGCTATTTCACGACAATATGTTCATATCCTCAAATAGTTTTTCACCGCTAGCGGCGCTGATAGCGTGTTTTTAACGGAAACAGATTTTTAACAGAATCAACATCACTTTATGCCTTTTTATATAATAAATAAATGTTCCCGGCTTTGGGGTTGGCTCTTCAGCCTTCTTTCTTCTATAGCCGATATTACTAGATAGTATAGTTTTGATTTTCATAGTATTAATGTAATATAGCGCCCTCTACTTTCTCTAAATAAACTAATGATAAGTAACTGATACAAGTAAATTTTAGAATGCTACTGAATACTTTGTCGTGCAGCATCAAAAATTGTCACACTTAAAAATATACTAAAAATATAGAGCGGTGGTCATTATCGGGATTATTTACCACAATAACCACGTTTGGCAAAATGGCTAACATCACTGTTGTACACAAAACTGAGATTAGGAGAGAAGTTCTTTAGTTTAATATATTGTTTGTCTGTAGGCATAGGTTTCATTTTAAGTACTTCATATGTTATCACGTTATCTGATGTCAATAATTGTTCCGGGTCTGGATGTTTGTCCTTGTGCAATTTATGTTTGTAAACTGCCTCCACGACACAGGAGAAAATCCTAGTGTGGGGGTAACGTTTTTTTAAAAAAAGAATAATAAAAGAAATATAATTGGAAATTAAGTGCACTGCGTGATTTTATCTCTATTTGATGGACTAGTTCGTGGCATCGTTGTGTTTCTAATTACTCGGTAAATTTGGTCAACAATGATACAAAAGCTTTTTTTCAGTTTTTATGAATTTTATTTAAACAAATACGAGAGTCGTGTAGCTCGCCGTGAGATTTCATCACGGCTCGGGAGCAAAACGTGTACGAGTCCTTTGAGGACAAATAAATCTGTTATGGGAAATTTTACGTGCTGACTTCCTACATACCCAGTGAAGTGATGAAGAATAACTTCGTGGGCAAACCTAAATGTCGGAGTAGTACTTGAAGGATTGCGGCATCACTTTTCTGCTCACAAACACTATAGGTAAAGGGGAGCCGTGTGCATAGTAGTGAGACGTATGTAAGCTGGTATCAGTTTGTTGGATTTATGTATTTTGGAGTTTTCATATTATCAGACAAATCAAGATTTTTGTGATAGTAGTGGTTTCATAGCTCCAATTAGATATGGAAATGAACAAGCTGTTGCGAAAAAATACTTTAAATGTCGACGATAGCAGATTTTACTTAAACAAAGATTTATTTTATTTTACTTGTTAAAGGCAAAGGTAAATTTCATGGTACATTATTATATCTTTTTACATATATGTTGAATGCAATTCGAAGTGTTGATTTACCACGTTCTCGGCGGGGAAAGAAAACCTGAATATCTAAGAAGTTCCCCAGCTGAGGTGATCCAGCGTTGGCACCTTTTTTGGCCAAATGCTCTGTGGCCTGTGCCCAATAGTGACATGTATGTAGGTCGTTACTTTTTTTAGTTTTAATGGGGCAATTATGCTGTTTTTATATCATTCATATTTTCGGAGATGTTACGTTTTTGTTTTCACACTAAGCAAAGATTCGAAAGAATAGAACTCACCGTTATCATTACAACCTGTTAAAAGTCCACTGAACTGAACATAGGTCTCCCCCATAACTTGTCAAATAGGCTGGATATTTACTATAGTTGCCACGCTTGGCAGGTAGGTTGACATCCGCAGCATTTATTATTTTGAACTGTTGTCAGGAACATGATGTTCCCCATCTCCTGTTTGTTTTCCTCTATCGCCTCTTAGGACACACACGGAACGATATGAGGTGGCGGATTCTCTTTCGCCGCTACAACAAGGCGAATATTTTTCTGCTTTCGATCATGAGTGTAGTTCTACCCACGTTCACTGCGAATAGAACTTCATTTGCAATAAAAGTAATCATAAGGATTTTATCGTGCTTAATTTTAACTTTTATAATTGATCACGTTTCGGGCACTATACAGAACCCATGGAGAGGGGGGCGGGGGTTTATTTGTTGTCTATCAGGTCTGATATTATAATGGTTGGGACGATACTCAACATGTTGACATACTTTCAGACTTCTCGGAGCGTCGGTGCTTCACATCAGCAATACGTTGTTTTACGCAAATTTTTATGAAACTTTCTTCCAATGATGTGTTTTGTACAACCCGCTTAAATAGAAGTTAAAATGTAACGTGATTTATTACAATTCGTTTTATTATATGTGTAGTATTCATCATTATCAGAACTGTGTTTATGAAATTATGAAGTTTACTCGAACATAGATAAAAAATCAGAATCTATTTTATGGTGCCAATCAATATTAAATGGAAACAATGATATGAATCAAATATAGCATAAAAGACCATGAATTCATCATTATTTTGATAAAAAAAATTATGAATGAATGTAAGGAGAAAATAATAAAAGTAAATTTGGATTCCAAGACTATTTATCATTCTTATGTATAGATACATCGGAAGACAGGTCCAATATAAAAAAAATTGTAGATATTTCTAGACATATGATATTAATGCAATTCTGAAAAACTTATTTCTGCACGTGTCCCTCAATCATCTAGGTCCAATAGACTTTGGGAGTTCAAAAAATTCTTTGAAAAACTGACATAGATATACAGACACCGACTTGACTCTAAAAGTGATCGAACTTTACTAAATTTGGCGTGGAATACATTTAATGATGTTTCTAAAAAAGAAGACCACGCGATCGAAGCCGCGGGTAAAAAGCTAGTGTTATTATATAACTATTTTACAAAGAGCACATAGTCCTTCTAACGGCCAACAGATACTATGGCCCATCGTCACCTACATTTTTATACGTGGGAGAGCCATGCTGCAGCTATATTAGTAGTATAGTTGTAGCACGAATGGGTCCATGAAGGACCATGCTCTCACAGAATACCAGCGTAAAATAGCAGCTTAATGCTGCTGTGTTTCGTATGGTGAGTGTAGAGAACCGGAGACCCTTTTTACTGGAAATGAGGCATTCCATATTAGTCCTCACCGGTGACAACGCATCTGCATTTTGACTCTTTATCGAGGATAGATGCAGATGTCTATGGGCCACAGCAACTACTTACCATCAGGTGGACTGTGTGCTCGTTTGTCACCCTATCCTATAAAAAACATGGCATAGTCACAGGATACATGACAAAGTCATAGTCTGAGGATAAGATTTTTTTTTCATTTATTGCAGCCCATTTAAAGTTTTCTTCTAAACATAACCCATCCGTATAGATCGCCTGTTAGGGAAGATATTTAGCATAATTGCCACGCTTCACAAGTGGGTTAGCAACCCCAGTTTTTTACTATTTTTTGCTGTTATCAGGAAGATTTGTGGGTTTATCCGCAGTAGCTTACAAGGTTCGAAACATGCATGGAAAATCTTGTATAACCTACAAATATTTGTTTGTCTTTGTGAAATGTATGTTTGAAAGCTGCCTTCACGATACAGGAGAAATCCTGAGTAACATTTTAACGTTCATCCTCTGGTTCAGTTTCTCTCTATCTCTCGGAGTGATAGGGTAGTGTGTTTACTACACAACAAACGAAATTAATGACTAAGATAGAATGCCTCGCGAGCAATAAAAACTTTCTTTAGATTTCATCAAATTACAATAGCATTATGTTGATATTTTACGCTTTTATTACATAGCTTACAGCTGCAGCAAGGCTCTACCACGTAAAGCTTACAAGTTTTAATATGTAATATAGTTTACTTCCTATAATTAGCAAAATATTGACATTTCAATACCAGCCCATAGAAGTTCCCTGCAAGGCGTGAAGTCTCCTTTTGGTGGACTTTTCTTAATGTTCACACGGATAAGGACGCCGGTTTGGTATTTAACACAAAATGTTTACACCTGCATATATCAGAAGTCATGAGATCTTTCTGACATATGCCGTAGTCCTCTTTTACTACACCATTACCATACCATTATAGTCTATCAAAATCCACTCCTAGACATAGACTTTCCCATTAGTTACCTCATAAGGAGGACATTTGCCGTAGTTGCCACGCTTGGCAGGCGAGTTGGCAACCGCAGGTTTTTTTTTGTATTTACAAATATCAAAATTAAAAACATCATGATCACGACGATTTCAATTTTAATATTTATTCTCGACCCTTACGTTTACACTTTCAAATAAAATACTACTGAAACACAGCTCAATTTGTAAAATGTACTCACCTTTAATGCACTTCTTGAATGTAGAAATATCGAGTTACTTCTGTAAATTCACTATAAAATCCATCTGGACTATCTAATACTGTGTAGTGTTATGTTATGCTACTTACATATCATTTTACATTATTTTAAATTCATTTTTCCATTCTGTTTCGATTTTCTGCATTCACCTCAAAACTGGATATTTTACATCACCTTTATTTCCATAGGATCCTGTAACGATTTTAAACCATAAGAACACAATAACAAATCATTTCTACTTTGTATTTTCACATTATCAGCACTTTTAAATTGGTGTCAATGGAGTCTACCTTTTTTCGATCTTTTAGCTAGTTTTCCGTAACTCTACAATCTTGGGCTTTGTGTGGGCAGCTGCGCTACCTTTTTTCCTATATCAATAATATCTCATTTTCCACTTAAATCTTACCGTTTTCTTATTATAAACCTAAAACCAAAATTTGACATGTTTTGTCTTTGTTATTTATATCGTTTCCATGGTAATTATATTCAAATTTGCTACCGATCTGTTGTTCCTATTTTGATAATTCCACATAAATCCTCTTTTCTCTTGACCATTTACAAAAAATTTGCGTTTAATTTAAATAATTTTTCCGTTCTCTCTAGAAAGGTATAAAAGCCGAACAATCGGTGATGAAAGGCAGTCTCGCTTCAGTTCGCGAATTGGAAGTATCTCCTAAAGGCCTTATCCCGGGGCCGCACTGCCCCGGGATCCTGCAAGCCTCCACCTACACGTGAAGTCTTCGGCGAAGCCTTCCTCAAACGCGGAGCCACACCACTCCGGAATCCTACAAGCCTCCATCTACCTCGGAAGTCGCTTCGAGTCTACTACAAGCGCGGGGGCCACACTACTCCAGGCGCCGAGAGCACCTACCGCCGGCGCTACCTTTGGGCGCTGCAACTGCTGGCTCTAAGCGTTGAGCGCACCTACTCCAGGCGCTACGTGCGCCGGCTCCGGACGCTGCGTGTGCTGGCTCCAGACGTTGCGTGCCGTCGCTACTAAGAAACTTACCTCTACAAGCGCAACCGGCGTGTGCTGGCTTCAGGCGCTGCGTGTCGTCGCTGCTAAGAAACCTACCTCTACAATCGCAACGTGTGTCGCTTCGACTTTTAGGCCCCACTACATCTCTTTATTCCCCTATTCTCCTACCTTTATATTTTTTTTTGTAATCTGATTGTACTCTCACTTCATTCATCATCATCCTCATTTCATTTTTTTATAAAATTGTAAATATCCTTGAATTTTGAATATATTTTTGTTTTTGTTGTATTTTTGTTGTTTTGTTGTTCTTAGGTTAGATTTATTATTGTCGCTTCACGACATTTGGCGCCCAACGTAAAAGTCCTCTTTCTCTCTTAATTCTTCACCTTTACTGCGCCTTGTCCATTCCCTTTTGATTTAATTGCTCTCCCTTTCGTTCTTAACTCTTTATTTATTCATCCTTTTCATACCTTCCAAATTCTAAAACAACACTTCATCTAGTGTTTCAACTTATCTGGATTATATTTAGACCTACATTTCACACAACACTTACATTCATCACTTTAATATTTTTATTGTAGATAACTTTCCAAATTCTAAAACAACACTTCATCTAGTGTTTCAACTTATCTAGACTATATTTAGACCTACATTCAACACTTCACTTACATTCATCACTCTAATATTTTTATTCTAGGTAACTTAAAGAGGTATAACTTTTCAATTAAATCTTTATTTCTTAAACTTAACTTTGAACTTTACACTTTATATAAAATTGTTTTTCAAAGCTGAAGCGAGACGATTCATAACTTTTCTAAGCATTTACTAACTGTTAATTTGTATATATGTATAAATATCACCATCATTCTCACCTTATTATTTTTATTTCTTTTAATTTGTTTGTTTGTTTGATGATCCAGTGTTCTTCAACACATCTTGCTTTAGGACCTCGAACTTTCGTTGGTTAATCTTCACTTTTTATTTTAGACAAATCTCGCTAGTGATGTTGCTGATCTCTGGCTTTGAGCCCTACCGCTCTGACCGTTCTTAATCTTTACTTAAGTCATAGCGACTAAAGCTTGCTTAAGATTGATTTCTTTATCTTTATCTTCACTTGGGAACGGCTGACTACTCTCTTAATAATTTTTTTTTATCTTCACGCAGGAGCGGATGACAACTCCTTAAATAAGCCTGAATGTCCTTTCGAAAACACACTTTTAAGAGTGGTGTTTCTTCGACTAATTTATTTTTTTTTCCACGCAGGAGCGGATGACTACTCCTTAAATAAGCCTTAATGTCATTTTGAAAACACACTTTTAGAGTGGTAGTCATTGAATGTGAACTCCACCCTTACCTGAACGGCAGATGATGAATGTAAGAGATGGTATATCTGATTTTGCCTGGTGATGTCTGTTTCTGCAAAGCTGTGTTTTTATGGTTTATTTTAGAATGTATATATCAAAATTTTTGCTGAGTCAAAAATTTACCAGGGTCGGGGGGAAAATGTAGTGTTATGTTATGCTACTTACATATCATTTTACATTATTTTAAATTCATTTTTCCATTCTGTTTCGATTTTCTGCATTCACCTCAAAACTGGATATTTTACATCACCTTTATTTCCATAGGATCCTGTAACGATTTTAAACCATAAGAACACAATAACAAATCATTTCTACTTCGTATTTTCACATTATCAGCACTTTTAAATTGGTGTCAATGGAGTCTACCTTTTTTCGATCTTTTAGCTAGTTTTCCGTAACTCTACAATCTTGGGCTTTGTGTGGGCAGCTGCGCTACCTTTTTTCCTATATCAATAATATCTCATTTTCCACTTAAATCTTACCGTTTTCTTATTATAAACCTAAAACCAAAATTTGACATGTTTTGTCTTTGTTATTTATATCGTTTCCATGGTAATTATATTCAAATTTGCTACCGATCTGTTGTTCCTATTTCGATAATTCCACATAAATCCTCTTTTCTCTTGACCATTTACAAAAAATTTGCGTTTAATTTAAATAATTTTTCCGTTCTCTCTAGAAAGGTATAAAAGCCGAACAATCGGTGATGAAAGGCAGTCTCGCTTCAGTTCGCGAATTGGAAGTATCTCCTAAAGGCCTTATCCCGGGGCCGCACTGCCCCGGGATCCTGCAAGCCTCCACCTACACGTGAAGTCTTCGGCGAAGCCTTCCTCAAACGCGAAGCCACACCACTCCGGAATCCTACAAGCCTCCATCTACCTCGGAAGTCGCTTCGAGTCTACTACAAGCGCGGGGGCCACACTACTCCAGGCGCCGAGAGCACCTACCGCCGGCGCTACCTTTGGGCGCTGCAACTGCTGGCTCTAAGCGTTGAGCGCACCTACTCCAGGCGCTACGTGCGCCGGCTCCGGACGCTGCGTGTGCTGGCTCCAGACGTTGCGTGCCGTCGCTACTAAGAAACTTACCTCTACAAGCGCAACCGGCGTGTGCTGGCTTCAGGCGCTGCGTGTCGTCGCTGCTAAGAAACCTACCTCTACAATCGCAACGTGTGTCGCTTCGACTTTTAGGCCCCACTACATCTCTTTATTCCCCTATTCTCCTACCTTTATATTTTTTTTTGTAATCTAATTGTACTCTCACTTCATTCATCATCATCCTCATTTCATTTTTTTATAAAATTGTAAATATCCTTGAATTTTGAATATATTTTTGTTTTTGTTGTATTTTTGTTGTTTTGTTGTTCTTAGGTTAGATTTATTATTGTCGCTTCACGACAACTGTTGGAACAGTAGAGTGCATATGCTTCTGAGCTCCATTAGTTATTGTGTAATTATTTTTCTACACTAATATTATAAGGACGTAAACTTTGTAAGGATATCAGAACAAAGTTTGTAAGATTATTTGTGTGTCAGTAACTACTACCCTTTAAAATCCCAAGCCATAATTATTAGATGTATAAGAATGATTTCTAAGTTAAAAATGTCAATTACAACTTGTTACAGTTAATGGATACCTACCACTTGATGTGGTTAAGATTATGTGGTAAGGTATCCTTTTGGATTACAGCCTTTCTTGTACTCTTCATAAAATGCAGTGAGCCGTAAAATGCTTGCCTATTTCCATTATAATAGGCTTGCCCAATATTTACTACTCCATATCCTCGACTATGCTGACATTTTTTACCTTGATGTCACAGAAGAGCAACTTAACACTCGAGCCAAAATATATATCTGTATAAGATTCATATTTGATCTACATAAATATGACCATGTCTCAGAATCTCGGATAACTCATATTCTTCTTGATCTCTACAGCATTTTTTTTTAATTTATCACGTCCACTCTATCCAAAAGAACGTTTGAAATTTCATAGCTCTTGTCACACCTTTTTCTTACGGTCCAATCCTTTCCCTCCCATGTCCTATGTTCTTTTACATTTTATGATAAATCTTTCTATAATTAATATAATAAATAAAATTTTGGAACTCTTTACCTCTGCCGATTAACCGGTATATCATTATTTATATATTTGAACTTCAATTTTTAATTTGGCTACTCTTTGAAAATAGCCTTGTATACATAAATATTGTACGGAGCAACCTCAATCAGCGTAGATCCGACATAATTGCCAAACAAGTTACACTAGAACTCTCATAACTCTCATTCCAACGTACCGACATTAAGCGAGTGGACGTGTTAAAAAGTGTTCCGATCAAATTAATCGTTAAACGTATCAAACAGCATTATTCAGTGGTATAGTGCAATAGTTGTGAGATTATAATAGTTTTACAAATTACATTGGTGAATAGTTTTGATAAAAGTGGTCTAAGTTAAGAAAAATTAGCAAAATCATTTAAGCTTACCCTTTAACAATACTTGAAGGAGATATCGTACAAGGAGATCAAAAATTTCATCGTATCAGTTCAATGCGTGCTGGTCGAACGGTCTAACGGTGTGCAAAAGTAAAAAGTGACGGAGGATCGAGTCCACTACATTGTAAATTGGAGTTAACGCACTTTTTGTACTTATGATTTATATTGCATTCTCTGCATTTTAATGCTTTATTCAATAGTAAAATAGGCGGAAGGTGTAAAGCATGCAGAGCAAATATAAATGTTTCACAAAAACGAATAAAATGCACACAATGTTCGCATAATTACCATTCAGAGTGCATACATTTTAATAATGATACTGCTTCAAGATCTGAATGGAAGTGTCCCGCTTGCATTGCTTCTTGTCAAAAAGGTGGTGACAACAGTAACACTCCGATACGCTCTAATAAGTCTCCTTCTAAAATCGTTCACGATAAAACTATGATTAGACCATCAAACAAAAGTTCCGACCAACCAACACCTATCACTGAGACAAGTAGTTGCCAACCATATAATTTGGAATTAATTAATAGCATAGAGTTACTGTTGGACAAAAAACTCAATGCTATAAAATTCGATATAATTCAAGAGTTGAAATTATCACTTATCACGGTAATAAAAATGAAATAACTATTAACCTTAAACAGCTGGAAGAATCGCATAACAGTTTGCTAATGACTACAACAATCTCAAAAGTAATTTTGAAAAACTTCAACAAAATGTCCAAGATGGCGAAATGAAACTTACAGATTTATGTGCGCAAATAAAAAAAGAGCAACAATGGGGCAGGCTTTCGAACTTAGAGATTGTTGATCTACCTGAAAACTCAAAAGGATCAATTTCTGAATTAACAATCAAAATAGCCAGCCATGCAGGAATTAAGCTTACCAATGATCAAATTGTTTCTGCGCACAGAGTCCAGCCTATGCAGAATGTTGGAGGTCGCCCAAAAAACATTATAGTCAAACTTCAGAATCGCACTATTAAAGATAATATTATTTCAGGGCTACGCGAAACCAAAGGAATTACTACTTCTGATATTGAACTAGGTGGTCCAGCCAAAAGGTTTTTTGTTAATGAACACTTGACCCCTGAGAATAAGCAACTCTTGAAGACAGTAAAATCACGAGCAATGGCCAAATCATACAAGTTTATCTGGGTGAGAAACTGCCACATTTTTTTTAAGGAAAAACGAGGAGTCTACTGCTATCACTATTAATTCCGTAAAAGATTTATTAAAAATTGTATGATAAGATTAATTTTGATAGTACTAGCATGCTATGTTTTAATATTAATAGTTACTTATTTAACACATAAAACAAACCTCACAATTTACACATTCATTACTACATACATCAAAATCTTACATTCACACACATCTTTTAAAATTTACAGTAATACTAAATATTTACACCAATATGCCCTACAAAAGAAATGTATATGCTACCATTTCTTACCTTGTATAAAAAGAAAATTCCTGTCTGTTGCAAAACCATCCATCATGACTCTTCAATCTGTATTACTTCTGTTACATAATATAATTATTATCTACATTACTATTAAATATTATGATAAATATAATTTTTATAAGTTAATTACAACACAATGGTACCTAAATCATGCTAAAAGTGCATAATAACTCAATGTACGTATTCTATCAAAACGTCCGTGGCTTGCGAACTAAAACTAAGCAATTTCGAGACAGTATAATTTATAATAATTTCAACATAATACTCATTATTGAAACTTGGTTAACTGATGGTATTTACAACGGTGAATTGTGTGACAACAGGTACGACATATTTAGGTATGATAGAAATAAAACATCTTCGCATAAAAAGAAGGGTGGGGGAGTTATGATTTGTACGTACACACAATTAGAAGCTCAAGAACGGACGGAATGGATGTGTAGAGATCTCGAATGTTTGTGGGTAACAGTACCAGGAAAATATTTAAGTTGTCAAGACAGACATAATTTACACATTGGAGTTGTTTATTTACCACCTGATAATTATCAATCAAAGGGTTTAGATAATTTTACAGAAATGCTCACAAAAATCATAACTCAATATCCAAATGATCACTTTATAGTTGCCGGTGACTTCAACCTAGCGAATATATCCTGGTCCTCTTCAGGTCCCGTCATGCTTAAGCAAGGTCCAGTAGAATTACAAAATGCTGCAGTAAAGTTAATTGATCTATGCAACTTATCAGGGCTAAATCAACATAATATTATCAGCAACTATAGTGGCAACGTATTAGACTTAGTGTTTAGTAACATAAACATAGACGTTACCCGTTCTCAAATATATCTTGTATCTGAGGATAAATATCATCCTTCTTTATTGATCGACGCATCTGATCTGTCAATACCCTGTTTAAAAAATAAACCACGATCAAAATTAAACTTTTACCGAGCTGATTATGATAAAATAAATAAAACTCTCTCAGAAGTCAACTGGTCCACCTTGTTAATTGGCAACTCAATTGATGTCGTAGTTCAAAATTTTTATTCCCAACTAAATCTAATAATTGATAAATTTGTACCTACTTGTTTATCGCGTTCATCTAATTACCCTGTATGGTATTCTAAATCACTAAAGCATATTATTCGAGAAAAGCTCTTAAAACATAAAAATTGGAAAAAGTATAAAAATCCTCGTGATTATGATGAATTTTGCATACTACGTACTAGACAAAAGAAATTACAGAAGCAGTGCCGCGAGCGCTACTTAGATAAAATTCAAAGTCTCTTAAAAAATGACCTTAAAATATTATGGTCTTATTTAAAATCTATACGTAATAGCAACTCTTCATACCCTAATACATTACAATTAGGAAATGAATCATACACAAATGAAACGAACGTGTGTGCGGGATTTAATAAATTCTTTGAAAGTGTTTTTCAAAAACCTTCTTCTTCTTACGATTATTCCCATATTCCAAACGTTGAATCAAACGATATATTACATAATATATACTTTAGTACCAAAAATGTTTCTCGTATTCTACAAACACTTAAAACCAATACAGGGCCTGGTAGCGATGGCATACCTCCCCTATTTATTCATAAATGTGCAAAACACTTGGCCAAGCCTCTCTCAATAATCTTTAATATGTCTGTTAACACCTATGGAGCATTTCCTAGTAAGTGGAAAGAAGCTCTAATAATACCTATACATAAGAGTGGACCAAAAAACAGAATTGAGCACTACCGCCCAATCTCCATATTAAACATATTTGGAAAGATTTTTGAAAAACTTATCTTTATACAAATTAGTCGTATAATCTTAAAATCAATACCAAATGAACAACATGGTTTTATAAATAAAAGATCAACCGTAACAAATTTGGCTATTTTTACCAATTATATATATAAGAGCATGGACGACAGGCAGCAGGTTGGTGTAATATACACGGACTTTGAAAAAGCATTTGACCGTGTTGATCATGCCATCCTTTTGCGTAAACTTTACAGTTTGGGTATTCATGGTGATTTGCACAGATGGGTAACTTCATACATAAGTAACAGAAGGCAAGCAGTGTTATTGGGTAGTGCTCGTAGTGATTTTGTTTCGGTAACATCTGGTGTCCCACAAGGCTCAATACTCGGACCTTTGTTCTATAACACCTATTAACTGCTTCTATCATTCAAACTATTTAATGTTCACAGATGATAAAAAAATCTATCTAAAAATAAAAACAATTGATGACTGTGTTCTGATTCAAAACGATTTAAAAAACCTAGAAACTTATTATAGAAAAAATAGAATTACAATTAATAGTGAAAAATGTGTCAAAATAACCTTCAGTCGCAAGAAACAGCTCATAGATTACAAGTATTCAATTAACAATTAACAATAACACTTTAAAGAGTGTATCATCACAACAGTGGTAGAGCCACGCGGCAGCTTTTGCTGTCGCACGGATGGGACGGCTCGAACCGGGGTGGTACCACGACCTCACAGAAAACCAGCGTGAAGTAGAGGTTTACCTCTGCGTTTCGTTTGGTGAGTGCAGGTGCCCGGAGGCCCTTTTTACTGGAAATGAGGCATTCCATCTTAGTCCTCACGGGTGACAACGCATCTACATTTTGATTTGTAATAGAGGATAGATGTAGATGTCTATAGGCCGCAGCAACCACTTACCATCAGGTGGACTGTGTGCTCGTTTGTCATCCTTATCCTAAAAAAAAAATCAAAAAATCTTGGTATCAGGCTGGACTCAAAATTAACGTTCAATGAACATATAGACAGTATTGTTGACAAAGCCTACAAGCAAATTGGATTCATAAAGCGCGTCTGCAATGATTTTAGCAGTATTAATTGCATTAAAGCTCTATATTTTGCATACGTAAGGAGTATTCTCGAATACGCTAATACAATCTGGTCTCGAAAATATGCTAAGCATAAGCATCGAATAGAATCAATTCAAAAACTGTTCATTAAGTTTATATCATCAAAAGATCACAATAGTGTTGCTACATACGAAGATGCTTGCAAATTTTACCGCTTAGATACCTTGGAACTCAGAAGACTTCAACATGATATGTTCTTGCTACACGGTTTATGGTCTGGTATTATAGATTGTCTAGATCTGTTATCTAAAATATCGATACTAGTACCTAAATACCGAACGAGACATACGCCATTATTTCACGTACCACGAGCAAACACAAATTACGCAAAAAATTCTACTCTATGTCGTATTGTTCAAAACTATAATAAGTGTTACGCTGACTTGGATATTTTCAACCTATCCAAGAGTCGCATCAAACGTGATGTTGTAAACAAAAATAGGGTATAATAACACACAGACACACACACACATACACACACACACACTAACACACACACACACACAGAGAGAGAGAGAGAGAGAGAGTGAGAGAAAGAGAGAGAGAGAGAGAGAGAGAGAGAGTGAGAGAAAGAGAGAGAGAGAGAGAGAGACACACACAGACGCATGCACACTTACTCAAGCACACACGCACGCTTAATTATTAGTTGATAAAAATAGTGTAATCTCTATTGGCCTTACTGTATGATAATATGTATTGTAAATACGATGAAAACGCTGTATGATTACCTAAATAAATAAAATTAAAAAAAAAATAACCCTAACTAATGCAGCGGAAAGCCTTATTTACATACTTGTATCAATCAAACTGATTGTTATTTATTATAACGGACTCTAAAACATAAGATTGGTCTGAATAACTTTTAATGAAAAATTTTAAAGAAGACTAAAGTTATACAGTCAAGTAACCTAACTTTTTAATGTATAAGTACTTGATACTTATACTTTCTTCATCCACCAACACATACACACACACCCCCACATCAAACATACAACAACTCTCCTACACTCACATTCACATACTCCTTATTATAACATTCTAATTACAAATTTTTTTTAAAGTTAAACTTTGGTAATCTTACATTTTTGTAATCCTTAAGTAGCGGATCATTCCCAACACGAGTATGTTGTTAAAAAGATTACCGATATGAACGTACTATTTATTTATTTAAAAAAACTGATTCAGTTACTTTAAAGTGATTTAATTGATTAATTTACCGATATTATATATTATAACTCTTTAATATAAAAATCGTATTTGGTTTGATTTTTCATGGCTACATTTTCATGATGGATATAAATATTTAGTTTCTGATGGAGAATGTGTTTATTTGATGTAACAAAATATTTTCTATAGAATAAGGGCGCTCAGTCTACCTGATGATAAGTAAAGCCTATAGACCTACATTTATTCTTAATTAAGAATTATTTCTCGATTAGAATAGCTCTCCGGCATCTTAAAAACGACAAGGCCCCAGGCGAGGATGGAATTACAGCGGAGCTTCTGAAAGCGGGTGGAAAACCTGTACTTGAAGTCCTTCAGAAGCTCCTTAATTCTGTCCTCCATGATGGCACTACTCAGGAGGCGTAGAGCATAAGTGTAGTAGTATTGTTCTTCAATAAAAGTGACAACGCTCTATTAAAGAACTACCGTTCGATTTCCCTTCTGAGCAGCATCTACGTGCTGTTTTCGAGAGTCATTACGAAACATTTAAAAAGGCTTTTGTACTACAGACCACATACAATTTGCCAGTTTGTCTTGCGTATGTGGACTATAAAAAAGCTTTTGATGCCGTTGAAACTTGGGCGGTGCTTTAGTCCCTTCAGTGGTGCCAAGTTGATTGTCGGTATATCGAAGGCTTAAATATTTGAACATTAGGGCTACGATAGCTATTCGAGTACATAACCAGAGTACGAAAGTTATCCAACTGCAGAAAAGTGGACTAGGTAAGTCCAACTTCGACCGAGAGGTCAATCGACACATTCAACTCGGCTGGGCAGCATTCAGGAGATTAAGACACATCTTCTTGTCATATATACCTCAAAACTTGAAAATAAGATTGTACAACCAGTGCGTGTTACCAGTGATAACCTATGGATTCCAAGACGTAGTCCGTGGATGCTCGAAGAACGAGAGTAACCGACATAGCCCAATGGCAATGGGAAGAAAGATTCTCGAGTGGCAACCTCGTACCTTTAAGAGAAGTTAAGGGTGGCCCTCCACTAGATGGGGTGACGATCTGGTAAGATATGCAGGAAGTCGATGGGTGCAGGTGGCTTAGGACCTTCCTTTGTGGCAGGGTGTGAGTGAAAATACTGCACACTCTCTGAGAACTTCTTCAAAGCCTCGGAGTCTCATTCAAATCAATTCATTCGTGAGGCAGCTACTTATGCAGCCCCACTCCCCTCTCGTTATCGAGCCCGCAGGCCGAGAAACACTTTCTCGGACCCGCCAAATAAACTTTTAACCGACCTGAACTGCCTCCTGGTGGCTCAGGCCGACTCTTCTTAAATTTGTCTTAGTAGGCTCCCCTCTGCGGCTCGTAGCCACCTGCGCCCTCTTTTCCCAATAGAGGGTCGCTTCCGATTCGGCAGAAAGGCATATTAAGCCAATGCCAGTCTGCGGGTGGTTTTTAGTGGGAAACTTAGGGGGTTAAGTAGTTAGTCACAGTGAGGCACACATAACCACGACAGCCGGCTGTCTTGGTATGCATAAAGCATTTACGACCTCATCGCGGGCGCAAAAAAAAAGTCCAAATACTAGGAACGAGAGTCTTTAGTTCAGCAGTGGGCTTGTACAAGTAAAAGGATGTAATGATGACGATGATGATGATGACACAAGTTAAAATAACCCCTGTGAATGATTTGATTGCTACCATGCAAACTCCATTATAATTCATATAAATAATTGCATACCAATTGAGTCATCATTCATCATCATTACAGCCCTTCACAAGTCCACTGCTGAACATAGGCCTCCCCCAAAGAATGCCACAAAGCACGGTCCTGAGCCACCTGCATCCATCGACTTCCTGCATGTCTTACCAGGTCGTCACTCCATCTCGTGGGGGGACGCCCTACACTTCGCCTACCGGTACGAGGCTGCCACTCGAGAACCTTTCTTCCCCATCGGTTGTCGGTTCTTCGAGCTATATGGCCGGCCCACTGCCACTTCAGCTTACTAATTCGTTGGGCTATGTCGGTTATTCTGGTTCTACTGCGGATATCCTCATTCCTAAGTTTATCACGCAGAGAAACTCCGAGCATAGCCCTCTCCATAGCTCGCTGAGCGACCTTGAGCTTCCTCATACGGCCAGCAGTGAAGGACCACGTCTCAGTTCCGTAAGTCATCACTGGCAACACGCACTGGTTGTACAATTTCGTTTTAAGGTTTTGAGGTATGTCTGACGAGAAGATGTGTCGTAGCTTCCCGAACGCTGCCCAGCCGAGTTGAATCCGTCGATTGACCTCTCGGTCGAAGTTGGACTTACCTAGTCGGACTATTTGTCCCAGGTAAACATACTCGTCAACAACTTCGAGCTTAGTGCTCCCAACAACTACCGGCATAGGTGTGACATGGACATTAAACATGATCTTTGTTTTGTCCATGTTCATCTTAAGACCTATCCGTTGGGAAACACTATTGAGGTCATTGAGCATAGTGCTTAGGCCCTCCAGCGATTCTGCCATAAGGACTATATCGTCGGCAAATCGAAGGTGAGTGATGTACTCGCCATTGATGTTGATACCGTACCCTTTCCAGTCCAGAAGCTTGAAAACGTCTTCCAATGCAGCGGTGAAGAGTTTCGGGGATATGACGTCACCCTGTCTTACACCTCTCTGCAATTGGATAGGTTTCGTACTCTGGTTCTGTACTCGGATAGCCATCGTAGCCCTACTGTACAAGCACTTCAACACTTCGATATACCGACAGTCAACTTGGCACCGCTGAAGGGACTGCAGCACCGCCCAAATTTCGACGGAATCAAAGGTTCTCATAGTCCTCATACGCCAGACATAGTGGCAAATTGTACTCTTCGGACTTCTGTACAACTTGCCGAAGTGTGTATGTGGTCTATGGTGCTAAAGCCCTTTCGGAAACCGGCTTGTTCGGGAGGCTGGAAGTCGTCAAGTCTGCGCGCGAGACGATTCGTAATGACTCTCGAAAACAGCACGTAGACGCGGCTCAGAAGGGAAATCGGTCTGTAGTTCTTCAAGAGAGCGTTGTCACCTTTCTTGAAGAACAAGACCACCGCACTTCTGCTCCACGCCTCCGGTGTAATGCCACCATGGAGGACGGAATTAAAGAGCTTCTGAAGGACTTCAAGTACCGGTCTTCCACCCGCATTCAGAAGCTCCGCTGTAATTCCATCCTCGCCTGGGGCCTTACCGTTTTTAAGGTGCTGGAGAGCCATTCTAATCTCGCTCAGACTGACGTCCGGGATATCTTCGGAATAGTGTCGGATGAGACTCGCTCTTGGATCGTTACTCACACTTGCGTGTGGCTCCAACGATGACGTGTACAGCTGCCCATAGAACCTCTCAATCTCACTCAAAATCTCAGGTGCCCCGGAAACGATGCTGCCACATTCTGTCTTCAGCTTTGACAGTTGGCTCTTTCTGGCAGACAGATCTCTGGCAAAGACTTTGGACCCTTGGTTCCGCTCGATCGCTTCTTCAATACGAGCTGTATTGAAGTTGCGTAAGTTCCGCCGCATGCATTTGGAGATCTGTCTGTTCAGATGCCTGTATGCTGTCAAGTCTGTTGAAGAATGTAGCTTCATCTCCCGTCTAACAGCCATGAGATTAAGAGTGTGATCGGAGAGTTTTTGTGTTCTTCTGCGGCGGGTCTTGCAGAACTTAGCTCCGACCGCATGGACAGTTTCCACGAGCTTGTCATTCATATCGTCCACTTCATTGCAGTCTTCTAGGCACTGAAAACGGTTTTGTAACTCGAGCTGAAAGGTTTCGGGACTTTGGATTAGAGCACGAGGGGGACGGAGCGTTGACTTCATTAGACGAGACCTCTCCAACTTAACGTTTAGGTTCAGTGTGCCTCTAACCATTCGGTGATCGCTACCAGTTTTCACCCTTGCGATCACGGAGACATCACTGAACAGTTGTCGTCTGGTCGTCATAATGAAGTCAATCTCATTTTTTGTCGAACCGTCGGGGCTCGACCAGGTCCACTTCCTGTGGGGCCGCTTCTGGAAGAAAGAGTTCATCATAAAGAGTCCCTCTTTCTCCATGAAGTCGGCCAGCTGCTGGCCCCTTGGGTTCCGTTGCCCTATTCCAAATTTCCCTACTTTCAGCTCACCGTTCTCTCTTGTGCCTAGTTTTGCATTGAAGTCTCCCATTAACACCGTATATTGGGTTTTGGAGGAATGCATGGCTCTAGAGATATCCTCATACATTTCCTCCACCTCCTGATCGGGGTGTGCCGAGGTTGGTGCGTAAACCTGTATGACCTTCAGCGAATACCGTTTGGTGATTCTGAGTATAAGGTACGCAACCCTCGTCGACACACTCCCGATCTTTACAACGTTGTTAACGAGAGACTTGTGGACGATAAATCCGACACCTCCTTGGGACAGATGGTCGCCCTCCCGGTGATAGAGCAAGTTGCCGGATTCGAGGATTACCGTGTCCTCCCCCTCTCTTCGGACTTCGGATAATCCTATAATATGCCAGCGCAACTTGTCTATCTCTTCTTCCAGCTCCACGATCTTCTCGTCAGTCCTCAGGGTGCGTGCGTTGTACGTTGCCAGGTCGAGTCGTCTAAGGTGGCAACCGAACCTCCACCGGAGATTCTTAGCACCCACTGCCCCGCCGTTACCATGGTCGCCACCGTAGCCAGGAATAGCGGGGCCGCCGGGGACTGGGGGCCGTCTGTTTGTTGCTTTAGTCATTATTTGCCATAGTTGCCACGCTTGGCGAGCGGGTTGGCAACCGCAGTTTTTTTATTATAATTTTTGGCTATTATCAGGAAGATGCTGCTGCCCATCTTCTGCCTGTTTCCCTTTGTCGCCTTTTACGACACCCACGGGAGGATATGGGGTAGTGGATATTCTTGACCGCCACAACACGGCTACCATTAGAGTAAAATTATTTAATTAAAAAATAATCACGATTCTTCCCGTAGCAGAGATATTAACCAAACCAGTGGTTAACAAAATAGTTGACTTTAAATGTTATGTAAAAATCTATTATGAATAAAAAGATTCTATTCTACTGTGATAAAAACCTAAATGTAAATTTTTTTAATTTTTTCAGCATAAAGCATACACAATTAGAGTAACCCCCCCAAAAGCAGCAGCCGTTCAATGATGTACGTATGATGCATATAGCAGCCATCACCCAGCTCGTAAACTTTTTAATTTTTTAGTACTAAATATATTTCATATCCATACATCTATTACAACCTACAAAAGTCTACTGCTGAACAACTACACCATGGATTGGCTCATAGGAGAGATTTGCAACATAAATTTACCATATTACCATAGACGGCTACGTAGCGCCATACAAATACTTGTTCCGCATGGAATAAGTATTTGTATGACCTACAAATATCTGTTCCGGGTCTCTGTTCCGGGTCTGGATGTTTGTCCGTGTGAAATTTATGTATGTAAACTGCCTCACGGTACTTCAGAAAATCCTAGTGTGGTTTGTGACGTTTTGTTGAATAAAACTATATTTCCGAATTTTATCGCGTTTAATTTACTTATTTTAATTCCCGACGTTTCAGTTGCTTTACAGCACTTATGGTCACGGGGGAACTGAGGTGTTTGACGTCCCGATGTTATAGTTAGCCCGGCTACCTTCAGTTTTTGAATATTTTTTTTATGCAGAATGAATTTACAGTATCTTGAAGTCTTGCAGTGGTTAGCTTGGGTTTGGATTCAATTTTAGTAATTATAAAATCCCAAGCAGATGCACCCATCCATCTTCTCTATTGAAATTGTACACCTCAGTCCCCCCCGTGACCATAGGTGCTGCAAAGGACCCGAAACGTCGGGAATTAAAATAAGTAAATTAAACGGGAACAAATCCGTAAAAATAGCTTTATTCAATGCGCATTTTAAGTAGTTATTAGGAAGAGCAGCATCTTCAGCCCATCTCCCGTTTTAATTTCCCCCTATCGCCTCTTACGACACCCACGGGACGACATGAGGTAGTGGATGTTCTACACACCTTCTATACATCGCCACGACACGGTTTTACATAGATTTAATATAGTTATTTTAATTTAATTAATTTTAACAGTATTTATATTCTCGGAAATATTTATAATTAAGGTAACAACTGTTTTTTTATATTCACGAGTGTAACTTATGAGTGTAATCGGTAAAGGCTTAAACCAATTGCTTCTAACATATAATATAAGCAAGTGATGTTATAAATAACGATGAATATTCACCGTCGTGTAAGATTCCTACATCTGGTACTTACCGAAGCAGAAACGTTTCAAACCAGTGAATATTAAACGTGTTTGTTTTAATTTGTTAAAGCCCGATTTCACTGAACCAATACTACGAGAATAGTTAAAGGAGATTCATTGCACTCTTCGGATTTCGTATGAAGAACTTATATTTGCTTCACCACAATAGTAAAAGATAATATTGTGCTCAGCTAATTACTACCCAAAGATATTTATAATATCTTTGTTACTTATTAAATCAGTTCAGCCATTTCTGAGAAATCTGTGAATATACACGTAAACATACTAATATGGAACCTTCTAGTTTTTGGAATTCGCTTAAAAAGAAAACAAAATTACGGTAAATCGAGCAACACTAGTACACCACACCACTTACAATAGTACACCACACCCCTTATGTACATCACTTATTTACATAATAAAATTTGGTATATTCTCAATAATTCATAGTATTAATATGTACCACAATCATTTTACTTTTTACATTTTCTTTATTTTTGGTACAAAAGAAATAAATAGAACGTAAAAATAAAAATGTTTATTATTTCTCTGCGTGATAAACTCTGAAATGAGGATATCCGCAGTAGAACCAGAGTGACCGACATAGCCCAACGGATTAGTAAGCTGAAGTGGCAATGGGCCGGCCATATAGCTCGAAAAACCGACAACCGATGGGGAAAAAAGGTTCTCGAGTGGCAGCCTCGTACCGGCAGGCAAAGTTTAGGGCGTCCCCCCACTAGATGGAGTGACGACCTGGTAAGATATACAGGAAGTCGATGGATGCAGGTGGCTCAGGACCGTGCTTTGTGGCATTCCTTGGGAGAGGCCTATGTTCAGCAGTGGACTTGTGAAGGGCTGTAATGGAATGGAATGGAATTTGGTGCCGTTCGCCTTTCGTGGTTTTTCGTGGTTATGATTCAATGACTTTAAATTTTTCAAGCTCTCTTCTCTATTTCTAACTTAATTATGGTCTTTTATCAAGGCTGTCTAAAAGAACTACTGTCAGCCATCTCTTCCATCTCTGCAAAGGGAAGGAAACTCACTAGCCCATACCGCAAAAAAGAAAGCCGATCTTTTAAGCTGAATGCACATTTGACCGCGCCGTACGCGCCGTATGCGCCGAATTTTAGAATTCGTTGTATGAAATCATATTATGAAACCTCGCACACTACACCCGCACCGTACGCGCCGAATTTTTCAAAATGGGTTAGGGATACAATATCGAAGGACGAATGCTGATGACGTCATATAACGCGGCGCGTGCTGATACTCAATGTTGTCTAATGTTGCCAACTTAGTGGATTTTCCACTATAACTGGTGGTTTTGACTTACATAATAATTTTTGTATTTTTATAACTTTTAATTCATTCGTAATTAATTATACATTGATTGTTTTTGCATTGAGTATCAATATGTATACTTAGCGTTAAATTATTTAAATACTGAACTAACAAAAAATAGTTAAATTTAATTCAAAAACCCAATTATACCTGATAACTTAATTACCAATAAAAATATTTACAACAAGTCTATTATCTGCTTCAATTGGCCTTCTAAATCTTGAGTTTTCTATAGAAAGATATGATTTTAGTATATGTAGCATTTCTTGAAATTTCTTGTATATTAAATGCAAATATCAAAAAAAAATCGTTCAATTTCATCTATTAAGTCTTAAAATAAAGTATATCCCCTTCATATTCTCCATACAATTGCCTTTTTAAATTAATATTATGAATCCAGAATCTTCTTTTTCTTCGAATTTTATTTTCTTCTTCCTCTGCCAATAAGCAGGCTATTACTATATTGCTTTCCATAGTGATTTTGAGCGATCAATTTCACAGTACCGTTTCACACCAGTGGTTGGAAAAAAACTACAAAATTTGTTGGCGATACAAAAGATTTGCATACGTATCAGTAAAACTCGGCGCATACGGCGCGTACGATGCGTACGGTGCGGACAAATGTGCGTTCAGCTTTAGGCTTCCTTTTTGCGTTCAACTCGTCTCTCGGTGACGGTGGTACACACCGCTTACTATACCGCGGTGTGAGTACTATATACCCAATGTGCGGCCTGATGGAGTATTTTATTATTGAGCTGAAAACGTGTGCTTCAAGCCTCAACTTCAAGCTTTCTTCATCGTCGTCATCGTCCTCAAGTAGTTCTAGCATTCCGGTTATTTTGTACTAACCGGCCAAATTTGCAAAGAAGTTTCAGAGTAAGCAATATACGCAAACGGTGAAGAAAAATGAAGTAAAAAAAATCTAAAATATTCTGTCCCTTTTATTTTTTAAATTCAAATGCATTATTTTAACTGATTGCCATTCATAAATATCGAACGCCAACTGTTTTACTACGTACGCACACTTTCGTAAGCATTCCACTGGTCGGCCAAAACTTTGTGAATTGAATCGCACACAGAGGAGAGGGCGTACGCGTAGTTGTTGCCCATAAATCACATTCAATTTTGGATCATTTCAAATAAAAGTAGAAGCTTTAATTACTCTTATTTTCAAAAACTGTAATAACGGTATATCGTTATTTACATATTTGAACTTAAGTTTATAATTTGACTACACTATAAAAAATAACCCTGTATATGGAAAAGCAGTCAACTACCACATGGAGCTCTTCGGGTTGAATACCTTGCCCGCTACTACTACTATATTAATACTGAAGACATCAACATAAAACAAAAACTTTTGTTGCGCATAGTTTTCGTGCTTTATCAAAACTTCTCAAAATTTTTGGATTAAACTGAAACTGTGTAATTCCTCGCAAACAATGCAAAATTATAAAGAAACTGCGAGCTGCAAAATAAAGATCTTAAATTTTAAAGTTTTATATAGTAAGAATTTCTTTCTTATGTACCACTTTTACCTACATCTATTCTCGATTAAGAATCAATCTTTACATGGGAAAGACCACGTTCTCACAGAATATCAGCTTAAAATAGCCGGTTAATGCTTCTGTGTTTTATATAGTGGGTGTGGATAACCGGGTACACTTCTAACTGGAAATGAGGCATTCCATCTTAGTCCTCAGGGGTAGCAATGCATTTGCATCTTGATTCATAAATCGAGAATATATATTTATGGGTCTATAGGTCAAAGCACCCACTTAATGTATGAGATAAAGTAAATGTGAAATACAAAACAGAATTCAGTTTTTAAGTTAGTAGAGTTATCCAAATCCCTAACCTTTTAAAAAAGAATCTATTAGCATTAACATATTACTTGGTATTATAGTAATAATTTTGAAACCATTCATCCATCCATTCCATCTTATATATAGTCCACTGCTGCAACGTAGCCCCTCCCTCTCATGATTGTGACATAAGAGGGATTCTGCTACAGCAGCCACGCCTGGCAGGCGATTGGACCACCGTGGTTTGTTATTTTTATTCGGCTATTATGAAGAAAATCCTATTGCCCATTTCTTGTTTTAGTTTCCCTGGGGATCAAAGGCAAACTATGTTGCCTCTTGCTACACCCACGGGACGATATGGGGTGCATTTTCTTACACCGTCACTACACGTTTGAATTTTAAACATTTTTTTTAAATAAAATAAGGGTGGGATGAATGAGCACACAGTTCACCTGATGTTAAGTGGATGCTGTGGCCTATAGACATCTGCATCTATCCTTGATTAAGTATCAAAATTCAGAAGCGTTACACTCCTGAGGACAACGACGGAATTCCTCGTTTCTGGTCAAAAAGGTCTCCGGATCTCTACCATCACCGTGTGAAACACAGCAGAATTAAGGTGCTATTTTACGCTGGTATACTATGAGAGCGTAGTCCTTCCCCGGTCGAGCTGACCCATTTGTAATACAACCATAATATAACTGCAACATGGCTCTACCACGTATAAAATCATTCATCATAATATAGCGCAACTTCGTATTTCATAGATCGGTTTTCCAACTTCTACTAGGAATCATTATCTTCAATCATCAAAGCCTGAGTGGAATTTAAAAAATTAATAATGTATTAAATTTGAAATTCTATACAAGATACCATAATAATACAGATAATACATACACACCCAGACAGACTGTACTAATACGGAATAATAATATTTTAGCGTATTACGAATTCGGTTATAAGCGTGTCTTTGATGAGATTTAATCTCTGAGCTTAATTCTTAATAATTAAATCGGATATATTTGCTAATATAAGAAATATACGTTTGTTTATTTATTTTTACTCTTTATTGCACAAAAAAAAACATAGCACAACAGACTTAAATTTATAAAAGTATGTACATTTAGGTGGCCTTATCGCTAAACAGCGATCTCTTCCAGGCAAACCTTGGTGAAGGAGGTAATTTTTTATTTAAATATATAGAAGTGTGCATATATAGTAGATAATCCGTGGCGCAATGGCTTTCTTTTTTTTATAGGAGAGGGGGCAAACGAGCATGCGGCTAACCTGATGGTAAGTGAGTACCGTCGCCCATGAACAACCGCAACACCAGGGGAATTGGAGATGCGCTGCCGGCCTTTTAAAAAGGAGTAGGCTCTTTTCTTGAAGGTTCCTAAGTCGTATCGGTCCGGAAAAATCGCTGGTGGTAAACTATTCCAGAAGGAAGTTGTGCGAGGAAGAAAACATCTTCTAAATCGCACAGTGGTGGACCGCCAATCATCCAGATGGTGTGGATGGTATCGGGAGTTCTGCCGCGATGTGCGTTCGTGAAATTTGGCGGCTGAGATTAATCCGAACAATTCCTCAGAGCACTCCCCGTGGTAAATGCGAAAGAAAATGCAAAGAGATGCAACATCTCTTCACAGTGCCAATGAGTCGAGCCGATCGGAAAGGACTCGGTCATCGACGATTCGAGCCGCTCTGCGCTGGATGCAGTCAAGTGGGAGGAGCTGGCACTGGGGAGCCCCAGCCCAGAGATGGGAACAGTATTCCATGTGAGGCCGAACCTGCGCCTTGTAAAGTTGCAGGCGTTGAGCTGGCATGAAATACTGTCCCGCTCTGCTGAGCACGCCAAGCTTTTTAGAGGCCAATTTGGCCTTCTCTTCCAAGTGACCACGAAACTGCACGTCACTCGATATGTCGACGCCGAGGATTCCGATACTGGCTGAGGCAACAAGGGGAGTACCTTGAAACTGAGGAGATACGACAAAGGGGGTTCTTTTTAGCGGTAAACACGCAAACTTGTGTCTTCTGAGGATTAAACTGGACTAGATTTAGTCGCCCCCAATCCGAGACTTTGTCTAGCAAAGACTCGACTTCAGACACAAATTTGTTCCGGTACTCGGTGACGTTTTCCCGAGAAATATTGGCACGGCCGGTTTATAGAGCATCACCAGTGCTGTCATCCGCATAGCAATGAATGCTGCCGGCTTGCAACATATCATTGATATGCAGAAGAAACAGCATTGGTGATAGCACGCAGCCTTGTGGAACACCAGCGTTAACAGGCTTGTAGTCGGAGCATGCACCGTCTACAACGACCTTGATGCTATGATCTGCAAGAAAGCTGGTGATCCAATTGCATAATTTCTCGGGAAGCCCATAGGAAGGGAGCTTCGAAAGAAGCGCTTTGTGCCAAACCCGATCGAAGGCCTTCGCTATGTCCAAACTAACGGCCAATGCCTCCCCCTTGGACTCTACTGCCTCCGCCCATCTATGAGTTAAGTAGACCAGAAGATCACCAGCTGATCGACCCCGACGAAAACCGTACTGGCGGTCACTAATCAGTTGGTGATCCTCAAGGTACCTCATGAGGTGGCAGTTTATAACCGATTCCATTATTTTGGAGAACAAGGGAGTGATGGCGATAGGCTTGTAGTTGGACGGGTCTGAGCGGTCGCCTTTTTTAGGGTTCGGGTGGACAAAAGCTGTCTTCCATGATTTCGGGACTACGCCTAGGGAGTAGGAATACCGGAAAAGACGCGTTAGAACCGGTGCCAACTCCGGAGCACACGTCTTTAGCACAATTGGTGAGATTCCGTCAGGCCCACTCGACTTGTGGATGTCAAGGGAGAGGAGTGCTCTGCGAACCGAGCGCTGTGAGAACCGCACATTCGGCATGGAGCACTCACCTTTGATTGCCGCGACTAAGCAAGAACTGATCAATGTGAAAAACGAAATTTCATCAGGTCCGTCTCTCACAAGTCAAATACAATCACTGAGACAAGAACTAAAGCAGCTCCAAGAAAACATAATCATCCAGCACAACCTCAATCGACACGAACTAGATATCTCACCACTCGAAAAAGAAATGCGAGAACTCCGTTCCACATTTGACCAGCTAATCTCAAAAAGGGAACTTTAACAGGCACCTATTAACAATCCACTTGCCGAGACCCAATATCAAGAAGAGTTTTCAGAACACGCAAAAACCTCAGAGCACCTACTGCAGCATATCGCAGATATAAAGACGCAATTAAACTCTGAGGTAAAAGAGCTGAGACAAAAAATCCTTGATTTGTCACAAGATGTACAAGGATTAACGACCATCAACTCCAGCTCTTCCCTACCCTCGGTACAAGCCAGTATAGAGCAATTAAGAAAGGAGACAAAAGAATTCAGAGACACGACAGTGGAATCAGTGGCTCCTATTCGAGTGGCAATAGAGGGCCTTAGGAATGAACTTAAAACCATGTCACAGACAGAAGAAACAGAAGATACATGTTATAAGCCTCAATTCCCTGAGGACAACTCTTACTTTATTGAACAAAATCGTTTCCCATCAATGCTCAGAGAAAAAAAATCCTTCACGTACTTTCTCTGAGGTAGTTAGGAAGCCAAATTACCCTATAATAGTAGAGTCCATCGATCCAAGAAGCACGAGCGAAGATATAATAAAGGAGGTAAAGAGCGGCATTGATGTGGTAGCACTTGGAATAGGCATTAGTAACATCAAAAAGGCAAGAAATCAAAAAGTGCTAATAAGCTGCGAATCCGAAGGAGATAGAAATATCCTACAGGATAATTCAAAGAACACAACGGCCAAATTTACTGTCTATAAACCAACATCAAGGAATCCTCTCTTACGATTGATTGGAGTTGTCTTTGACCTTACAGATACACAGATAGAGGAAGCCATCATAAGACAAAATAGTGCTCTCCTTAAAGACACCTCACTTGCACAACAATATATAAGAGTTATCAGAAGAACGAAAGGACGCACAAGTTCTACTTGTAATATCGTTTTAGAGGTGAGTCCACAGATATGGACAAAATTTAGAGACCAAAAGATTAGAATTGGTTTCCAAATAGTCCCAGCCGTCGACCAATCACCTATCACTCAATGTTTTAGGTGTCTTGGTTTCTCCCATCGAGCAAAGGAGTGTCAAGCGCAAAGAACAAACTGTGGTTATTGCGCAGAGGCACACAACACAAGAGAATGTCACAACAGAAACAAGGCACCAAAATGTGCAAATTGCATCGGAAAAAGGGGCAATTACCAAAACAGTAGTCACCCAGCCTATAGTCCAGAGTGTCTAGAATGGAGGAAGTGGGACAGAATCGCGAGAGCAACTATATCTTATTGTTGAGAACAACGATATCTCTCAACAAAAGACCACAACCACCAAAGACGCAATTATCAAAATGGCCCAAATAAATCTAGGGAGAGGACACGCAGCCCAACAAGAATGTCTGCAAATGGCAGTTGCTCAGGGTGTGTCAATTCTCTTGTTACAGGAGCCTTATGTCGGGGCGAAAGCTCACGTCACCTGCCAACATAGAATAATACAAAAACACACTAACGATAGTCAAAAACCGGTTAAAGCGGCTGTCATTGTCGTTGATCCAGCTATACATTTTACTATTAACTCCGAAACTATAACTGAAAACATTGTAGCTTGTAAATTTAGTATCAAAGGCTTAGAAATTGTTATTATAAATATATATCTGGAAGGAGGCCAAGACGTTGAAGAAGATTTCTGCAAAATAGCAAATTACATCAACGTCCTAGAAGGAAAACATGTTCTCCTTGGAGGAGATATCAATGCTAAAAGTCCCTGGTGGGGTTGTGATGTAGAGGATAGACGGGGAGCAGCCGTAGCAGAAGCATTAGCTCAACTGGAACTCCATGTTTTAAATGTGGGAAAAACACCAACTTTCTCTGTTTACAGACAGCAAAAACACTATACTAGCATTGTTGACGTGACAGCGTGCACTACTAGCTTGCTTCGCAAAACATTTAATTGGAAGGTGAATCCGGAATTTGTCACACTTTCAGATCACAGGGCGATAATGTACAACCTGAACTTTTCAAACATCAGAGTAGAAGCAAAACAAAGACGATCTACGCGCACTTATAATACAAAGAAAGCTGACTGGAACAAATTTTCGGATAAGTTTAAAGAAGAACTTAGCTCCGTAAATATAACCGAGGACAAAATATTAACCACAGAATCCATAGAATCTATGGAAATCCTTGCAAAACTATACAGTGAATGCATACAAAGGTCATGTAACAAAACGGTTCCCAATATTGTTAAGAGAGTACCCACAAAAACACCTTGGTGGACTAAAGAACTCAGTGAAAAGAAAAAAGACGTAACTAGGAAAAGAAGAAAGATAAGATTTGCAAACCAAAGGAGAAGACCAATCGTAATCGAGGAATATATTACAGGCAAAGCTGAATATAAAAACCTATTAACCGAAACGATGACAGCAAGTTGGAAGGAGTTTTGTTCCAGACAGGATAAAGAGAATTTGCGGCAGGGTATCTACAGAATAATACGCAAATCCAGTAAAACTCCTGAAGACTCACTTTTAAGAGCGACTCCGGAAAGTGGAATTTTAACCCCGGACAAATCTGCCCAGCTCTTAGCTGAAACATTTTATCCGATCGACGAAATCACAACTGATGAGCCCCAACATACAGAAATTAGAAACAGATCTGGTGTAATTCAGAGCATCTCAAATGATGAAACTGTGATACCTTTTACACTCACTGAGATCGATAACGTCTTCAGTAGTATGAGCCCAAAGAAATCGCTGATAAATGTTTCAGAGCATATATGACGGCACCGCAAGTACTATCAGCCATCTACAATAGATGCCTAACCCTGGGGTATTTCCCGCAGATTTGGAAAAATGCTATCATAAAAATCATTCCGAAGGCGAACAAGGAGAACTATACACTAGCTAAATCTTACCGGCCAATAGCAGTCCTCCTACCTGTAATGGGCAAGGTGTTAGAAAAATTATTTGTTAACCGTATGACATGGCAGCTCGGCTCAGAAAGTAAAATGAGTGGTAGGCAATATGGGTTTGTCTCACAAAGAGGGACTGAGGACGCCGTATGCGACGCCCTCGAGATTGTCAGGCAGGGATTAAAGAATAGAGAAATTGTCGCTCTTGTCTCCATCGATATCGAAGGAGCTTTTGATAACAATTGGTGGCCTGCAATGATAATTGAGCTCGAAAGGAAAAAAGTCGACATATCAGTATGCAGATTAATTAAAGGTTATCTCACTGATAGGCAAGTAAAAATAACCTATGCAGGCACCGAGGTAATGCAACAAACTAACAAGGGGTGTATACAAGGGTCAACCTGCGGACCTTTGCTGTGGAACCTCTTACTTGACCCACTACTAAGGGAGATAGAAGATCTAGGTACCCACATACAGGCGTATGCAGATGACATATTGGTCATAGCAAAAAGGAAAACAGCAAAGGATCTAGAGTACGAACTAAACACAGCACTTGATCACATTCTTGCATGGACAAAAACGCGAAAAATGAAACTGGCGCCTCAGAAAACCCAAGCAATTCTCTTGACTAGAAAACTAAAATATGACACACCCAAATTGTTCCTTGATAACACAACAATAATGTTTTCAAAAAGTATAACAATCCTTGGACTAACGATTGATGCAAACCTTAATTTTATAAAACATATAGATACTGCAACGGAAAAGGCCACCCAACTCTACAAGAAAGTCTCAAGAACAGCAAGAGCTAACTGGGGTCTGAATCCTGAAATTCTAAGAACGATATACATTACGGTAGTAGAACCTACAGTGTTATATGCGGCAGGAGCATGGGGTTCAACAGCAAGTAAGCAAATAAAAGTCAGGCTTGACAGAATCACTAGAATTTTCACTATAATGATAAGCAAGGCACACCGTACGGCATCTTTAGTATCCTGCACAACTCTGGCCAGAATTCTCCCCTTAGACTTAAGAGCTCGAGAAAATGCCGAAATCTACTCGATAAAACGGGGGAAACCTATTGCTCATTTACCTGGCAGGAAACTAGCTAAACCCATAAGCCCTTACACGCTACCACACCCAGCAGATAGGATAAGTCGACAATACGGGATGATTATATCAGAAACTGACATAAACGCCATCGAAAACAACTGGCCATGTATATACACAGATGGCAGTAAAATCGCAGGGAAAGTAGGCGCTGCTATAACTTGCTGGAAGGATGGAGAAGAAATACATAAAGCTAAATTAAAACTGGGGAGCCACTGCAGTGTCTACCAAGCAGAGATTGCAGCCATCTTAAAAGTTACAGAAATTATGTTAAGTAGACAATCACTTAAAAAGGCAAACATCTTAAGTTACTCGCGATCAGCGTTAGAATGCCTCACCAATCCAAACACCTTACACCCTATAGCAGCAGAGATCTTGGACCGCATCTCGGAAATAGAAAAGAAACAAGGAAAAATAGGATTATTTTGGATCAAAGCCCATTGTGGCATTCCGGGAAATGAAAGAGCTGATGAACTGGCTCTGTCCTTTGCAAAGCGCTACATCAGGGATAACACTTTACAGACCTGGCAAGAAATTTATACCACATCAGATACCGGACGGGTCACGAAGAAGTTCTTCCCAAACGCGATCCAGGCATATGCAACAGTAAAGAAGATTAAAATAAACAACTTTATGTGTCAAATTTTTACTTGAGGCTTCAAAGCATATCTGCATAAATTTAAGTTAGCCCAGAGCCCACACTGTAAATGCGACCACGTTACACCACAGACAATTGAACATATTCTAATAGATTGCCCTAGACACGCGACTCTAAGACTTTGTTGCGAACACAGAGTGGGCTTTGCGATAACAGAGGACAATCTGTGTAGGGCGGTCAATGACAATGACAGTCGGACCCATTTTCTTGAATACGCCGAAAGGTGTTTGAGAAAAGTACTACAAGAAAATGGGTCAAAAATATATTAGCCTAAGGAAAATGTAAAAAAAAAATTAATATAATTTATATGTATATATGTGTATGTATATGTATATAGTTGTAGCAGTAGATAACTATAGCCGAATAAACAGTTGGTAGAAGCAATTATAATAGGGCAAGAAATATTAATTCTTTAAAATAGCAATAATTATAATAGTATATAAATAAATTATTATTATAAAATAGCAATAATTATAATAATAATAATATAGTAGTAATAGAACTGTAGTAATAGTTTATAAATCAATATTAATGCAGCCAGTAGTATAGCCTTAAGCAAATAAGAAAATAGCATTATTTTATCGTTATTAGTATAGTCTTATTAATGTAACCAAACCAACCATATAAATGCTATATGAATTAAATCTTATAATGAGTACTTGTATAGTAAGGCAGAAGCAGAATATTGTAATAAAAAAAATTAAAAAAAAATAACACAAAAAAAACAAAGAAAAAAAACAAAAAAGTAGAAGTTAAAAATAGTAAAAATATTAATACAGTTATCAAAGGTGCTGTAAAATAAACAACAGCAGATGAAATGAGAATTGAAATAAAAAAACAGACAGACGGATAGACAAAATTTTAAACATGGTTATTTATGTCTTAATAGCATACATTTCCTCTTCCATCCGGACCGCCGCAAGGTGCACTCGCTTGCAAAACTTAAATCATTTAAATAATTAAATCTGTGTCGATAAATCGAGTAAAAATAATAGGAGTGCAGAAAGCAGTGGTAGTGAGCAAAACTGTGAGTCAAACCTCCTCATATTCTGATTGCCTAGTACGCGTCCCCCTCCTGCGGACCTAATTTATATCTTCATCAACCTACTTGCGTATGCGCTTGACCACAGACTAATATGATACTAACGTATCGCGCTTGACCTATCTGCATACGCACTTTTCGGCCATTTTTGTGTTTGGTCCAACCTACACTAACGTGACTCCTCCCCTCGCTTGCTATAGGACACTACTGCCGTACTGTTTTTGCGCCATTTTGCAATTGCGTCTTGAAGAATACAACTAACTCCTATTCACTTATAGTCTCCTAATCTTGTTCAAATGGATACTATGAATAAATCGTTGTCAGATACAGAAGTTGAAATTACACATATAACAACTCCACCAAACTTTTTAACTGCCCGGAAAAAGAGAAGAATAGATGAAGATTACACTTCGGAACTGGCTAATTTAAAAGAAGAAATGAAAAACATGTTCTCATCACTCATGAATTCTCAAAATTTAGAATTTCAAAAAAATGCAAGCACTCTGAAAGAAATCCAAAAAACTAACCAAAATATCGAAAATACTATTACTTTTTTAACTGAACAAAATAAGGAATTTCAAGAAAGGATCTCTAAGCTAGAAGGACACATTAAGGAGGACAGGAATTATATAGCTATTTTGGAAGACAAAATAGAGGACATGCAAAAAGATAGACGTAAAGCAAACTTGGAAATCAAAAACGTCCCGAGAAAAAACGACGAGGACAAAACACATCTTATTGAAATGGTATTAAGTCTATCCAATACTATCGGCTGCCAAATGGTAAGTTCAGATATTAAGGATGTGTATAGAGTCCGTGGAAAAAGAGAAGAAATTAAGAACACTCCTATCATTGTGGAAACATCATCTACAATACAAAAAAATGAATTTTTGAAAAAATGTAAAGATTTCAACAAAAAAAATAACAAATCAAAACTCAGTGCTCATCATTTAGGACTGAAGTCTTCAGGCGTAGAAAATATACCTATCTTTGTATCAGAGCAGTTAACAGCAAAGGCTGCCCGACTCTATTTTCTTGCACGCGAACTTAGCAAGACACACTCGTATAAATTTTGTTGGATATCTTACGGGAAGGTTTATTTAAGAAAAGGCGATAACTCCAAAATTATTCTAATTAAAAATGAATCGCAAATCCAGCAGCTGAAGATAAACACCTGACTAAAAACCGTTCTACAATATGCATGCATCTATACATGCAATCTCTTCGCTTTTATTAGAGTAAGATCTATAGTTTTTTCGTATATTTACTTTGTTTATAATTTTTTACCACACAAATGTAAAAAACAATCACTCAGACATACTTTCACACATTCATCTTCCAGTAATAATACACAGTCACATCTTAACAAACATTTCGGGAATACACAGACTATTGTAACTATTTTGACTTTGTATTGGTTCTACTGTCACCTTACCCACTTGCACATTACAACGCTGTTATACATATATAAAGACTTTTCTTTTAATAATTTTATAAACATACATCGTGTTAATCGCTTTGCAAAACTACCCTCTACTAAAATATTTATTATATTCAACAAACTTTACAACGTAATTGATAATGCATTTTATTATTTTTTAAAAATAGAATGAACAGTACATTTACAACTATACAAGATATGGACGAGTCGAAAATAGCGAACTTTACTCAGTGTGAAATTCAGGATTTAACTAAATATATAAATGTTTACAAAAATGACCTAACCTTAATATGCCAAAATATTCGTAGTATTTACAAAAATATTGACGATTTTGAATCTACACTATCGCACCTTAATTTTGAAGTTGATGTTCTTATGCTAACGGAATGTAGACTTAACTTAGACAAACCCCTACCTCATTTATCTAACTATACATCACTTGCAACAAAATTTAATTCAAATCAAAATGATGGTGTAGTGGTTTATGTTAAAAATAATCTTAAGCCATCTATGAAAGAGGTGAAATTAGATCATGCTTCCTGTATACAGATAAATATATTTGACCATACAATTTTATGTATTTATCGTTCTCCGTCGAATCCAAATGCGAAAAAGTTTATTGACTCTATTAGTACTTACTTGGACACAATAAAGTCATGTCGTAACATAATAGTAACGGGTGATATTAATATAAACCTAATTCCTAGGCAAAACGAAGGATCGAATGAAATTAATAATAGGGATAATTATTTGAATATGTTGTCAACTCATGGAATACTACCTGGTCACTCTCTACCGACTAGAGGCGCTAGCTGTTTGGACCATTTTATGTTAAAATTAGAGAAAAGAAAATTTTCTTGTCATATAGCAATTTTAAATACAAGTACTACTGATCATTTGACAATTTTTTTGAAATTAACAAAAATAAAGCAAAAGCAAAATGTATCGAAAACAGTAGAATTTGTAGACTATGAAAGAGCGCTCTCCATATTAATGCAGAAAAATATCTCTACATTATTATTTTGTGACGACCCGAATATAGTTGCCGAAAAACTTATTAAACGCGTATCTGAATCCTTAAAAGAAAGTAAAATTACAAAAAGAAAGCCAAAATCACAACGCACCATTAAGCCTTGGATTACACCCGGTATTTTAAGGTGTATTAGAAATAGAAATAAAATGCAAATGCAACTACGTTCGGATCCTCACAATGTAATCACAATAATTACCGTTAAAAGATACAGAAATTTCTGTAACAACCTAGTAAAAAAACTTAAAAGAAAATATGAGAGAGAACAATTAAATAAAGCAAATAAGAATTCAAAAATACTTTGGAAAACAATTAAAGAAATAACAAATCTAAAATCTAATAAGACCACAAATTCTGATTTACTAAATATTAAATTAAACCCCTATGATTCAGTTAACTATGTTAACGACTACTTTTCAAATATCGGTAGAAATCTTGCTGAGGATATCCAAAAATATGACACCTCTCCCGAACCTGACAGTCTACTTAAGCATGCATCACATTTATCATCATTTGCCTTATTAGAAACTGATCCACTGGAAATTGAAAATATCCTGACAGATCTCAAGTCAACTAGTGCACCTGGCTGGGATAATATCTCTACTCAGTTTCTCAAGTTTTCTAAATCCCTCGTAGTTCCCGTGATAAGTCATTTGGCTAATCTCTGCTTTCAAAAGGGTATTTTTCCATCTTATCTCAAAAAATCATTAGTGACTCCACTGTACAAGGGTGGAAGAACAGATGATGTCAATAACTACAGGCCCATTTCAGTTTTGCCTGCCGTTTCTAAAATTATAGAAAAGTTAATAAATAAACGACTTATCAACTACCTTGAAAGTTTAAACCTTCTTTCAGATAACCAGTTCGGGTTTAGGCGTGGTAAGTCGACAGAAGATGCAGTTGTAGCGCTAACATCACATATAACTGAACAACTAGATCAAGGCCATAAATGTTTGGCTATATTTTTGGATCTTAAGAAAGCCTTTGACACTGTTTCTTTTTCGATCCTTGTGCGTAAATTGGAGTCAATCGGTATAAGGGGCATCCCGCTCAATTTATTTAAGGACTATCTGAGAGAACGTAAACAACAAGTAAAGATAGGTGACTGTATTAGTGAGGAATCATCGCTTACCTTTGGTGTTCCTCAGGGAAGTGTACTAGGTCCTACATTGTTCCTTATTTATATAAATACATTAACTAACCTAATTTTAGTCGACGGACAAGTATTTTCCTATGCCGATGACACCGCAATGGTTTTTACGGGTAAGAATTGGAACTCGGTTTTTAGAAATGCTGAATCTGGCCTAATAAAAGTTTCAAAATGGCTGCTGAGTAACCTTCTTTCCTTAAATATTACAAAAACTAAGTACGTATGCTTTACAATTAATAATAGAACGCAACCAAACAATAACAATAGTTTAAAGATACATTATTGTGGCATTTCTAATAGTTCTAACTGTAAGTGTACAGTTATCGATAAGGTTGCATCTATAAAGTATTTGGGGGTTGTTCTGGATCAACACTTGAACTGGCACGCTCAAGTTGAATATACGAGTAATAGGATACGGAAATTAATTTGGATATTTAGGAAACTAAGACATGTCACCTCTAAACAACTACTAAACCAAATATATACTGCATTGGCACAGCCCATAATAGGGTATTGTGTATCAGTTTGGGGAGGAGCAGGTAAAACAAAATTATTAGAAATCGAAAGGAGTCAACGTTGTCTCCTGAAAGTTATGTATTTCAAAGCATTTAGTTTTCCTACTGAAGAACTTTACAAGTTGAGTGAGCTTCTTTCAATAAGACAGATATATATCCTATCAACAGTCTTACGAATACACAAATATTTGCCTTTTAACACCGATACAATGATGAGAAGAAGAAAAGATAGGGTAGCAGTAACTAGATACGTAAAAACCAAATTCGCTCAACGTCAGTTCTTATCACAATCTGCTCATCTCTACAATAGACTGAACAAAGATTTAGATATATATCAGTTGAACACATACAAATGTAAACACATTGTTATAAAATATTTACATACTAAAACATACAACGACACAGAATGTTTATTGCAATATACTAATTAATTTTTTTTTTATTTCTTATGTTTGATATGTTGAAACCGGTATGGGTGAACGAGAACTGTGATATTTTATAAAAACCTACACATTCATACTCTCACAACACACACGCACACACACACACACACACACACACACAGACACACACACACACACACACACACACGCACGCACACATTCACGCACACATGATTTTGTTAAAATTCAGAATTAATCCATTTCAGGTAATATGTAAATTTTATTAAAAATTGATTATTGTTTTACCTCATATTTCACTCTAAACTGATGTTAATATTAATTATTTTTATAAGTATTTTGCCAAATTGTCTTCACAAGCACAATTAAGTATAATATGTAGTATAGTAAGGAAGAGCGGGGTCACCTGGCACAAGTAATTATTATTACTTAATAGGTTGATCCCAACCTCTGTTTACAATTATAAACCACTGTGTTGTGAAATAAAGATATTTTTTTTTTTTTTTTTTTTTTTTTTTTTTTTTTTTTTTTATATAACGTCGTGAGCTTAATATAAGTTAGTTATTTATGTTATTATTAAGTATTCTTTCCGTATGTAACACCTGAGTCTATTAATTTTATTAACTGCATTAAATAAGACACTGTGACTCTAACGTTTTGTGGCCAATTTATGGAAGAGGTGTACACTTGGAGTAGAATAGACGGCATTGGTAATGTGGAATCGATATAGCATTGTGATATTCCAAATCCTTCTTTTCATTACTCTTCAATAACGTTTTCTAATTCAGGTCGGTTTATATGCTCATAAATTGGCAATAACAACAACACCTGCACCGGTAAAAATTTTATAGCGTCTCCTTGAATACAATTATACGGCTGATTATTTTATTATTACTTCACCAGTTGTAATTTTTAAATATGAGTATAATTTTTATTGATTATTACTCGTAAACAGGAATATATTAGTTTTTTTTAATTTATTTATCAGACCAAGAAAAATAATACAGGTATAGGCCTAATTAACATCTAAAAACACGGAGGTTTGACTTGATACTAAATAATTAAGTTTAAGTCAGCCTATTATATACAAAACACAGTCTAACTAGGTATTTAGTTATGTGAGTAGGTAGTAGGTATAGTAAGAATATAAAGACTAAGAAGGTAAGTCAACAATTTAGTTAATGTCAGTAGTAGCAAGGTAAAAGTAAGAACTAGGCAGGTAGGTATGTTATTGTTAAGTAAGTAGATATAGTAGGTAATTATAATTTAGATAGGAAAAAGCAGAATAGAATAGTATAGGCTTATAGATATTGATATATGATTGAAATGATAGGGAGAAACCGGGTAGAGGGAAACCTGATATGGGGTGAAACCAGATAGTTACTATTTCATTACTCTGCGTATAGTTGTCTCGTTCTAGCTAGTGTTACTTGTGTGATTGCAAATGGCGGCGAAAGTAACATCTCAGCGCGTGCGTCTATAAACGAAAATTGAAAACAAAGGTAAGTTATCTAATATTTTAATTGGCGTCCTTATATGCTATCAGACGTCCACATATTGTGTGATGATATAAAAAATGTTGCGAATTTAAGTTATAATTGAGATGAATATCCGTACTTGATGATGTTATATTGGTGAGTAGGAACTTGAAACGGACGACGTATGGCCGAAGTCGCGAGAAGCAGTAATGTGACAAAGTATTAGGAATTGAATGCGTAAAATTGTTACAAATATATTAAAGTTATATATGAGTGAGTTCTGTGTTTTTAAATATATATTAATATTCGTGTAACATGTTATTATACCTATATTATATCTCTGACAATATTTTTATTAGAAAAGTTTTTTTTAATAAGATAAGGGTGACAAACGAGCACACAGTCCACCTGATGGTAAGTGGTTGCTGCGGCGCATAGACATCTGCATCTATCCTCGATTACAAATCAAAATGCAGATGCGTCGTCACCCGTGAGGATTAAGATGGAATGCCTCGTTTCCAGTAAAAAGGGTATCCGGTTCTCCACACTCACCATACGAAACACAGCAGCGTTAAGCTGCTATTTTACGCTGGTATTCTGTGAGAGTGTGGTCCTTCCTCCGTCGAGCCGACCCATTCGTGCTACAACTATACTACTAATATAGCTACAGCATGGCTCTAACAGTTTGTTGTAAGAATATAAGGATGGCGAAAGATGATACTAAATTTTTATTTTAATCCATATGTCATCGACAAGCTTATTCTATCGGCAAACTGTTCAAATTCATGGTTCAATTCTATTTTTATCATTAATATTTATATTTTTGTAATCATTTTTTATATTATTTTATTATAACAAAATTAATAGTTAATTTTATGTTTTGATATTTTTTTACTTTTTGTTGCTTTGCATTTGGCTTCATCTACCACTTAGCAAAACCTACCAATAGTTGTAATGATCTCATTTTAATTCTCTAGCAATTTTATTATTGTAGTTGATGTGTAATTTTAGACTGAGTGAAATTTTAAGTGCTACATTTTTGTGTTAAGATGATTGTAGTTTTATGAGGTCAATTATTTAGTGAATTGTTTTATTATGTCGTTATTGTTTTGTTATGCTTATAAATATTTACTTGATACCGAATAAACTGCACATTTTTGTCTTATCTTATCTTCCAAACCCCAATCTCCATGGATTGAACACTTCATGACAATTGCTACACGATGTCCGTATATTTTAAAGCTATAGGGAAACAATTTTGTTTTGCATTATATATAGCATATTAAGTGATAAGTAAGTAAAAAGAAACATTGAAACTTGAGACTTAAAATAGTACTTACATATAAACCGCTAATTAAACAATAAAAATTATTATTTTATATCAATATAAATTATCAATATAAATTATCAATAAAACAGGGATACGTCGGCAGAGCAATTTTATCGATTATCCTTTTTTGTAGGATAAGTGTAAAAAAACGAGCACACAGTTCACCTGATTGTAAAAGGTTATCACCCGTGAGGACTAAGATGGAATGCTTCGTTTCCAAAAAAATGATCTCCGGTTCTCTACACTCACCAAACGAAGCATAGCAACGTTAAGCTGGTATTCTGTGAGAGCATGCTCATTCTCTGGTTGTGCCGACCCATTGGTGCTACAACTATACCAGTTATATATCTGCAGCATGTCTAACTAATTTTAAAATTTTTCTAGCAGGCATATTTCGGGAACTCATCATTGAGTGACGTCTAATAACAATAACTTAAAAAAAAATTATTTTGTAACTTAATTTTAATTATTTTGTTTATATAGTCAACCGAGCACCAGACGTCGGAGTACACCCTACTCGTACGTTACTTACGACAGTAAATATGTTATGATGATATTGCGACGACAATTTAATCGAGCGTACCAATGAGCAATATCACAATATTCGGATGTCAAATAGGGCTCCTTTGTTGTCAAAAAATCACACACAGAGATACTGTAGATATTCACGCCACAGGAGCACCGCAATCTCGCAGGTACCAGTGGGGGGCACCTAGGCCACTCAGATAAAAATAAAATATAAAATATATCTGAAGCAATGTGAATTTTTTTAAAGTATGACATTTTATACCTACGTTCAAATTATAGAGTACTACGGCTACAAATTTAGAATAGAATAAAATAGAATAATTATTTATTCAATATAGATCACATCTGTAATTTTTATTGAAAGTCATTTTTTAATTTACCAGTGGTTCGAAAAAAACTCTCTGTCCTGGGAAGAACTAGCAAGAAACCCAGCGGAACTTTTTTTAAAGATTTTACATTAATGGTTGTACAAACTATTTACAAAATTTATTTTAGAAACTGCTTGGAAGCGACCACCTCATTCCCAGGGGTTATTATCAACCATGTATTCGTTTATATTATAATAACCCTTTTTATGCAGGTTCAGTTTAACAAAATATTTGAACTTGGTAATTGAGTGAGCCTGTACACTTTCTGGGACCTTGTTGTAATAGCGTATACATTGCCCCAAGAATGAATTACTGACTCTGTGGACTCGAGAAACTGCTGTCACTAGCTTGTGTTTGTTCCTAGTGTTTACAGAATGTATATCACTTTTTTTACTAAAACTACTTTTGTTTTTGTGAACATACATTAAATTTTCGTAAATATATTGAGATGCCAAAGTTAACATATTTATTTCTCTAACTTTATCTCTAAAAGACAATCTCGGCTTTAGGTTGTAAGTAATCTTCTGTAAAACAAAAATAGTTTCGGAATCAGCCGCATTTCCCCATAGCAAAATCCCATAAGGCTATAGAAATAGCTGAAATAAACCAATCTAGCTGTCTCGATACTAGTGAGACCTCTAATATTTTTTATAGCATAGGCTGCAGAACTTAGTCTGCTTCCTAGTTTGGATATATGGGGCCCCACTGAAGGCACAAAACTTTATTTTTGTAAATTAGAGTAATTGTTAAATCCTTTTTATATGACTGTTTTTTACTAAAATAATATTCGTATATTTTTACTTTCCGGTCCAAAATATCAAATTCAATATTTTATTTACTATATATATATATATATAAATGAAGTGACAAATAAACATACAATATAACTTACCACTACATCTATAAGTGGTTGAGCCATGCTGCAACAATATTATGAAGACTCACGGCCTCACAGAGAGTCGGATAAAATTGTAAGTTAATGCTACTGTGCTTCTGGTGATTATAGAGAACCGAAGACGCCAAACTCAAGACAAGGGAATAATATCTGTAGTAATATACTTACAAGCTGTTTAAGAATAGATATAACATCCTTGATAACATATTAAGGAGTCACGAAAGTTTTTGCTAGCGATTTCTTCGAAGATCTTTTTTACCTTTGAAAACTTAAGAACCGATATTGAGAATTTAGTTTTAACGAATAACTTAGCCCTTTTGGGGAAACTTTCGTTACGGTTTCAGTTTTGTATTTCAATGCTGAATATTGATGAGGATCCTATTATATGTTCTTTTTTTAAAAGAGGAGGCACACGATCATATAGCTCACCTGATTGTAAGAGGTCATCACCGCTCATAAACATCTGCAATACCAGAGAAATTGTAGGGATGTTGCCTGTTTTTGAAGAAGGAGTGGAGCTTTTTCTTAAAAGCTGCCTAATTTATCCGGTGCGGAAAACTACTGGTGATAGTAAATTCTAAAATTTTATCGTGCGTGGTAGTAAACTAATAGTGAAACACACGATGGTCAATTGCTAATTATCAACGCGATGAAGATTGAATTAATAATTCTATTGCAGTGTCAGATAGTGAAAGTGGCTAGAAGAGATCCAAACAACTACTCAGAGCGCTTTCAGTGGTATATGTGTTTCAGTGGTATATGTTGTTTTCAGTGGTATTGTGTCTCCGCAGCTTCGGCACGTCCGATGTCTACGAATTGTTACGCAAAGGCGTAGAGGCTGCTCCTCCCGCAGCGCCGGAAACGTTGCAGTCTCAAAATAAAAACAGAGAGTGACACAGGTAGCGGGTAGGGCTGCACTATCTCACTGTCTAGACATGACTATTTTTCAACATTTACCGTGTCTTAACGGTAAAACCTAAGATTTACTGAGTGAATGCTTGTAAAAGTCCGAAATAAACGATTACCATAGAACACTTCGGACTTTTACTCTATGGACTTGGTAAATCTTAAGTTTTACTGCAAAATCTTAGTTTACCGTATTTCTAGATTTTACAGTAACATATGTACTATTTCATTTATCAATTACTTTACTTACAATTCAATTAAAGCTGGATATAATTGTGATAATCCTTTCTTTATAATTTTTTTATTATCCTACCTAGAATAAACGTTTGATTATTTTGATATTTTTGTGGTTCATTATTAGCCAAAACTGTATCAAAAGATACAAACATCATATTTGTTCTATGGATTTCGATTTCTGCAGAACATTTCCAATTGAACAAGTGGGGTGTATAAATGTGTGTATGATTCGGAACGGAACATAGCACAGGTGTCGCAATGAGTCACTCGAAGAAACACGATAGCAGCGTATATTTTACTTGAAAATACCGAACGTATACGTACCGAATCTGAATCAATTGTATTTAAGGCAATGAATATATTGACTTCGGCCTCTCAATAAATTTACGAAAAATTACACAGTCTGTATAAAAAGGGTTATCATATATTAAGGAATTTATTATTTGTTTTATGATGTTAATTATTGTGTAACATATTAAATGGTAATAAACTGTTCTCTTTAAAAAAAATGTCCAGCTGGGTTTCTTGCTGCTGGGTTCCCCGGGCAGAGTTATTTTCCAAACCAGTGGTAAATTAAACATAAAACTGACTTTCAGTAAGTATTAAGCCGCGTCGCCACCAAAGTTTTGTTGCCAACACAACAGTTCGAAACAAAACTTGGAACATTCGGGAACCGTGTTTCCATTTTCGGCGGCAACATCAAAGGATTACGCTTGTTGCAAACATTTGTTCCCTCGGTGGAGACGCTTGTTGGAAACAGTTGTAAACAGTTTGGAAACATAACTGTTGCCAACATTTTTGGTGGATACGCGGCTTTATGTATAATCTGCAAAATAAAAAATCTCTGGTTGTCTTTAGATTTCTGACATGGTAACGATTTTTTACAGATTTAAGATTAATAAATGAACACACTGTCCACCTGATAATGTGATGGTAAATTGACGCTGTTGTCCATATTACATTTATTCTTGATTAAGACTCCCTTGTTGACCTACAGGTCGTAAAAGCGATTGATGATCATGAGGTCCCAAGTTCGAATCCCGGATCAGGTCATGTATTTCCATTACATCCATTACAGCCTACAAAAGTCCACTGCTGAACACAGGCCTCTCCCATAGATGTCTCATATGCATGGGTAAGTTCAAAATTTTACTATTGGGCTTTTCTATCAGGAAATTCTTAGTAACAGCCCGGAGTCAGGAAGTTAGCGGTGTTTCACCCCCGTGTCTTGGGAAAACACGTTAAGCCATGGTTCTGCGCCTGTCTCTCTCCAGTTGTGTCGGATTTCCATCCCATCGGATTACGAGAGTGAGAGAATGAAGAGTGCACCTGTAGTTGTGCATACACACTGTAATCCTATCCTGCACTGATGGCTATTTTCCGTTGAGACTGGTCTCCGTGACCGAAAATTAGTCTGGAGGACATCCTCGGTGAATAACAAAATGCACATGCATTGTCATTGTCATCACCATCAACATCAACCAAAAAGAAAATTTAAGTAGAGAAGCAATTATCGTAATACATTAACAGATCGCTTACTATGATATTCAGTATATAAAATAAATCATTTTTATTGTTGATCATGTGTGATTTTAACTTATCTGAAAAAAATACTGTCTGTTATTTATATAAGTAGGAGAAGTAAGGTGAAAAAAACCGGCCAAGTGCGAGTCGGACCCGCGCACCGAGGGTTCCGAACAAATCCGTAGGTATATAAGTTTAAAATTATTAAAAATATTTTTATTATATGATGTAACTAAAAATTTATGCTTTTCACAATTTTCCCTTTATCTGCCCTATAATACGTTGCTTCATACCAAACTTTAAGATTCTGAGTTCACGGGAAGTACCCTGTAGTTTTTGATTCCCTTGCGAATGTCGAAAATTTGCGGCATAAACGGCTGTATCTTTTGATTAAGTTGGCTTAGAAGTTTGATTTTTTCACAGCTCCAAGGAAAAGTAGACTTGAGTATTTGATATGAATTTCAGCTTGATATTCTACGCGTTCCTGACAAAAAGGGTCTTGACGGACAGACAGACGGGCAACAAAGTGATCCTATAAGGGTTCCGTTTTATCCTTTTGAGGTACGGAACCCTAAAAATGAACACACAGTCTATTTGATGGTTAATAAATACTACCTTTGTAGTGTATGAACAGTACCACCATACATTATACCCGATAAAAAAGAACATGCAGATTAATTTCACCCCTGACGCCTAAGGTGGACTATATTATTTCGTACCGTACGAAACTGTATCCTGCTGCGAATTAAATTTAATCGTATGTTAGAAGTAAATAATTTTCCATTTTATGTCTTTCTAATTAATTGCTTCTGTGCTGCAAATTGTAAGCTTTTCCACGGGCAAACTCACCTTTGAATTTCCTTTCTCGGAGCGTCCAGTAAATTGTACGCGCCGTAGAGCTTTATATACCTCAGAACTGTTGCCAACACGTACTACGTTTTGTCCGGACCTCGTAGTTTCCAATTTATGAAACACACGTGTGAAACTAGCCTAATTAGAACGTATTGATACATAGGGAAGAAAATACCTATTAATTTATCTCGCATTTTGCACGTGATAGAGCTACGCTGCAGCTATAATATGTTTGTAACACAAATGGGTTTGGCTCAACACTCTCACATAATACCAAAGTAAAATAGCAGCTTTAAACAGTATCCACTTACCATCAGATGGACTATGAGCCTGTTTGTCACCCTAAATCTATACAAATAAATAAAATTGAAGTATCCGTTTGTAATGTCAAAATAACAGCTTTTTACTAAATGCATATGCAAGTATAAATGGTACTAATAATAAAAAGACAATTTTCAACATTTTCTCTGTCTGTCTGTCTGTCTGTTTGTTCCGGCTAATCTCCGAAACGGCTGGACTGAATTTGACGGGATTTCTACTGGCAGATAGCTGAGGTTATAAGGAGTAACTTAGGATACTTTTATTTTAGAAAAAGAATCAGTGTTCCGTGCAAAAAAATTAAAACCTTTGAAATCGTAGTAAATTCCACGCGCACGAAGTCGCGAGTAACGTACATAAAAACATAATATCGATAGTCTAGAAGACAAACTTACTAATTTCAAATTTTTCGTTTGAGCTTAAGACTGTGTAATGTTAACAATCAGAATTATGTTTGGTTTTGTGTTATTTTATTAGTATAGCGGATTCGCTCATAATTCTGTATCTTTTGCATGCCTACTGGTAAAATATGGCTGAACTCACTACCTATATCACCATGTACTATACCCATATTTGCAAAATAAAATATCTTTATCTTCAGTAGAATAAATTAACAAGTTGCCTTGGAGCGTTGAGAGATGCTGCGCCGCACCACGCACTCGAAGCGTCAACGGGAGTAGCAGGAGCACCTAAGGGTTCACAGGCATCATTGGGGTTGTCGTCGTCGTGATCTGCGTGAAAAACAAGTTGTTATCAGGACAACATACACAGTTGCCTATCCTCTCATCCATCACGCATACGAGGCCTTCTAACAGAAATACGTTCTCATATCGCAGATTATAATAAAGCACTTTACTTTCACAAGCATGGATACATCTCCATACAAAGTATCTCCCACACTCTTACTTGAACGACGTGAACTAGGACAGCGCCTGCCAGGACAGAGCCTGATGCATGTTCAGAGAACACGACTTCCGCGCATACAGAATATAACACTTCCGCGCACACATAGTGTACGACTTCCGCGCATACAAAGTGTAAGACTTCCAAGGCACCGCCATGTACAGGATACGCGCGTTCAGGGACGTCACACACCACGCGTGCAGCATACGCGTCTGGTGAAACCAAGCCATGCTACAGCTGGACCCGGCAGTCCGTTCAGACTAGCAATGCACACACACTCGCCTCACGCTCGCGCATATGTAATCACATCACACGTACTACTGTAACACAAAAGAAAACATTAAAAAGATTCAGTAGGAACTTTTGAAAAAAAATGCAGCAGTACTCTTTAGACACCATTCGCCTTTCCAAGACATCATATATTGGGCTGCAGCTACACAACAACTTCTGGTACGGTCCGCTCCTCATGTGAACTTAAATACACTCTTCAATGACGGAACTAATTTGCTCTACTTCAATTTCGTCAGTTGTACTTTGGTTTTCCGGCATTTTCGTAACCAATTATAAAGTCAAACACTTATTCTTACAAAGTATTTTTTAAGACAATGTTTAGGATAAATTTACTTTCCTCATGTATCAACTGGTGATCGGTATCAGCGGCAAATAATGGGTCCGCGGCGTCATAAGCCGACAGCATACTTCCACTCAAGAGCGAGTGCCACAGCACCACGCCTTCCACTAAACCCTCAACATGAAATCCCAATTTTTTCGACAACGCAATACTCGCAGTAAACACTTATCAACACATTAGAACACAGAAATACAACTTAGTGTTTTTAATTCATAGCACGTTAAAGTTAAACATTTTTTTCGGTACATGGTTTAAACATTTTAAACTTTAGAATTAGCCCATGTATATCACACCTGGTCTATCAAATTATAACACAACTCGAGCAAGTTAAATTTCCACTGAATGCAAACTATAACACATTTAGAATACCTCCAACATTTCTTTCGACATTTGTTATCTTATTTGGGTACGTTAAGTAATAATGGAAGTACTTGCGGGTACTTTTTATTATGAATCGAACAAAAAGATTTAACTTTTGGCTTAAAACATTTCACACTTAACTTTTACTCTACACTTTAATGATTCGTCACTGTCGTAAATACGACAACGTAATAACCCTCACACTATTCAAAGGTTATAGGTGGACAGTAACAGCGACTTTATCCCACTTCTGATATCGGAAATGACAACAGGAGATCCCACTTCTGATGTTGGAGAATTTCAACAGAGGATCGCAATTTTGATCTCGGAAATACATCAGGATAGCGATAATTGTTAAAAATAATAAAAGTGTGAGAGCGGATGTTCAACTTGCTCTCTTGCTTACGCAATTAATCATTATCAGTAATAAGACAACGTAACGCACTATACATTCGGTATAGTGAAATTACAGTTCGACCACACCGTAACACGTCTCCGCCACAATCACACACCAGTGTAACGTGAGGTACGTAATTACATGATAACACCAAAATATGTAAACCAACAGCAACACTACTTATCTCCATGTAACACAGGGCAGCCTCTCAGCAACACTAATCCTCCTTGCCTGCACTAGAAGAATTACAACCACGAACAGAACCACAATACTATCTTAACACTAGTCGAATGACCACACTCGTTGAATGACTTAAGCGGAATCTCTCTCGCACGGCACCCACAGTGAACTTTATACTGCACAAATAAGCGAGGGTTTCTCGATATACCCTCCATTGCACCTCGATCCAACCGGGTATTTTATAGACGCTCCGACATATATATATAAATTTATTGCTGTCCGATGATCTCGCTAAAAAAACGGCCTGAACTACTTTGATGAAATTTTTTTCTGCGTTTGAGTGGGTCCCTGGGTGGTTTAGATTCACAATTAGGCAATTCAAAATTGAATTGATAATTGGAACTCACAATTGAAGATCGGCAAGTGGCACTCTTGTCGAGATTCAGAAATTACCTGTGCGAATGCCGGGGCGGATCGCTTGTTAATCTGTATCTATACCTACATACAAATAAATGAAATTGAAGTGTCTGTTTGTAATGTCTATCAGCTTTTTACTAAATGCATATGAAATTATATACGGCACATATAACAAAAACACATTTTTCATTTTTTTTTTCTATCTGTCTGTCTGTTCCGACTAATCTCTAAAATGGTTGGACCGATTTTGATGGAACTTTCACTGGCAGATAGCTGATGTTATACGGAATAACATATGCTACATTCATTTTCGAAAAACAATAAGGGATCCGCGCAAGAAAAATTAAAACACTAAATTACACGCGGGCTTAGTCGCGGGGAACAGCTAGTTTATAAAACTAAACAGAAAGACATCTGAAACGTGAAAGAAGACTATCCTTTACTACTTATGACTATTTAATTGTTTTTTAACTTTTCACATGTTCCTTAACCTTACTGTGTACTAGCAGCACTTAGTGATTTTACTCACATAAATCCCGATTCTAGAGATAATATCAGAATAAAAAGTCATTATACTAGTTATTATATATCTGTATGCCAAATGTCAACCACATCCGCTCAGCCATTTTTGCATGCTTACTCAAACATTAAAATACCTATATATCCAAACTTGTGACTTTATAATAGTAATATTTCTGACTGTCAGTAAGGAAATAGAGAGTGCATTTGTACTTGAGCCTTCGCAGATCATTAGCCTCCGTTGAAGTTGTCTGAAATTCGGTCTGTAGGATATTATTATTAATTCTTTGTTCTTTGTTCCTTTGGTTCATGTTTAAAATTAGATCAGCTTAATCTCAAGAATCTGTGAATCTCTCTGATGCAACGGCAATCCGACGCGACCGGGGACAGATCAGGTGCTAGAGCAACGGCTGTACGTACTCTCCTAGACACGGATTTCAAAACTACCAACTTCCTGATTCCGGACTGCAACTAAGAATTTCTTGACTGAAAAAACCAAAATTCGATTTTGATCTGACCTGGTAGTTCGAAACCAGGACTACATGATCGTGATGAGTCGCACTTACTAACACCAGGTCAACGTGGCAGGCAAAGCCACCACTTATGCAATAAGGAAGTAATAAGTAGGTAGTTGTGGAAGAAACAGTGTTCGAGACATAGGGATAACAGAAAACCAACCAATTGTGTTTTGCACAAAGTTACCTTGGTTGAAACTTGAACCTAATCACAAAACACCTGGTTGTTGAATGAATAGAAAGATATTATTTTGATAGTGACGTGACTCAGAGCTGAAAAACAAATCTTTGAAAGGAGTAAGGAATTAAAAACAATTGTATTTGTTGAGTCAGAAGATTAGGACAACCAACGTGCAGAGGGTTTACCTAGAGCGCTATGACGTCACTCTTCGGACGAAAAGTTGATAGTACTCTATATGTAGTCTTAATAAAGTTTTATTTTTACAATCGAAAATAAAAGAAAACTATGAAAATGAATGTAAAGTGTATATGTCGCCGCACGCGCTTCGGTCTTCAACTGAATTCTTAATTAAAGATTTGATGTATTATTACCTAGTAATATTTGTAATTTTATTATTCCATATAAAATAAATACTAGTAAAACAGTTAATACATTGTTCTAAAAGCTCAATTATAAATATGTTAAATGTGGTTGTTTTGTCTATCCTGTAATTATTATTGCATTCGAGTTTCAACTGAGTAATAACTGTTTAATAATTAGCAAACATTGTGTTCTAATCTTAAGAAATTCTGTCTTTAATTATTAGTACCTAACTATAGTTTCATGAATTCATACAATAAACTCTAAAGACTGATTATAATCTGAAGGGTTGCGCAACGCCATTGGCCCGCTCATCTTTACGACCGCGCACGAGTGGTGGCGTTGTGCACCTTTACCGAAAAGTCACTGGAACGGTCATTCATTGGTCCGCGCTTGAGGTGTTAAGGTCAAAAATAATTACTGTGAGTAATTTAAGTATTAAATGAGTAAACCGTACTATTATTTCTATTAATGAGTTATTACTTTAGACTCTATTATATTTATGTGTAATAAACTATTCTCATTAGAAATAATAAGTGAATTGCTATTTTATTGTGGTTTAATAGTGATTTGTCATGGATAAACTTATTGCTCATTTTAATATTTGTAATGAATTGTTATTTACTTTATTTTATTTTATTAAATTAATATATTTTGCCTTTTTTTGTGACAAGCCTGTTGATAAGTAGATGTTGTGGCCCATAGACATCTACATCTGTCCTCGATTAAAAATTAAAATGCAGGTGCGTTTTCACGCCTGACTAGTAAAATAGAATGCCTCGTTTCCAGTGAAAGGGATCTCCAGTTCTCTAATGCTTGATTCACCCCTGGTCGAACCGACCTATTTGTGCTAAAAACCATAATAAAGCTGCAGCATGGCTCTACTACTACTAGTATCCACTACACCATATGGTCCCGTAAGTGTCGTAAGAGGCGACCGAGGAAAACTTAATCTGAAGATGGACAGCAGTATCTTCTTGATAACAATCCAAAATTAAAATAACAGTTGCCAACTCTTTTGCCAAGCGAAGCAACTACGATAAATCAGCTAGATAATCAGCTAAGATCAGCAGCGGACTTTTGATGGCTGTAACGGTATTTACCTGAATTACTTTACATCGAGACTATTTTCTACTAACATTAACGGTTGTTGAAAGTTAACTTTGCTAACCCCGCTGACTGCAAAGCTGAAGCGTGGTCATGTTAAAGGGAGGGGGGGGGGGTTGATGATTGGCAAACCTTCGCGCGGCACATGGATAGGAAGGCAAACAAGCGAATGCTCCTTGTGAGTACCCACTTTATAAATAAATTAAAATTTATAAAATCGACATTATAAGAATTTAAATGTAAATTTATCTTTACATTTTTATAATTATAATCTTCTTATCTTATATATCTTATTGAAATGTAAATTTATTTTGTCTTTTCTGCCGACTTCCAAAAAGGAGACGGTACTCAATTCGACTGTCATAACTTTTTACTGGGTAAACCGATTTGGATGATTCTTTTTTATTTGAAGCTGGTACTTCTCGTGTGGTCCCATATGAATCATATGATCAAAGTCAGATCAATAGTTTTTTTAGTTGTTCTTAATAACTGATATTGAAGTCGGCTGTACAAAATTTTTAATTTTAAATTATAATTCTTATACTCGTAAATATATTTAATTTCTTATTATAATGTAGATTAGGCTACTTCTAAATTGTGTTTATAATTAATTAAAATAGAATACAGTTGAAATAAAGCTTCTTCAAGAGAAGCGTCATTTTAGTATCTTATATATCGTTAGCGAGGTCCAATTTATTGCAGACACGGCAATATTTCCTTTATCGTTCGTTGGCAATATTCCAACTTTTCAAGTAACAAGGTCTAATTTAAGTTCAAAATATATAAAGAAACACTGTTATAAAAATCGGGTATTTTTTCTGAACTTTAGCTATAGGCGTAACAATTGTAGATAAGTTTTATCATACACACAATATACGCTACTTAACGAGTATAAGGATTAGTGAGAAAGACCAAATGATGTTAACGTAATATTTTATTCGATATTATAATTAGTAGTATGTCAGAGTCGTGGTAGCTCGGGGTCTAAGTGCTCGCTGTAAATATTAAAATATGCTAGCGCGGCGGACTTTTCCTAGCCCTGAAATCCTTTTTAGAAATGAGAGATGGCATGTACCCAGGAGTGGGATGTAGTACGCTTTAACCTTAAAATTTAAAGAATGATGAAATCCACGACCTTTGCTGCTACTAGGTCAACGCCACTTAAAATGAGATGTATTATTTGGCAGATTTCATAGCGGGTAAGTTAATTTAAAATATAAAGTATATATAAAGTACAAAAATTTAAAAAAAAGAGTTAAAATGTACAAAATATTAAAGAGCAAACCACTGACGCATTGTTTTGTGTATTAATATAATACTCTAGAAACTAAAAAACTTTTATTTAAAACTAACTTCTCAATTAAATGATATTGGTATATTTTTATTGGTATTGGCATAACGGTGGTAGAGCCACGCGGCAGTTTTTGCTGTTGCACGTATGGGCCGGCTCGAGCCGGGTTGATACCACGACCTCACAGAATACCGGCGTGAAATAGAAGCTCAGAAGCAGAGCGCGTTTCGTCTGGTGAGTGTAGGTGGCCGGAGGCCCAATTCCCCCCACCCTCATCAACATGGTAGCGGAATTACACGAAATACTACCCCAGGAGGGTACCAGAACCCCTGGAGAATCCCTCGCTGAACATCCACGACCATGTTATTCCACTCCTGAGCGTGGGTGCTCAGGCTGCCCCGCGTATCTGGGGCAGCCTGGGGGGCAAAACTCCGCTCAACACAATAACTGCTTGGGGCAAATTGAGCAACAAGACCAAGGCGACCCCTGCCACGTTATCCGTTAATTTATGCAACATCAGGGGACTTCACTCGAATCTTAACGCCATCTTGCTTTCTGAACGAGACACAGGTGTCCTCTCCGGCTGATACTACGTATCTCTTCTACCCGGGGTACAAATTGGAGCACTCCTTTGTGCCTCGGGCTGGAGTTTTCGTATACGTCAAAGAGGACATCTGTTCTCGACGCCTCGGCAGTCTTGAAAGTTCGGACATGTCAATCCTTTGGCTACGCGTCGACAGCGACGACCATCCGCGCGTCTATGGGTGCCTCTATAGGTCCCATAGCGGTAATGCCGAAACAGACCGACTCATCGACCATGTCCAAATGGCTACAGATTCCTTGCTACAACAGGTCCCATCCGCAGAGATCGTGATCCTTGGCAATTTTAATGCCCACCACGGCGAATAGCTCGGTTCACGTTTAACCGATCATGCGGGTAGATCTGTTTATGACTTTGGCTTGGCATATGGTCTGATACAACTGGTTACTTCGCCTACGCGGATTTCAGATGTGGAGGATCATACACCTTCCCTGTTGCACCTTCTGCTGACCTCTCATCCGGACGGATATCAGGTTTTCATCGATGCCCCTCTAGGCTCTTCGGACCATTGTCTGATCCGGAGTGTGGTGCCACTCACGCTCCCCTCGCAGTTGCGTTCTGAAGGTTGCCGCCGTGTTTGGCATTACAAGTCGGCGGATTGGGACGGAATGCGGTCTTTCTTTGCATCCTACCCATGGGGGCGGGTTTGCTTCTCGCCGGATGATCCCAGCGCTGTTGCTGACTCTGTCACTGATGTGGTGCTACAGGGAATGGAACTATTTATTCCATCATCTGTGGTACCCATCGGAGGCAGATCTCAGCCTTAGTTTGGTCGCTCCTGTAATACTGCATTACGCAGTAAACAGGAGTGTTATCAAGCCTGGGCTGCGGCTTCGGCGACTCAGGATGTAAACACCAGCACACTTAAAAAGAAGTATAACTTCGCCTCCAGGTTCTTCAAAAGAGTTAATGCCAAGGCAAAGTCTGAGCACATAGGCAGAATTGGCAAAAACCGAGTTCACCTTCCTTCGGGAATCCGTGCATTCTGCTCTCTCGCCAAGGCTGTCCAAGGGAATTTCTTTAAGCCATCACTACCATCTCTGCACAGAGACTCACTGTCCCAAGCCGCAAAAGACAAAGCCGACCTTTTAGGCTTCCTTTTTGCGTCCAACTCGACTCTTGATGACGGGGGGAAAACACTGCCAACCATCCCGCAGTGTGAGTGCTCCATGCCGGATGTGCTGTTCTCACAGCGCTCGGGTTGCAGAGCACTCCTCTCCCTGGACATCCACAAGTCGAGTGGGCGGAACGGAATCCCCCCAATTGTGCTGAGGACGTGTGATCCGGAGTTGGCACCGGTCCTAACGCCAATATTTCTCGGGAAAACGTCGCTGAGTACCGGAACAAAATTGTGTTTGAAGTCGAGTCTTTGCTGAACAAAGTCTTGGATTGGGGGCGACTAAATTTAGTCCAGTTTAATCCTCAGAAGACACAAGTTTGCGCGTTTACCGCTAAAAAGAACCCTTTGTCGTATCTCCTCAGTTTCAAGGCACTCCCTTTCTTGCCTCAAGCAGTATCGGAATCCTCGTAGTCGACATATTGAGTGACGTGCAGTTTCGTGGAAGAGAAGGCCAAATTGGCCTTTAAAAAGCTTGGCGTGCTCAGCAGAGCGGGACAGTATTTCATGCCGGCACACCGCCTGCAACTTTACAAGGCGCAGGTTCGGCCTCACATGGAATACTGTTCCCATCTCTGGGCAGGGGCTCCCCAGTACCAGCTCCTTCCACTTGACCGCATCCAGCGCAGAGCAGTTCGAATCGTCGACGACCGAGTCCTTTCCAATCGGCTCGATTCATTGGCACTGCGAAGAGATGTTGCATCCCTTTGCATTTTCTTTCGCATCTACCACGGGGAACGCTCTGAGGAATTGTTCGGATTAATCCCAGCCGCCAAATTTCACGAACGCTCATCGCGGCAGAACTCCCGATACCATCCGTACCATCTGGATGATTGGCGGTCCGCCACTGTGCGATTTAGAAGATGTTTTATTCCTCGCACGACTTCCTTGTGGAATCGATTACCATCAGCGATTTTTCCGGACCGATACGACTTAGGAACTTTCAAGAAAATAGCGTATTCCTTTTTAAAAAGCCGGCAACGCATCTGCAATTCTCCTGGTGTTGCGCTTGTTCATGGGCGGCGGTAGTCACTTACCACCAGGTGAGCCGCATGCTCGTTTGCCCCCTCTCCTATAAAAAAAAATTGTGTAACAAAAAACTTCACCTCAGTGTCAGCTAGCGACATCTGGTGAGCAGAAGTTTATTAGCCCTCATTGAAACAACACACATTGATCGTGAGCTGTTATGATCCTAGAGAGTATACTAGGCCATAGTCATAATTACGATTCTTATTACCTCATTAATATTTCAGACTAGCTGTCCCTCGCAACTTCGTCCGCATGGAATTTACTACGATTTCAAGGGTTTTAATTTTTTGCACGTAACCCTGATTCTTTTTCTAAAATAAAAGTATCCTGAGTTACTCCTTATAACATCAGCTCGGAGATTAGCCAGAACAAACAGACAGACAGACAGACAAAAATGTTGAAAATTGTCTTTTTATTATTAGTACTGCTTTTACTTTCATGTGCATTTAGTAAAAAGATGTTATTTTAAGATTACAAACAGACACTTCAATTTTATTTATTTGTATAGATAATTAAGACGACCGGAAACGATAAAAGTGAAGCGTAATCGGAATGAAAATAAAACGTTGAAGTAAATCTTATCAAAATTCATGATATCCCACCAAAAACATTATTGTGAATTTTTTTAGCATTATTATTAGATTAAATTTGAGTGATATTCGAAACAAAACGTTTATTTCACTGGCACTCGGGAGATTGATTAATTTGTTAGTAGCTAACTATATTATATACGATATAAAACATAATCATTGTTAAAATATATTTATCCATAAAATGGTACATTATAATATATCATGTCCTGTCAGATAGTAATTGTTTCCTAGATAGCGCTGTCTTCTAGTTACAATTGTTATCTAGTTGTCTGTTTGTTCTCTATGATCGATAATATTAATTGAACATTAGGTGTCGCCGATAAATTTATAATGTACAATTTAATCACGATGTATAGAGCGTTCTGCCGGATCAATAATTAGGCTTAAGATATTTAAATTCTTGAGCTAATACATGCATTACATCTACCATACATTTGGAGATTCATTTCTAATGAACACACTTAGTAATTGGTGAAGATTTTTGAAAGTGTGAAGCTGTACACCCTACAGATCCTAAGTTCCCTATACCATTGTGAGACGTAAGGTAACAGACGGACAGAAACAAGATGTCAGGGTTAGGTGATGGTGTTCTCTCACTGCCAGTCAAGCTCAAAAGACAGATTAGAGGTTCTGATGGCTAAAGGTGTCTTGGCAGCAGTTAGTGGGAGCTCTTGGCGGTAGTAAAAAAGACGTTGCCCAGCGTTGAAAGAGGATTTTATTTGCAAATAATTTCAATTTATACAATTTCATTAAGGTCAATACAGTGACTAATTTACGTCATTTCTAAAATTATTCAGCAAAACTATTGGTGTCCGTTAGTTCTGTTAACGCGGTCACACTGTCGCTGCGTTGCAATGTTCAGAACTGAACATGTCCCATAAATTATAATATGAAGTTCATAGTAGATTTTCCCGTCAACTTGCACATGACGTCGCTGACGGGTGTGTTCGGGAAATTCTCATAACATGTTACCAGAGTGAACTGATATTACTTTATTACGAAGATGTAGCAGGACTAGCAACATTTAATTAATCATGGTCGTGACGTGCGTAGATACACTGTTGTGGACCGCTCCATTATGTAAGCTCAGTATAATACATGTAACAAAACCCTGTGGTTCCCATTAAGTGCGTTATTAGAATCAGTATTCAAACGTATAGAAAGAACATAAATACAGAAAACTTGACTATAAAAAAAATTATATATAGTATATGGTTTTATTACCTTTGCATTGGCCGGGGAGTAAGATTATTGTTAAAAACCCTGCTTAACCGATACGCGTGTAAGTAAGAAGTTGGTCGAGTTTTATGCTAATTTTTTATAGAATATGGGTAAAAAACAAGCACACAGTCCACCTGATGGTAGGTTGATGTTGTAGCCCATAATCATCTACATTCTTCCTCGATCAAGATAAAAACACAGATGCGTTATCACCTCTGTAGACTTATACGGAATGCCTCGTTTCCAGTAAAAAGGGTCTCCAGTCCTCTACACTCACTATGCGAAACAGCAGCATTAAGCTGCTATTTTACGCTGGTATTCTGTGAGAGCGTGATCCTATCCAGGTCGATGCGACACATTTATACTACAACAATAATATAGCTGCATCTTGGCTCTATCACGTATTATATTATATACATAAATATATTTGTGTAGATACTCAGTTGTGGACCGCTCCAAAAAAAAAAACAAATCAACCAATAAATAATTCAGAAACTTAGTTGAGGTCACTGTGGACAACTGCTTTCATTACCTTATATGCACAAGAAACAGAAAATTGAGAAAATTGTGTTTGTTCTGATTAATGCAAAATGCCTGGAGTGATTCAGAAGTAAATGGTAAAACTCCTTCCATCGCTTTCTTATAAGAACAATGGAGACTATTTATATAGAGTATTCTTTACCCTTATAAGCAATGAATTTCATAAATTATTTACTTTTAAAACATTATCCAGAAACCGTCGCAAGGCATTTAATGAGTGGGCGGCAGTAGGAATTCTTAAGGGTAGACGAAGGTTATATAAACATTACCATGAAAGATGATCATATAATCTTTCCGATACTATTAGAGAATATATCAAAAATTATTTTTAATTTTTTAAAAAAATTTGCTTCATAGCCAAATCTTTACATATTAACAACAAAATTAAGACGGCTCAGAATAAAATTAAAATGACGTGCTGGATAATTAACAGCGAAACCGATAAAGACAAACACCTCGTAACACAAATTATCAATTAAAAATTACTTACTTACTTATCTTCACGCACAATCCCTGACGGGGTAGCCAGAGAGAACAGATCGCCAAGTGTCACGATCCTTACATACCTCTTTCGATTCTTTCAGATTCATTATCTTCTTCATACATGCACGTCTAGGTATCCGAGTACTCTTGACTACACACGACATCTAATTCTCTTTCTTTCATTATTTCGATCAGCTCATTCGTCTTATCTCTCATGCCTCCTCTAACATTCCACGTACCAACTCTGCACTCTGTCCTCTACCTTCCGCCGTGTCGGGCTGTGCTTGACGGGTGGCGGTCCCAATCGCCGCTTTGCGCGCTGCATTTCACACCAACGGGGACGAGCTGGTGTGCGTCGCCTTGGGGAGACGCCCTAACCCTCGTTGGCATGGGTGCGCAGCTGTGTAGAATTGCAGCCCTGAAAAGGGCTGGCAGGGGTCGCGACGAGCACGCTTCTACAATGACCTCTGATTAAAAATTAATAATGAATGACTAGATCAAAGCAAGAATTCGCAGCCGTGTTTGAGAAATATTTCACTGATATACCTATTTTGACAACAAAGTCATTGAATATTTCTACAACTGCCGCCGATTCATCACTCAAACAGAATGTTAATACCTGTTTAAGAGAATTTAGATGATCAAAAAAGTAATACGACAAGGTATTTTAAAATATTCTAAACTGATTGCAATGAACTTTTGCAGTTTGGTCCAACTTGAGAGATAGGATAGTTTTTATCCCTATAAGTGACCCTCAATATTTTTATTGCGAATTTAAGAATTTCCATAGGACACAGGGTAGTCGAAGAGGGCAGAACAACGTCTGCCTGGCTACCTAGTATATTTAATATATAGACGAGTTAATGTAGAGAAAATCCCAGTACCTTAGAAAAGTTATCGGTTTTAGCCGATTTATTAAATGGAAGTTCAACTTTAATAAAGTTTTAATAAAATTACGAATATGTATACGTAAATAAGGCGACATAGGTGTGTCAGGATCGCGCCAAATGGAAGTTCGTAGTCCTGTCTACCCCTCTGTGTGATAGGTGTGAATGTTGATGTATTTTATTATGATAGCGTGTACGAGTATGGTCTAGCCATTATATCTCGTTCTAACGTAAGCATATGCTATGCCCTTTCTCTTTTATATTGCCAATCTAATATACTATACTAAATCTATGGCGGCGACGGTAACATCTCAGCGCGTGCGTCTATAAAGGAAAATTGGAAACAAAGGTAAGTTATCTAATATTTTGATGGGCGTCCTTATATGCTATCAGACGTCCACATATTGTGTGATGATAGAAAAAATGTTGCGAATTTGAGTTATAATTGAGAACAATATCCGTACTTGATGATGTTATTGGTGAGTAGGAACTTGAAACGGACGACGTAGGGCCGAAGTCGCGAGAAGCAGTAATGTGACAAAGTATTGGGAATTGAATGCGTAAAATTGTTACAAATATATTTAAGTTATATATGAGTGAGTTCTGTGTTTTTAAATATATATTAATATTCGTGTAACATGTTATTATACCTACATCTCTGACAATATGTTTATTAGAAAAGTTTTTTTTTAATAAGATAAGGGTGACAAACGAGCACACAGTCCACCTGGTGGTAAGTGGTTGCTGCGGCGCATAGACATCTGCATCTATCCTCGATTACAAATCAAAATGCAGATGCGTCGTCACCCGTGAGGATTAAGATGGAATGCCTCGTTTCCAGTAAAAAGGGTATCCGGTTCTCCACACTCACCATACGAAACACAGCAGCGTTAAGCTGCTATTTTACGCTGGTATTCTGTGAGAGCGTGGTCCTTCCTCGGTCGAGCTGACCCATTCGTGCTACAACTATACTACTAATATAGCTACAGCATGGCTCTACCAGTTTGTTTGTTGTAAGAATATAAGGATGGCGAAAGATGATACTAAATTCTTATTTTCATCCATACGTCATCGACAAGCATAGCCTATCGGCAAACAGTTCAAATTCATGCTTCAATTCTATTTTTATCATTAATATTTATATTTTTGTAATAATTTATTTTATATTATCTTATTATCCGAAAATCAATAGTTAATTTTATGTTTTGATATTTTTTTACTTTTTGTTGCTTTGAATTTGGCTTCATCTATCACTTAGCAAAACCTACCAATAGTTGTAATGATCTCATTTTAATTCTCTAGCAATTTTATTATAAATCATAAATCATAAATCTTTATTTGCAAGAATCACGGTATAAAAAGATGTGCAGTCGTGTTTCGCTAATAATAGCATGCAAATTTATTGTAGTTGATGTGTAATTTTAGACTTTTAAATTTTTAAGTGCTATATTTTTGTGTTAAGATGATTGTAGTTTTATGAGATTAATTATTTAGTGAATTGTTTTGTTATGTCCTTATTGTTTTGTTATGCTTATAAATATTTACTTGATACCGAATAAACTGCACATTTTTGTCTTATCTTATCTTCCAAACCCCAATCTCCATGGACTGAACACTTCATGACAATTGCTACACGATGTCCGTATAATTTATAGCTATAGGGAAAAAATTTTGTTTTGCTACCAAGTTTGCCGAATTTACTTATATCCTTCGTCCATTATTGTAGCATATTAAGTGATAAGTAAGTAAAAAGAAACATTGAAACTTGAGACTTAAAATAGTACTTACATATAAACCGCTAGTTAAACAATAAAATTTATTATTTTATATCAATATAAATTATCAATAAAACAGGGATACATCGGCAGAGCAATTTTATCGATTATCCTTTTTTGTAGGATAAGGGTAAAAATCGAGCACACAGTTCACCTTATTGTGAAAGGTTATCACCCGTGAGGACTAAGATGGAATGATTCGTTGCCAAGAAAAAGGATCTCCGGTTCTCTACACTCACCACACGAAACAAAGCAGCGTTAAGCTGGTATTCTGTGGGAGCATGCTCATTCTCTGGTCGAGCCGACCCATTCGTGCTACAACTATACCAGTTATATATCTGCAGCATGTCTCTACCACGTATCTTCAACTAATTTTAAAATTTTATTTATTTCGGGAACTCATCATTGAGTGACGTCCAATTACACTAACTTCAATTTTTTTATTTTGTAACTTTAATTTAATTATTTTGTTTATATAGTCCACCGAGCACCAGACGTCGCAGTACACCGTACTCGTACGTTACTTACCACAGTAAATATGTCATGATGATATTGCGACGACAATTTAATCAAGCGTACCGCAATATTCGGATGTCAAATACGGGGCTCCTTTGTTGTCAAAAAATCACACACAGAGATACTGTAGATATTCACGCTACAGGAGCACCGCAATCTCGCAGGTACCAGTGGGGGGCACCTAGGCCACTCAGATAAAAATAAAATATAAAATATATCTGAAGCAATGTGAATTTTTTTAAAGTATGACATTTTATAACTACGTTCAAATTATAGAGTACTACGGCTACAAATTTAGAATAGAATAAAATAGAATAATTATTTATTCAATATAGATCACATCTGTAATTCTTATTGAAAGTCATTTTTTAATTTACCACTGGTCGAAAAAGCTCTCTGTCCTGGGAAGAACTAGCAAGAAACCCAGCGGAACTTTTTTTAAAGTAAATTTTACATTAATGGTTGTACAAACTATTTACAAAATTTATTTTAGAAACTGCTTGGAAGCGACCACCTCATTCCCAGGGGTTATTATCAACCTTCGTTTATATTATATATTTTCTTTTTTTTTTATTCGTTTATATTATAATAACCCTTTTTATACAGGTTCAGTTTAACAAAATATTTGAACTTGGTAATTAAATGAGCCTGTACAAGTTCTGGAACCTTGTTGTAATAGCGTATACATTGCCTCAATAATGAATTACTGACTCTGTGGATATAATTAATAGAATCAGGCGTTTTTTTGCGGAAATCCAATATATAAAAGCTTTTACAAAAATTTACTTCGCAAATATCCGCGTTATAAAATAAAATGATGTGTCTTACCTAGTATGAAGAGCACCTCCCGCCCTCCCTCAATTGCGTGCACTATCGCCGTCACCACTAATCCCATCAATTGGGAGTAGCGGTGCTGGGAATAGTGGTGACGCGGATAGTGCACGCAATTGAGGGAGGGCGGGAGGTGCTCTTCATACTAGGTAAGACACATCATTTTATTTTATAACGCGGATATTTGCGAAGTAAATTTTTGTAAAAGCTTTTGACTCTGTGGAGTCGAGATACTGCTATCACAAGCTAGTGATAGCAGTTTCTCCTAGTGTTTACAGAATGTATATCACTTTATTTTACTAAAACTAGTTTTGTTTTTGTGAACATACATTAAATTTTCGTAAATATACTGAGATGCCAAAGTTAACATATTTATTTCTCTAAATTTATCTCTAAGAGACAATCTCGGTTTTAGGTTGTAAGTAACTCTAATGGCCCTCTTCTGTAAAACAAAAATAGTTTCTGAATCAGCCGCATTTCCCCATAGCAAAATCCCATAAGACTATAGAAATAGCTGAAATAAACCAATCTAGCTGTCTCGATACTAGTGAGACCTCTAATATTTTTTATAGCATAGGCTGCAGAACTTAGTCTGCTTCTTAGTTTGGATATATGGAGCCCCACTGAAGGCACAAAACTTTATTTTTGTAAATTAGACTAATTGTTAAATCCTTTTTATATGACTGTTTTTTACTAAAATAATATTCGTATATTTTTACTTTTCGGTCCAAAACATTAAATTCAATATTATATATATAAATGAAGTGACAAATAAACATACAATATAACTTACCACTATATCTTTAAGTGGTTGAGCCATGCTGCAGCAATATTATGAAGACTCACGGCCTAACAGAAAGTCGGATAAAATTGTAAGTTAATGCTACTGTGCTTCTGGTGAGTATAGAGGACCGAAGACGCCAAACTCACGACAAGGGAATAATATCTTTAGTAATATCCATACAAGCTGTTTAAGAATAGATATAACATTCTTGATAACATATTAAGGAGTCACGAAAGTTTTTGCTAGCGATTTCTTTGAAGATCTTTTTTACCTTTGAAAACTTAAGAACCGATATTGAGAATTTAGTTTTAACGAATAACTTAGCCCTTTTGGGGAAACTTTCGTTACGGTTTCAGTTTTGTATTTCAATGCTGAATATTGAAGAGGATCCTATTATATGTTTTTTTTTAAAAGAGGAGGCACACGATCATATAGCTCACCTGATTGTAAGAGGTTACCACCGCTCATAAACATCTGCAATACCAGAGGAATTTTTTTTTATAGGACAAGGGTGACAAACGAGCACACAGTCCACCTGATGGTAAGTGGTTGCTATGGCCCATAGACATCTACATCTATCCTCCTCAGCCTCAGCCGCTCCGGCTCGTCCAATGTCTACGATTTTTTACGCAAAGGCGTAGAGGCTGCTCCTTCCGCAGCGCCGGAGACGTTGCAGTCTCAAAATAAAAACAGAGAGTGACACAGGTAGCGGGTAGTGCTGCACTATCTCACTGTCTAGACATGACTATTTTTCAACATTTACCGTGTCTTAGCGGTAAAACCTAAGATTTACTGAGTGAGCTTGTAAAAGTCCGAAATAAACGATTAACATAGAACACTTCGAAATTTTACTATATGAACTTGGTAAATCTTAGGTTCTACTGCAAAATCTTAGTTTACCGTATTTCTAGATTTTACAGTAACATATGTACTATTTATTTTATCGATTACTTTACTTACATCCTCAATTGAAGCTGGATGTAATTGTGATAATCCTTTCTTTTTAATTTTTTTTATTATTCTATCTAGAATAAACGTTTTATTATTTTGATATTTTTGTGGTTCATTATTAGCCAAAACTGTAGCAGAAGATAGAAACATTATATTTGTACTGTCGCTTTTGATTTCTACAGAACATTTCCAATTTAACAAGTGGGATGTGTAAATGTGTGTATGATTCGGAACGAAACATAGCACAGGTGTCGCAATGAGCCACTTGAAGAAACACGATAGCAGCGTATCTTTGACCTGAAAATTGAGTTTCGTACCGAATCTGTATCAATTTAAGGAAATTAATATATTGACTTCGGCCTCTCAATACATTTACGAAAAATTAAACAAAGTCTGTATAAAGAGGTTTATTATATACGAGTATTAAGGAATTTATAAGCTATTTATTATTTGTTTTATGATGTTAATTATTGTGTAACATATTAAATGATAATAAACTGTTGTTTTTAAAAAAAAGTCCAGCTGGGTTTCCTGCTGCTGGGTTCCCCGGGCAGAGTTATTTTCCGAACCAGTGGTAAATGAAACATAAAAGTTACTTTCAATAAATATTATGTATAAACTAAAAAATAAAAAGGCTCTGTTTCTGTTTAGATTGCTGACATGGTAACGATTTTTTACAGATGTAAGATTAATAAATGAACATACTGCCCACCTGATAATGTGAAGGTAAATTGACGCTGTTGTCCATATTAGGCTCAGCGTCCACTAGGCTCGCCGAGCCGAGTCGAATCGAATCGCAGAAAGTCGCCTCCTATATATTTACTATGAAACTGCGTCCATTAGCGACGAGCCGCGGCGCGCCGAATGGAATCGACCACGCGAATTGCTTGACAGGCGAATTTCTTCGCCGGTGCGTTTCGATTCAACTCGGCGCACCTCAGTCGACGCGGAGAAGCGGATGCGCGCTAACGTTTTTTATTAATTTCTATTTCGTTTTCAGAAGAATATTTTTGTTTAAATAAAAATGAATGAAGAACTATTGATATCACTGGTTCAACAATATCCAGAATTGTTTAATCATGAATATCCACATTATCACGATTTGCGTCATGGACGAGCTATCCATGACGCAAATACGACCTATTTTTATAAAGAATTTGCGATGAATGAATAATTCGATTTGACTCTTCAGAGATGGACGCACTAGGAATAAATGCGACTCGCTTCGATTCGACGCATTTCTGCTGTAGTCGACGGCAGGCTTAAGACTCCCTTGTTGACCTAGAGGTAAACGCGGATGCTGTACATGAGGTCCCGGGTTCGGTTCAGGTCATCTATTTTCATTACATCCATTACAGGCTATAAAAGTCCACTGCTGAACACAGGCCTCTCCCATAGATGTCTCATATGCATGGGTAAGTTCAAAATTTTACTATTGGAATTTTCTATCAGGAAATTCTTAGTAACAGCCCGGAGTCAGGAAGTTAGCGGTGTTTCACCCCCGTGTCTTGGGAAAACACGTTAAGCCATGGTTCTGCGCCTGTCTCTCTCCAGTTGTGTCGGATTTCCGTCCCATCGGATTACGAGAGTGAGAGAATGAAGAGTGCACCTGTAGTTGTGCATACACTCGGACACTGTAATCCTATCCTGCACTGATGGCTATTTTCCGTTGAGACTGGTCTCCGTGACCGAAAATTAGTCTGGAGGACATCCTCGGTGAATAACAAAATGCACATGCATTGTCATTGTCATCACCATCAACATCAACCAACAATAAAATTTAAGTAGAGAAGCAATTATCGTAATACATTAACAGATCGCTTTAGTATATATTTAGTATATAAAATAAATCATTTTTATTGTTGATCACGTTTGATTTTAACTTATCTGAAAAAAATACTGTCTGTTATTTATATAAGTAGGAGAAGTAAGGTGAAAAAAACCGGCCAAGTGCGAGTCGGACCCGCGCACCGAGGGTTCCGAACAAATCCGAAGGTATATAAGTTTAAAATTATTAAAAATATTTTTATTATATGATGTAACTAAAAATGTATGCTTTTCGCAATTTTCCCTTTATCTGCGCTATAATACGTTGCTTTATACCAAACTTTAAGATTCTGAGTTCACGGGAAATACCCTGTAGGTTTTGATTCCCTTGCGAATGTCGAAAATTTGCGGCATAAACGGCTGTATCTTTTGATTGCGTTGGCTTAGAAGTTTGATTTTTTCACAGCTCTAAGGGAAAGTAGACTTGAGTATTTGATATGAATTTTAGCTTGATACCTCCACGCGTTCCTGAAAAAAAAGGGTTTTGACAGACAGACAGACGGACAACAAAGTGATCCTATAAGGGTTCCGTTTTATCCTTTTGAGGTGCGCTACCCTAAAAATGAACACACAGTCTATCTGATTACTACCTTTGTAGTGTATGAACAGTACCACCATACATTATACCCGATAAAAAAGAACATGCAGATTAATTTCACCCCTGACGCCTAAGGTGGACTATCGTACCGTACGAAACTGTATCCTGCTGCGAATAAAATTTAATCGTATGTTAGAAGTAAATAATTTTCCATTTTATGTCTTACTAATTAATTGCTTCTGTGCTGCAAATTGTAAGCTTTTCCACGGGCAAAATCACCTTTGAATTTCCTTTCTCGGAGCGTCCAGTAAATTGTACGCGCCGTAGAGCGTTATATACCTCAGAACTGTTGCCAACACGTACTACGTTTTGTCCGGACCTCGTAGTTTCCAATTTATGAAACACACGTGTGAAACTAGCCTAATTAGAACGTATTGATACATAAGGAAGAAAATACCTATTAATTTATCTCGCATTTTGCACGTGATAGAGCTACGCTGCAGCTATAATATGTTTGTAACACAAATGGGTTTGGCTCAACACTCTCACATAATACCAAAGTAAAATAGCAGCTTTAAACAGTATCCACTTACCATCAGATGGACTATGAGCCTGTTTGTCACCCTTAATCTATACAAATAAATAAAATTGAAGTGTCCGTTTGTAATGTTAAAATAACAGCTTTTTACTAAATGCATATGAAAGTATAAATGGTACTAATAATAAAAAGACAATTTTCAATATTTTTCTCTGTCTGTCTGTCTGTCTGTTTGTTCCGGCTAATCTCCGAAACGGCTGGACCGATTTTGACGGGATTTCTACTGGCAGATAGCTGATGTCATAAGAAGTAACTTAGGATAAAGGAATAACTTAGGAACTTTTATTTTAGAAAAAGAATCAGGGTTCCGTGTACTGTACCCATATTTGCAAAATAAAATATCTTTGTCTTCACTAGAATAAATTAACAAGTTGCCTTGGAGCGTTGAGAATTGTTATTGTATATATATATATGCACTACTGTATTGTATATATATAGTCCCTGGGTGGTTTAGATTCACAATTAGGCAATTCAAAATTGAATTGATACTTGGAATTCACAATTGGAGATCAGCAAGTGGCACTCTTGTCGAGATTCAGAAATTACCTGTGCGAAGCCGGGGCGGATCGCTTGTTAATCTATATCTATACAAATAAATGAAAATGAAGTGTCTGTTTGTAATGTCTAAATATCAGCTTTTTAGTAAATGCATATGAAATTATATACGGTACATATAACAAAAACACATTTTTGATTTTTTCTATCTGTCTGTCTGTCTGTCTGTTCCGACTAATCTCTGAAATGGCTGGACCGATTTTGATGGGATTTTCACTGGCAGATAGCTGATGTTATAAGAAATAACATATGCTACATTAATTTTCGAAAAACAATATATACTATATCCGCGCAAAAAAAATTAAAACACTAAATTACACGCGGGCTTAGTCGCGGGGAACAGCTAGTTTATAAAAATAAACAGAAAGACATCTGAAACGTGAAAGAAGACTATTCTTTACTACTTATGACTATTTAATTATTTTTCAACTTTTCACATGTTCCTTAACCTTACTGTGTACTAGCAGCACTTAGTGATTTTACTCACATAGATCCCGATTCTGGAGATAATATCAGTGGTAGAGCCACGCGGCAGCTTTTGCTGTCGCACGGATGGGCCGGCTCGAACCGGGGTAGTACCACGACCTCACAGAAAACCAGCGTGAAGTAGAGGTTTACCTCTGCGTTTCGCTTGGTGAGTGCAGGTGGCCGGAGGCCCTTTTTACTGGAAATGAGGCATTCCATCTTAGTCCACACGGGTGGCAACGCATCTGCATTTTGATTCGCAAACGAGGATAGATGTAGATGTCTATGGGCCGCAGCAACCACTTACCATCAGGTGGACTGTGTGCTCGTTTGTCACCCTTATCCTATAAAAAAAAAAGAATAAAAAGTCATTATACTAGTTATTATATATCTGTATGCCAAATTTCATCCACATCCGTTCAGCCATTTTTGCATGCTTACTCAAACATTAAAATACCTATATATCCAAACTTGACTTTATAATAGTAATATTTCTGACTCTCAGTAAGGAAATAGAGAATGCTTTTGTACTTGAGCCTTCGCAGATCATTAGCCTCCGTTGAAGTTGACTGAAATTCGGTCTGTAGGATATTATTATTAATTCTTTGTTCTTTGTTCCTTTGGTTCATGTTTAAAATTAGATCAGCTTAATCTCAAGAATCTGTGAATCTCTCTGATGCAACGGCAATCGCGACAGATCAGACGCGACAGATCAGGTGCTAGAGCAACGGCTGTACGTACTCTCCTAGACACGGATTTCAAAACTACCAACTTCCTGATTCCGGACTGCAACTAAGAATTTCTTGACTGAAAAAGCCAAAATTCGATTTTAATCTGACCTGGTAGTACGAAAGCAGGACTACATGATCGTGATGAGTCGCACTTACTAACACCAGGTCAACGTGGAGCCAAAGCCACCACTTATGCTATAAGGAAGTAATAAGAAGGTAGTTGTGGAAGAAACAGTGTTCGAGACATAGGGATAACAGAAAACTAACCAATTGTGTTTTGCACAAAGTTACCTCGGTTGAAACTTGAACCTAGGAGTCACTTAGTATTTGTACTACTCTAATCACAAAACACCTGGTTGTTGAATAAGTAGAAAGATATTATTTTGATAGTGACGTGACTCTGAACTGAAAAACAAATCTTTGAAAGGAGTAAGGAATTAAAAATAATTGTATTTGTTGAGTCAGAAGATTAGGACAACCAACGTGAAGGTTTACCTAGAGCGTTATGACGTCACTCGTCGGACGAAAAGTTGATAGTAGTCTATATGTAGTCTTAACAAAGTTTTATTTTTACAATCGAAAATAAAAGAAAACTATGAAAATCAATGTAAAGTGTATATGTCGCCGCACGCGCTTCGGTCTACAAATGAAATCTTAATTAAGGATTTCATGTATTATTACCTAGTAATATTTGTAATTTTATTATTCCATATGAAATAAATACTAGTAAAATAGTTAATACATTGTTTTAAAAGCTCAATTATAAATATGTTAAATGTGGTTGTTTTGTCTATCCTGTAATTATTATTGCATTCGAGTTTCAACTGAGTAATAACTGTTTAATAATTAGCAAACATTGTGTTCTAATCTTAAGAAATTCTGTCTTTAATTATTAGTACCTAACTATAGTTTCATGAATTCATACAATAAACTCTAAAGACTGAGTAAAATCTGAAGGGTTGCGCAACGCCATTGGCCCGCGCATCTTTACGACCGCGCAGGAGTGGTGGCGTTGTGCACCTTTACCGAAAAGTCACTGGAACGGTCATTCATTGGTCCGCGTTTGAGGTGTTAAAGTAAAAATAATTACTGTGAGTAATTTAAGTATAAAATGAGTAAACCGTACTATTATTTCTATTAATGAGTTATTCCTTTAGACTATTATATTTAATGCTGATGATGCAGTGCTTATTGCACCATCAGAGGCAGAACTGCAGGTATTAGTCACGTGTATGAAAGAGGAATGTGAAATTAAAGGTCTCCGTTTGAACGCAAATAAAACTAAGGTTCTGGTATTTGAAAGGGACGAAGAGAGAACGAAGTGTGAAATATGGGTAAATCAGGAATGTCTAGAACAAGTAAATGCAATTGTATACTTGGGGAGTGCTTTTAGCCGGGATGGAAGATGTGATTTAGATGTGGAGAGGCGTGTCGCTGCCGGGAACAAAGTCAATGGTGCCCTGACTGCGTTAGTCAAAAGGCAAGGCGTAGTGAAGAGTGCACGCCTTGCAATACATAACGCAGTGTTGGTACCGACTTTGTTATATGGCAGCGAAACCTGGGTATGCCAGAAGAAGCATAAAAGCAAGTTGAATGCAGTGGAGATGCGATCTCTTCGTAAAATGTGCGGCGTTACCATGGCCGACCGAAAGCGAAACGAAGAGATTCGCAATATGGCAGGTTTGAAAGATGACCTTATCACAAAAATTGATAAGGGCGTGCTTCGGTGGTTTGGGCACGTTGAGCGAATGAGTGAAGACCGAATGGTGAAGAAAATATATAGCGCGAAAGTTAATATTAAAAGGTGTCGAGGTAGACCGAGACTAACTTTCGAAGACCATGTGAGCAAATTGTTCGAAGAGGGTAGGGTCAAGAGTACTCGGATACCTAGACGTGCATGTATGAAGAAGATAATGAATCTGAAAGAAGCGAAAAAGGTATGTAAGGATCGTGACACTTGGCGATCTGTTCTCTCTGGCTACCCCGTCAGGGATTGTGCGTGAAGATAAGTAAGTAAGTAAGTAACTATTATATTTATGTGTAATAAACTATTCTCATTAGATATAATAAGTGAATTGCTATTTTATTGTGGTTTAATAGTGATTTGTCAGGGATAAACTTATTGCTCATTTTAATATTTGTAATGGACGTCAAAATCCGATCCGCTGTTATTTACTTAATTTTATTTTATTAAATTAATATTTTTTGGCCTTTTTTGTGACAAGTGGACACACAGTCCACCTGTTGATAAGTAGATTTTGTGGCCCACAGACATCTACATCTGTCCTCGATTAAAAGTTAAAAGTCAGGTGCGTTTTCACGCCTGAGGAGTAAAATAGAATGCCTCGTTTCCAGTGAAAGTGATCTCCAGTTCTCTACTGTTTGATTCACCCTCGGTCGAACCGACCTATTTGTGCTAAAAACCATAATAAAGCTGCAGCATGGCTCTACTACTACTAGTATCCACTACACCATATCGTCCCGTAAGTGTCGTAAGAGGCGACCGAGGAAAACTTAAACTGAAGATGGACAGCAGCATCTTCTTAATAACAATCCAAAATTAAAATTACAGTTGCCAACTCTTTTTCCAAGCGAAGCAACTACGATAAATCAGCTAGATAATCAGCTAAGATCAGCAGGGGACTTTTGATGGATGGAACGGTATTTACCTGAATTACTTTACATCGAGACTATTTTCTACTAACTTTAAAGATTGTTGGAAGTTAACTTTCGCTAACCCCGCTGATTGCAAAACTGAAGCGTGGTCATGTTAAAGGGAGGGGGAGGGGGGGGGGGGGTTGATGATTGGCAAACCTTCACGCAACTCGTGGATAGGAAGGCAAACAACCGAATGCTACTTATCAGTACATACCCGCTTTATAAATAAATTAAAATTTATAAAATCACATTATAAGAATTTAATAATGTAAATTTATCTTTACATTTTTTATAATTATAATATTCTTATCTTATATATCTTATTGAAATGTAAATTTATTTTGTCTTTTCTGCCGACTTCCGAAAAGGAGACGGTACTCAATTCGACTGTATGTTTTTATTTATTTTTTATATGATAGGGTGACAAACGAGCACGCAGTCCACCTGATGGTAAGTGGTTGCTGTGGCCCATAGACACCTACATTTATCCTCAATAAAGAATCAAAATGCAGATGCGTTGTCACCCGTGAGGACTAAGATGGAATGCCTCTTTTCCAGTAAAAAGGGTCTCCGGTTCTCTACACTCACCATACGAAACACAGCAGGATTAAGCTGATATTTTAGGCTGGTATCCTGTGAGAGCGTGGTCCTTCCCCGGTCGAGCCGACCCATTCGTGCTACAACTATACTACTAATATAGCTGCAGCATGGCTCTACCATCTTATATTTTTATGTGTGTTACCTCATAACTTTTTACTTAGTAAACCGATTTGGATGATTATTTTTTTATTTGAAAGCTGATACTTCTCGTGTGGTCCCATATGAATTTGAACAAGGTCAGACCAATAGTTTTTTAGTTATTCTTAATAACTCATATTGAAGTCGGCTGTACAAATTTTTTAATTTTAAATAATAATTCTTATACTCGTAAACATGTTTAATTTCTTATTATAATGTAGATTAGGCTACTTCTAAATTGTGTTTATAATTAATTAAAATATAATACAGTTGAGATAAAGCTTCTTCAAGAGAAGCGTCATTTTAGTATCTTATATATCGTTAGCGAGGTCCAATTTATTGCAGACACGGCAATATTTCCTTTATCGTTCGTTGGCAATATTCCAACTTTTCAAGTAACAAGGTCTAATTTAAGTTCAAAATATATAAAGAAACACTGTTATAAAAATCGTGTATTTTTTTTCTGAACTTTAGCTATAGGCGTAACAATTGTAGATAAGTTTTATCATACACATAATATACACTACTTAACGAAGATAAGGATTAGTGAGAAAGACCAAATGATGTTAACGTATATCTTTTTTCGATATTACAGTTAGTAATATGTCAGAGTCGTGATAGCTCGGGGTCTAGGCGCTCGCTGTAAATATTACAGTATGCAGGGCGGCGGACTTTTCCGAGCCCTAAAAACCTTTTTAGAAATGAGAGAAGGCATGTATCCAGGAGTGGGATGTAGTACGCTTTAACCTTAAAATTTAAAGAATGATGGAATCCACGACTTTTGCTGCTACTAGGTCAACGCCAATTAAAAATGAGATGTATTATTTAGCAGATTTCATAGCGGGTAAGTTAATTTGTTCGAAGTAAAGGTTGATGTTTCTTTCTGTACTGTTAGTTATATTTTATACTAGCTGTTCCCCGGGACTTCGCCCGCGGGTAATTTATTACGATTGGATTTCATGGGTTTTAATTTTTTTCGCGGAACTCTAACTTTTTTCTAAAATAAAAGTATCCTAAGTTTCCTCTTATAACATCAGCTATCTGTCAGTGAAAGTCCGGTCAAAATCGGTTCAGCCATTTCGGATATTAGCCGGAACAAACAGACATGTCCGTCTGACAGACAAAAAGACAGACAGACCAAAATTTTAAAATTTTATTTTTGTTGTAATTACCGTATATACTTTCATATGCATATAGTAAAAAGCAGTTATTTCAACATTACAAACAGACACTTCAATTTTATTTATTTGTATAGATTAATTAGATTAAAAATAAATAAACCAAACTACCGATGTTCATAAAAGTAGAAAAATTAAAAAAAAAAGAGTTAAAAATGTGCAAAAAATTAAAGAGCAAACAACTGACACATTGTTTTGTGTATTAATATAATACTCTAGAAACTAATAAACTTTAATTTAAAACTAACTTCTTAATTAAATGACATTTTGTAACAAAAAACTTCATCTCAGTGTCAACTAGCGACATCTGGTGAGCAGAAAATTATTAGCCCTCATTGAAACAACACACATTGATCATGAGCTGTTATGATCCTAGTGAGAATACTAGGCCATAGTCATAATTACGATTCTTATTACCGCATTAATATTTCCGATAATTAAGACGATCGGAAACGATAAAAGCGAAGCGTAATCGAAATGAAAACAAAACGTTAAAGTAAATCTTATCAAAAATGCGTGATATCCTACCAAAAAAAAATATTGTGAATTTTTTTTGGCATTATTATTAGATTAAATTTGTGTGATATTCGACACAAAACGTTATAATATAAAAGGAGTACGTTCAAAATTTGATTAATATGTTAGTAAGTAACTACATATATTATATACGATATAAAACATAATCATTGTTAAAATATATTATATATATAATATATCATGTCCTGTACAGTCAGATAGTTGTTTGTTAAATATTAACTTAGTTACCCTTCAATAGCTCGACTACCTGTCTGCACATGAATATGTTAGTAAGCAGTATAAGACCCTATGTACAATACAGATACAGTACAGACCCTATATAAAATAAATATGATATGCATTTGAATAATAATAGCTTAAGTCACTGTTTCCTAGATAGCGCTGTGTTCTAGTTATAATTGTTATCTAGTTGTCTGTTTGTTCTCTATGATCGGTTTTATCAATTGAACATTAGGTGTCGCCGATAAATTTATAATGTAAAATTAATTCACGATGTATAGAGCGTTCTGCCGGACCAATAATTAGGTTTAAGATATTTGAATTCTTGAGCTAATACGTGCACTACATATATCATACATTTGGAGTTTCATTTCTAATGAACACATTTAGTAATTGGTGAAGATTTTTGAAAGTGTGAAGCTGTACACCGTACAGATCCTAAGTTCCCTATACCTAGCAGTCCCTAATACTTTAGCCCTACCATATAAAAATATATACACAAATTAGATAAGTACGGGATGTCTGCATCGTGAGATCTAAGGTAACAGACGGACAAAAACGTGATGTCAGGGTTAGGTTAGGTAGGTCTCACTGCCAGTCAAGCTCAAAAGACAAATTAGAGGTTCTGATGGCTAAAGGTGTCTTGTCCGCCGTGAGAGGGAGGTCTTACCAGGAGTCTTGGCGGTAGTAACAAAGACGTCGTCCTGCGTTGAAATATATAATTATTAACAAATCATTACAATTTACACAATTTCATTGAGGTCAATACAGTCACTAATTTACGTCATTTCTAAAATTATTCAGCAAATTGATGTACTTGAGTTCTGGTAACGCGGTCACAGTGTCGCTGTATTGCAATGTTCAGAACTGAACATGTCCCATAAATTATAATATGAAGTTCATAGCAGATTTTCCCGTCAACTTGCACATGACGTGGCTGACGGGTGTGTTCGGGAAATCCTCATAACAACATGTTACCAGAGTGAACTGATATTACTTTATTACGAAGATGTAGCAGGACTAGCAACATTTAATTAATCACGGTCATGACGTGCGTAGATACACTGTTGTGGACCGCTCCATTATGTAAGCTCAGTGTAATACATGTAACAAAACCCTGTGGTTCCCGTTAATTGCGTTATGAGAATCAGTATTCAAACGTATAGAAAGAACATAAATACAGAAAACTTGACCATAAAAAAATTAATTTGAATAAATATTTATTTACAAACTGTATATGGTTTTATTAACTTCCTTCTGCGTAGCATTGAAAGGAAGTTAATGGTTTTAGCTGGCAGTCTGTTAGTCTGTATGCCGACACGATAACTTCCGTTTCACTGGACCGATTGACTTTAAATTTGGTATGTGGATACCTTGAGGTAGTAGCTCGGTCGGGTTTGAATTTGGGTCCTGTAGGTCAAAGGGCACCAGAGATATGGGATTCACGCAGAAGGTAGTTGTTTTTCTTGAATTTACATTCAACTCGTTACCTTTGCATTGGTCGGGGAGTAAGATTATTGTTACCCTACTTAACCGATACGCGTGTAAGTAAGAAAGTGCTTAGAGGAAATATCCGCATACAATTTACAAATATTCTTTATGGTCGAGTTTTATGCTAATTTTTTTATAGAATATGGGTAAAAAAACAAGCACACAGTCCACCTGATGGTAGGTTGATGTTGTAGCCCATAATCATCTACATTCTTATCTACATTGTTCCTAGATCAAGAATAAAAACACAGATGCGTTGTCACCTCTGTAGACTTATACGGAATGCCTAGTTTCCAGTAAAAAGGGTCTCCAGTTCTCTACACTCACTATGCGAAACAGCAGCATTAAGCTGCTATTTTACGCTGGTATTCTGTGAGAGCGTGGTCCTATCCAGGTCGGTGCGACACATTAATACTACAACAATAATATAGCTGCATCTTGGCTCTATCACGTATTATATTATATACATAAATATATTTGTGTAGATACTCTGTTGTGGACCGCTCCAAAAAAAAAAACAAATCAACCAATAAATAATACAGAAACTTAGTTGAGGTCACTGTGGACAACTGCTTTCATTACCTTATATGCACAAGAAACAGAAAATTGAGAAAATTGTGTTTGTTCTGATTAATGCAAAATGCCTGGAGAGATTCAGAAGTAAATGGTAAAACTCCTTCCATCGCTTTCTTATAAGAACAATGGAGACTATTTATATAGAGTATTATTTACCCTTATAAGCAATGAATTTCATAAATTATTCACTTCTAAAACATTATCCAGAAACCGTTGCAAGGCATTTAATGAGTGGGCGACAGTAGGAATTCTTAAGGGTAGACGAAGGTTATATAAACATTACCATGAAAGATGATCATATAATCTTTCCGATACTATTAGAGAATATATCAAAAATTATTTTAAATTTTTTAACAGAATTTGCTTCACAGCCAAATCTTTACATATTAACAACAAAATTAAGACGGCTCAGAATAAAATTAAAATGACGTGCTGGATAATTAACAGCGAAACCCATAAAGACAAGCACCTCGTAACACAAATTTTCAATTAAAAATTAATAATGAATTGACTAGATCAAAGCAAGAATTCACAGCCGTGTTTGAGAAATATTTCACTGATATACTTATTTTGACAACAAAGTCATTGAATATTTCTACAACTGCCGCCGATTCATCACTCAAACAGAATGTTAATACCTGCTTAAGAGAATTTAGATAATAAGAAAAGTAATACGACAAGGTATTATAAAATATTCTAAACTGATTGCAAAGAAAATTTTGCAGTTTGGTCCAACTTGAGAGATAGGATAGTTTTTATCCCTATAAGTGACCCTCAATATTTTTATTGCGAATTTAAGAATTTTCATAGGACACAGGGTTATCGAAGAGGGCAGAACAACGTCTGCCTGGTTAGCTAGTATATATAATATATAGACGAGTTAATGTAGAGAAAATCCCAGTACCTTAGAAAAGTTATCGGTTTTAGCCGATTTAATAAAATGTAAGTTCAACTTTAATAAAGTTATAATAAAATTAAGAATATGTATACGTAATGAAGGCGACAGAGGTGTGTCAGGATCGCGCCAAATGGAAGTCCGTAGTCCTGTCTACCCCTCTGGGTGATAGGTGTGAATGTTGATGTATTATGTATGTATAAGTTCTCGATCTGACTGTATTTTTTGTTTGTCTGCTGATACGCGATCTTCATCAAATATGAACAGATGTTAATGAGATTATTTTTAATCAAGTAAACATTTTATATTTCTGGGGTGGTCCCATATAAATTTTAGAAAAAATTCCACCCCAAAGTTGTTGGAAGTAGTAGGTAGACGTTCTTAGTGTAACTATTTAGATGACTTTGTAGTTGTAATTTGGAGATTGTGATATCGCTTAGTACAACCCGTATTATAATATATATTTTGAAAGTTCGAATATGAGTCGGAAATCATTATGAATTGGAATTTTTATAATTATAGTCAATTGACAACAGTGGCAAATCCTATCAATGTAAGAAAGGTTGCATATATACAGTAGTGGACTTTTAATTAACTTTAATGTATGAATAAACGAATGGACATGATATGGAAAATAACGAAATATGAGTTGACTTAAGTCTATAATTTTGATAATTTCATATTCATTTTCTCTCGGTTTTAGATCCTTGTGGAATATTTAGAGACGATGGCAAGCGATCCAACGGTATGACATTGGTCCCTTGGGAGGGAGGTAAAGCCCTAGTGTCGGATGCTACTTGCGTAGATACTTTGGCGGCCTCTCATCTTAGGGGGAACTGAGTAAATGGCGCAAATATGAGTCATTTGCTGTAACGACTATCGGCCCATAGGGTCCACGTGCGGTGCAGTTCCTGAAGGAATTCTATCTGCGGCTTGTTCTTTTCTCACTCAACGGCTGAGTATAGTCATTCAGCAAGGAAACGCAGCCAGCGTTCTTGACATGATACCACGTTTATAGTTTTTTTATTATTGTTTTTTTTTAATATTGTATATTATATTTGAATGTTATGTAAATATTATATTAAAATTTCCAATAAATATATTAAATAGATCAGCTATGGAAGCAAGACTAAGGATAGAATCGGAAATTCTATAAGCATTTAGCATACATTATGTGACCAATGTACCAGATGCATCATGGATAAAGACTGTGTCCCGCAGTGAATTGGAAATAGCCTTAATGAAAAAGAATTATAATAACAACATTTCTTTTCTTGTGATTAAATGACAAACAAAACAAAGATATATGAATGACCGTCGTTGGATTTTTTAACGAATACAAATTACCCGTCGCGCTAAAGTTCGACGGTGCGGATGTGAAAAATGGTTTCAACGAATTTATTGTGAATCGAAAACTATCCACAATATTTCAAATACGCGGTGCATAAGTGATGAATTGTTAACATGAGGGTAATAAACAATAACAAATTGGATGTAATATGTCTGTGGTACAATGTAGATACTGCGACAAAATACTATGTATACGTCTACCTAAAAGTCTTGTTTCCAATCGACTGCCATTTTTTTGCTTACAGTTCCTTTGGCTTATGTCAGTCAGTTCTTTTTTTCGTTCAGCTGCAGATATTTTAGTAACGATTTTATCGAACAGAAAAACCCCGAGCCCTGTCCTGACTCGCAGAAAAGACTCGGCTCGGGACACATTTCACACGTATTACGTTTTTTTTATAGGATAAGGGTGAAAAACGAGCACACAGTCCACCTGATGGTAAGTGGTTGCTGTGGCCTATAGACATCTACATCAAACAAAATGCAGATGCGTTGTCACCCGTAAGGACTAAGATGGAATGCCTCATATCCAGTAGAAAGGGTCTCCGGTTCTCTACACTCACAATACGAAACATAGCAGCGTTAACCTGCTATTTTACGCTGGTATTCTGTGAGAGCGTGGTCCTTCCCCAGTCGAGCCGATCCATTCGTGCTACAACTATACTACTAATATAGCTGCAGCATGGCTCTACGACGTATGTACTTTGGTATTCACTGGCAAAACGTGGTGGCACACTTTTCATTTTAAGATTAATATTCAGGGGTACGTCGAACGAGGAAATGTGTCGCAGTTTGTCGAAGTTGGATACATCGTTTGACCTTGTACCTTGATATTGGTTTAAGATGGACTTAATTAAAAAAAAAATACCCATATTGTTTATTACGGCACTGTGGTGCAGTGAACAAGTATATGTACGGCGTACAAATAATTGTTCCGGGTTTGAATGTTTGTCTTTGTGCAATTTTTATTTGTAAACTGCCTATACGATACAGGAGAAAATCCTAGTGTAAGGGTAACGTTTTTTTTTAAAACAAAAAAATATACTTATCCGTCAAAAACCAAATGCGATGTTTCAAATTTAGTGGGATTTGTTATGAAAACTCATATTTTATAGCTTTATGCTTCTTTGACCGATTGAGAGGACATTTATAACCTGTGACCTATGATTGACTGTTTGCACGAATTATGAATGTTAAATTATTTTGCAAATAGGTTTTTTGCTACATATTTTCTAAATAATTGTTATAACCGCTTCGACCAATCTAAACTAGTATTAAGACAGAAACACTTTTGTGTGAGTTTGAGTTTGAGGTATCACTAACAATTTTATCTTTCAAGCATATATTATATAAGGTAGAAAATAATTTAATTTATTAAGTACTTACTGTGCCCGCGACTTCACCTGCGTGGAATTTATTACGATTTCATGGGTTTTAATTATTTTGCGGGGAACCCTTATGACATCAGCTATCTGCCAGTGAAAGTCCCGAAAATGAGTCCAGCCGTTTCGGAGATAAGCTGGAACAAACAGACAGACAGACAAAAATTTTGTACAGCCGACTTCAATATAAGTTATTTAAGAATAACTTAAAAACTATTGGTCTGACCTTGATCAAATTCATATGGGACCACACGAGAAGTACCAGCTTTCAAATAAAAAAAGAATCATCGAAATCGGTTCACCCAGAAAAAAGTTCTGAGGTAACACACATAAAAAAAAAAAACGAAAAAAAAAAACATACAGTCGAATTGAGTACCGGCTCCTTTTTGGAAGTCGGCAGAAAAATTTAAGAATTGTTTTTGTTATTAGTACCGTGTATTCTTTCATACGCATTTAGTAAAAAAAAAACTATTATTTTAATATTACAAACAGTCACTTAAATTTTATTTATTTGCATAGATGATAGAATAGAAATATAGAAATGTTATTCAAAATATTAAATTTTTGGTGTTACACAACACCAAAGTAAAGTAAAGATCAGTACACCATGCAATAAATAAATAAACAGTAAAAGGAAGTATTTATTCGTCTTTATCGAAACTGAATGACCTGCGCTCGTGAACCACCACCAACCAAAGAGTATAGTAATTAGCGACGATCGACAGAATCGAGCGTGTCCCACAGATCACATCCCGCTGCTCCAGTGCGTGTTGGCGGACTTAATTTGTCTTCGAAATGTTTTTTGCTAAGACAAGCCGGTTTTCTCGCAATGTTTCTTTCGCAATTCGAGCATGCAGTAAATTAGCACTTAAAATTACAATTAATAATTTAACTGGTGCCGGCGGCGGGAAACGAATCAGAGTTTCTCGCATACTGTGAAATTTACAGCGATCACTGAGCCAGGGGGCGCCCACGGGTTCATTGAATTTTTATAAAATAAATTCAAACTCAAATATTTTTATGAAATATTGCTTTTATAAAACACTTTTTGAAAGTCAAAAGCTACATCTTAACATATCTACATATAATATTGTTACGCGACCGTTTAATCTATACAAATAAATAAAAATGAAGTGTCTGTTTGTAATATCAAAAAAAAAAAACAGATTTTTACTAAATGCCATATGCATTTACGTTACAAAAGTATATACGGTACTTATAACAAAAACACAATTTTTAAAATTTTTGTCTGTCAGTCTGTCCGTCTGTTTGTTCCGGCTAATCTCCGAAACGGCTGGTCCGATTTCTACAAAACTTTTACTTGCAGATAGCTGATGTTATAAGGAGTAACTTAGGCTACTTATATTTTAGAAAAATAATTAGGGTTCCGCGCAACATAATTAAAACCCTAAATTACACGCGGGCGAAGTCGCGGGGAACAGCTAGTATCTGAATAAATCCAAGTTGTTTTTTCGGCTTTATTTTGGTGTGATTATTACCGTATCACCAATTTCACAAGCAGATAGCTTGCAATAGTATTCAGGAATACTTTCATGTTCGCCGCAATCCTCTAATTTTGTGAATGACAGACGAGCACGCCTGATTATAATTGGATCTCATCTAGACATCTATATATGTATAACCTCGATGAAGAATCAAATGGTACATGCGTTGTCACCCTTGAGGGCTAAGATAAATGCCTCGTTACCAATAAAAAGGGTCTCCAGCTGTCTATGAAACACAACAGAATGAAGTCGCTATTTTACTTCTACTTGAGAGCATATTCCTACCCCGGTTGAGCTGTAACTATATTTTATATCTGCAGTATGGCTCTACCACCTTCAAGCCGCCCCTTTGGTTCTGCAACCGTAATATAGAAAAAAATATATTTATTCTTTATTTTTATTTAAATATCCTTTGCAAGGAATTAAGTGCTGCAAGTATAGGCAATGAAAAGGCGCCTGTAATAAAAATAAAGTCGTTAATAAAAAAAATCAGATCATCTGAAAATCAAAATAGAATCGAAATTGCATTGCTATTAATATTTATCGTATACTTATTACTATTGTCACTGCGTTGCTAGCGATACGTTTTGCCAGCAACGCAAATTTCAACAGTTCTTTAGGGTGAAAATTTTAGATCACCTAATTTTTTTAAACTTTGCACCTAATTAGCACTTAAAAAGCTTCTAATTTTGGCTTTTACTGAATGCGAATTCCTGACTTTGCGTTGCTGGCGAGATACAACTCAACCCGATCGCTATGAACTGACGAGGGGGATGAGATGTTTAAATAAAATTTCACGTAAAAAGTACTTCGTTTATTGTTCCTAAACACTTAATTTCCTTCACAACGACGTCGTTTTCATTGTCTTTGTTGTTTTAAACATCCATAGGGACCGATAAACCATTTGAATGGATCTCAAAAAGTAATTACACTTTTGTTCTTGCTCTATCCAGGGTCGGTAAAAAAAAATGTCCTAAAATTATAGATCAAAATAAAAAAAAATATTAACGACGTTAAAAATTTATTAGCTTATAAACTACTAGGTCTAATTAATTTTTGAAATCTTTAATATAATGGATTTTGCAAAGTAACCCCTGATTGTATTAAATTAAAAAGAAAATGTTTACGCATCATCTGCGGTACTATCTTGACACCAGATTGTACAAAGGACGCGTCCACGACGCTCGGTCGGAAGCCTGTTTTCCTACCTAGCAGTTTGTCTGGGTAAGTATCACTCCCTTTTAACTGCAAAGCAGTCATGCACGCACTGCTGGTTCGAGCTTTCAATCCTCGGAAAAAAATTATTCATAGCATAAAATACAACAAGCAAATAAAAAAATTACAGTTGTTTAACTAAAGCAGTTCGATTTTTTCATTTCTATATATTATACACTCAAATTATAATTTATTTGATGGACTACTTTTATCTGACAATTTAAAAATGAAATTCCAAAATCTAATTCAAATTGGCAAATATCCCTCGTATTATATGGGAGACGTATGTTCAGCAGTGGACTTTTAATAGGCTGTAATAACACACACACACACACATATATATATATATATATATATATATATATATAATATAGCAGACGATTTAAAAATTAGGCCTTAATTTTACACGCTATAAGCTATTAGTTGCACTTTTCACAGCCCTATAAAAAATCAACGCCTTAGGGCCTTCTCTATTCGTTTAACGTAATTTAACATTAGGAACTCTTTTGTAACTTGTATATTTCTGCAAGTTATACCAAATTTAATAAAAGTTATAACAAAAACAAACTACTTACCTTAATTCTGGCTTGAGAATACATTTAAAAAACTTTGCCATCGTCTTTGCCGATATATAATTTAAACTGCAAATATGATTTTTTATCACATTCTAGCTAAACGTTGCAATATTAATATGTATGCTATCTATCACCTATCTACCATCTAGGTGGTAGCACTTATTTACCTACTCTATTGAAATTAGGATGTATTTTTTATATTTCAATAGCCTCGCGAATCATCCTTGGTAGGAATCGGTGCTCTTTTGCGAGGATTTGTGGTCTATCAAATCTGATGTGATTGCGGGGATGATTTTGAACTCTATGTTCTATTATGCGAGTTTTTATAGATTTTTTTGTTTGGTGTAAACTAATAATAATAATAATAAATAATAAATATTTATTGCCACACAATAATAAGTTTACAAATGAAAAGTTTACAAAGTAAGTATACACATAAAAATGATTAGACTTAAAATTTTTATAAAAAAATGAACATTCACAATTAACAGATTAACTAATATTACTCAGTATACGATTATAATGTGAGGCAACGGGCACAGGCTCAGTATTCGCTGGGCATTATGCTCAGCCCTGTTTTTCAGCCAGTCCCTGCTGTTGTGGGTATATTTTGGTCGCACGCACATCTTATTTAATTATGTATTGTTGGTAAACCTCTTTACAGTCAATATGTGTTAGATGAAAAAAAAACTTTATTACAGAATAAACATACAGTTATTCGGCCTAAAAAGACTTCTGTTTATGTAATAACTCCTTTTTAACCTTTTTTTTAAATGTTGCAAATGTAATATTAAAATTTTCTTTTAAAATCATTCCATATTTTTGCGGCCGAATATTTAAAACATCCCCTAAAGTTTTTAGTCTTATGGCATGGAATATTCAGCATGTTTGAGAGTCTTTTACGTGTATTTACTTCATGAGCATTTTTACTCCAATCTAATTTATTGTATAAATACAGTGGACTTTTGTTAGTAATAATTTTATGGACTAAGCAAACCAAGTGGAGTTTCCTACGTGCGTCCATTTTTAAAATATTATTTTCATTAATATATGGAGTAATGTGAGCTCTCTTTGGGACGTTATAGCAAAAACGAGTACATGCGTTTTGCACGCGTTGAATTGCCTTTTTTGTTTTTGCATACAGTCGTGGGCCATAGACGGTATCGCAGTAATTAAAATGTGATAACACTAACGACTCAACCAAGGTCTTCCTGATCGTTACTGTTAAGTATTTTCTTATGCTATATAAAACCTTTAAACGATAAAAAGCATTACGTATTTTAATATTTACATGTTCATTAAAGCGTAGTTGGCTATCGAGGGTAAGACCAAGGTTATTAGTACGATCCACTCTTAGTACCTTTTTATTGTTGATGAGTATTTCCGGTTTCTTACTTAATATTTTTTTACATTGTGTTTTACTTCCTAGCACCATATATTTTGATTTTAAGGGATTAAGTGTTAGACCATTTTTTTTTTGCCCATTGGAGGATTGCCGACAAATCTTCATTTAACTTCATGACTGCATTTTCCGTCTGTTCTGGCTTGAACGAATGATATATTTGAGTATCGTCGGCATACAGATGTATTTTAGAATGTTTTAATACTTTGCTAATATCCGCTGTAAACAGTATGAATAGAATAGGACTTAAGATAGATCCTTGCGGAGTGCCTCTGGACGTTCTTCTTAAACTTGATTGCATTACTTCCCCTTGGTCAGTGTTAATTTCAACATATTGACTTCTATTTGATAAGAATGAGTAAAACCATTTACATGTTGCCTCCGATACTCCGTAGTATGACAGTTTTGCCAGAAGTATATCATGGTTTATGCAGTCGAAAGCTCTAGTAAAATCCAATAGCACCAATATACTACCCTTACCTTTATCAGAAGCTGTAGTTATATCATCCGTGACGTGCAGCAGAGCTGTTTCCGTACCATACCCTCGACGAAACCCGGATTGTATTTCTGGTAAAATATGATTATCTTTTAGATATCTCGTTAGCTGTGAACATACTACCCTCTCCAATATCTTGGAAAGTGTAGGTAAAATGCTGATTGGTCTAAGGTTATTAATTTCCTGTACATTTGGACTCTTAGGAATAGGTTTAATTTTGGCCAGTTTCCAAGGATCTGGAAAGATCTTAGTATTAATGGATTCGTTTATTATTCCTGTTATTATAGGTAATGTTACCGGTAAAGATATACGAACCATATCTATATTAATTAAATCGTGTCCACTGGCTTTAGTTCCAATTGCTGTAATTACTTTATAAACCTCAGATTCTGTTGCGGTTGTTATATTAAATTCAGTGTTATTTAATCGGTTGCTAATGAAGTAATTAATAGTACTTTTATCTATTTTATTATCTCCTGGCACTTCTATAAAATAGTTATTAATAGTATCGGGGTTACAGAGGTGTGATGGTACGCATATTTGTCCTGATTGGTTCCCCACGGGCGATATTCGCTTCAGATGGCTCCACATAGTTTTTGGATTACCCTGATTTTTGTTAATAAAAAACGTAAAATAAGCTGACTTTTCTCTATTGATTGCGCTGTTAACTAAGTTTCTGAGACTTTTATAATAGTCATTGTGCGAATCCTTTCCTGAAGTATTGGCACGATTATGAGCAGAGTCGCGGAGTGTCATCATTAATTTTATATTGTCTGTAATCCATGGTGTTGGTTTTCGTTTTAGCCTAATTAACTTTAAAGGTGCATGTATTTCAAAAGCGTCAAGCAACATACTACTAAACTGTTGAACTTTTTTGTGGATATTATTTTCAATTACAGTATCATACCAAGACAGGTTTTCCAGATGAGCTAAAAATTCATTTTGATTAATTTGTTCTAAAGACCTCGTGTGTCGTGTATAGCTGTTTCTCCTTAGGTTTATTAATTTTAAGTTTGGAAATCACCATGGCATGGTCACTCAGTTCCGTGTTATGGTATACGTCAATAATTTTGCATAATTCTGGAGAATCGGTCAAAATAAGATCTAGAAGTGATTCTTTTTTATCATTAATGCGTGTTGCTTCATTAACGAGTTGAAAGAGTCCTTGCTGCGATAAAAACGTATTTAATTTGCGCGCTATTAATTTATCAGGTTGTAGGAGGTCGATGATAAAGTCGGTTAATAAAAAAATGCAATCACAATATCGGAAAGTACTTACAGATTCACTTAGTGCATCCATCGCAATCTCAATATCTATCGATTCTGGTCTATATGCTGTACCAATCGCGACACGTCCGCTGCCGGGAATCTTTAGTTCGAGCCACATTTGTTCTAGTTGTGATTTTGGGTGTTGCGTGGTCCGCAACCGAAGTTCTTTTCGAACAAAGAACCCTACACCGCCTCCGCGGCTATCCCGTGGGCGTGGTTTGTGTTTAAGTGTATATCCTGGTACTAATAATGACATCTTTTCTTCGCCTTCTTTAAGCCAAGTTTCATTAAGAGCGAGAATGTCAGGTTTATATTTGTCAAGACTGGCCAATAACTCTTTACCTGTATTTAACGATCTGACATTAAGTAACCCCAATGTTAAACTGCGATTTTTATTTAAAGGAGCCATTATTATAAACATATGTCGTCAAAAAATGTATTGCAACTGTCAGATGTTCTGAGCCCATACGAAAATTATAGATAACAATAATATCAGATACAAAGCAAAAAACGCAACCAGCAACTAAACGTATAAAAGGGTGGATCATATACACGAAACTACCTATAAAGCACCTAAAAATAAATCTATGATTAAAAATATGTAATTGACATTATTATAAACAGTTTGAAGGTTGATATTACAATTCGTTTTTATAACTTTTCTTATATTTACACCACTTACAATAAAAATTTTTGCATAAATTTTATTATTTACTAACGCTAACTGAACCAACCATATCTTCACCAAAAACCTTAACTAAATCTGTTTCCGAACGAATACGATAGCTCTTCTTACCATGTTCTTGACGTATATATATATATTTCCATCTCTTGTCCATACATACTGCCACTTATTTCGCTTAGATATTTCCCGTGACTTTAGAAAGAGCTGACGGTTATATTTAGTAAGGCGTTCATTGATATAAAATAAACGCGGAGATCCAGGAAGATCCATGTCAGCAGTGTTAGCACCGCGTCTCACGCGTGCTGCCTGCAACAATGCATCTTTTTGTGCTCGGAGTGTGAGCCTTACTACAATTGGTCGGGGGTTTGGGACCGGCTGTCCTTCAACAAGCGCCCTACTACTATTACACTTGACGAATGGTAAAAATTTACTTATCTTCTTCGGCGGATTGTAATTTTGTCTGACATTCGGTAGTACGGTGGGAGGTATACGGTAAACTGTGGCCGGCCTCACACGTTCACTGTGACATAGGTGCGGGATCCGAAGCTTGTTGTCTTAGTAGTTCTTACTATATATAGATCTGAAGCTCAGCGGCTAGATGTTTTCTGTCACAGATCCCTTGTGCTCTCTGAAACAAAGATTTTCTTTAGGTAGCTAACCGTGATGGATGGCGGTGAGACTCACAAATATATATCGGTTGCTAAGGGTCTTTTTCCTATAAAACTGGGAATGTAAAAGTTAATATTAAACGCAAAAAATTAGTTATATTTTTTTTTTCATTTAATGTGTAGTATTCACGTAAAAATGAGAAATCATAATAAATAAAATAATCATAATATGTTGTCACCCCTAGAACTGGTAGTAGCAGTGTTAGTAGTAATACTGACCTTGTTACGAGTAAAAATGATTGGTTGATTCTGGTCGTTCACCATACGAAACACAGCAGTATTATGCTGCTACTTCATACTGGCATTATCGGATAGCATAATCTTCCTCGGTCAAGCCGACACTTGGTGCTACGGCTATAATGCAAAATGCTTTTTATAAAACTGCTCGCAAGCAAGCTAACAATCCACCTGATAGTATATGGACACTTGCAACTAACTTTAAAAAAAGATGGCCACAGATGCGTTGTCACCTCTGAGAACTAACATGGCACACCTCACAGTCTGTTATTATATTGGTGCTCTTCGGACCGGAACCTAGCAGTGTACGCACCGCTGCTTACACACCAGAAATGAATGAGAAGGTGGTACTTTCTCAGGTGAACTCCTCGGCAAAAAATAATTAACAAATAATAATAAACGATACCGCCCGCATCGTCCGCCGATTTCTTTTCCTTTCTCTCTAGCTCTCGACCGTTTGGTCTGGCCCGCCGAGAGCTTCCATCTAGTTGAGTTTTTATGTATGTATTTTTTTCTTCATAAAATACTAGTAATGGTATTGAAAACATTACTAATATTTCCTTTAACCACTTCTGGTAACCTTAAAATGCTTGTGTTAGAAGTGGTTCACGACAGTAGTCGAATGGCGGATTCGAACCCACGACCTTTCGAGTTCACGGTCCGCGCCCTGCCATTAGGCTACTGACGCTTCATATAACATGTATGTGTTGTTTATTTATTTATGTTACTATATTTAATGTTTATTCATGTATATTTATCATTTTCTTTTATACATTTATTCAGTCCAATCAGATGAGAGTACTCTATAAATATCCCATAATAATAAAGCCTTTATATTTTCATGCAATTTACATATACATATACAAGAAAAACAAAGTTTATTAAGTTGTTGTTTAAGACATGGCCCCAATCCGGGTGTAGGCCTCCTCCATTTTTTCCTGTTTTGCGCTTTAAGCATCCAGTCTCTACCGGATATTCTTTGGATTTCATTGATACGGTGATCTTTAGGTCTCCTTTTACTCCTACAGCTTCGGTCCGTCCATTCGATGACTCGTTTTGTCTATCTTCCGTCTGTAATCCAGGCAATGTGCCCCGCCCATCGCCACTTAAGCTATTGTGTGTGTTGTCCTGCATCTATAATTAATGTTGCAAATATTTTCGCTCGTACGTTTATCAGTAAGCTTAATACCTAGGATACTTTGTTCCATAGCGTGCTAGCATAACAGACAAGGAAGCAAACATAAATCTATAAGAATAAATATATTACAAGTTCAAAATTGAGCGACCTTTGACTAGCAATAACCCTTTTGAAGTCTGTTACTTTCATCTCTATTGCAGAACCCCATTTTAAAGTATGAGCACCGTGTTTTATGTGCTTTAAACTGCTTTTAATACGGTCATAACTATTTGTAGCCTAAATTAACCCAACTGACCGTCGTTAACTGTTCGTTCGCAAATTAACATAATAGTACGGAAGCCATCAAGCGTGCTCCCAACGGTCCGCAATCGCTTTAACTATCCACATTAAGTCACTGAATGAAACAGTGAGATTTGCCAAAATTAACTTACAGTGGAATTTAATTTTTGTAATCATTTTAATCTTTTTACGTTGTCTAGTGACGGCGGAAGAATATCCACGTCCCCATATCATCCCGTAAGTGTCGTAAAAGGTGAAAGAGGGAAACCGAAGCAGGAGACGGGGAGCAGCATCTTCCCAATAACTACCAAAAATAATAAAAACAGTGCGGTGGAACCCTGCCAAGTGTGGAAACAATCACAAAATCCCAAAATGTTCAGAAGTGGACTTTTGACAAGCTGTAATGAATTAATGAAAACAAGAGAGAACGGTGAGCTGAAAGTAGGGAAATTTGGAATAGGGCAACGGAACCCAAGGGGCCAGCAGTTGGCTGACTTCATGGAGAAAGAGGGACTCTTTATGATGAACTCTTTCTTCCAGAAGCGGCCTCACAGGAAGTGGACCTGGTCGAGCCCCGACGGTTCGACAAAAAATGAGATTGACTTCATTATGACGACCAGACGACAACTGTTCGTGATGTCTCAGTGATCGCGAGGGTGAAAACCGGCAGCGATCACCGAATGGTTAGAGGCACACTGAACCTAAACGTTAACTTGGAGAGATCTCGTCTAATGAAGTCAACGCTCCGTCCCCCTCGTGCTCTAATCCAAAGTCCCGAAACCTTTCAGCTCGAGTTACAAAACCGTTTTCAGTGCCTAGAAGACTGCAATGAAGTGGACGATTTAAATGACAAGCTCGTGGAAACTGTCCATGCGTTCGGAGCTAAGTTCTGCAAGACCCGCCGCAGAAGAACACAAAAACTCTCCGATCACACTCTTAATCTCATGGCTGTTAGACGGGAGATGAAGCTACATTCTTCAACAGATTTGACAGCATACAGGCAACTGAACAGACAGATCTCCAAATGCATGCGGCGGGACTTACGCAACTTCAATACAGCTCGTATTGAAGAAGCGATCGAGCGGAACCAAGTCACTTAAACGTCGATAGAGCCGACTGAAGAAAACATCTGGAACAATTTGTAACCTCAGATAGAAGGTGATATAATCTTCTGATCAGCCAGATCTTGCTCAGTATCCACGTGGAGCAGTGATCTGCTAAGCAGAGCGGATATAACAAATGCTCAAAACTACATAAAAACCCGTCTTCAAGCGCGATACGAACCTAACTTTTAGTTTGATTTTTATAGCAACTACTGTGTGGTAATTAAATCCCGATACCATCCACACCATCTGGATGATTGGCGGTCCACCACTTTGCGATTTAGAAGATGCTTTCTTCCTCGCACGACTTCCTTGTGGAATCGATTACCATCAGCCATTTTTCCAGACCGATACGACTTAGGGACCTTCAAGAAAAAGCGTACTCCTTTTATAAAAGGCCGGCAACGCATATGCAATTCCCTCCCTGGTGTTGCAGTTGTTCATGGGCGGCGGTAGTCACTTACCATCAGGTGAGCCGCATGCTCGTTTGCTCCCTCTCCTATAAAAAAAAAAGATATAAGGAGTGACAAATGAGCACATAGTCCACCTGACAATAAGTAGCTGTGATCCAAAGACACCTACATATATCAACGATTAATAATTGTGCACGACGCAAACAAAGTGATACGTCGAACTTACTAAATGCTTGTCGTAACTAACGCTAGTTGAACAACCTAGGGGCGGTGGGTGGAGCCATGAGGGTGTTACGATCGTCGGGCCGCGCTCACGGTTCCACAACTAGCGGTGGTTGCACACAGCAACGCGGGAAAGGCCGTAACAAGAATATTGGAAAATATAGCTTTATATTTTAATAAATAGTATTGTAACTATGTAATAACTCTCCCAATAAAGGCACCGAACGAATAGCGAGAGTTAACATAGATTTGAATGTAGAAATCAATTAATGTAAAATTGTAAAGTAATTATTGTATGTAAATTGTATTCCTTTATATAGTACAATTTAATTTCATATATATTAAGCCCTTAGGCACGAAAAATAATAAACAGGGCATGTTACCGTGACGCAGCCGCGGAGCGAATGAGGCTACGCGCGCTGCGCCACGACGTTTTATATTTATAGTACTGAGGCGGGGGGCAGGGTCCTCAGCTCAAAGTTGCTGAAAAACAACGTTTAAACTTTTAGTATATAGAAAAACTGTTATGTACGTATTAGTTTAATAAGTAGTTGTAAGAATGTTATATATTTAAGTCTGTTCATTAGTTCGTAAGAAATCTAACCAATAAAGAAAGGCGCGGGGGAGACGCAAGGGTCCGCTGTCGCTCTCCAGCCACCGAAAAGAAGACAGCAAGAAAAGAAAAAGTAAAAGTTCCTCCTCACCGCCGCTTGCCTCCAGTTTAAGCAAGACCAGCGCGTTTTTATTCATTTTTCAAACGGCGTTACGGCGATCCGTAACATTAATGGTATACGCCGAAGCTTAAAAGGGACAGCAAAAGAAGCCGCAGGTTGCCTACTTATAAGCCAACCAGATCCCAGCCTGATAATGGAAGCTTTGGAAAGGAGATTCGGACGACCAGAAGCGTTAATTCACTTAGAAATAGAGAAGCTGAAGCTGCTGAACAAAGTTAAGGACAATCCCAGGGAGCTATGCATATTCGCAAATCGCATAGCAAACGTAGTGGGCAACGTGGAAGCACTCAAGAAAGCACACTATCTGCATAGTCCGGAAATGACGCGAGTTATCACAGACAAACTCACGCCCATATTGAGAAGCAAATAGTACGACTACGCAGCCAGAAAGAAAGAAGATATCCCAGAGCTTAAGAAGATATCAATGTTCTTAAACGAAGAAGCGGACAAATGCAGTGCGTATGCCTTGCCGGAGTTCATAGCAGAGGACAGCGAGACGAGAGAGCGAAGACCGAGAAAAATAGAACGTGCCTTCGCCACAAGCAAGAAACAATATGACGAACGCTGCCCTCAATGCAAACAAGAACACAAACTGCCCGATTGCAAGTCATACGCCGCTCTGTCCACAAATGACAGATGGGAAGTAGTAAAGAAGAATAATATCTGCTACCGTTGTCTGCGAGGCAAACATCGCCGATTGCTGTGTAAGGCTGCACTGTGCGGAAAAGGCGTATGCATGATGAAACACCATAAATTGCTGCATTACGACAGAATAGCAGAAATTGAAAAGGAACCCGCTATGGAAGCCGCAACATCGGCAAGGGAGGTCATCACAGCGACTCAACCGTACAAACACCGCCGCACTTATCTACGCTTATCTAAAGATTGCGCCCGTAACAATAAGGGGGCCGCTAAGCTGCGTTGAAACATACGCATTATTGGATGAAGGAAGCACGGTCACCTTAGTCAATGCCTCGATCGCTGACGTCATCGGCGCCGACGGCCCAGCCCGCGCAATGTGGATACGAGGGGTCGGCTCGGAGGTGAAACATGAGAAGAACAAGATCATCAGCCTTAAAATAAGAGGAAAGTACGCGCAAGAGGAACACAACATAGAAGCAGCGCGTACGGTAGAGCGATTGGATTTCGCGCCAGAATCCGAGAATGAAAACCACTTGGAAAATTGCCAGCATCTGTTGGATATCAAAGAGGATATCACCTACGAACGCGCCTCACCGAAAATACTAATCGGACAAGATAACTGGCACCTCATAGTGTCTAGAAAACTGCGCGTCGATCGTCGAAACCAACCAGTTGCCTCACACACCAACCTGGGCTGGGTTCTGCATGGCTGTCATAGTTCATGGACGTCGACGGTCACCTTCTGCGGCAGACTACATCAGAGGGAAGATACACAGCCGATAGAAGAGGAAATAAAAAATTATTTCAAATTAGAATCGCTGTGAAAAGAACGCATACAGAACCTTTTCAACTCGGGTTACGCAGAGCGCGCGCCCATGCCACCGCCACAAGGAAGGACATGGTAACTGCCACACTTCCCAGTCATCAACCCTGCGAAACCAGACAAGCTGCCGAGATTGGTGCACGACGCCGCAGCGAAGACAGCCGGAATATGTCTAAACGATATGCTTCACTCGGGGCCCGACTTATTACAATCATTGCCCGGAGTAAACATGAGGTTCCGACAGTATCCGTATGCAGTGAGCGCCGACATAAAAGAAATGTTCATGCAGATCAAAGTGTGCAAAGAAGATAGAGACGTTTTACGTTTCTTGTGGAGAGGCAAGCGGCGGGAGGACCAACCGGAAGAATATAGGATGACGTCAATCATCTTTGGAGCGACATCATCACCATGCACAGCATTATACATCAAAAATAAAAATGCTGAAGAACATGCAGAGGCATACCCAGAAGCTGCGGTCGCCATAAAAAGAAATCACTATATGGATGACTACTTGCAGAGCTTTGACTCTGTCACGGAAGCTCAGCAAACGGTACAAGCAGTCCATCACGTCCACAAACAAGCGGGATTCGTACTCAGCGAGTGGACATCGAACGAAGAGAAAACAATAGAAGAAATAACGACAGAGCATAAACAACACGACGCGACCGTGTGCCTGGGCGGAAAAGAAACTGAGAAGACGCTCGGCCTGCTCTGGCATGTGCAAAGCGATCATATTGGATTTAATACTCACAATATGAAGATGCCTGCCGACGTAAAAGAAAAACAACGCTTGCCAACTAAACGTGAAGCGTTGAGCGTCATAATGGCATTATTTGACCCACTGCGATTAATATCACCAGTGACCACCCCAGCGAAGAGAATATTCCAAGACACATGGCGTTACAAGGCGGACTGGGACAACCCTCTGCCCATAGAGTTAAAAGAAAAATGGGAAGATTGGATTACTTCATTTAACGCCATGGAACAACTGAGAATACCGCGATGCTACGATTACAACCCGGTATCGACGCGCCAACTACACACATTCGTCGACGCAAGCGAGGAGGCCTACGCAGCAGCCGTGTATTGGAGAACGGATTGAGCAGACGGCAGCATTAATGTATCATTGGCTGCCGCCAAGAGCCGCGTAACACCACTGAAACCAGTCTCCATACCACGGTTCGAGTTACAAGCGGCACTGCTGGGAGCTCGTCTCGCGCAGGCCGTGGTCGAGGAGCATGATGGCGATATAGCGGGCAAGATATACTTGTGCGACTCTCGTACTGCACTAATGTGGATAAGGTCGGAGCCTCGTGCGTACAAAGCTTTCGTCGCTCATCGCCTGGCGGAGATAGAAGAATTAATAGAATCAGGCGTTACTTTGCGGAAATCCATTAAATAAAAGCTTTTACAAAAATTTACTTCGCAAATATCCGCGTTATAAAATAAAATGATGTGTCTTACCTAGTAAGAAGAGATAGAAGATACGACCAAAAAGAACGCGACCAGATCCACGCCAGAAAGGGTCGACGAGTCGCACCGGTGATTCCGAGGGCCCCCGTTTCTGCAACGTTCACCAGCAAAATGGCCGCAGAAAGAGAAAACGACACAATACGACACCGGGGAAGAACGAGAAGTATGTAACATCGCAGTTAAAAGGGAAGACTCGCCAACAATACATCTGCCACAAATAGAAAGATTTTCAAAATGGATTCGCCTCATAAGAGCGACAGCGAGAGTCCTCCTATTCATCGACACGTGCAGACCAAACAAGCACGTGGTGAAGGCTGGGCGTAAACGCAACAGAGAAAGACAAGATAGCGACCCTGGCTGGCAAAGAACATAAAACGCAACATCCCCGCCAAGGAGAAGAAGGCAACTCCTACTGTCTCATCGCTTGGAGGAATACCGGCCGCTTATCACGTAAGAGCCGAACAACTGTGGGTGCAAGCCAGTCAGCGGGAAAGATTCACGAAGGAGCTCAAGAGGATCACCAACGGAAGTGTTCCGGGAGGTGACGACAAATTAGGCCACCTGAGCACATACGTCGATGAAAAGGGGACCCTACGCCTCAGAGGTCGAATAAAAGCAACAACAGAAATGGAGGAGGATACGTACGACCCTCCCATACTAGACGGGAAGCACGCATACACTCGTCTGTACATAGCACACGTACACGAGAGGTTGCATCACGGAGGCGTGAAAACAGTCGTGAACGAATTAAGACAGAGATTGTACATAAGAAAAATACGTCCAGTGGTGAAAACTGTCGTCAAAAGCTGCCTACCGTGCCGTCTAAGAAAAGCCAAGCCTGCATCACCATCTACAGGAAACCTGCCGTCCGCACGCCTCGCTCATCACGCACGTCCGTTCACATACACCGGACTGGACTACTTCGGGCCAATAGAGGTCACAGTGGGACGACATCGTGAAAAGCGCTATGGCGCGTTATTCACCTGCATGACATCACGAGCAATACACATAGAGGTAGCCCACTCGGTAAGCGCCGACTCAGCCGTGTCGTGCCGTTCAGGCGTTTTATGAGCAGAAGAGGATGCCCAAAAGAAATATGGAGTGAAAACGCTACGTGCTTCAAGGCAGCAGACAAGGAGCTGGCCGAAGCAGCACTCGCACCCCTCGAGCACGAAACCACATGTCGACAAATTGTGTGGAAGTACATACCTCCATCAAAACCGTTCATGGGCGGCGCATGGGAGCGAATGGTTCGCTCCGTGAAAGAAGGTTTACGCGTCACACTCAACGAGCTCTATCCTAGTGACGAGACATTGGTGACCCTGCTCGCCGAGGTCGAAAACACGGTCAACTCAAGACCTCTCACACACGTATCAGTCGACCCAGGAGCCATCACGCCGAATCACATCATCATCGGTCCCAACTCGCACATACCTGCGCCGGGACACTTCAGCAAGAGCGATGAAACAGCCCGCCAGCAGTGGAAACGAGCTCAAGCCCTAGCCGACGTGGATTGGAAAAGATAGGTGAAAGAATACCTGCCCCTACTCCAACACCGGCGGGAGCCCAGCAGCACAGGCGTATCACCAAAGATTGGAGACCTAGTCATCATTTGTGACTCCAATGTACCACGCAACATCTGGCCCAGGGGGAAAATCAGCAACGTATATCCTGGCGTCGACGGAGAGGTACGAGTAGTGGACGTAACCACTGGCAGTGGGCATGTACTACGAAGACCGACTAAGAAAATCGTCGTGCTACCAAAGGGATCGCAGCGTGGCGACGGTGGGAGAATGTGCACGACGCAAACAAAGTGATACGTCGAACTTACTAAATGCTTGTCGTAACTAACGCTAGTTGAACAACCTAGGGGCGGTGGGCGGAGCCATGAGGGTGTTACGATCGTCGGGCCGCGCTCACGGTTCCACAACTAGTGGTGGTTGCACACAGCAACGCGGGAAAAGCCGTAACAAGAATATTGGAAAATATAGCTTTATATTTTAATAAATAGTATTGTACCTATGTAATAACTCTCCCAATAAAGGCACCGAACGAATAGCGACAGTTAACATAGATTTGAATGTAGAAATCAATTAATGTAAAATTGTAAAGTAATTATTGTATTGTTACGAGCTTGGGGTTCGAGACAATTAAAAACTGCCGATTGAATTACCAAAATTGACACTTTAATTACACAACACTAATTATAATCTAAAATCACACTAATAATAAAACACAGTTCGCCGTTATTTCGCTTCGAAGTATTCTCTTGTATCGCCAATTCAATACTGCCTCGGTCGTGGTCTATACCGGCCTTATATAGGGCCTCAGATAGTTTCCAGAATCCTCTACTGTAGCGACATCTAGAATGTTCGAGTACATATCGGTCCCGAAATTTCTGGAAGGATCTCGACTCTCCTAGTTCTGCTACTCGACACTAGAGGGCGCTAGTGTAACTAGTGTTGCCATGTACAAGACATTAATAGTGGCGCGCAATGCTTTCATTTACTCGACACTAGAGGGCACTAGTGTAACTAGTGTTGCCATGTACAAGACATTAATAGTGGCGCGCAACACTGCCCCCTCATAAGACATGCTCGTCCCGAGCATTATTGGCCCCATAATAACGCGCCAGTCGATCCACATGGACAATCTTAGGAGTACCTATGGCACCTTTCTGTATCCGGTAGGTTACATCATTGATCCTTGTCACAATCCGGTACGGTCCGTCCCATTTAGCTTGAAGCTTAGGAGATTTCCCTTTGCTGCGAACTGGATTGTGTAACCACACTAGTGAACCTTCATCAAACCCCTTGTTGTTCATTTTGCGGTCATACCGTGTTTTCATCTTCTCAGACGTTTGCTGGCCCGTCTGTCTGACGTGCTCATAAATGTCATTCATTTTGTTCCGGAAGTCATTTGCATAATCGGTTATACTGAGTGGGGAATCAGGTGGTATTCCGGTGATCAGGTCTGCAGGCAGCCGTAATTCTCTCCCAAAGTTTGCGAAAGCTGGCGTCACTGACGTACTTTCGTGAACAGCGCTTCGATATGACAACAAAAACGGTTGTATGTGCCTGTCCCAGTCTCGTTGCCGTTTTTCCACAACTTTTGCCAGGTACCTTTCCAACGTCTGATTAAATCGTTCTACCATTCCATCAGATTGTGGGTGGTAAGAAGTTGTTCGTGTTTTATGAGTACCCATAACTCTGCAAGTTTCCTGGAATATTTGAGACTCGAAATTCCTTCCTTGATCGCTGTGAATCTCTAAAGGTACTCCAAAACGACAGAAGACTTCATGAACTAGTTTATCTGCAATTATTGAAGCTTCTTGATTTGGAATGGCGAAGACTTCTGGCCACTTAGTGAAGTAATCCATCACAACCATGAAATACTTGTTACCACTTTCACTTTCCGGAAACGGCCCCGCAACGTCAATGGCTATCCTCTCCCATGGTGCACCAACATTGTACAATTTCAATGCGCCTCTACTACGAATTTGAGGTCCCTTTACAGCCGCACAACTTGTACATTTGCGGCACCAGTCCTCGACATCGTCACGACAGTGGACCCAGTAAAACCGTTCTCGGATTTTCAGTAGAGTTCGTTTAACTCCCAGGTGGCCTCCTGAACAACCACTATGGTACAGCTGTAGAACATCCGGTACTTTAGCCTTAGGGACAACCATTTGCAAATGACAACTGTCTCCCCGACCATTTTCCCATTTACGGCACAGGACTCCATCCTGAATCAGCAAGCTGTCCCATTGGGCCCAATAGCTTTTCGTGGTCGAACTCATTGCTGAGACGTCGCTCCACTTGGGCTTAGGAGCACTGGCCTTCATCCATTCCAGAATCGGCTTAATGTCCGAATCTTCCTGCTGTGCATGTTGTAGGCTGTCCTTCCACTCATTGCTGAGCTGGTCTGTCCTGAGCATTCTCACAGATACCACTTCCTTACCCTCTTGCCTAGTACAATGCTTGCAATCTTCAGGGCAAGGTCTTCTTGACAATGCATCTGCATTGCCATGAGATTTCCCGCTGCGATGTTCGATCACAAAGTCGTATTCCTGCAGTAGTTCAATCCATCTCGCAACTTGTCCTTCCGGATTTTTGAACTGCAATAGCCATTTGAGTGCAGCATGGTCAGTTCGTAAGTGGAATTACCGCCCTAGAAGATATTTGCTAAAATGCTGCAAGGACTTTACCACAGCAAGTAATTCCCGTCTTGTGACACAATAGTTCCTTTCCGGCTTTGACAACGACTTGCTGAAGTACGCTATCACAATCTCTTGATCACCATTCCGTTGAGACAACACACCGCCAAGTCCTATATCACTTGAGTCTGTGTCAACTATGAATTCCTTGCCCGCATCAGGGTACCCCAAAATAGGTGTTTTGCACAGACAGTTCTTGAGCTCCTGGAATGCAATATCGCAACCTTCATCCCAGCAGAATTGTCGCTTCTCTTCGGTTAGCTTGTGCAGAGGTTTGGCTATATCTGCAAAGTTCTTCACAAATCGCCGATAATAAGAGCACAAACCCAAAAATGCTATAACCTGTGTCTTGTCTTTTGGGACCGGCCACTCCTTGACAGCAGCAATTTTCTCTGGATCCGTGCGGATACCTTCTTCCGACACTACATACCCCAAAAAACTAATATGCCGTTTGAATAGTGAGCACTTCTTTGGACTCAACTTGAGGTTGGCACTCTGGATCTTCATGAGCACGCGTTCCAGGTTTTGAAGGTGTTCCTCAAACGTACGGCCTACGATGATGATGTCATCCAAATAGACGAGACAGGCATCTCCAATTAGCCCGGTAAGTACAAGCTCCATCAACCTTTCAAACGTTGCTGGAGCATTGCATAATCCAAACGGCATGACTTTAAATTGCCACAGGCCCTTTCCTGTGGAGAATGCAGTTTTCTCCTTGTCCTTAGGGTCAATTTCAACCTGCCAGTAGCCACTTTTCAGATCCAGCGTACTAAACCACTTTACGCCTGTAAGCATGTCCAGCGTGTCATCAATTCTTGGCAAGGGATAGCTGTCCTTCTTCGTAACGTCGTTCAGGCGGCGGTAGTCAACACAAAACCGCATGCTGCCGTCCTTCTTCTGTACCAGCACCACAGGTGAACACCATGGACTAGATGAAGGTTCAATAACACCATCCTTCACCATTCCCTGAATCATGGTTTCCACTTCCTTTTCACGTGCTACAGGCAATCTTCTTGGCCGCTGACGAATAGGCAATTCTTGTCCTGTGTTTATTTTGTGTTGTACTAAGCCAGTCTTTCCTATGTCAGCTTCGTTTGACGAGAAAACATTGGCGTACTTGAGTAACAACTTCTTCGCTTTGACCGTTTCATGCGGGGTGAGAACGCTGCGACAGTCTTCTAAAAGTGTGGTCACTCTAGTTTGTCCAGCCTTGCTGGGGGTCCCAGTCGATAGATATTCGCACCGACGCAACCAATTCACTTCCTCACTAGTACCAACCAATGTGCCTTTTTCTATAATCTGTTCCTGATCACAAAGGTTCAGCACACGTACTCCTGAGATGTCGGCGGTTCTGACCAAGGTTCGAGCCACTTTCCATGGAAGGTCATTGTCTACCCTTTCCACGAGTACACAACGAAGAGTTTGCCCAGGATTCCGTGGAAGTCTAACCGGCACAATCGTTTCCGATCTCGGCGGAAGAACAATCTTCTTAAGGCTGTACACATTCCCTGGTAACGCCCCTTCCACGAAAAGTTCCTCTTGTCCACATTTCAAAACACCTTGCTTAACGTCGATCTCACAACAATTCTTTCTCATAAAGTCTAGGCCCAGGATGCAGTCGTCCATTATATCAGCCACGATGACATTATGCAGGTAGATCATGTTGCCTAGCTTCAACTCCATCTTCTTCTCTCCACGGACGGGTATGCGCTGACCGGTGGCTGTCACCAAATTAATGCGTTCTCGGTTGTATGCGGAGTCCCCAAGGAACCGACTTATAAGTTGGGAACTGACAACCGTGCGAGAGGCTCCAGTGTCTATGGTCAGTTTACACGGCGTTCCGTTGACTTCGCCTTTGATGATTAGGCTGTTCCCATCATGGGTTTGTGAGATCGAAATCCTTGGGGCTCTTTTAACATCAGCCAGCACCCGCCCCGCAGTCCTGGCTTTTACTCGTTTCCCTGCTGCTGCTGGGCGGTGCTATTATCCGCACTACCCTCTCGAGATCGATCACCTTCCCTTTCTACAGTTCGTTTAGGGCAGCTGGATCGAAGATGGCCCCTTTCCCCACAGCCATAGCACCTAGGGTTGTAGCCCTTATTGCGGTCCTGAACTGTAGCTGCTGCAACCTCCCTGACGCGGTGGAAACGATGATCCTGCCGCACGGCTTCCACCTCCAGTGCATGGGTCAGGGCGTCCTTAAGCGTCTCGTGGTGCCCGAGCCTCACAGCAGCTCGGACTTCAAGGTCGCGGATGCCGTCGATGAAAGTCTGCACCAGGTTCCCTACAATGAGCACAGGTACAGACTGGTACGCTTTTCGAACCAGCTTCTCCACCTCAAGGGCCCACTGCTGCAGGTTTTCGTTACTGCGTTGCACGCGATCTTTGAGCTGCGCACGAAAGACGTGTTCCAGGTGGGCATCGCCATATCTCGCCTCCAATGCCTCAAGGAGCTGCTCGTAAGTCACTTCCTTACCGAGCGCTTCCAAAACAGTTAAGGCCTGGTCGCGTAGGCCTAGGGTGAGAGCAGTCATGGCCTGACTTTTATTCCAGCCGTTCGCTTTCATGACAGCCTCGAACTGGATTTTGTAGGCCGACCAGGAAGAACTCCCGTCGAACGGCGGCACTTTGAATCCACGTAGCGAAGGTGTTGTAGCTACCACGGGGGCTGTGATTCCATCCCCAAGTTTGAGGTCGTCCAGCGTTTTCTTCACATCAGCCATCACGTTGTCAACCCGATTGTTCACTTGGTCGATTCGGGTTTCAGCTTCCGACAGGCGGTTGTCATGTTGAGCAACCCTATCCTTCACCTCCTTTATCTCTTTCCCGAAGGTAGCGTGAAGGTCCTTCCTGAGGAGCATCTGTTCTTCCATACCGCGCTGCAGCTGCTCTTCCAGCCGACGGGTCTGTTCCTCCTGTCGGCGGGCCTGTTCCTCCTGTCGGCGAGCCTGATCCTGCAGCATTATCATCAGAGCACCTAAGTCAGGTGCTGCAGATGCAGGAGCTGCTGACCGGCCAGCCTCCGTGGTTAGCAACTGGCCCTCCGACGTTTGCGGCGTTGCATTACCAAATCGTCTCTGGTCCGTCTCCTGTTGGCGTTGACTTCGGGTACGGATACCCTCCGTGTCGTCTTTAGGTAAAATCGGCATATTTGATCCCACTTCTGACACCAATTGTTACGAGCTTGGGGTTCGAGACAATTAAAAACTGCCGATTGAATTACCAAAATTGACACTTTAATTACACAACACTAATTATAATCTAAAATCACACTAATAATAAAACACAGTTCGCCGTTATTTCGCTTCGAAGTATTCTCTTGTATCGCCAATTCAATACTGCCTCGGTCGTGGTCTATACCGGCCTTATATAGGGCCTCAGATAGTTTCCAGAATCCTCTACTGTAGCGACATCTAGAATGTTCGAGTACATATCGGTCCCGAAATTTCTGGAAGGATCTCGACTCTCCTAGTTCTGCTACTCGACACTAGAGGGCGCTAGTGTAACTAGTGTTGCCATGTACAAGACATTAATAGTGGCGCGCAATGCTTTCATTTACTCGACACTAGAGGGCACTAGTGTAACTAGTGTTGCCATGTACAAGACATTAATAGTGGCGCGCAACAGTATGTAAATTGTATTCCTTTATATAGTACAATTTAATTTCTTATATATTAAGCCCTTAGGCACGAAAAATAATAAACAGGGCATGTTACCGTGACGCGGCCGCGGAGCGAATGAGGCTACGCGCGCTGCGCCACGACGTTTTATATTTATAGTACAGAGGCGGGGGGCAGGGTCCTCAGCTCAAAGTTGCTGAAAAACAACGTTTAAACTTTTAGTATATAGAAAAACTGTTATGTACGTATTAGTTTAATAAGTAGTTGTAAGAATGTTATATATTTATATATATATATATATATATATATATATATATATATATATATATATATTTTATATGTTATATATTTATATAGTCTGTTCATTAGTTTGTAAGAAATCTAACCAATAAATAAAGGCGCGGGGCTGAGGCAAGGGTCCACTGGCCAGCAACGGCCAAATCATATATAAGACCGACCAAGAACTCTTTCGCCACATTAGAAATGGAGTACGCATGCTCCCAGTACTCTGCGTCGGCCTCCTGGAAGAGGCCCGCCACCAATTCTGGCACCGGTTTGTCGGAGTCCTGTTACTACGACGAAACCGGGGATTCTTCGTTCACCACTGTGAACTCCATGCGCAGCGGTAAACGCGCCGCGAAAAACCGCACCCTCACTGTCTCAGCGGCCCCTGCCGCTCCTTCAAACTCCGCTGCCGCCTCTGCCCCCGCAACCCCCGCCGCTGCCTCGGCCCCACTTTTGTCAATAGACATACCCGCTCCGACCAAGCCAGCCTCTCGCTGTGCTCCAGTTCTTGCCAAGAAGCAAGTCCCGCCCCCTGTCTTCCTAAGAGACAAGGCTAAATTCACAGAACTCTCCAAAACCTGCTACAACGCAGGCATAAAATACGACCACGCCATCAACCTCGGGGAGGCTATTAAGATCATCCCCCAATCAATCGACGACTTCCGGCGTCTCACCAAGCTATTCTCAGCCGAACGAGTTTCTTATCATACGTACGCTCTCCCGGAAGAGCGCAAAGTCAGGGCCGTCATCCGCGGCGTCCCCTTCGAATTTTGCAACGAGGAAATCCTTGAGGACCTTAAGTCCCAAGGTTTCCCTGTAGAAGCTGTGCACAAAATGCACAGTAGAACGGGCCAGAGGTTCTCTCTTGCCCTAGTAATTTTAACCAACGTGCGGAAGGCGAAAGCCATCTTCCGGCAGGTACGCACAGTGTCTCCACATAGGCGCAGGTTCCCGGCGCAGTGCCACCGCTGCCAGCTGTATGGTCATGCGGCGGCCAACTGCTCCGCCCCACCCAGGTACGTTAAGTGCCTTGAACCTCACAACACTAAAGAGTATCCTCGGCCCATAGACGCCGAATCCCCACCCGCGTGTGTCCTGTGTAAACAAACAGGCCACCCGGCTAACTACAGAGGCTGCCCTTGCGCACCTCATCCTCGCCCCAGTAGGCAAGCTCCACCGCCGTTCAATGACCGCTCATTCCCGGCTCTTTAGCAACGGATGCCCCGTCAGGGCCTTTCTCAGCCCACCCAGGGCTTATCTCGGCCCTCTCAGGGTCCCCCTATGCTCCCTCAGGGCACTATTCGGCCCCCTCCGGGGTTCTCTCAGCCTATGCAGCCTCTAGTCTTTCCCTGGGGCCCCAAAAAGGCAGACCCACCGCGGACATCCTCCGCCCCACAACAATCACAACCCTCAATGGCTGATGACCTAAAAATGGTGTATTCCGCTATTAGGAACATCAACGTTGAAGAAATCGCAGTGTTAGCACGCAAATTGCGCGCTGCGAGGTCCCCTCAGGACCGTCTCCTCGCTCTTGCAGAGCATCATAATCTTTTGTGCTCGTTGTAAGTTAAGTTAACTTAATTAACTTAACTCACAATGACAGAGCAGTTTGCTCTACCAAAGTCTCACGGTCGTCAAACCTAAGAGTTTTTCGCTTGTATCCTTTAACATTCGCGGTTTGCGAAATAACCTCCCAGAGCTTAGCTCTTTCTTCGAAATCGTGAAACCGATTTCCTCCTCCTACAGGAAACTAATCTCAATACTTAGGACACTAAAGGCCTTTCCATCAAAAACTTCTCTCTTCTACGTAATGACAGACCCGACCGCCGAGGCGGCGGTACGGCCATTTATTACAACAGACACTTCACTGCTCTACCATTTCTACTCCTCAACTTTCAAACATGGAAGCCACAGTATGCAGGTTAGCTATGACTGGACATCAGTCCATCTTCATAGCCTCCTGTTACATCCCTTCAAAAACCCTTCCCCTCAAAAAAGATTTTGAGGCTATTTTATCTCTAGGCAATTCAGTCATTATGTTTGGAGATTTTAACTCCAAGCATACTGAATGGACATGCCGTACTACTTCACGTAGTGGCAGGATACTGCTCAATATCATGCAGTCTCTTGACCTTACCGTCCACAGTCCCCTCGGTGCTACTCACTATCCCGATATCACCGATTACGCTCCCGACGTGCTAGATTTTGCACTATTCAAAAGTGTTTCCCTCAACCTCAGGGCAATCGAGACATTAGACGATCTAGGATCCGACCACAGACCGGTCTCCCTCATTCTTGGCCATCAACCACCCCCCTCAACACCCTCTACTAAAACCTTCACAAATTGGAAGGGCTTCAAGGAGTCCCTAGCGAAAGCTCTGGACTCACAGGACTCCCTCATCTCCCTATCGTCGGACTTAGACAGTCCCGAAAAAATCGACAGCGCGGTCGACTCACTCTCCACCCTTATTAAAACCTCCCTTAAGGAGAATGAAAGGGTCGTCCCGGTTGTTAATAATAATGGGCTTCCCCTGCATATTAGCAACCTATTAAAAGCCAAAAAAGCTGATTTCCGGAGAGCAGCAAAATATCCCACGCCCGAATATAGGCGCACGGCCAATCGTCTTCAACGAGAACTCCGTTTCCGCCTCTCTGAATTTCGAGACCTCGAAAAGAGTAAGCTTATGGAGAATATCTCTCCCTCTCATAGAGCGTACTATCAGATGGCAAGAGCTCTCCGTATAAACGCTATCTCCCACACTCCCCCTCTCTCCCGTCCCGACGGTACCATAGCCTTCGAGGACGAGGAAAAGGCTGAGTGCTTTGTAGACAGCATTGCCGCTCAATGCTCTCCTAGCTCTCAACCCGTCGACCCCTCACACGTCCAGGCAGTGGAGGATGAGGTCCGCCGCCGGAACTCACCCCCTACAGCCTCCGAACCTATCTCTGTGTCCAATGATGAGATTTCATCCCTCATCAAAGGACTTAAGCCTAAAAAGGCTCCGGGCGCTGATGGCATATCCAACCAAGCCCTAAAACACTTTCCTGAGCAGGTGCTAACCCTTTTATCTATTATCTTCAATGCCTGCTTCAACCTTAGTAACTTTCCCACTACGTGGAAAGAGGCAACTGTGATTGGTATTCCCAAGCCAGGCAAGCCTCTCAACCTCCCCTCCAGTCATCGCCCCATTAGCCTGCTGAAGGCCATGGGCAAGCTCTTCTAAAGAGTCATCCAAACTCGCATAAGGCGCCATCTGTTTCCCACAGAAGGTGACCCTCATATCATCCCCCATCAATTCGGTTTCCGAGCGAAACACTCTTGGCCCCAACAAGTTCACCGTATTGTGGAATATATCCTCAGCGGTTTTTATCCTCGTCGTCATAAGACCATCGCGGTCTTTTTCGACATAGCTAAAGCCTTTGATAGAGTCTGGCATGAAGGCCTTATCTACAAATTATACAAAATAGGTCTCCCCGATCGTCTAGTACGTCTCGTGGCCTCTTATCTAAAGCATCGTACCTTTCGTTTTAGACACGAAGGCACGCTATCTTCTCAGCGCCCCATCAAAGCTCGTGTCCCTCAGGGCTCAGTACTTGCTCCTCTCCTGTACACTTTGTTCACCAACGACATTCCCATCCCGTCGAAAGGTGTTCAGCTCTCCCTCTTCGCAGATGACACTGCCCTATACTGTAAAGGTATCTCGCTACCTTTCATACGGAACAAGATCCAAAAGTCAGTTGATGACCTAGGAGGAGCTTGGCTCAAAAAATGGCGCATCGATGTGAACCCGGAGAAGAGCTCCGCCGTTCACTTCGATTATAAACGACGCCGACTCAAAAACACTCCACCAATACGTATGCTACGGACCCCTGTCCCCTGGCATACGACTGCCAAATATTTAGGCGTCACCCTTGACACGAGGCTCACTTTCAGGTCCCACGTCAAAAGAGTAACCCGTCACGCACGTTTTTACCTGGGTAGGCTCAACAGTATGTTGGGCCGACACAGTAAAATGTCCATCAGAAACAAGCGTACCCTTTATAAGGTCTGTATACGACCAGTCATATCCTACGCGGGCCCCATATTTGCCCACGCTGACCCTAAAATTATTAATGAACTCCAAGTAGTTCAAAACCTCTTCTGTCGTCTAGCTACGAACGCACCTTGGTACGTCCGTAATGCCGACCTTCATCGGGACTTAGAGCTCCCTACAATCCAACAATTCCTTAAAAAACTCTCTGAGAACTTCTTCAAAGCCTCAGAGTCGCATTCCAATCATTTTATTCGTGAGGCAGCTAATTATGCAGCCCCACTCCCCTTCCGCTATAGCGTCCGCAGGCCGAGGAACTCCCTCTCGGACCTGCCTAATAAACTTTCAAAGGACCTGAACTGCCTCCTGGCGGCTCAGGCCAACTCTAATTAAGTTTTTTAAATAAAACTAATTTTACGGATTTTATCGCGTATATTAACTTATTTTTAACTTATTTTTATATTCCCGACGTTTCGGGTGCTTTCCAGCACCCGTGGTCACTGGGGACTGAGTTGTTTGACGTCCTGCTGTCATAGTTAGCCCGGCTACCTTCAGTTTTTTAATATTAATTTTTGGTTCGATTTACGCAGAATGAGCTTACAGTATCTTGAAGTCTAGCAGTGGTATAGTTGGGTTTGGATTTGATTTTATTAACTATGGGATCCCAAGCAGATGGCAGCACCCATCCATCTTCTCTATTGAAATTAGGATGTTTTTTAATTTCAATAGCCTCGCGAATCATCCTTGGGAGGAATCGGTGTTCTTTTGCGAGGATTTGTGGTCTATCAAATCTAATGTAATGACGGGGACGATCCTGAACATGTTCACAAACTGCAGACTTCCCGATACGTCGGTGCTTCACGTCAACTATATGTTCTTTAACGCGGGTTTTAATAGATCTTTTTGTTTGTCCTATGTACGAGAGACCACATTCACAATCCAGCTTGTACACTCCTGCATCTTGTAGAGGGATATGACACTTGACGGATGGTAAAAGTTGACCAATCTTCTTCAGCGGCTTGAAGTACGTTTTAATGGAAGCTCGCTTCAAGATGTAGCCAACCTTGTCTGTGACTGCTCTGACATAGGGTAGTACAGCAGGCACACGCTCGACTGTGGCTTGCTTCACTCGGTCACTATGACGTAGGCGCGGGACCCGAAGCTTGTTGTCTTGCAGTACTTGGTCGACGTGCTGAAGCTCGGCGGCCAGATGTTTTCTGTCACAGATCCCTCGTGCTCTCTGAAACAAAGATTTTCCCACGGTAGCTAACTGTGAAGGATGATGGTGAGATTCACCATTTAAATATCGGTTGGTATGGGTATTTTTTCTGTACACAGTATGACCAATAGTGTTATCAGGATTTCGGATGACTAAAACATCTAGAAAAGCTAAAGTATTGTTTGCCTCTAACTCCATTGTGAATTGTATTTTAGGGTTTATGGAATTAAGGTGGTTTAAAAATGCAGTTACTTTGTCAGATGGTAAAATTGTGAAAGTATCGTCTACGTACCGCTTGTAGAATCTTGGATTTACAGGAGAAGTAAGAAGGGTTTTCTCCTCAAAGTCCTCCATGAATATGTCGGCGACTACGGGAGATACAGGTGAGCCCATTGCCACTCCATCTACTTGCATGTAGAACTCTTCTTTCCACAATAAATAGCCAGATGTGAGGCAGTGTTTGAGTAATACTGCATATTCTGTAGGCATGTTGTTATCTTCTAGCTTTCTAGTAACAATTGAGATGAAGTCTTCAATAGGTAGGCATGTGAATAGTGACTGAACATCAAAACTGACCATAGTTTCATTGTCAGCGAGATGTAGGTCTTTAATCTCACTAACAAATTGGTATGAATCCTTTGTGTGTGCTCTGGTATGTCCTCTTAGTGGTGACAGTATTTTTGCCAAGTGTTGAGCCAACTTATAAGTTGTTGAATCGATCTGGCTTACTATAGGACGTAGTGGAGCGTTTGGTTTGTGTATTTTCGGTAACCCATACAACCTCGGTGGTTTGGCACATGATGGTATTGTCGAATTCACGTCAAGATCTAATTTTTCGGAGTATTTCTTTATTAAATCAGTAGTTGTTTTGAGTGTATTAGTTGTAGGGTCTATTTTGACCTTTTTGTATGTACTTAGGTCCGATAAAAGTTGTTGTATTTTGAAATTATACTCTGACGTGTCCATTATTACCGTAGCATTTCCTTTATCCGCGCGGAGAATCGTGAGCTCTGGTCTGTTGCGTAAGTTGTACATAGTTTAAAAAAAAAAATTAACTATCAAATCAAATGCCAAACATCCATGTCAACGTAGAAACGAAACGCAACAACCGTTGACCACAGACGCAAACAATAAACAACGCACGGTCTATAATTTGTCAAAAGAAATACTGGACGAACCTACAATAAAAGTATTGTCGAAAGGCTTAAAAAAGCGTTGTACCATCATGTGCCAAACCACCGAGGTTGTATGGGTTACCGAAAATACACAAACCAAACGCTCCACTACGTCCTATAGTAAGCCAGATCGATTCACCAACTTATAAGTTGGCTCAACACTTGGCAAAAATACTGTCACCACTAAGAGGACATACCAGAGCACACACAAAGGATTCATACCAATTTGTTAGTGAGATTAAAGACCTACATCTCGCTGACAATGAAACTATGGTCAGTTTTGATGTTCAGTCACTATTCACATGCCTACCTATTGAAGACTGCATCTCAATTGTTACTAGAAAGCTAGAAGATAACAACATGCCTACAGAATATGCAGTATTACTCAAACACTGCCTCACATCTGGCTATTTATTGTGGAAAGAAGAGTTCTACATGCAAGTAGATGGAGTGGCAATGGGCTCACCTGTATCTCCCGTAGTCGCCGACATATTCATGGAGGACTTTGAGGAGAAAGCCCTTCTTACTTCTCCTGTAAATCCAAGATTCTACAAGCGGTACGTAGACGATACTTTCACAATTTTACCATCTGACAAAGTAACTGCATTTTTAAACCACCTTAATTCCATAAACCCTAAAATACAATTCACAATGGAGTTAGAGGCAAACAATACTTTAGCTTTTCTAGATGTTTTAGTCATCCGAAATCCTGATAACACTATTGGTCATACTGTGTACAGAAAAAATACCCATACCAACCGATATTTAAATGGTGAATCTCACCATCATCCTTCATAGTTAGCTACCGTGGGAAAATCTTTGTTTCAGAGAGCACGAGGGATCTGTGACAGAAAACATCTGGCCGCCGAGCTTCAGCACGTCGACCAAGTACTGCAAGACAACAAGATTCGGGTCCCGCGCCTACGTCACAGTGACCGAGTGAAGCCAGCCACAGTCGAGCGTGTGCCTGCTGTACTACCCTATGTCAGAGCAGTCACAGACAAGGTTGGCTACATCTTGAAGCGAGCTTCCATTAAAACGTACTTCAAGCCGCTGAAGAAGATTGGTCAACTTTTACCATCCGTCAAGTGTCATATCCCTCTACAAGATGCAGGAGTGTACAAGCTGGATTGTGAATGTGGTCTCTCGTACATAGGACAAACAAAAAGATCTATTAAAACCCGCGTTAAAGAACATATAGTTGACGTGAAGCACCGACGTATCGGGAAGTCTGCAGTTTGTGAACATGTTCAGGATCGTCCCCGTCATTACATTAGATTTGATAGACCACAAATCCTCGCAAAAGAACACCGATTCCTCCCAAGGATGATTCGCGAGGCTATTGAAATTAAAAAACATCCTAATTTCAATAGAGAAGATGGATGGGTGCTGCCATCTGCTTGGGATCCCATAATTAATAAAATCAAATCCAAACCCAAGTATACCACTGCTAGACTTCAAGATACTGTAAGCTCATTCTGCGTAAATCGAACCAAAAATTAATATTAAAAAACTGAAGGTAGCCGGGCTAACTATGACAGCAGGACGTCAAACAACTCAGTCCCCCGTGACCACGGGTGCTGGAAAGCACCCGAAACGTCGGGAATATAAAATTAAGTTAAAAATAAGTTAATATACGCGATAAAATTCGTAAAATTAGTTTTATTTAAAAATGTGTAGTGTTCGCGTAAATATAAGAAATCATTATCTAATTAAGTTATTCATAATTAATTTGCCTTCGTAGGCACTCCCTCAGCGGCTAATAGCCGCCTGCGCCCTCTTTTCCCAAAAGAGGGTCGCTTCCGATACGGCATAAGAAGCTTTAAACAGCTGGTTGCCAGTCCCCAAAGGCGGTTTTAGAGGGTATCACTTAGGTTCCCCGGTTAGCAGTGAGTCCCTCATAACCACGATAGACCAGCTGTCGTGGTATGCGTAATGCATTTCCGCCTCCCTACATAAAGGGTAGCCCTTTTACAATTGCTTCGGGCGCAAAAAAAAAAGAACGGTCGGCAGTCACTCTCCAGCCACCGAAAAGAAGACAGCAAGAAAAGAAAAAGTAAAAGTTCCTCCTCACCGCCGCTTGCCTCCAGTTTAAGCAAGACCAGCGCGTTTTTATTCATTTTTCGAACGGCGTTACGGCGATCCGTAACAATAATCAAAATGCAGATGCGTCGTAACTGCTCGTTACTAGTGAAAAAGGTCTTCGTCACTCACCATACGAAACATAGGATAGCGTTATATCACGTTAATATTAAAGGAACATGGACCTTCAGTCGAGTAAACCAATACGAGCTGTAACCTTGCTTCAGCGTGGCTCTATCACGTACTCGTACCACATAAAAATGTTTCTTACAATAATTTTTCTCTGTTTTTTTTTGTAGATTAAGCGTGACAAACGAGCACACAGTACACCTGATGGTAAGTGGTTGATGTGGCCCATAGACATCTACATCTATCTTCTGCAGATGTGTTTTCAGCCGTGAGGACTAAGATGAAATGCCTCTTTTCCAGTAAAAAGGGCCTCCGGTTCTCTACACTCACCATACGGAACACAGCTGTATTAAGCTGTTATTTTATGCTATATGTTGTAACACTAATATATTCGTTCATCTTGTAACTTAATTCAACAGTAAATTAATATTACAGACTGTATACGTCCCACTCCTTGGCACAGGCCTCCTCTCATTATTCTGAGAAGATTTAAGGACAAGGGAATGTCCACCTCGCTGTCCCAATGCGTGTTGACGACACTTCACATGTGTTCGAAACATCGTCAAGAAATCTGCATGTCTGAGAATTTAAAATATATTTCGAAGACTTTACCAGTGGAAATAATTATTTTCATATCCATGAAAAAGAATTAGATAATTCTAAAGCCTATTTTTTGCCTAAATATTTTTCTAATAGCAGTTGCAATAGCAGTTGTGTTAATAATAAAGGATTCAAATGGCGAATTTAATACCTGAATTCACTTAATACATTATTGTTTGTGGTTTTTTTTTTTCTATTTTTTTGCTATGTTTTAGTATATTTGTCACTGGGTTTCAAACAATTCATATAATTATAAATAACACTTATTAGCTGACTTTTATAATTTGATAGCAGTTATAGTACAAATAATAAATACATAAATTATCATTGCGAGGACTTCATTCAATATTTTCCCGACTCAAGAGAAATGTCAAGTGGGGGCACGAATAGGTTCTGAAACTAATTCAAAAGAATTAAACAGAGATGCTCTTAGAGTAAACATTCTTATGTATACTCAAGGAGATGCTTGTTCAAAATATTTTTTATAGAATAAGGGTGATAAACGAGCTCACAGTTCACACGATGTTAAGTGGATACTGTGGCCCATAGACACATTTATCCTCCATTACAATTTAAAATGCAGATGCGTTGTCATCCCTGAGAACTAAGATGAAATGCCCCGAATCTAGTAAAAAGGGTCTCCGGTTCCTTACACTCAACATACGCGCATTGAGCTGTTATTTTACGTTGATATTCTATGAGAGCGTGGTCCTTCTCCATTGTCTCTCCATCGCTCCAATGGAGCCGACCCATTCGTACAACATAACATGGCTCCAGCGTGGCTCTATCACGTTTAAAAATAATAGGTTTAAATGGTGATATGGTAGCCGGCTAGGAGTCAAATTTTGCACGGAGTAAGTGCTAGCCTAGAAAATAAGGTAGGAGTTATCAAAACCAATGAACTTCAATTGCGGTATACGATAACGTGTTCAAAGAATTTTCAGGTTAGACGTACATAGGAATAACACTTCCTTTTTCAATCCTTTTTTCAAAATGTGCCGTGATTACGATGAGATTAAGCGTAGTAACGTACATCTAGATATATTCGACAGTAGCCTTGTTAGATTTAAAATAAATTTACGTGTTTCACTTAACTTTTATTATATTTTATCTTTTATTTTATTACGACTAAGTCTCTAATGCATTTATATTATTATCCTGTGTACACTTTTTGGGATTGTAGTTTAGATCAACAACATAGTACTTTTAATTGTAAAACTTTATATGACTACTGTATGTTTGTGTACCTTATACAATAAAATAAATAATTGTTCTTGGTTTGAACTTTTGTCTTTATGGCTAAAATGAGGTGATAAAGTTTGTTTTAAAAATAATATAACATACGTATAACTTATTTGAAACTCGATACAATTACGTTACAAACACGAAAAATTCATGCTCGTCGTAAGTAAAACTAACTAATGGGGTTCCAGAACTTCCATATTATATTTTTTTATTATAGGATAAGGGTGACAAACGAGCACATAGTCCACCTGATGGTAAGTGGTCGCTGTGGCCCATAGACATCTACATCTATCTTCGATTAAGAGTCAAAATGCAGATGCGTTGTCACCCGTGAGGACTAAGATGGAATGCCTCGTTTCCAGTAAAAAGGGTCTCCGGTTCTCTACACTCACCATACGAAACACAGCAGCGTTTTACGCTGGTATTCTGTGAGAGCGTGGTCCTTCCCCGGTCGAGCCGACCCATTCGTGCTACAACCATAATATAGATGCAGCATGGCTCTACCACGTAAATACCTAATACTACTAAAATAAACAGGTTTTTACAATGGTATATTTGATTCAGTTGGTTTTTTTAGTCCATTTACAAAAGATTAATTGAAAAGATTTCATCTTTCATCAAGTTAACGCCAGACCACACACATATATGGCAACTTGGCAAAAATTGAGGGAGCTTGCTTGGGAAGTGTTAAAACATCCACTATATTATAGTCCTGACCTTGCAACCTCAAATTTTCACCTGTTTCGGTCTCTTCAGAATTCTTTGGGTAGTGTTAGGTTAACATCAAGAGAGAACTGTCAAAACTACTTGACGCGTCTGCCACCACAATGCTCGTACGTTTTTTTTTTTTCATTATTTAATTATTTAAAATCTTGGAACCTAGGAACGTTCTAATATTAATAAAATTGCTTAGTTATTCTGCCGTTATAAGAGCTCGAGCAAACAAATTTATTTAAAATAAAAGAAAAACATATACATGGCCTCAATCTTTCATAAATTATTCTTTAAAAATAAAAATAATGTTTGTAATAGGAAACAGTGGACTGCGTATAAATGATGATTTCGTCAATAATCAGACCGCATACTAAACATTATATTTAACCAGATTATACCTGAGACTTCGGCGCGTAACAATTGTGCGTGTCAGCTCCGACGCGTGACTGAAGTTTACCCTTGAAAAACTTAACTCTTAAAATATGTACAAGAGGTAAAGAAAGTAAATGAACCCATATATTTATTTAAATTGATTTTAAATAAAACTGTTTTTACGGATTTTATCGTGTTTTAATTAAATAAAAAAATCAAACTCGATAAAAATAATTTTATACAATGTGTAACTAGTGTTCGCGTAAATATGATAAATCATTATATTGATTTGATTAAATATATTACATAAATTATGTTACAAAACAATATATGACTATTCATTTCGCGCTATGAGATGCGCAGAGAAGCGCAGAGGAAAACCATAACGGCTTCACTTTTTCTTAACGCTTGACTTTACTACCAATCTATTTTTCATACCGTGCGGTTTATATGAAACAATTTCTAAGGAGTAAACTTCAATACATTACATACAATTAGATACACATTATTATAATAGTGTTCTTTGTGCAAGTAGTTGAACTATCTTGAACTCTGTTTTTTTTATGCTATTACCTAGAAAACTATGTTTAAAATAAAAATTGAAGACCTTTTCACGCAAAAAGATCTTATCACCTTATTCTTTAACACTAATAGTTTCAATGTAAAATTTTGTTGAAGTAAAAAAAGGTGTTTAAATCGATTATGCGTCAAAAATTCAGAGACAGATAAAGATAGATCGAAGAACACTAACGTATTTGTACATATTTTGTGTACTAAAAAAATCCTGCATGTTTTCCTGATAAGATATAGTCGCAGTGATTTCTGGCATTACTCTATCTGTTATTGAAGTTTCATCACATTCGGTTCAGACATTCCGAACATTGACCCGGTCAGAGAGACAAACAAAATTTTGAATATGGTTATCAAAGTCTTAACCATCATTACAGCCCTTCACAAGTCCATTGCTAAACATAGACCTCCCCAAAGAATGCCACAAAGCACCATTTTGAGCCACCTACATCCATTACTGCATGTCTTACCAGATCGTCACTCTATTTAGTCTACCCTACACTTCACCTACTGGTACGAGGCTGGCACCCGAGAACCTTTCTTCCCCATCGAAGCTATAAGGCCGGCCCATTGCCACTTCAGCTTACTAATCCATTGGACTACGTCAGCTACTCTAGTTCTATTGCGGATATATCTCTAAGTCTTAATATCATCAAAATAAAACAACATGTAAAAAAAACCAGAGCTTAATGGAAGTCAGTTATTTTGGTATTACAGACAGCCACTTCAATTTTATATGTATCTATGTACTATATACATAAAGTAAAATATTAATAATCCAAATGGTAAAAGTTAACCGAAATAAAAATACAAACGTAAAATAGCAGCTTAATGTTGCTGTATTTCGTATGGTTAGTGCAAAGAACTGGAGACCCATTTTACTGGAAATGAGGCAATCCATCTTAGTCCTACTGCATTATGATCCTAAGCTGAGGATAGACCAAAGAGTATAGTAACTGGTTGAAAATGGTAAATGGACTGTAATTTGCATAGACGCTGGCTGATTCTACTCGATACCGTTAACTAGACAATATTACTAAGGTCGGACGTACCTGAATATACGAAGGCGGATGCTCCTGCTCTCGTGCGCTTCTTCGGGGATCCCAGCTACACGGATTTCGGTCACTCACGATTATCCAATTCTAGGAATAACTTGCGGCGGAACATATATTAGGGAGCAGCGAAAAAACGTGCCATTTCTCACGACGCGCGGCGTTGACAGTATGTGATCACGTGACGGGAAGATGTCCATAATTTTAACGGACCAATAGTACGCAAGAATCACATCGACCCGCGAAATACACGGACATCCAAACCAAAGTAACATTGGTGTAACAGTTGCGAGTATTCAGAGCAAAATAAACAAAGAAATTTCGGCTGCTTATTAAACTAGCCGAACCATTCCTCCCGGCCTTGAAAGGGAAGCTTTCAAAGGTGTAATCATCTTTATCGACCAAATTAATTTATTCTCACTTCCATGAACCTTATTACAACATACTAAAGAATGTTTGTTAACTACTTATATCTACTTAATCCCACTAACTTATCTATGACTTATTATCTAGAGGCTAATCTACCCTTTACCTAAATAATTTGTGAATTTTACTGAGTTGGTAATGGACACAATTTAACCACTGGTCTTTGGTAAGTACCGTGCTTAGTCCTTACCATTGCTACACGTATAACGTCGTCCTTACCTTTAAAGGTTTGTGTTATAATGCCTAAGGGCCAATGTAAGGGCGTGATGCTATCCTGTATTACTACAACAACCGTTCCTTCCTTAACTGGGAAGGATGGTGAGTTCCACTTCTGGCGGGCTTGTAGGCTATGAAGATATTCTCTCCTCCATCGCATCCAGAATGACTGTACCAACTTGTCTAAGAGTTCATATCGAGTTAGAAGATGCGGAATCGAATCATCGATATCAGGTGCTGGCAGGAAATCAAGCGGGACGGTATGTAAAAAATGAGCTGGCGTCAAAGCTGCTGGATCTGAAGGATCAGAGCTGAGAACTGTAAGTGGTCGTGAATTCAATATGGATTCAATCTGGCTTAAAACTGTTTGAAGCTCCTCAAAGGTTAGAATTTGTTGGCCGATGACCCTATATAAATGGGTTTTTATGCACTTGATGTTACTTTCCCGGCAACCACCGAAGTGTGGAGCATTAGGAGGAATCAGTTTCCATTGGATACGACTTTCTGCTAACTGCTTTTCCCACACTGGTTTATATTCATTCTTTAGAAAAGCGTACAAATCGCGAAGATAAGATCGGGCACCAATAAAATTAGTTCCGTTATCGGTATAAAAACATTGAACCGATCCCCGTCTAGCTAGGAATCGTTTCATGGCTGCCAAGAAGCAAGCTGTGCTGAGATCGCTTGCGAGCTCAATATGCACCGCTCGTGTAGTAAGGCATGTAAACAAGCAGATGTAAGCCTTACGGCTTTTTATACCCTTACCACGATATGGTGTTACTAGGACTGGGCCGGCATAATCGCATCCAGTATGGACGAAGGCTTTGACAACCGCTCTCACTCGAGGTTCAGGGAGGTCAGCCATCATAGGGAACCCACGTTGAGGCTTAGATCGAAAACATACGTTGCATTTAGATATAATGGCTCTAATTGCACGTCTAGCAGATAGTATCCAGTATTTAACACGGAGTACAGAAGATAGCAACCCTGGTCCTGTATGTAAATATTTGCAGTGGTATGAGCGTATGAGCAAGTCTACCACATGATCCTTACAAGGAAGGAGAATAGGATGTTTAAAATCAAAACTCTCCTCTGAGTTTGCCAAACGGCCACCTACGCGTAATACGCCATCCTTAAGAAATGGGTTTAATTTTTTAATAGATGGAGAACGACATCCCCCTTTCTCTAAACGTTGAAGGTCATCACTAAAATGTATTGACTGTATTACCTTCATAATTTCTAATTCCGTAAATTCCAAATCTGACTCAACTATGGGTCCCAGAGGTAGCTTCCTTATAAACTTGTATATGTAGCTTGCCACGTTAAGGAACCGTTGCCACGAAGAGTAATTACGTGCTAGCTTATAAAGAAAAGGTTCTTCGATTGGTTTTATTATTACTAGGGAAATAGACTTAAGCTCCGGCGCGTCGGAAGATTCCTTTGGCACAAATGTTTTTATTGGCCATTCGGTTTTTTGTAAATGGGCCCAAGGAGGCCCCCGTAGCCACAGGGGGTGATTCATAAGTTGTGTAGGAGTTAATCCACGGGACAAACAATCGCACGGGTTTTCGTTACCCTTGATGTGGTAAAAGTGATCCGATGGTAAGTTGTCCTGGATTTTGGAGACTCTATTGGCAACAAACGTGTGCCATCGGTGCGGAGAAGAGTGAATCCAATTTAACACTACGGTCGAGTCTGAAAATGCTAACACCGAATCAATTGGGTATCTACTCGAATATATTTCAAAAACCTTTTTTATTAATTTAGAAAGCAACAAGGCTGCACATAATTCCAGACGTGCTAATGAAACAACCTTCAAGGGCGCAACCTTTGACTTTGCGCATGACAAAATGACAGTTGTCTGAATTTGTTTGACGTCTACTCGAATATAAACTGCGGCGCCATAAGCCTTTTCACTCGCGTCAGCGAAACCCAGAATTGTCACCGAACAGCCATGAACCACTCCAAGGTGCCGAGGAAATTTCATCTGGGCAAGCAGGGGAAGTTCCCGTCGGAATTCATTCCACAGTCGTGTAATTCGTTGTGGGGGATCAGCGTCCCAGTCTATTTTAGCAATCCAAAGCTCCTTGATTAAAAGCTTGGCATACAAAATTACAGGTGCTACCAGGCCCAAAACATCAAACAAACGTGCGACAGAGGACAAAATGCTTCTCTTAGTGCAAGGGCGATCATCTGAAATTACCTTGAAGGCGAACTCATCATCATGAGGACGCCAGTAAAGACCTAATATTTTCAAGGTATCGTCCTTGTGAAATTCGACATTTTGCGACAAGCGATAATCTTCAGGAATATATTCAAGTACACTTGTGCTATTGCTACTCCATTTGACTAGATCGAAGCCCCCAGCCTTAAATAGCCCGATTAACTCTTGAAAGGCAGAAATAGCTCGATCGGAATTCATCAGTGAGCTAGCTATATCGTCCATGTAAAGATCTCTCTGCACGACTTCTTTACCTATAGGAAAACGGTGACCCTCATCCTGTACTAGTTGCGAGACAGTGCGAAGAGCTAAAAATGGGCTACACTTTAGTCCAAAGGCTACTCTATTGAATTCTAATGATTTTATTGGAATTTGAATATCTGAACCACCTCCTAAATTGTCATTCCGACTGAAGCGATATAAGATACGCTGAAAACGTCGATCCTGCTTACGGACGCCTATCCTAAGATACATCTGCCTCACGTCAGCTGTGATGGCAACAGGTAATAGTCTCATATTCATTAGGATTGTAAAAAGGTCGCGTTGAAGATTGGGACCGGCATATAAAAGATCATTTAAAGAAAATCCGCTACTAGACTTAGCACTTGCATCCAGGACAGGTCGAATCCGTGTCGATAATTTATCTTCCCTAAGAACAGCGTGGTGGGGCATGTAAAAGTGCAGAGGATCTTTATCGGCTGTATCAATAGGAGACAAATAACCTTGATATATATAATCCTTGATTACACTATCGTACGCCTCTCTTAGAGCGGGCTGAGCAGTAAACCTACGCTCTAAATGCAAAAATCTACGCCCAGCAACTTTCAAAGAATTACCAAGAAGATCTGGACTGAATTTGAAAGGTAATGCTACTTCGTAGCGTCCGGAAGTAGCACGCGTGACAGTCTTGCTATAATTTTCTTCGCATATTTTATCATCAGCACTAAAGATATGCTTAGGATCAATTTCGTCGAGTTCCCACATTTTCCTAACTAGAGTCTCGACCTCAGATGTTGAAATAGCATGAAAAGCTACGACTGCTGGGGCTTGAGCCTGGATAACCGCTGGAGCATCTCCTAGAACGATGTATCCTAAAACGGTCTCAAGCGCATCCGGAGAACCGGGTTCCCCGATAATTTTACCAGGTCGTAGCATCTCTGCAAAAAGACTAACACCGATTAATAAATCTATTTCTCCTGGCATACCCCAGCCATCGTCCGCCATGGGAATACTACGTAGATTTTCAAGGAATCTAGTATCGATATTACACGTTGGTATATTACTAGTGATTCGATTTAACACTAGAGCCTGAATATTAAATTTTGTATTATTGAATCGAGATCGAAAAGAAATATTTGCCGCCCCCTTGACTATCTGTGATGAGCCACCTATTCCCTTCACCGTTACAGGCGAATTAGATTCGACCTTTAGCTGTAGTTTTGAACAACATTTTGTTGTTATATAATGTTTCTGGGAACCAGGATCCAGTAAACATCTAACTATTACATCGCGACCATCGCGACCGGTGGCATAAACCTTTGCGGTTGCGAGAACTTGCGTTGTTGATGATGAATCGCATTTTGTAGAAGACAACGAGCAATACGACACTTCTGGATTTCCTTCTCCAACCAAATAACCGTCACGCACTTGATCGGAGGAGGACTCTTCTTCAAGTTCTAGTGAGCTCAGTATTTCACTTGTATCATGTTCCTCGTTCACGGCTACAGTGGCGGTGCAAGACTGCGCCGCAAATGGTTCATTTCCAAAATGAAGCAACGTGTGATGCCTGGCATTACACTTGCGACAAGAAGTGTTTGAGTTGCAATAAAAAGAGGTATGTTGGTTACTCAAACAATTAACGCAGTAACGATTGTCCTTAACGAATTTAAATTTGTCGGCAGCCGAAAGGTTAGCAAAGGGTTTACATGCATAGAGATGCGTATGCGCCGTGTTGTTGCAAAGCTTACATGGCCTAGTACGACCTTGGGTCTGCTGCGTGGAGACTAAGACGCGTGGCGGCACGGTTAAAGCCCGTGAGCTAGATGGGCGACTACCAGAGTTGGGATGCGGTGCCATGGAACTGCCACGAGTTTGTGATGAAGTGCTGGTTCGATACAAAATTTTTACCTGTTCTCGTAAGAACTTAACAAAATCGTCGTATTTAGGCATGTCCGTTTGACTACGAACTGTTGTTTCGAAACACTTCGCAGTATCGGAATCTACAAGCTTTAGGCCCATGTAAACAAAAATAAAGTCACTTAAATTATCTATATTAAGTTGTTTGAGTGCTGCGATCGTGGCCGCGTATTTATCTACCAAATTTTCTAAATTTATTGCAGAGGGACCGTTAATATTCTTTAATGCAAATAACTGATTTAGATATGTCGTAGCTAAAGCTCTGTTATCCTTGTATTTGTCTTGTAAAGTTTGCCAAATAATTACGTAATTATCTGCCGCCGGGATTATACCAGCACATATATGTTTTGCTTTTCCGGAAAGGTGGCTCATTAAATAGTGAATACGTTCCGAATCCGTTAACGTTTTATTTTCGTGTATAACACGTTTAAACGTTTCGTAAAAATAAGGAAAGTTTTGTAATTCACCATCGAAAATAGGCAATTCAATACGAGGAATCTTAATAGTATGTTCCTGATTAATTGCATGTGTGACGGCTTGCGATTGTGGGTTTGGTCTCTCCATACTATTCAGGATATCCTTAATAAAATAATATAAGTCGTCAAAAGCTGATAACGGCTGGTAATTAATACTATAATCGGGATCTACTTCCAAATTTAATAAATTTATATCATCAACCATAGTTACAAACTCTTTACGTAATTGATCGACGGCGCGAGCTTGTGATAAGAAATTATGCCGTGATTTTTCATCTGTTTTCGATGATAGTTGAAAGGTCTTATTTATTTGAGAGAAATACAATTGACGCTTAGCTTCTAACAATTTAATTTGCATAAGGCGTCTATCTTTTCCTGCACCCTTTTCCGTCATTGTAAATATATTTATTAGAACACGATTATATTACCCCAAAGTGAGTAAATTATCCTTGTTTTTACGAATTAAATGTAAATAAATTTTCATGCGTGATTGAAGAAATATAAATGAGCAGGTTAGTTAATAAGTATTTAAGTAATTTAACTGTATTTATAGTATACAAAGTTTGCGAACTCCACTAGAAATTCAAATCAGTTTTAATATATGTCATGCGCTGCATATGTACCAAACTAAGAAAAAGGTGCGATACGGTACTTAGATAAACTGCACAATGGCTGGCGGCGAGGCGCGGCGGTTATTTCTACCCACTAGGTAAATTAAATCGAACCGATTTAAATATTTACGGAGCGATATGATAATAATATTAAATGCGATTAAGTAAATTAAATGCGACAGCTGTCTAAAAGTCGATGCGATTAATAAGAATGTTTCTTAGTAATAAACATATAAAATCGATCTTGTAAACGGCTGTATGCGATGCGGAAAATACATCAATATTAAGTAGTATTTACAAGTCGACAACTAACAGTATAAATAGTCGACATCAACCCAAGTATGCCACAATAAGGTTCAGTATCAATTACGTCGAAGAGTCGAATCACAATCGGATTTACCTATTTAATAGTTCCAATCCGAATGTCATCCGGGGAGATGGACCAATTTTTGGTTGAAAATGGTAAATGGACTGTAATTTGCATAGACGCTGGCTGATTCTACTCGATACCGTTAACTAGACAATATTACTAAGGTCGGACGTACCTGAATATACGAAGGCGGATGCTCCTGCTCTCGTGCGCTTCTTCGGGGATCCCAGCTACACGGATTTCGGTCACTCACGATTATCCAATTCTAGGAATAACTTGCGGCGGAACATATATTAGGGAGCAGCGAAAAAACGTGCCATTTCTCACGACGCGCGGCGTTGACAGTATGTGATCACGTGACGGGAAGATGTCCATAATTTTAACGGACCAATAGTACGCAAGAATCACATCGACCCGCGAAATACACGGACATCCAAACCAAAGTAACATTGGTGTAACAGTTGCGAGTATTCAGAGCAAAATAAACAAAGAAATTTCGGCTGCTTATTAAACTAGCCGAACCAGTAACTGTCCTATACAGGAAAAGAGAGTCCACGTGCGAAATCATGGTAATTCATTACTATGTATTAGCGATGAGCGTTGAATCAACCGTTGATCTCCTGTCAACGTATTAACGATAACCGTTTATGAATCAACTAGTAGATAAATATAATTATTGTCTCTATCGGTTGTCTAGCCCGGTTGTTCGGGACAACGGTACAGCAGTAGATCTCTAAAAACCTATTCTTCAAACATCTTGCCGCTTAGATATGATATTATTATCCCCTTAAGCAATTTTATATAAAATTCTTTCACAAAGAACGTAATATAAAATAGACAAATTGTCTGTAGAGTGTAAAGGATTAAAGCAAACTCTTGGAAGATTTCTGCACTGTCTACCAGGCGGAGCTGCTGGCCATCTTCGAGGCAACAAATTACGCGCTTAGAGACTCGGCAATGTACTGCAACATATACAGCGATTCGAGGTCTGCACTGCAGACAGTTGTTCAGAACGTTACCTTCCACCCCTTAGCCGCAAATATTAGAAAAAACATTTCAAAAATTCAAAAACAAGGAAAATTAATTAAACTGCTCTGGGTTAAAGCACACGCGGGGTTGGAGGGGAATGAGAGGGCAGACGAACTAGCAAAGGAAGCCGCCTTAAAACTAAAAAGAAAACCTAACTACGATAAGTGTCCGATTTCATTCGTCAAACGACAGATTCGTCTTGACTCACTTGACGAATGGAATCGACGCTACATAGAAGGCGAAACGGCCTCTGTAACTAAAATATACTTCCCCAATGCAATAAGTGCCTACCCTATAATAAGGAAACTAAATATGGACCCGTTAATGGTGCAAATGATGACCGGACATGGCGGGTTCTCGGAATACTTGCATCGGTTCAAATGCAAGGAGAGCCCATCATGTGCCTGTGATCCAATGATGGAAGAAAGCGTATTGCACATCATAACAGAATGTCCCATCTATAGCAAAGAAAGAAATAATGTAGAAATAGAATTAGAAACTAAAATAGGAAAAGATAGTATATGTAAAATAATAGGAAGTAAGTGTACTAGAATAAGGTTCTTAAACTACTGTAAGCTTATAGCAAATAAGGTAGTAAATAAAAACAAATAAAAATAGCAATAAGGAAACTGTGACTTATATATAAGTATATAATGTAAACAGCTCCGCTAAATTAGTAGAAAAGTAGATTAAGATATAGCAATAAAAACAAAAGCAATAATTATATTAGACGTAAGTAAAATAAGAAAAAAGAACCGAATTTAAGATACATAGATACAAGTAAAAAGAGAAAAATGTCCCTGATCTCTCTCCGCATTTTATATTATTATATAGAGGTATTAATAAGCAAGAGCTATAATGTTATTACATATTTAGATTAAGAGTAGTAGGACTCCCGAATGAAAACCCGGAGTTCTCTACACCCCTTATAATATGAAGGACAATGAATTAAATAAAAAACAAGAAATTGAAGTCCGTGTTGAGCTGACAATGTCTCTGACCTCCATGTCAAAGGAAAGCAGCAAAACATACAAAAAAAAAAAAAAAAAAAAGCAAACTCCCCATATGAGTGGGTCCCATGTAATCAGTGGACTAAAGAATTGTATTGTGTTGTTGTGTGATCAAAGAGGTAAAAAAAACATTGTAATATTATTGCAAAATTCTCATCAAAAATAGTTTCAGTACATTATGCGATATTTTTTTTTTTTTTTTTTATAGGATAAGGGTGACAAACGAGCACACATTCCACCTGATGGTAAGTGGTTGCTGCGGCCCATAGACATCTACATCTATCCTCGCATGCGAATCAAAATGCAGATGCGTTGTCACCCGTGAGGACTAAGATGGAATGCCTCATTTCCAGTAAAAAGGGCCTCCGGCCACCTGCACTCACCAAGCGAAACACAGAGGTAAACCTCTACTTCACGCTGGTTTTCTGTGAGGTCGTGGTACTACCCCGGTTCGAGCCGGCCCATCCGTGCGACAGCAAAAGCCGCCGCGTGGCTCTACCACTGTAATGTGTACGACTGGTAATACAAAGTATACCAAGGGCTTACGAAGGTGCTTGTCAATGACAAGTGCCTCTTGGAAACGAGCCAAATGTTGAATGATCACTTATGAGAACGTTACGAACCTTTATATTATACATTCTATAATTTATAATCTGCAAGTTTAACCTTTTTAGTATATTTAATAATATTTGCTATGAATATATATAAATTAAAATGATGTGTATGTCTTTAATTTTAAAATAACTAGCTTCTATTTAACACAGGTGGTTACTTGCAAGCATAAACAACCATTTTTTTAAACTTTGTCATGAAACTTTGCGAACAGATAGAAAGCAATACTAGAAGGGATCAAAGTAATATTTTATCCAAAAATCTTAAAGATTAAAGAAATAAGAAATAAACAAACGAGCACGCGGCTCGCCTGAAGGTAAGTGACTACCGCCGTCCATGAACAACCGCAACACCGGGGGAACCAGGGGAATTGCAGATGCGTTGCCGGCCTTTTAAAAAGGAGTAGGCACTTTTCTTGAAGGTCCCTAAGTCGTATCGGTCCAGAAAAATCGCTGGTGGTAAACTATTCCACAAGGAAGTTATGCGAAGAAGTAAATATGGAACCTCCAAAATTTATTGTTTTTTTTTTCTATTTTTGTGTGAAAATCTTAATGTGGTTCACAGAATACATCTACTTACCAAGTTTTAACAGCATAGTTCTTATAGTTTCGGAAAAAAATGGCTGTGCCATACGGATGGACAGACAGACAGACAGGATGAATCTATAAGGGTTCCGTTTTTTGACATTTGGCTACGGAACCCTAAAAATGGTCTCTGATATAAAAATATATAAAATGGTCTTTGATTATCTTAAATTTAAATAATGCTATATTAATAGATCCTATCCAAGCGAAGCCGGGATGTGTCGCTAGTTAATGTAAAAGGCTATTATATTAATAATAATAATATAGTAGCCTTTTACATAATAACAGTAATAATGCTAGTAAGAAGCACTTTCTAAGATTCAGCTCCGACATAACTACTTGAAACATTGTAACTTTATTCTTCTTTCGTTTCCTTCCATCTATTACAGCTTATAAAAGTCCACTGCTGAACATAGGTTAGCCTCAGCCTCATAGGGGCATTTGTGCCGTAGTTGTCACGCTTGGCAGCACTTGGCAACCACAGTTTTATTATCATTTTGTAGTAGGCAGGATGATATGAGATAGTGGATATTCTTACAGCGCCAGTACACGGTGAATTCCTTCTTTTACTTATTTATATTATGTTAGATTACACTAGAACAGGTTAAAATTATTTTCATTCTTTAATTTTTTTAAATAACTGTAACTGTGTGCAACTTCACAGCATGATTTTATCCTTTTTTTTCCTTTTACATTCACACTACGCGCATTGAGCTGTTATTTTACATTGGTATTCTATGAAAGCGTGGTCCTTCTCCATTGTCTCTCCATCGCTCCAATGGAGCCGACCCATTCGTACAACATAACATGGCTGCAGCATGGCTCTATCACGTTTAAAAATAATAAGTTTAAATGGTGATATGGCAGCCGGCTAGGAGTCAAATTTTGCACGGAATAAGTGCTAGCCTAGAAAATAAGGTAGGAGTTATCAAAACCAATGAACTTCAATTCCGGTATATGATGACGTGTTCAAAGAATTTTCAGGTTAGACGTACATAGGAATAACACTTCCTTTTCAATCCTTTTTTCAAAATGTGCCGTGATTACGATGAGATTAAGCGTAGTAACTTACATCTAGATATATTCGACAGTAGCCTTGTTAGATTTAAAATATATTTACGTGTTTCACTTAACCTTTATTATATTTTATCTTTTTTTATATTATTATCCTGTGTACACTTTTTGGGATTGTAGTTTAGATCAACAACATAGTACTTTTAATTGTAAAACTTTATATAACTACTGTATGTTTGTGTACTTTATTCAATAAAATAAAAATAAAATAAATAATTGTTCTTGGTTTGAAACTTTGTCTTTATGGCTAAAATTAGGTGATCAAGTTTGTTTTAAAAATAATATAACATACGTATAACTTATTTGAAACTCGATACAATTACGTTACAAACACGAAAAGATCATGCTCGTCGTAAGTAAAACTAACTAATGGGGTTCCAGAACTTCCATATTATACCTAATACTACTAAAATAAACAGGTTTTTACAATGGTATATTTGATTCAGTTGGTTTTTTTAGTCCATTTACAAAAGATTCATTGAAAATATTTCATCTTTAATCAAGTTAACGCCAGACCACACACATATTTGGCCAGTTGGCAAAATTTGAGAGAGTTTGCTTGGGAAGTGTTAAAACATCCACCATATTATAGTCCTGACCTTGCAACCTCAGATTTTCACCTATTTTGGTCTCTTCAGAATTCTTTGGGTAGTGTTAGGTTAACATCAAGAGAGAACTGTCAAAACTATTTGAAGCATGTGCCACCACAATGTTCCTACGTTTTTTTCTTCATTATTTAATTATTTAAAAACTTGGAACCTAGGAACGTTCTAATATTAATAAAATTGCTTAGTTATTCTGCCGTTATAAGAGGTCCAGCAAACAAATTTATTTAAAATAAAAGAAAAACATAGACATGGCCTCAATCCTTCATAAATTATTCTTTAAAAATAAAAATTTGTTTGTAATAGGAAACAGTGGAATACGTATAAATGATGATTTCGTCAATAATCAGACCGCATACTAAACATTATATATTTTTAACAGTGGTAGAGCCATGCGGCAGCTTTTGCTGTCGCACGGATGGACCGGCTCGAACCGGGGTGGTACCACGACCTCACAGAAAACCAGCGTGAAGTAGAGGTTTGCTTCTGCGTTTCGCTTGGTGAGTGCAGGTGGCCGGAGGCCCTTTTTACTGGAAATGAGGCATTCCATCTTAGTCCTCACGGGTGACAACGCATCTACATTTTGATTTGTAATAGAGGATAGATGTAGATGTCTATGGGCCGCAGCAACCACTTACCATCAGGTGGACTGTGTGCTCGTTTGTCACCCTTATCCTATAAAAAAAAACAGATTATACCTGAGACTTCGTGCGCGTAACAATTGCGCGTGTCAGCTCCGACGCGTGACTGAAGTTTACCCTTGAAAAACTTAACTCATAAAATATGTACAAGAGGTAAATAAAATAAATGAACCCATATATTTATTTAAATTGATTTTAAATAAAACTGTTTTTACGGATTTTATTGTGTTTTAATTAAATAAAAAATCAAACTCGATAAAAATAATTTTATACAATGTGTAACTAGTGTTCGCGTAAATATGAGAAATCATAATATTGATTTGATTAAATATATTACATAAATTATGTTACAAAACAATATATGACTATTCATTTCACGCTATGAGATGCGCAGAGAAGCGCAGAGGAAAACCATAACGGCTTCACTTTTTCTTAATGCTTGACTTTACTACCAATCTATTTTTCATACCGTGCGGTTTATATGAAACAATTTCTAAGGAGTAAACTTCAATACATTACATACAATTAGATACACATTACTATAAAAGTGTTCTTTGTGCAAGTAGTTCAACTATCTTGAACTCTGTTTTTTTATGCTATTACCTACAAAACTATGTTTAAAATAAAAATTGAAGACCTTTTCACGCAAAAAGATCTTATCACCTTATTCTTTAACACTAATAGTTTCAATGTAAAATTTTGTTGAAGTAAAAAGAGGTGTTAAAATTGATTTTGCGTCAAAAATTCAGAGACAGATAAAGATAGATCGAAGAACACTAACGTATTTGTACATATTTTGTGTACTAAAAAAAAATCCTGCATGGTTTTCTGATAAGATACAGTCGCGGTGATTCCTGGCATTACTCTATCTGTTAGTGAAGTTTTATCACATTCGGTTCAGACATTCCGAACATTGACCCTGTCAGAGAGACAAACAAAATTTTGAATATGGTTATCAACGTCTTAACCATCATTACAGCCCTTCACAAGTCCATTGCTGAACATAGACCTCCCCAAAGAATGCCAAAAAGCACCATTTTGAGCCACCTACATCCATTACTGCATGTCTTACCAGATCGTCACTCCATTTAATCTATCCTACACTTCACTTACTGGTACGAGGCTGCCACCCGAGAACCTTTCTTCCCCATCGTAGCTATAAGGCCGGCCCATTGCCACTTCAGCTTACTAATCCATTGAACTACGTCAGCTACTCTAGTTCTATTGCGGATATATCTCTAAGTCTTAATATCATCAAAATAAAACAACATGTAACAAAAACCAGAGCTTAATGGAAGTCAGTTATTTTGATATTACAGACAGCCACTTCAATTTTATATGTATCTATGTACTATATACATAGAGTAAAAGATTAATAATCCAAATGGTAAATGATAACCGAAATAAAAATACAAACGTAAAATAGCAGCTTAATGTTGCTGTATTTCGTATGGTTAGTGCAAAGAACCGGAGACCCATTTTACTGGAAATGAGGCAATCCATCTTAGTCCTACTGCATTATGATCCTAAGCTGAGGATAGACCAAAGAGTATAGTAACTGTCCTATACAGGAAAAGAGAGTCCACGTGCGAAATCATGGTAATTCATTACTATGTATTAGCGATGAACGTTGAATCAACCGTTGATCTCCTGTCAACGTACTCGTATTAACGATACCCGTTTATGAATCAACTAGTAGATAAATATAATTATTGTCTCTATCGGTTGTCTGGTCTGGTTGTTCGGGACAACGGTACAGCAGTAGATCTCTAAAAACCTATTCTTCAAACATCTTGCCGCTTAGATATAATATTATTATCCCCTTAAGCAATGTTATATAAAATTCTTTCACAAAGAACGTAATATAAAATAAACAAATTGTCTGATGAGTGTAAAGGATTAAAGCAAACTCCCCATATGAGAGGGTCCCATGTAATCAGTGGACTAAAGAATTGATGTGATCAAAGAGGTAAAAAAAACATTGTAATATTATTGCAAAATTCTCATCAAAAATAGTTTCAGTACATTATGCGATATACGACTGGCAATACAAAGTATACCAAGGGCTTACGAAGGTGCTTGTCAATGACAAGTGCCTCTTGGAAACGAGCCAAATGTTGAATGATCACTTATGAGAACGTTACGAACCTTTATATTATACATTCTATAATTTATAATCTGCAAGTTTAACCTTTTTTGTATATTTAATAATATTTGCTATGAATATATATAAATTAAAATGATGTGTATGTCTTTAATATTAAAATAACTAGCTTCTATTTAACACAGGTGGTTACTTGCAAGCATAAACAACCATTTTTTTAAACTTTGCCATGAAACTTTACGAACAGATAGAAAGCAATACTAGAAGGGATCAAAGTAATATTTTATCCAAAAATCTTAAAGATTAAAAAAAAAAAAGAAATAAACAAACGAGCACGCGGCTCGCCTGAAGGTAAGTGACTACCGCCGTCCATGAACAACCGCAACACCGGGGGAACCAGGGGAATTGCAGATGCGTTGCCGGCCTTTTAAAAAGGAGTAGGCACTTTTCTTGAAGGTCCCTAAGTCGTATCGGTCCGGAAAAATCGCTGGTGGTAAACTATTCCACAAGGAAGTTGTGCGAGGAAGTAAATATGGAACTTCCAAAATTTATTGTCTTTTTTTCTATTTTTGTGTGAAAATCTTAATGTGGTTCACAGAATACATCTACTTACCAAGTTTTAACAGCATAGTTCTTATAGTTTTGGAAAAAAATGGCTGTGCCATACGGATGGACAGACAGACAGACAGGACGAATCTATAAGGGTTCCGTTTTTTGACATTTGGCTACGGAACCCTACAAATGGTCTCTGATATAAAAATATATAAAATGGTCTGTGATTATCTTAAATTTAAATAATACAATATTAATAGATCCTATCCAAGCGAAGCCGGGGTGTGTCGCTAGTTAATGTAAAAGGCTACTATATTAATAATAATAATATAGTAGCCTTTTACATAATAACAGTAATAATGCTTTCGTTTCCTTCCATCTATTACAGCCTATAAAAGTCCACTGCTGAACATAGGTTTGCCTCAGGCTCATAGAGGCATTTTTGCCGTAGTTGTCACGCTTGGTAGTTTGTTTAGCAACCACAGTTTTATTATTATTTTGTAGTAGGCAGATGCTCTGCCTATTTCCTACTTCGGTTTCACTTAGTCGCCTTTTACGTCACCTACGGGATGATATGAGGATATTCTTGCAGCGCCAGTACACGATGAATTCCTTCTTTTACTTATTTATATTATGTTAAATTACACTAGAACAGGTTAAAATTATTTTCATTCTTTAATTTTTTTAAATAACTGTAACTGTGTGCAACTTCACAGCATGATTTTATCCTTTTTTTTTTATAAAACTGAAGTGACAAAAGTTCTAACAGAAAATAAGTACCGCCACCTTGAAAATATATCTAAACATAAGATCGCCAGACCAGTGGTGGGAATATCTTCAAAGAGCGATCTCAGGTCATACTATCGCCAAATCACCTACATACATACCTCGTAGCACAAAATGGCAAAGCATGATAAGAGGATTTTCCCTGCCTACGACACGTACCAGTACAATCTATAAATTACACGTATAATAAACTGTACAAAATTTTTAATATATATCGTATACACTAAATATTTTTTTATATTTACGCGAATACTACATATTAAATGAAACTAATTTTACGTCGAGAATTAAGAAGTAAAATTAAACGCGATAAAATCCGTGAAATTAGTTTCATTTAATACTTTCTACAATTGACTACCGCATTGTTCTAGTGGTCGTAAACGCGATGGATGATCATAAGGTCTCGGGTTCGAATCCCGGATCTGACTAAAAACGGCTGCAGTCACCGATATTTGTTCTGGAGGACATCAATACATTATATAGACTTCTTGATCATTATTGAATACAGTAAGTTCACACTAACTCTCATTTAAACTTCCCTAACATATTTCACTTGAAATTCAATTTTAAACTAATAGAAAATTTCTACCTTAAAGTTTTACCACATCTTCCATCAGTCAGTGTGGCCAGTGGAATGATGTAATACAGCTCAGAGCCGATATTGGTGTAACAAATTTAGTGGTTTGCCTCATCTACCTTTCTAGTTTATCGCTACCGTGTTTCCAAACCATATCCAATTGTGCAACATACGTCGTAAATTAATATTTAAAAAACTTTCGCTTCTCGAGTATTAAATGCAAATGCATATGCAAATGACTTTCAATAAGAAATACTTTTCCTAATTTATATATCATTTACAAGTTGAATACAAAAGTAGAAGTAAAATAGCATCTATAAACCACGACAGGTTTGTAAATAATGCTGTCACCTACGGATTTGATAAAGAAAGACAAAACGTAATATTACATTGTGTTGTAAATAGTTTTCAAAATTGAGTTTTGGAACGAAGTTCTTTATCGGACGGTACGGGCTTGGCAGATGGGAGCTAGATGACAAAAAGTGTAAGATTTTTTCGTCACGACCTCTTGTGTAATAGTGTAGATGGCCTTGGCGACGAAATAAGGGAGTGAGATGGAATAATATCCATGTCTTTCGCACTTTTTCTTATCTAGCCATGAAAGAAATATTATTAGGTAGGTGTGAATTGGGGCTTCTGCGTCACTTGCTCTCGCTTCGCTCGAGCTAGATGCCGCTTAAGGCCCCAATTCTCTCATTTAGAGGTCCAAAATTTTTAGTCTAATTCTCGATCCGCTTTTTTTATCTTTGCTCCAATTCTAATACCGTTTCATTCGGAATCTCAAATACAAATGGTTTAATAATATAACAACAAAATATGAAGTCTAATCTATTTCATCGTTAAAAATGCAAGGTGGTACAAAAAAAAAACAGTTACTTCAATAATAAGTACTAATCGTTAACGGTCTAAAACTATTTTTTTTCTTCTCTAACACAAAGGTAGTTTAAATTAAAAGTTGAAGTGTTTATTTACATATATTTTATTAGAAATCAAACAATCATTTTGTTTTCAAAACACCATTTCTTAATACATAAAACATTTTTAACGCACATATTTTCTTATGAGTAAAACAGTTATACAGTAAAGTATCTTTACAATAAAGTTCACAAAGAGTATTTAAATTTTTTTTATAGGATAGGGTGACAAACGAGCACACAGTCCACCTGATGGTAAGTGGTTGCTGTGACCCATAGACATCCACATCTATCCTTAATCAAGAATCAAAAAGCAGATGTGTTGTCACCCTTGAGGACTAAGATGGATTGCCTCTTTTCCAGTAAAAAGGGTCGCCGGTTCTCTACACTCACCATACGAAACACAGCAGTGTTAAGCTGCTATTTACACTGGTATTCTGTGAGAGCCTTCCCCGGTCGAGCCGACCCATTCGTGCTACAACTATACTATTAATATAGCTGCAGCATGGCTCTACCACGTAAATTGGGAGCTCCTAAGCAACTTATATCTATGATAGTATTATTTTCATCACAAATATCCTGCACCCATTTAACTTTTTCAGATCCTTTTAAAAAAATCTTTTTATCTTTTAAATATGTCTTTATAATTCTGTGAAACTCTCTATAATCAATAAAGCCCTCACTCCGTCGATACCCTCTGTGCTTTTCAATCCATCCAATTTGTTTTTTCTCTTCAGGAGATATTGAAGTAAATGGGTAAGGAGGTTTAATTAGGAATATATTGGTGTACTCTAGAGTGGCTATAGCAAATTCCTTTACTTTAAATTTGTTTTTGCTATTTTTGAAGCCTTGAAAATCGACGATTATTGTATTGCTATTCATGATATTTTCTTAACGATATTAGTCAGTGGTTTGTATTCGAATATACAGTCGTTTAATATCAAGCAATAAGCGGTTGTCTGATCTGGTATTTCTTGGTCTGTTTCGATTTCAACTCTCCCATCGATCGAACCTTTTAAAGTTTCGTATTGTCTTAAACAATCAATTACATATAATGGAGTCAAGTCTCTGAACTCCTATAAACCCATCAACGGCTCTGACCGGCGTCCATGATACGACTGTTGAAATCTCGCATACTGATCGTATAATAAAGTAAACTTATCTTCCGGAAATCTGACATTCAGCCCCTCATAAGGATAATATGATGAATTTAAAAAGTCTCTTACATCTCGTACGTGACAATGATCAAACTCTGCCATTGATAATTTCGCGTTATGTTTGCGGTTGGTTTGAAAGGCAATGACCACAAATCGTGGTTTCTCTATATGCGATGAAGTTTTTATAGACCAAGTATGTTTACGTGTTTTGGGTAGCAATGGATATTCATATAAGTCCCAGGAACGGAATGCCAATGGAATAGCTCTATCTTTCTCTAAAAGTTTTAATAGGCTGATTCTTTCACGATCTGTTACTTTTATGTGTGGAACTCGCCAAACTATTTTATTTATTATAATATCTTCTACAACTTCACCTGTATTTAACTTGATCGCATTAAGATTTGTATTGCTTCGTAATAATACTAACTCATGTTTACAATTAATTATAATTTTTTCATAATCTTCTGCAAATCCTAATATCTTGTTCAATGGTATAGATGCGGAAAACGCTCCACCACTAGTATTGCTTGTTCCGCCAGTTGATCAGCCCCAAACTCGAGCACATTTGGATTCATTTTCATTTAAGGATAGATAAGATTTTATTGTAGTAGTGACACCAGCGTTCTTAATTTTATCTATGGGAAAATCCCAAGAAATAATTACGTTATCTTACGGAAGTAAAACTGCTGAACCTAAAATTGGCACCATACCATATTATTTCAAAAAGGTGAATAAATTAAATAGACATTAACTGTTGAAAATAGCACAAGCCTAAATATGTCCACGACTCCATTTTTTCGTACACAATAACGACCAAAAACATGAAATTACTTCCATACTACATCAAAACATAGCAGGTTTGCTTAACAAAACGGATTTGATAGAACTATGTATTGATGAGCTAATAAAATCAATAAGCTCTTTTATGTTTTAGTGAAACATTTTTTAAAAAGGGAGATGAGAGTAACATTAAGTTTAAACATTTTAAATTAGCTTCACTATATTGTAGAATAAAAGAAAAACGTGGGGGAGTATGTATCCTTATTAGAAAGTTAATAGAATTTAAAGTTATACAATTGTGCCATGAATTATCTGCAGACAAAGTTTTCGAGTGTTGCGGTATAGAGGTACCAAGTTACAACTGTATAATTTTTTGTGTATATAGTATGTATTCGTGCACTGTGTAACGTAGGCTCTCTACAGAGCTGTAGACCCCTGTTTAAGGAAAAAAATATTCTCACTTTAACTGGCTTATATATATTAGAAATCTGCGTTTTTGTAAAAAATAATACAAATCAATTTGTTACCGTGCAGGAAAATAATAAATTGGCAAAAAGAGATCCGACACGTCTACTGATGCCACCTTGTAGAACTACATTAGTCCACAGGAATTGTCTCGTAATGTGTATCAAGATATATAATAAAGTTCCTAAAAATATTTGTGAACAGCCATTAACGCGAATAAAAAAAAGTTTAAAGCAGTGGCTAATAAATACTGCCTTTTATAACATCAAAGAATTCTTTAACTATAAATTTCGATTTCGCTTTTGATTTCTTTTTTGTTGATTTTGTTTAGCTAAGTAAGTTACTATAGATCCAGGATTTTGCGTGATACTTCTCAATTGAATTAAAGGTTATTTTCCGAATATTGTTATGTTCTTCTAAAAAAACTGTAATCATTACAAAGTGGTAGTTACATACTGGAATATTATGTGTATATTTCTAATGTTAGTTCATTTGTTCTAAACACATTTATATTTAAAAAAAAATTTTTTTCGCATGCCACGAATGGCGAAATATGTAGAATACGAATTGATCAATATACTGTCTTACAACATTTAAAAAGTAAGATACTATCAACGTTACCCCTAGGATTTTCTCCTGTGTCGCGGAGGCAGTTTACAAACATAAATTGCACGAGACCCGGAACAACTATTTGTAGGCTATACAAATAATTGTTCCGTGCGGGATTCGAACCCGCGGCCCCCAGCGCAACAACTCATTGCTAAGCCACTGCGCCACGGAGCAGTCAAATTATTATTATTATTATTATAAAGCCATTTATTTCCTTAACAAAATTAATAAAATACATTTCATTAACTATTAATTTCATTAAATAATTTAAAATTAGAAATAAAATTATAATATAATCAGATCATGAAAGAAAATACATTTAAATAAGATAAAATTATCGTTACAATCAATAATTTTTAATTTTAATTTTTGTTTTTATTTATCTGATTATTGTTGGAGCTCTCTACGAGTATAGGCCTCCTCCAGATTTTTTCACTTTTCCCTATCCTTGGCCACTGAAATCCAATCGTTTCCAGCAAATTTTTCAATTTCATCCGTCCATCTTTCTAGAGTTCTACCTCTTTTTCGTTTTCCAGTAAGACCAGCCCATATAGTGACCTTCTTAGTCCATGTTTTATCTTCCATACTTGCAATATGCCCCGCCCATTTCCATTTAAGTATCTTACAATGAGATAGAGCATCTATAACATTTGTTCTTTTTCTAATTTCAGTATTTCGTTTTTTGTCTTTACGTTTCAGATTAAGTAAGCCTCGTTCCTTTGCTCTCTGGCATATTTCAATTTTTCTTTTTGTGTAGGTGTTGCATGTCCAAGTTTGGCTTGCATAGGACAAACAAGGTAAAATATACATGAATCTAAAATTTTTTTTTTAAATTTTAGAGGAAGGTTTGACTTTATTATTTCTCAAATTATTTATATTAATGTTTTTTTTTAGGATGAGATGACAAACGAGCACAGCCCACCTGATGGTAAGTGGTTACTGTGACCCATAGACATCTACATCTATCCTCAATAAAGAATCAAACTGCAGATGCGTTGTCACCCGTGAGGATTAAGATGGAATGCCTCTTTTCTAGTAAAAAGGGTCTCCGTTTCTCTACAGTCACCATACGAAACACAGCAGTGTTAAGTTGCTATTTTACGCTGATATTCTGTGAGAGCGTGGTCCTTCCCTGGTCAAGCCGACCCAATCGTGCTAAATCTATATTTCCAATATAGCTGCAGCATGGCTCTACCACGTTACATGTAGTTTGTTTGATCGTATTTCATGCGCTGCCATACCGCTCATCAGATTGCGCTGAAACTTTGTCGGTATAGTACAATTAACTTACAGTAGGTGGCTGCACATTTGTCATATTGACAAATTTATCTTAAAGTTATATATCATAAAATTTCAATGAATGTATTATTTCATTCATTCATTCCAAATTTAAAACGATATGCACAACTATTTCTTCTGCGGCAGCAACGCGGCGGGTACCAGCTAGTTGTATATATTTTTATAATTCTAGTTTGCTTTTTCTATAAACGTCTTCGATGTTATATCACTGCTTTAAGGTCGACTAACAGAAAACGCTTTTAACAATAAGTCCGACTTTTTTTTCTAAATAAAAGAAAAGTCAGGTCACACAGTGTAAGTATATAAAAAAGACCCATACAAACCGATATATAAACAAAGCACGAGTTTCACCTATGTATTATAGTATATTATGGTTTCAATAAATTTTCTTATATTTAGACAAGCTTCATAAAGCTTACAATAGAATACCACAGCTTTAAGATAAAGCTTTTTAGTCAAAGAGATCAAAGCCCATATCATCATTGGACTCTGACTTCTGCTGCCGGGGCCGCAGCTAAAACAGCAGCGGGTGCACCACCACAGATAATCGCAAACTTCAATTTTTTTCGATAATTGATTTTTTTATAATATTGACAGCATAAAATCAACATTATAATATGTTTTATCAATAAAACATTTATTAAATGTTAATAGTAGTTAAATACATAAAATATTTTAAGCTATATTATCTTATATATTAAAGAAAACACAGAATTGTTATATTTTTACATATATTTATAAAAATAATTGAATGCCATTTATGCGTTTGATTGGATCCAGGATGTGAATCGAGAAACACGAGCGTTGACACCAGGGTATCGTGCGAGAGCGCACTGTTCACCCCAAGAGCATACACCAACAATGGCACTGTGTGATTGTGTGATTACATGAATAAGTGGGCCACCGGAGTCACCTTGGCACTGGTCACGACCGCCAACATCAAGCCATCCAGAACATAACATGTTGTCTGTGACAGTCTTGCCTAGTTCAGCATAACGGTTTCTGCATGTAGCTTGGTTGACAGTCCAGACCTGAACATGGCGCAGTTCCTCAGAAGTAGAACCTCCGACCTGAAAATAACCGAAATCTCTTTAGTGCACTACTAAAAAGACCATGGTAAGATATGCTCTCTGACTGCTATTAGCAGAGTGAAAACCGCAATTCGTCCTCTGCACTCCTGAACTTTAGTGCTAATCTTGTAAAAGTAGTTAACATTAAATAAAAATTCATAAAAAAGCTGTTTACAGTCAGTCTTAGTTCGTCTACCATATTTTACTAACAGGTGAGGTTTACATCTTTGTTAACAATAAAAAAAAAATATGAAAAAATTTATTAAAATGCCTTTAATCTTCTCAACGCGTCACAAATTTTCTGAATCGACCGAAGCCTAATCCTTAGTAAGATTGCATCTATTTTAGAGACACTTTTGAAGGCAACCGATTAATGTTATTTTTAATCTTACCGAAGTTCTTCCCCATCCAACAGCCCATACAGTCTCATTGTCACGGAGAATGTAGCTGGAACCAGCAATACTGGCAGCTCGAACACGGTTGCTGAAAGAGATATTGACAGTGCGCAATATAGCGACATCGTTGTCATGTGTGCGACCATTGTAGTTTGGATGGGTGATGATCTGATAAGGTTTATGAACGGTACCACCCCTGTTTGCCAATGTGGAACCAACACGTATACGCCATCTGTCACGTGTGTCACCACTGTGGAGAAAAGTATTAATATCAGTATTTTTTAATGAAACTCATCTAAATCGTAAGGCAATTAATAGACGTACAATACACAGTGAGCCGCGGTGAGGATTGATCCGCTGCTGATAATGGTACCACCACAAGATTGCTTATATATGAATAAATTCCTCGAGTACAACAAAGATGCAGCAAAAGGATATTTCTCAATTGTTGTATTGGTTCCACCGATAATCTTTTGTTGCCTCTCGGGTGCAGCTGAAACATAATAACATAATTTTTAAATATAAATAAATATACGTGTCACGTTGTTTGTCCGCGATGGACTCCTAAACTACTGACTTATTTTAATCAAATTTTGCACACTGTGTGCATTTTGGTTGAACTTGAGAGAAAGGATAGTTTTTATCCAGATAAATGACTTTCAAAATTTTTTATTGCGAATTTATGGATTTTTATAAGAAGGGTCGTTGGAAAGGGCAGAAAAACGTCTGCCTGACGAGCTAGTATATATATATATATATATATATATATATATATATATATATATATATATATATATATATATATATATATAAGTTAGACCGTGATAATTTGCACTGCAATTTAAGAGTTTTATTTTTGCGGTTAATAATTTTTTGTTGACATAGACATAGACGTACGTTATAATGGCATCAATTCTCTCACATGGTACATTTAAAAGTAATAAAAAAATACAAGATAAGGGATACATAAATAAAAATAAACCTCAGTAAAAAAATTACTCTCAGTGAGTGATGTAATGCGAAAATGAATTCCAACAAGTATGCTACCGCAGATACAACAGCAGCGCTGATTTTCATTAATTGTCATTTTGCAATCAACTAATGTCCCATAAAACCCCTCCTACATTGATTGGATTTGCTTTGTAGGCAACTGGCCAAATCCAAACAATGCCATGATTATCCACAATAATTGAACGATTTATGGATCCTTTAAAAGTTTACTTCAACCATGCTTTCCTTTCCGTGGAAAAATAATTCATTATATAAAAATTCCAATTCAAATTCGACCTTTCCAAATGTATTTTTTAATTGTAATATGAGTTATCCTAAGCGATATCTCAACCACCAGCATTAGTCGCCATTTACTTTTAGATGGACTATAAGTGTAGAAAAAAGAACATAAGCGTCGGGTGATAAATCTCAAAAAGTACGCGTAATAATCATTATCATCATCGTCACAGCCCTTCACAAGTCCACTGCTTAATATAGGCCTAGCCCAAGGAATGCCACATAACACGATCCTGAGCCACCTGCATCCATCAACTTCCTGCAAATCTTACCAGGTCGTCACTCCATCTAGTGGGGGACGCCCCCCTACACTTCGTCCACCGGTAAGAGGCCGCCACTCGAAAACCTTTTTTCCCCATCGGTTATCGGTTCTTCGAGCTATATATATATAAAATACAAAAGTATTAATATTTATAAAAATGTAGTCATTCTTTGGTTCTTTATTTTAAAAGAATTTTGACGATTCTGTTAACACATTATTATTCATGGTTTTACGTGGTAGAGCCAAGCTGCAGCTATATTATGGTTGTAGCACAAATGGGTCTGTTTGACCGGGGAAGGAGCAAGCTCTCCCAGAATACCATCGTCAAATAATGTGTTTCGTTTGGTGAGGGTAAGGAACTGGAGACTCTTTATACTCTAAGCGAGGCATTTCATCTTATTCCTTACGGGTGACAACGCATCTACATTTTGATTCTTAATCGAAGATAAATGTAGATCTATGTAGTAGTCTATGGACCACAGCATCTACTTTCTTTCAAGTGGACTGTGTGCTCGTTTGTCACACCCATTATCTAAAAAAATGTTGCTAAGGCAACGAATGCTCCAAACCCTCTGCGAGAAAAATAAGCAAAAAAAATTTAAATTAAATTAAACTGCCTCTTTGCCTCTCCGCGTGGAAAAAGTTTGAATAAAATCTTACTTATAATATTTTACACTATCTTAGTCTTGGTACTGGTCTTGGTATCTGTAATTGATCATTTATTACTGCGCCTAGCACTACTTACGTACGTGTATGTAATATATGTTTTTATCTCCATTTGAGAACTGTAAATTTAGAAAAATAGAGGAGAAATGGGATTGACGCCTTATGAGACCTATGAATCTCATCATCCTCCGTCGTACTTCCAGTCTCCGACTTTATCAATATATTCATTTCATGAGGCTATCTCTTCAAGTATTAAGTAATCAAGTTCAACTGCAATAATATCAGTTGCACTGCCATATTTTTGGAAATTTCTTGACTTTTTAGTTGTCCTTTGATATCGTCTATAATTTGGGTGAACTCTCTCTCGATAAATCTTTGTTCATGTTTTCACGAATTTATATTTACGGTCGCCATTTATAGAAGAACGAACGAACGAATAAAAGTCGGGTGATAAATCTCAAGAAGTACACATTATTAAATCAAAATAACATTACGATGTTTAGATCATAGTAAATCAGGGCGTGCTCATAATGCTGTTGCAAAAATCAAAATATTAATTAAATAGCATGGTACTTACCTGATACAGCTGCGAGGCATATATACAGGAGAACTACGGATAGGTAACTCATTTTATATTCGTCCATCGCTACTGCATCAGACTTAAAAAGCCACCTATATATACCGCTAAAATTAGGCACTTAACTGATAATAATATTAAGATAATCCTTATTTATACTTCACAAGTAAATGATTCATTTTACTAAGCTGTTCATTTGAATTAAACTGTGAACATAGATTTTGTAGTATCTTAATAGTGCTAAATAGTATCATGATAATACTTTCTTAAAAATTTTTTTTTCTAATGTTAATGTTTCAACATTCTTAACGTTCAAAATCAAAGACCTATAGAACCCGCGTATGGCTCATTATTGTCCATTATGCCAAGGGCAAGCAGATCTACTATAGATACTGTACACGCCCCTAGCTGCCCCAACCAAGGATGACGGGATTAGAGCCCATGTGTAATCCCATCGACGCAGAGCAGAGGGACGGGGCCAGAATATGGCCACGCGGAATTTCCTAATTACAATAAACAATATGGAGAAAGCTAGAAACACATCGTACTTATCCGAAGCTAACTTCGCACCAAAGCTTGGGCAGGCCGTGAGTGTGTGTAATAGTGGATGGCGAGTAGTGTACAGTGAGGTGTGAATGTGTGGGGCCTTGGCAAGCATAGGCGATCAGCAGCGGCCGAGTTCCAGGCTGCTCTAAATTGAGGTCTTCCGCGGCGCCGTCCACAGTCACTGTCTTCGTTCGTCACGATGACAGTCCATTAACTCTATCGTACTATTAACTAACTTACAGAATCCACTAACTCTCGTTTGTTATAAAGCCTAACATACAAAATGAACAGGGAGTGTCCGGATCAAAGGTCACTACCGCTTCGCGTAGCAACAGTTATTTCTAGACTATCAAAGGCCGCTTTAGCTAATATTGTCGAATGCACTTATACAGATTCTGAGTCCGACACATTGAGTCCCTGGGAAGCTCTCCAGCAAGGAATGCGCGTCACAAATCCTAGACAGAATATTTACTATCCGCGCCTAATTATTCCGAGTTCCCGAACGAAATTGACAGCGTGCTGGCGTTAGCACAGCTGGCAGACTACTGGCTTTCGCCTTTACGCGTTCTCAACACCCACTGCTCGACCGCCGTCAAAACCGGTATGGCACCGAGCCGCGTGCCCTCTCGCGTTAGTTCCTGAAATTAGCGTTTGGCGCGAACAGATACTGATGCATACGAGTAGATGAAGCTGTTGAATAGTGATGAGCCATAGTTGACGCCTATGTGTTAATTTTAATTAGTTTATTTCAGCAGGTCAGTAAAAACAGGAATGAATTTATAAAACGATGTTTATTAATCAATCATAAAAATCTAATTAATTTACAACCCCTTAAAATGTGTTAACTTATTATAAAATAGTCGTTTTGATTGTTTAATCGCAGGTTTACGTAGGTATAAGATGTTTCAATCTAATGTCAATATTCTTTTGAATGATATCCATTCATCCATTCGTTTTGAAAAAATTGTTAAAATACAAACGTTATTACGCAGGTACTAACTAAGTAAATAACTGTAGAGCCTAGTTTTAGTCGCTTTAAAATAAGTGTAACCTTACTTCAAATTTAAGCTAAATCATGGAAGATAGCTTTCGTCCACCCGATCCCTAAAAAAGGCGACCGCTCAGACCCATCTAACTATAGACCTATCGCCATCACCTCCTTGTTCTCCAAAATAATGGAATCCATTATAAAGTGCCAGCTCATGCGGTACCTGGATCCACCAGCTGATTCGTGACTGCCAATACGGTTTTCGTCGGGGTCCATCATCTGGTGATCTTCTGGTCTACCTCACTCATAGATGGACGAAGTCCAAGGGGAAGGCATTGGCCGTTAGTTTGGACATAGCGAAGGCGTTCGATCGGGTTTGGTACAAAGCGGTTCTTTCAAAGATCCCTTCATATGGGCTTCCCGAGAAATTGTGCAATTTCATCACCAGCTTTCTGTAGATCAGAGCATCAAGGTAGTTGCAGACGGTGCATGCTCTGATTACAAGCGTATTAATACTGATTTTCCACGAAGCTGTGTGCTAACACCAACGCGGTTTCTTTTGCATATCAATGATATGTTGCAAACAGGAAACATTAATTGTTATTTGGGTGACATCACTGGTGATACTCTATACAACGGCCGTGCCAATATTTCTTGGGAAAACGTCGCCGAGTACCGAGAGCCTTTGCTGAGCAATGTCTCGGATTGGGGGCGACTAAATCTAGTCCTGTTTAATCCTCAGAATAGACAAGTTTGCGCGACTACCGCAAAAAAGAACCCCTTTGTCGTATCTCCTTAGTTTCAAGGCAGTCCCCTTGTTCCCTCAGCCAACATCGGAATCTTCGGCGTCAATATATCGAGTAAGGTGCAGTTTCGTGGTCACTTGGAAAAGGAAGCCAAATTGGCCTCTAAAAAGCTTAGCGTGCTCAGCAGAGCTGGACAGTATTTAATGCCGGTTCACCGCCGGCAACTTTACAAGGTGCAGGTTCGGCCTCACATGGAATACTGTTCCCATCGGGCTGGGCTGGGGCTTCCCCGTGCCAGCTCCTTCCCCTTGATCGCATCTAGCGCAGAGCAGCTCGAATCGTTGACGACCAAGTCCTTTCCGATTGGCTCGATTCACTGGCGCTACGAAGAGATGTTGCATCCCTTCGCATTTCCTTTGCATCTATTACGAGGAGTGCTCCAAAGAATTGTTGAAATTAATCCCAGCTGCCCAATTTCATGAACGCACATCGCGGCTAAACTCCCGATACTTGGCGATCCACCTCTGTATATTTCACTAGGAGTTTTCTTCCACGTACGACCTCTCTGTGGATTAATTTACCATCGGCGGTTTTTGCGGACCAATACGACTTAGTGGCCTTCAAGAAAAGAGCTTACTTTTTTCTAAAAGGCCGGCAACGCACCTGCAATCCCTCTAGTGTTGCAGTTGTTCATAGGCGGCAGTAGTCACTTACCATTAAGTTTTTTTTTTTTTTATAGGAGAGGGGGCAAACGAGCATGCGGCTCACCTGATGGTAAGTGACTACTGCCGCCCATGAACAACCGCAACACCAGGGGAATTGCAGATGCGTTGCCGGCCTTTTAAAAAGGAGTAGGCTCTTTTCTTGAAGGTCCCTAAGTCGTATCGGTCCGGAAAAATCGCTGGTGGTAAACTATTCCACAAGGAAGTTGTGCGAGGAAGAAAACATCTTCTAAATCGCACAGTGGTGGACCGCCAATCATCCAGATGGTGTGGATGGTATCGGGAGTTCAGCCGCGATGTGTGTTCGTGAAATTTGGCGGCTGGGATTAATCCGAACAATTCCTCAGAGCACTCCCCATGGTAAATGCGAAAGAAAATGCTAAGAGATGCAACATCTCTTCGCAGTGCCAATGAGTCGAGCCGATCGGAAAGGACTCGGTCGTCGACGATTCGAGCCGCTCTGCGCTGGATGCGGTCAAGTGGAAGAAGCTGGCACTGGGGAGCCCCAGCCCAGAGATTGGAACAGTATTCCATGTGAGGCCGAACCTGCGCCTTGTAAAGTTGCAGGCGTTGAGCGGCATGAAATACTGTCCCGCTCTGCTGAGCACGCCAAGCTTTTTAGAGTCCAATTTGGCCTTCTCTTCCAAGTGACCACGAAACTGCACGCTACTCGATATGTCGACGCCAAGGATTCCGATACTGGCTGAGGCAACAAGGGGAGTACCTTGAAACTGAGGAGATACGACAAAGGGGTTCTTTTTAGCGGTAAACGCGCAAACTTGTGTCTTCTGAGGATTAAACTGGACTAGATTTAGTCGCCCCCAATCCGAGACTTTGTCCAGCAAAGACTCGACTTCAGACACAAGTTTGTTCCGGTACTCGGTGACGTTTTCCCGAGAATAATAATAATAATTAAGTGAGCCCTATGCTCGTTTACTCTCTCTCCTATAAAAAAGCCCTAGTATTGCACCTCAACCAAGTTGCGCATCCCGCCCTTCGTTTTCAAGATGGTCCAAGCCCTGAACTATATAGAACAAACAAAACTCTTAATAATTGGCAGCCAGTTGGCCATTTTTATCGCTGTCATTCACTTATATGTCAATTCGCCGCCTTTTGAAAATCTGAAATTACACAAGTATTTAACCGCATTAAACTTTGTTAAGTTCCTATGTATCATAGCTATTAAAAGTTTTATTTTAGACATCGATCCATACGGGTTATATTATTATTACAATTATTATTAGTATTATAGTTATCACGAAAGAAATCATGTTATTAAAAATCATTCGTGTATAACGTGGCACAGCACTAGCTCTAATTAGGGGAAGACCCGAAGCACCAGGCGCGGGGCATTTACTGTGTCACTCTAGCGTCTCGCTATACTCTGCGACACCCTATGTATTTTTTTAAAGTCAGTGTTCTCTTATCGAAATACATACCGATGAAAATAAAAATCATTGTTTTTCTTAAGTTGCTTCCGTGAATCGTAAATTAAAATTCAAATAAATACTAATTTACCGTCGAGAAATACTATGAACACGGGTGACCTTTTGTGACTAATAACGTCGCCCTTGCCATTTCAAGACTGTTCATACCCGTACTTACTGTTTCTACTCGCATCCGCGCATTCTATAGTTTGCTTATAAATATGCCACGGTTACAGCATTTTGTAAGCCAATGTATAAGTATCTACATTGTCTGTAGATACTTCATCAAATATCTACAGACAATAAACATGTATTTATTTAGCAACTTACACTCATACAGTTTTGATACAGTAAATAAAAATGTTAGGGAAGAATAAGAAAAAACATAAAAACATCAAAGACAAAAATAAATAAGAGAAAACAGACTTAAATTTGCATTTGCATGAGTGACATGATGCTGAAAATGGCACTGACTTAACATAATACTAACGCACGGTTGCGGTAACGTTGATTTGCGTTGATTTGCAAATCTCACGATGTTGTTGCATAAGGGTAGGATTAGACAGGTCGCCCCTAGAACTAGGCCAGCCTGGAGCAAAAAATAATCTGAAGTTGTCGTCTTGTCGCATTTAGTTAATACTACATATAAGTAATAATCGCGGTTTCGTTGATTAATGGTCGTAAGCACAACTCCTGATCATGAGTTCCCGGGTCGAGCCAACAAATTAGTCCAATGACTGATTTGTTGAACCTAATAGTATGTCTGTCAAGAAATTATAAGTAGCTGCCCGGAGGAGAAAGTTTAATGGACTTATCATATCATAATAATTTAATTGTTAAGATAAATTTGGATCATTATAAATAATCCGCTTCGATAAATTACCCGATAAGAGGAATTCCCTAAGAATATCATATCTTTTTGTTTAATAGTCTATTTGGGTCGTCAGAACCAACAAAGTCGTCCTTTTAAGATTTTATCACTAACAAGTTATAATAAATCGTTATTAAAGTATTCGTTACGACAGTATGTTCCAAATATAAATTATTTCAACTGTATAATCTTCAACAGCATTTTGGAAAAAGTAATAAGCGCTGTAGTCATTGATATCAACATCATATAACACGCCCGCAGTACTATAGCTGACTCCGCTATATTAAGTATTTTGATTTGCAAAATATTTTAAATAAATAAAAAAACTTTAATTTTATAAAGTTGCCACAATTTTATTAAATATGACGAAAAGAAAAATTAAATGCGAATGTAAGAAAAGGTCACAATATTAGAAATGTTTGCGGAAATCACTGAAAGATATACTAATGAAGAAAACATTGAGGAAGAAAATATAATGAAAAGAACGAAGACGTGAAGATAAAATTATATACAAAAAACAATAGAAGGCATTGTAGTCCAGCGTGCAGCACCAGCAATAGCAGTCCAAATTTTTATTTATGAATGAAATGTTGAAAAAGTATTCCGTGAATCATAATTTAAAAAGAAAATTATTGAAATTAATTTATGAGAATAGAAGAAATTAAATTCCAGTACGCCAAGGCGAGAAGATTAAGAAAAATTTGCCGAAATAATCCAGAAGAATATTAGAGGTAACATCGCATGCTCGTAATTTTTTATCACTAAATTTTAATTTATTTTATTATCTTTTAGAATATATTAAATAAAATTTTAATGGATTAAATATTAAATGTACGATATTTATAAATAACTTTAACAGGAGACCCTTTTTTATAGGATAAGGATGACAAACGAGCACACAGTCCACCTGATATAAATGGTTGCTGTGGCCCATAGACATCTACATATATCTATCCACGTTTACGAATAAAAATGCAGGTGCGTTGTCACCCGTGAAGACCAAGATGGAATGCGACGTTTCCAGTAAAGAGAGTCTCCGGTTCTCTACACTCACCATACGAAATCCTTCTGTGAGAGCTTGATCCTTCCCCGGTCGAACATACCCGTTCGTGCTACAACTATTTTAATAATATAGCTGCAGCATGGCTCTACCGCGTATAATACTTTTTACTGGAAATGAGGCATTCCATCTTAGTCCTCCTATGCGTTGTCACATCTGCACTTTGATACGTAATGGAGGATAGATGTAGATGTCTATGGGTCACAGCAATTACTTGCCATCGGGTGGACTGTGTGCTCGTTTTTCACCCTTATCCTATATAAAATTATCAAATTCTATCACTTAATAATATTTTAGTATGTATTGTATATTTAAAAAAATGCAATAGGTCAAGTTATATTTTACGATGACCAGGCTTGTACCTATGTAATTGTCATTCTGCAGTACTGGTCATGTCAAATCGAAATAATTTTTGTTTAGCTAAGAATTTTAATTTCATATTAATTTTATTTGAAAAATATTGAATTCTTTTCTCAAAATTAGTCATCTTAGCGTTAAGTTTTTATCGCATTTGAATGTTTTTAGTAATTATGGAATATGATTATGTGCCTGTTACGCGGCACAAGCGGCACGCAACATCAACGACGTTTACGGAACAAATACTACAAACGAGCGAACCATCTGTTATTGGTTTGCCCTCCTTCTCAAAGAAATTGTTCGCAGTAATTCCACTAAATTTAACCATTACCCATCGCGAAACTCACGATACCATCCATATCATTTTGATGATTGGCGATCTATCACTGTGAATTTTCTTCTTCGCACAACCTCCTTGTGGAATCGACTACCACCACCGATTTTCCCGACCGTTACAACTTATGGACCTTCAAGAAAAGAGAAGAGCAGAATTCAAAATTTAGACTTCTAAATGTATTCCAAATAAACTCACCTCATATTTGATTTTTTTTGATTAAATTCACGAAAATTTCATAGTTCTATTAAATCCCACTAGAAATAGATAAATTTATAATAATTAAATTACCATTATGGCAAAACAAAATATCCTATGTGACCCAAATTATCAACAAAAAATCATTCGCGAATTCATTGAAATCAAAGAAAAATGTCCTATTTTAAACGCAGATAAATTATTTTAGAATATATACTAAAAAAAATAAAAAATGGGTAAAAATATGTCATAATTAATTACGTAGTTAACACATCGAAAGATATTTATGTTGACTATCACTGCAAACTTTTGTTTATTGCAAACAACAACAAAAAATTCTAACAAACTGTCACAGCCAGTTCAAAATAGCTAAGATTTATTACTTGCAGTCAAAGCAATATTATATATATTATTTGGTCAAGTTGAAGTCTGAGTAAGGACCAATTGAAACAGATCTTATATTTGGCGACAAATTTAAACTACGCTTTCAACGTTTTTATGAATAATTCACACCGACCGATAAGACAATTTGCCGTAAGAAGAAGTATTTGTCAAATTATTTAGATAGGACTTCTTACCAGTACTCATACGAAATATGTATGCTGTATGTATGCATGATACATCCTAGCAACTTTACTGTGACTACGGAATTATTATTTGTATAGGGGAATCTGGGATGGGGAATGGAGGATCATATTCTGTTTAGAGACAATATTTTTATAATAAAAATTAGTATTTAGATAGAGTAGTATAATTAAAGTCCTAGACAAAACAATACGTCTCCTCCTCATTGACATCTTCTTACATTACATGTACTTCGAACATTAATATTAGTTAATTACCTACGAAATTGTCGTTTTTAATTAAATAAGTTAATGTATTATTTTCTATATTTTTAATTTCTATTAATGTAAGTAATAACTCATGCAATTGATGATGCATCTTTGCTAACGCAGTGGCAGTTTAATAATGCCTTCTTGAAGAAATCAGCTGGACGGGAGACAACAAATTCTTCAAAGACATTTTGTAGTGACTCTCGGGTATTGAATTTTTTTTACCGCCAAAATCTATCCAACTTCTGGAAAAGTCTATAGGCCAGGATCTGGTGAGTACGGCGGATGATGTAGAGTTTCCAACCATAGCTCTTGTAACTTTGAGACCGTTTGTTGTGCAGTATAAGGTCGCGCGTTGTCGTGTAGGAGCAGCGTGGACGAGTGATTGACGAAAGCTGGTTGGAGACGTGCGAGCTTCTCCATCATTGTGTTTAGTTCTTGACAGTACGCATTTGCAGTAATGCTTCTCCCATTTGGTAAGAAGCTGTGATGAATCACACCGACGCTAGGCCACCAAACAGTGATCATTACTTTTTTCGGGGTAAGTTTTCATTTAGGCATTGTTTAGGTGCTGAACCAACTTCCTAAGCACTTGCGATTTTCAAACAGAATACATTTTTTGTTGCAGGTATTAATGCGGTCCAAAATTCCTTCGTTAGCCGCGTCTACGTGCTGTTTTTGAGTAGCTCCGGACCGTGCTTTGTGGTATTCCTAAGGGGAGTCCTATATTCAACAGTGGACTTGTGAAGGGCTGTAATGATGATGATGATGAATCATTATCTATCACAATTATAAGTATCAGATACGTCAGCTGCAAACTGTCGCGCGGGATGGCAAATCACTTCCATGTGCATTTGGAGATTGCAATATATTTTAGGGTTCCGTACCTCAAAATGAAAAAACGGAACCCTTATAGGATCACTTTGTTGTCCGTCTGTCTGTCTGTCTGTCAAGATCCTTTTTCTCAGGAACGCGTGGAGGTATAAAGCTGACTGACTGAGGTCTACTCTCCCTTAGAGCTGTGAAAATATCAAACTTCTAAGCCAACGCAATCAAAAGATACAGCCGTTTATGCCGCAAATTTTCGACTTTCGCAAAGGAATCAAAACCTACAGGGTACTTCCCGTGAACTCAGAACCTTTAAGTTTGGTACGAAGCAACTTTTTATAGCACAGGTAAAGGAAAAATTGCGAAAAGATAAATTTTTAGTTACATCATATAATAAAAATATTTTTAATAAAAAGGTATTGTGGAAGGAGGAGTTCTACAAGCAAGTAGATGGAGTGGCGATGGGCTCACCTGTATCTCCCAATGTTGCCGATATATTCATGGAGGACTTTGAGGAGAAAGCCCTGCTTACTTCTCCCATAAACCCAAGATTTTACAAGCGGTACGTAGACGACACTTTCACAATTCTACCTTTAGATAAAGTAACTGCATTTTTAGACCATCTTAACTCCTTAAATTCCAAAATTCAGTTCACAATGGAGTTAGAGGCAAACAATTCTTTAGCTTTTCTAGATGTGTTAATAATTCGGAATCCTGATAACACCTTGAGCCACACTGTGTATAGAAAAAAGACCCATACAGATAGATATTTAAACGGTGATTCTCACCACCATCCTTCACAGTTAGCTACCGTGGGTAAATCTTTGTTTCAGAGAGCACGAGGGATCTGTGACAGTAAACACCTGGCTGCCGAGCTCCAACACGTCAAGCAAGTTTTGCACGACAATAAGCTTCGGGTCCCGCGCCTACGTCACAGTGAACGAGTGAAGCCGGCCACAGTCGAGCGAGTGCCTGCTGTACTGCCATATGTCAGAGGTGTCACTGACAAGATTGGCTACATCTTGAAGCGTGCTTCCATTAAAACATATTTCAAGCCGCCGAAGAAGATTAGTCAGTTTTTACCATCAGTCAAGTGTAATATTCCTCTGCAAGATGCAGGAGTGTACAAGCTGGATTGTGAATGTAGTCTCTCTTATATAGGACAAACTAAAATATCCATAAAAACCCGCGTTAAAGAACACATAGCTGATTTGAAGAATAGACGCTCCGGGAAGTCTGCAGTCTGTGAACATGTACAGGATCGCCCCCGTCACTACATTAGATTTGATAGACTACAAATCCTCGCTAAAGAACACCGATTCCTTCCAAGGATGATTCGCGAGGCTATTGAAATCAAAAAACATCCTAATTTCAATAGAGAAAATGGCTGGGTGCTACCATCTGCTTGGGATCCCATAATTAATAAAATTAAATCCCAACCCAAGCATACAACTGCAAGACTTCATGATACCTACTGTAAGTTCATACTGCGTAGGTCGGAACAAAAATTAATAATTTTTAATCTGGAGGTAGCCGTGGTTAACTATGACATTGGGACGTCATACACCTCAGTCCCCCCCGTGACCATGGGTGCTGTAAAGTGCTTTAAACGTCGGGAATGTAAAATAAGTTAATATACGCGATATAATCCGTAAAGTTAGTTTTATTTAAATGTGTAGTAGTGTTCGCGTAAATATAAGAAATCATTATGTTTTGGATTTGAAAATCTGATACTGAATCTATAAGTATTTGATTCTGTAACTTTGTTATCAGTACTTCACGGTAATGCGCGATTTATTATGAATTAGGTTTGCTTACATTTAAATATACATTCTTATACCTAAATGTGTTCATACGTTAATATCTATGATACTCCGAAAAGAGTATATCCTACAACGAATAGTCGGAATAGGTATATCTATTTCATTCAAATATAATATCTCATATTCTTTTGCGCACTCATTTGTCGTTCGAAGTTCAAATCAGTGTCATAACATCTGTACAAATACATACATACTTTTCGTTAAATTGGTAAATGGTAAATGACTACCACCGCCCATGAACAACTGCAATACCATGGGAATTGCAGGTACGTTGCCGGCCTTTCAGAAAAGAGTAAGCTCTTTTCTCAAAGGTCCCTAAGTCTTATCGGTGCCAAAAAATCGCCGGTGCTAAACTATTCTACAGATAGGTCGTACGCGAAAGAAAACTCCTAGGGAAACGTACAGCCGTGGAACCCCAAGCATCCAGATTGTGTGTATGGTATCGGAAATTTTGCCGCGATGTGCGCCCGTGAAATTTGGCGGCTGGGATTAATCCGAACAATTCTTCAGAGCACTCTCCGTGCTAGATGCGAAAGAAAATGCGAAAGGATGCCATATCTTTTTGCAGCGCCAGTGAATTGAGCCCATTGGAAAAGACTCGATCGTTGACGATTCGAGCCGCTCTGCGCTGGATGCGGCCACGTGGAAGGAGCTGGCACTGTTGAGCCCCAGCCCAGAGATGGGAACAGTATTCCATGTTAGGCCGAACCTGCGCCTTGTAAAGTTGCAGGCGGTGTGCCGACATGAAACACTGTCCCGCTCTGCTGAGTACGTCTAGCTTTTTAGAGGCAAATTTGGCCTTCTCCTCCAAGTGACAACGAAACTGCACGTCACTCGATATGTCGACTCTGAGGATCTGATACTGGCTGAGACAACAAGGGGAGTGCCTTGAAACTGACGAGATATGACAAAGGGGTTCATTTTGGCGGTAAACGCGCAAACTTGTGTCTTCTGATGAATAAACTGGACTAGATTTAGTCACTCCTAATCCGAGACTTTGTTCTTGATGTCATGACTTGTCTTGAATGTTGACAATGACTTGACTTCAGACACAAGTTTGTTCGCTACTCGGTGATGTTTTCCTGAGAAATATTGGCATGGACGGGTATAGATCCGAATAGCAATGAATGTTACCGGTTTGCAACATATCATTGATATGCAGAAGAAACAACGTTAGTCATAGCACGCAGCCATTTGGAAAACCAGCGTTAACAGACTTGTAATCGAAGCATGCACCATGTACTACGACCTTGATGTTCTCCTCAGCTAGAGAACTAGTGATCCAATTGCACAATTTCTTAGGAAGCCTATGGAAGGAAGCTTCGAAAAAAGCGCTTTATGCTAGACCTGATCGAAGGCCAGTGTCAGAAAAGATCAAAGGCCTTTGATATGTCCAAACTAACTGCCAAAGCCTCCCCTTGGACTCGATTGCCTGCGTTTATCTGTGTGTTAGATAAACAAGAAGATCACCAGCTGTGCGACCCCGACGAAAACCGTACTGGCGGTCATTAATCAGCTGGTGCTCCTCAAGGTACTTACCAAATGAGCGGTTAATCATTACATATGAATATTTTCGAGAACAAGGAGGTGATAGCGATAAGGCCTGAGTTAGATAGATCAGAGCGGTTACCTTTTTTAGGGATCGGGTGGACGAAAGCTGTCGTCCATGAATTCGGGACAACGCCTATGGAGTAGGAGTATCAGAAAACACGCGTTAGAACCGGTGCAAACTCTAGAGCACTCGTCCTCAGCATAATTTGTGGGATTCCATTAGGCCCACTTGTGGAGAAAACTGCTTTGCGTACTGAGCAGTGTGAATCGCACATCAGGAATAGAGAACTAACACTGCGGGAAAGTCGTTGGTGTGTTCCCTCTGTCCTCGAGAGTCGAGTTGGACGCAAAAAGGGAGCCTAAAAAGTCAGCTTTGCAGCATGGGCCAGTGTGTTGTCCTCCCTGTGCAGAGATGGTAGTGATGGCTTTCAGAAATTCCCTTGGAGAGCCTTGGCAAAAGACCAGAATGCACGGCTTCCCGAAGGAAGGCGAACTATTTTCTCGCCAATTCTGTAAATGTGCTCATACTTTGCCTTGGCAATAACTCTTTTGCAGGACCTGGAAACGTAGTTATACTTCTTTTAAGCATGCTGGTGTTCACATCCCAAGCTGCCAAAGAGGTAGCCAAGGCCTGATAACATTCCTGCTTACTGCGTAATGCAGTCTTACAGAAGCGATTAAACCAAGGCTGAGATCTGCCTCCGTTGGGTACCACAGATGATGGAACAAATAGTTCCATTCCCTGTAGCACCACATCAGTGAAAGAGTCAGCAACAGCGCTGGGATCATCCGGCGAGAAGCAAGCCCGGGTCAATATGTAGACTGCAAAAAAAGACCGCATTCCGTTCCAATCCGCCGATTTATAATGCCAAACACGGAGGCAGCCTCCAGAACGCAACCGCGAAGGGACCGTGGTGCCAACCACACTCCAGATCAGACAATGGTCCTAAAAACCGAGATGGGTGTCGACGGAAACCTGATATCCATCCGGATGAGAGGTCAACAGAAGGTCCAACAGGGAAGGTGTATGATCCTCCACATCTGGGATCCGCGTAGGCGGATTAACCAGTTGTGTCAGACCATATGCAAAGGCAAAATTATAAACATATCTCACCGCATGATCGGTTAAATGCGCGTTTTTACGTGGTAGAGCCATGCTGCAGCTATATTAATAGTATAGTTGTAGCACGAATGGGTCGGCTTGAACGAAGAAGGACCACGCTCTCACAGAATACCAGCGTAAAATACCAGCTTAATGCTACTGTGTTTCGTATGGTGAGTGTAGCGAACCGGAGACCTATTTTACTGGAAAAGAGGCATTCTATCTTAGTCCTCACGGCTGACGACGCATCTACATTTTATTACGCGAACGAAGATAGATGTAGATGTCTATGGGCCACAATAACCACTTATCATCAGGTGGACTGTGTGCTCGTTTGTCACCCTAATTCTATAAAAAAAAAACGCGAACCGAGCCACTCGACGTGGTGGGTGTTAAAATCTCCAAGTATCACGATATCTACGTAGCAAGAAATCTGTAGCCATTTCGACGTTTTCGATGAGTCGGTCTGTGTCGGCATTACCGCGAAGGACCTATATAGACATCCTATATAGACATACTAATCGGAACTAACAGTAACACTAAATTAAAATTGTAAAGAAATGCTTCTTACGATCGGGCTAAGTTCGTCTATATATTTTACTAACATATGAGGCTTACATCTATGTTAGTAAAAAAATAATAAAAAAATAGTGATTAAAATGCCTTCAATCGACTCATTGCTTCACAAATTTTCTGAAACGACCGAAGGCTAAGGTTGCTAGTATTTTAAAGTCATTTTTGAAGGCAACTGATTAACGCCATTTAAATCTTACCGAAGTTCTTCCCCATCCAATAGCCCATACAGTCTGATTATCACGGAGGTTATTGTTGGAACCAGGAATAATGACAGCTCATACACGGTTGCTGAAATAAAAGCTAGAGACAGAACGTAATACAGCGTTATCTTTGTCGAATGTGTGGTGATTGTAGTTAGGGTGGTTAATTATCCGGGCAGATTAGTGAACGGTATCACCACTGTGTACCGCCACGGTACCACCCATGTGGAACCAACACGTATGTATACGCCATCTATTTAGGTGAGTCACCGCTGTAGAGAACAGTTTTAACATTAGTTTTTTTTTATGGAAACTTTATCATTTAGATGAAAGTAACGTAAGGCAATCAGTAGACGTACATTACACAGTGAGCCGCAGTGAGGATTGATCTGTTGTTGATAATCGTTATACAACAAGATTGCCTTTAGGTAACTAATCCCTAGAGAACGATAAAGATTCAGCAAAAGGATATTGCTTAATTATTGTAACGGATACAACGAAAATCTTTTGTTGGCTTTCGAGCGCAGCTGAAACATAATACTATAACTTAATTTGGACCGTCATAAATTGCACTGTGTTTGAGGGTTTTATTATTGAGATTTAATAATTTTAATTAACATAGGCACATGGTACATTTAGAAGTAAATGGAAAAATACAAGACAAGAGAAATATAAATAAAAAAATCTCATCAAGAAAATTACTTTCCGTAACTGATGTGATGCAAAAATGAATTCTGACTTTGAGTGTATGCAGATACTGCAGCAGCGCTGATTTTCATAGATTGTTGTTCTGCAGTGGAATATTTCTTTACAGTTATTTTTATTTGACCAGAACTGTTAACTTTATTGAGGTCGCTAGTTAGCGCAAAACATACTCATTATCTCGCTTAAAAACTCATGAATCATAACCAGCCATTATCAAAGTATGTGTAAAACATAACCCTTTTTAATCAAGAATTATTTACAACCTACAAAACAAATATTATGAAAAGCCCTTTAGTAGCTTTAACGTAAATCATGAATACACAGAAAGACAAACAAAAATTCCAAAATGACTCAATGGTCTATGTGATATTATAAAAAAATCCTATACTTGTTTGATCCAGAATATTTTAGGATTACATACACAATTTATATTTATTATATTTTATAAAAAAATGGAAAAGTTCGTTTCATGTGCAATTTCTTTTTATAATTAAATAATATGCTACAAGTAGGTTTCAGGTGCATTCAATGTGCATTAATCGCTTCAAATATAGTTATCCAATTTGATATTTGGTATTTTTGACGTAATTATCTACTGATTATGAGAGTTTATGCTTTTTTAAAACATACTTTATTTATTATTAATGCTTTTACTGTTTATATTACAAAACCAGAAACAATAGCTCTGTAGACTATACAGCGAACATTAGTATTAATTTTTTATTACAACCAATTATTAATATTAGCCTAGAAAGTTTTAATTTTATAATCGACGAACTCCAAGCAGTAACGCCGGCAAATGCTTAGCCACTACCGAGCTTACTACCGAGTTTCTGCCTACGAGAACCTGCCAAGATTCTTTTCCGCTTACTTCTTACTCAGATTCTTATATAGATTCTTACTTAGATATGACAGAAAGGATATAGAGACAATTGAGAGTACAATTAACTGACTTGACACTGGCAGAATTCTATCAAGAGAAGTCATAATTTAAAAGAAGAAAAAGAGAGTACAATTAGAGACTGTAAGGCACTTCATTCAAATCCTCGGGTAACAATTCATCTGTAGCCTTTAGTTTGAAATAGATTGCAGCTGTCCGTGGGTTTTATTATTAATTTACCATGAGGTGGACTATAAGTTCATTTGTCATTTTAAATCTATAGAAACCACTGTTATCGTTACAGCTTATTAAAGTTCACTGCTGAACATAGGCGTTCACTATAGATTGCCTCCTAGGCGGGATAATTGCCATCGTTGGCAAGCGGGATGGCAGCCCCAGTTTTTTTATTCGTTATTAAGAAGACGGCCCATCTCTTGATTTGTTTCCCCCTGTCACCTGTTACGATACTCACGGGATGATATAAGTGGATATTCTTACGCCGCCATTACACAGTCAATTTATATAAAAAAATAAGTCAACTCATATTTCTAATATAGTAATTAAAAATCGAATTATATTTTTTTATAGAATAAGGGTGACAGACGACCACACAGTCCACCTGATGGTAAGTAGTTGCTGTGGCCCATAGGCACCTATATCTATCTTCGTTTGCCAATTACAATGCAGATGTGTTGTCAGCCGTGAGGTCTAAGATAGAATGCCTCTTCCAGTAAAATGGATCCCCAGTTCTCTACACTTACCATGCGAAACACAGCAGCATCAAGCTGCTATTTTACGCAGGTATTCTGTGAGAGCGTGGTCCTTCCCCGGTCGAGCCGACCCAATCGTGCTACAACTATACTATTAATATAGCTGCAGCATGGCTATACTACGTTTAATTTACATTATTAAACCAAAATATTGGTAAATCCAATTGGGCATGCCTTAAGCGCATTAAAAAAATTACGTATAACATGAGTATACGGAATCTTTTAAAGTAGTTTAAATACATTTCGTCAGCACTATCGGCTTCAACACCCTCGAAAACCAAGAAAATGACACCCATGATGAAAAAATGTATACCTATTGCAGCCGCCATCTTGGATTTACATTTCGACAGCACTATCGGCTTCAGCACCCTCGAAAACCATGAATATGACACCCGTGATGAAAAAATTGATATCTATTGCAGCCGCCATCTTGGATTTACATTTCGACAACCCTATCGGCTTCAACTCTCTTGAAAACCGTGAAAATGACACCCATGATGAAAAAATTGATACCTATTGCAGCCGCCATCTTGTATTTACATTTCGATAGCACTATCGGCTTCAACACCCTCGAAAACCAAGAAAATGACACCCATGATGAAAAAATGTATACCTATTGCAGCCGCCATCTTGGATTTACATTTCGACAGCACTATCGGCTTCAGCACCCTCGAAAATCATGAAAATGACACCCATGATGAAAAAATGTATACCTACCTATTGCAGCCGCCACCTTGGATTTACATTTCGACAGCACTATCGGCTTCAGCACCCTCGAAAACCATGAAAATGACACCCATGATAAAAAATTGATACCTATTGCGGCCGCCATTTTGGATTTACATTTCGACAACCCTATCGGTTTCAACACCCCCGAAAACCATGAAAATGTCACCCATGACAAAAAAATTGATACTACTTACTTTTAGTACGTACTACTATTATTTATTCTGTGCTTTTAAAATATTGTAATAAAAAATCTCTTATTATTATTATAATCAAGTATTTAAGGTTATTCGAATTTTGTGTATTTATACAGCGATCTTTTTGAGCCGCTGCAAACAACCGAAACAATGTCCACTCACGACGACGACTTACGCCGAACTTCCCGATGTATTACTTTTCTCTATGCGCCGAACTGAGTGAGTGAGTAAACTACTCTGTGGCTGTAGCTCCCCATTTACAGAAATAATTTACATACAAGGCTACCAAATCAATGAAAATTTCGTCATTTTTGAGCCGAAAAAAATTAATTATAGCTAAACAAAACAAAATTACACTGCCATTTACATTCAGTGGCTTCCCACATGATAGATGAAGAAATTAAAAAATAGATTGAGTTAAACAATGGACATTTTCAAGAGTTATCGTGTTTACAAGCCATATAAATCACATAATAACATATAAATCCACACCATAAGCCACTAAAACCCCTTTTTTTATTTAATAATAGCAATTAATCGAATTAAAAAAATATTAATAAGTTCAACAATCATTTATCTTTCTAACAATGTACTTTTTATATCATTTATATGTATAATATGATTTCTAGAAACGATTTTATTCGATAAAACGTTGGAATACTAATTTTTAGGCGATAGTAGAACATACCTTGCGCTTTCGCTTAAGGCATGCAATAACATTCTTTCTAAATCTATATGTTTGGGTCAAGGTAAATCAGGACGTGACTATAATAATGTTCTAAAAATAAAAATATTAATTAAATAGCACGCGACTTACCCGAGACAACTGCGACACATATAGCCAAGAGAACTACGGATAGGGAACGCGCATTATATCTTCGTTTGTCGCTATTGCATCAGTCTTTAAAAAAATATCTGTATATACCGCTAAAACTTAGGCCCTTAACTAATAACAATCTTATGATAATCCTTAACCTTTCACTAAGATTTCACTAAGTTGTTATTTTGAATTAAATTGTGAACATAGAGTATGTTCACAATTACACAAATATTGTGGTAGTTGTAATTAAAGACTTTTTCTTTGTTAATTATTTCAATCAATATAACCAAGACAACAAGTTAAAAAACAGTTATGTACTAATTACAATATTTTCTTCATGTCTTTTAAAACATCTTTTCATTACTTTTTCATTTTAAAACATTATGAATCAAAGTCAGAATAAAAAGTAATATATATTACTTTTATAAATAGATAAGGGTGACAAACGAGGACACAGTCCACCCGATGGTAAGTGGTTGCTGTGGTCCATAGACATCTACATTTATCCTCAATTACGAATCAAAATGCAGATGCGTTGTCACCCGTGAGTACTAAGATGGAATGCCTCGTTTTCAGTAAAAGGGGTCTCCGGTTCTCTACATTCACCATACGAATCACAGCAGCATTAAGCTGCTATTTTACGTTGGTATTCTGTGAGAGCGTGGTCCTTCCCCAGTCGAGTCGAACCATTCGTGCTACAACTATACCAGAAATATTGCTGCAGCATGTCTCTACCACGTATAAATCTATTTGTTTATGAACATTTCACGCCTAAACTACTAATATTTTTCAAGAGTCGTTAAGAAGATCATAAAGCGTTTCTTCGAGTAATATTTATTCTTTGTTTTATTAAAATCAGTTTGTTTTATCAAATGTTATGATTATTATTTTGACATGTAGATAAGATTTTTCTACCGACTTCAAAAAGGAGGAGGTACTCAATTCGACTGTAGTTACTGTGTTAACTACCTCATGACTTTTTCTGAGTTGATTTCGCTGATTCTTTTTCGTGTGGTTCCATATTAATTTGATCAAGGTCTGACCATTAGTTTTTGAATTATTCTTAATAACTTATATTAAAGTCGTTTGCACAAAATTGTTCAATTTAAATTATTTCAATATATCGTCAACGTGTGCGTTATCAAATGCATTTTTTTAAATCTCTGAAATCGTAATTAAATTATGTAAAATAATGTTAACTACTAGCATATATGTACGACGCAGGGTCGCTACAGCTACGCTACAAAATAGGGTAATGGGTTCTTTTACACCGTCACCTCATAGTTTTGTGCATATCTTATCATTGTTACTACTCGTAATAAGATGAAAACATTTACAACTAAACTAGTGTAAATGTCACTATCTCTTGCAAGAAAACACTTGTCAAATGCAAATTGCAACCGGTGCTGGCAGTCAAATGGTTTAATTAATCCTGTTTCGGCGAGAATTCAGACAGCTGCTCTAATAGATAAAGTAAATCTTACTGTTAATACTGTTTCAAATAATATCTAAAATTTGATATTTTAAGCAAACGCTGGTTACGTAACAGTTTCATGACGAAGTGACTTAGCATTGAGTTAGCCGAGGGCCGCGGGTTCGGATCCCGCACGGAACAACTATTTGTATGGCCTACAAAATTGTTCTGGGTCTGGATGCCTGTCCTTGTGCAATTTATGTTTGTAAACTGCCTCCACAATACAGGAGAAAATGTTTGTGTGTAGGTAACGTTTTTCTTTAAAGAAGAATGGCAATGTAAGCGTTATTAGTTTTAATTTTATATGCATTCACTTGCCAGTTGGAAGTTATTGCAATGAGTTTTTTATAAACTGGAAATATTATTTTTAACACCGTGAGCCTATGGTTACAGGATCGACGTAGTAAAGCCATGCTACAGCTATATTATGACATCAGCACGAATGGGTCGTCTTTGCCTCGGAAGTACTACGCTCACACTGAATACCAGCGTAAAATAGCAGCTTAATGATGCTGTGAATTGTATGATGAGTGTAAAGAACCGGAGACCCTTTTTACTGGAAACGAGGTATTCCATTTAAGTCCTCAGGGGTGACAACGCTTCTGCATTGTGATTATTAATCGAGAATAGATGTAGATATCTATGGTCCTCAGTATCCACTTACCATTAAGTGGATTATGTGCTCGTGTGTCTCTCTAGTTCTATAAAAACAATAATTTTCGGCACTTCCCACAGATTTTTATGACATCTACAAGACGAAATAAGGTAATATAAAATTAAACATTTTGTACAACCGACTTCAATATCAATTTAAAAATAACTAAAAAACTAGTAGTCGGACCGTGATCAAATTTATATGGGAAATCAAGAGATGCATCAGCTTACAAATAAAAAAAATCATCGAAATTGGTTCACGCAGAAAAATGTTATGAGGTAACAAACATAAAAAATAGCATACAGTCGAATTGAGTACCTCCTCCTTTTTGAAGTCGATAGAAAATACACGGTAAACTGCGCTTTAATTATTTTGTTCGAAAAAAGCCTAAGTGATGTATTCACAATTTTAACATCTAATTCAAAGGAAAAATATATATAATATTTAGTTTTGGTTATTTATTTGATGAAGGTCAGGATGTCTGCTGGGATCGTATGAAGGACTTTTCAATTGCGTAAGCACGGCGATAGTCGTATTAGTGTGTTGCGTTTAGCGGCATTGCATATCTGTGATGGTTGTTTTGCAGGTCGCTATTCTCAATAGCGCTCTCTGCATATACAGGCTGTCCCAATAATGGTAGATAATCTGGTACTTCCGTGTTTGGGCGGGGGTGAGGTGGCCTAGGTTCCCTAAAAAAATTCTATCCCGAACGGTTCGCGAAAAGCACGGTCCTGACCCACCTGCATCCATCGACTTCCTGCATGTCATACCATCTAGTGGGGGGACGCCCTACACTTCGCCTGCTGATATGAGGTCGCTACTCGAGAACCTTTCTACCCCATTGGTTGTCGGTTCTTCGAGCTATATAGCCGAACGATTGCCACTTTAGCTTACTAATCCGTTGGGTTATGTCGGTCACTCTAGATCTACTGCAGATATCCTTTTTTTAAGTCTATCACGCAAAGTAACCACGAGCATAGCCCACTGCATCGCAGGTTCAGTCGCCTGTACGCTGTCATATCTGCTGAAGACTGCAGCTTCATCTCCCGTCTAACAGCCATGAGGCTTATCGGGATGTGCCGAGTTAGGTGCGTAAACCTGTATTACCTTCAGCAAATACCGTTTAGTAATTCTGAGTATCAGGTACGCAACTTTCGTCAACACACTCTCAATCTTTACAACGTTGTTAACGAGAGACTTGTGGACGATAAATCCGACACCTCCTTGGGACAGATGGTCGCCCTCCCAGTGATAGAACAAGTTGCCGGATTCGAAAATTACCATTTCCTCTCCCTCTCTTCGTACCTCGAATAATCTTATAATATTCCAGCGCAACTTGTTTATCTCTTCTTTCAGCCCCAAGATCTTCTCGTCAGTCTTCAGGATGCGTGCGTTATATGTTGCCAGGTCGAGTCGTCTTAGGTGGCAACTGAACTTCCACCGAAGATTCTTAGCACCACCTGATAATGAGATAAATTAAAAAAAATCTTTGGCCTCTCAGTATATTTACAAAAATTTTATGTATGTTCACAAAAACAGAGGTAGTAAGTCTCTGTAAACGCTAGGAACAAACACAAGATAGTGATACCAGTTTGTCGACCGCATAGAGTCAGTAATAAATTCTTGGGGCAATGTATACGCTATTACAACAAGGTCCCTGAAAGTGTACAGGCTCTCTCTATTACCAAGTTTAAAAAGTTTTGTTTTGTTAAGATGAAACTGTATAAAAAGGGTTATTATATAATTAATGTTAATTCATTTAATACATGGTGAATAATAACCCCTGGGAATGAGGTGGCCGCTTCCAAGCATTTTCTAATATAAATTTTGTAAATAGTTCGTACAACCATTAATGTAAAATTTACTTTACAAAGGAATCTGGGTTACTTGCTGGTTTTTCCTAGGACAGAGGGTTTTTGTCGAACCAGTGGTAAAGTAAAAAATTACTTTCAACAAGAATTACAGATGTGATCTATATTGCATATATAAAATAAATAATTAAAAAAATCAAAGACCCGACTGCAAAATATACAATTTAAAGTAATGCACTAAAACGATCGAAACAAGATGGAGAATAGAAAACAAAATTAAAATAAAGTATTAACGAAGTAAACTCTGCTTCGGTTTAACAGACTATACTATGAGCTGAAATGCTTAGTTAAATATCCAAATTAAGTTTAGTAGCAAGCGGAATCCATTAGTTTTCTTTCGGTTTATAATTTGTAATTGGGTCCCGCCTGCTACTAAACTTAAAGCGGGTGTTTAACTTAGGATTTCAGCTCATAGTATAGTCTGTTAAACTGAAGCAGAGTTTATACTTTATGTTAAATTTTTTTCTATTCTTAATCTTGTTTTGGTACGTTTTAGTGCATTACTTTTAAATTGTTTTTTGCAGTCGGGTTTTATTTTATTTTAGACTTTTTAGTGTCCCGAAACACTCTTCTGAACTAAATTTCATACGATAGCACGAGGTCCGATGCAAACATGGCCCATTTTACGTTTTTACCATTTTTTCAAAAACTTTTTAATGCAATTGTAATAACCGAATTAAATTTAAACATATAACTTATATATATATATGTTTGCGATTCCCTTATAATTTCCTTTATTTTGGTACCCTACTTGATAGATTTGGCTTTTTTTTTTAAATTAACGTATTATTATTTTGCGCCAAAAATCCGTCATTTTGTTTATTTTTTCAAACAGCTATCTAAGAACACTTGGGTTACTAAGACGAATAAAACGATACCTTAATTGTCGAAATCCATCTAGCCGTTTGGAAGATACGAGGTAATAAATAAATATACAAACATACAAGATACGCGCGAAAACATAACCCTTCCTTGGCAGTCGGGTAAAAATATTCTATTCTATCCTATTTTGCCCAAATCGGTCCGTTCATGACAGGGTTACAGACTATCTAACCTCCATGATGTTTTATATAAAAACATAATGAATATCTCTTTAAATTCCCCACGTTTGAATAATAGAAGGCAATTTGTTATCGGGTGAGACAAACGTCGATAAATGCATTGTATATTCAACGGCAGTTACACAAACCCTTTCTGATGACTAACTTATAATTTTATAACTGAATTTGCCTTAAACTGACAATACAACGGCAGACATAGCCAACTATATCTGTGTTAACACATGAATGTAGTGATTACATTCATGTGTTAACTACACATGAATGTAATCACACGACACGCGAATCAGGACATTATTTACTGTAATCTTTGAACCCTGATAGCAAATTTCAAGTCACGAATTCAATAGGCGCTTGTTCCCTACTCTACTTTATTACGGTTGGATTTAGATTACGTTTTTTTTTTTTGTCGTCACTTGTCACTTTATCTATACAAATAAAAAAAATTAAAGTGTCTATTTATAATGTAAAAATATAACAACTTTTTCTAAATGCATGTATACACTATAATGCATATATGCACTACTTATAACAAAAAATATTATTTAAATGTTTGTCTGTCTGTTTTTTGCGGCTAATCTCCGAAATGGCTAGACCGATTATGGTTCACGCAGAAAAATGTTAGGAGGTAACAAACATGACGAGACTTTTACTGGCAGATAGCTGATATACGGAGTAACTTAGGCTTACTTTTGTTTTAAAAATTGAATTAGGCAATAAATAAAGTCGTGTTACTTTGCGGAAATCCATTATATTAAGGTTGGAAAACTTATTTCGCCTATATCCGCTCAATAAAATAAAATAATGTATCTTACCTAGTTTGAAAAGCATGTGAAAGAAAAGGAAATTTTACTAACTTTAAAAGAATTAGGGGTTCCACGCCAAAAAAAAATTAAATTCCATGAAATCCACACGGATCCGTCGCGGGGAACAGTTAGTTTTATTATATAACATAAAGAAGTGAAATTAAATGCAATGCAAAATGTGGTATACGTTCAATACTCAACGAATTTTAATAAAAAATAGTTTCTACACGCACAACCAACGAACTGGTTGTAGTTAACATATATAAATAGCATAAGGAGAAACAAACAGACTGAGAACCATTAATTGTAGGCCAAGCAAACACTTGTTTCGTGTGACATTTTTTACAATTACTACATGTATGGCACCTATAGTATTATAGAATTTTTATACTTATGATATTACAGAATTACTATTATACGTATTAATGGTGTACTTCGTATGTCCTTAGGGTAGGATGTAGCTAACATCTATGTTATATCAACAATCCACGAAATAAATGATTGTGATTCTGAAGATTTTTTTTATTATTAATTTATTTATTCTTTATTGTACCAAAGATTTGTACAAAAGGCGAGCTTAATGCTATATGGCATTCTCTACCAGCTAACCTTGGGTAGAACAGAGAGTGAGTTTGGGCAGTTAAGTTGTCATGATATAATTATTATATAAAGTGATCGACAAAGCACAAAGCCGTTATCGTTACAGCTTATCAAAGTCCACTCCTGAACATAGGCCTCCCCCATAGATTGCCTCATAGGGGGTATATTTGCCATAGTTGCCACGCTTGGCAAGCGAGTTGAAAAACTCAGTTTTTTATAGTCGTTATTAGGAAGACACTGTTGCCCATCTCCTGGTGCGTTTCCCTCTGTCGCCGCTTACGACACCTACAGGATGATATGGGGTAGTGCAAATTCTTATACCGCTACTCCACAGTAAACGCACTGCTGCATGGCGTCAGAAAAAGGTAAGAGTGGCTCCATTGGTAGCGATTCATTGCGATCGCGTTGATTGATTTCTTTCATATTTAAAATTTTACGTTTTACCTTCTCAGACATTTTACATCAGCGTCCTCCGTAGTGAGTCAATAACTCTCATATCACGTCACGTCGAGCTGGCACTTTCTGAGTGTTCCGTGTGGTCTTGTTCCTTTCACATCGGTATAAAATCATTTTCTTCCAACGTACTCTTGTCCAAAAGTCCACTGCTGAACATAGACCTTTCCCATAGACTGCCTCATAGGAGCGGTATTTGCCATAGTGTCCATATTTGGAAGGCGGTATAGCAACCTAATTTATTTAAATTTATTTGTTAACCGAAAGTCGCCGCTGCCCATTTCCAGGTTTGTTTCACTGTTACCTCTTACGACACCTACGGGAAGATATCATCATCATTATCATCAAGTCCACTGCTGAACATAGGCCTCCCCCAAGGAATACCACAAAGCAAATATATACAATATTTATATTCATAGAAAAGTAAAACTAAAAACTTATATAATCATACAGTCAGTCAGTACAGGTATTGGTTTTGTCGAAATAAAAGTCACAAATATTTTGTTCATTTTAGGTTCATTTGAAGCTACTGTGAACGGAAATTTCTTTATCTCGATTACAACAGTGAAACCTTTAGAGAGAAGGACTGTTTAGAAACTCTTGGGTCATAATATTTTTTGTTGGAAATGAGATAATTAGATTTGTGGCGGAGCTGTCATTGTGCCCCGAGAGAATCGCGCCGAAGCCTACATAACTCATAATAGCAAAGTCCCAATGTACTGCGCTATATACATACACAGCTCCGTACTAACATATGGAGCTTCGGCCGCTCCTCGGGCTGAACAACTTGCCCAGCGGGAGATCTCCTCTTTTCCTTCCACGGCCCAACATTTTTTATGTAGAAACTGGTGACAAAAGAGCGCGTAATCCACCTGATGGTAAGTAGATGCTGGGGCCAATAGACACCTACATCCATCCTCGTTAAAGAATCAAAATACAGATGCGTTTTCACCCCTGAGTAGACATGTCGATTCACTTAAAAAAATCGATCTCCGATTCGATTCAAACCGAACATACTAGAATCTTATCTCAATTAAATCGAGAATTAAACAATTGATTTTCAATTAATCACAGATCATTAGTGATGATAATATACCGTAAATACAAGTAATTGGATAGAAATACCATTAAATTAATAAACATGACATCACGCCTGTATTTCCCCGAAGGAGTAGGCAGAGGTTTGTAGTACTCCCATTTGTCACCAGTTATATTATACGTCTCATGTAATAGGGAGTGAGCTTATTACCATACACCGGGCACAAATCCAAACCCCGTGCCACTACTGGGAATTTTAAGTTAGAAAAAACCAATAATACTTTGCTCGACCCCTCATCGATCGAACCCAGGTCCTCTTGCTCAGCAGTCACCACTAGTCTAGACGAAGTAAGTCACTCAGCAAATTAATCAAATTTTAAGCTTATAAAATTTTATTAAATATAAATAAAAATTTAACAAGAATTTAAATTTTAGTATTTTAAGTGGAGTGAGCTTAAAAAAAAAATATCTAATCGCTCGGGGTCTAGACGACTCCTTTCGTCAGTAGTAATATTTCCTACAACAAAAAAAGCGGATGCAAGAAGCAGATGGTTGAAATATGCAAAAGTATTTCTTAAATTGTTTGGAATATTGCTAGTTCTTGAATCAGTCAGATTCGAGAAGTTTTTGGATGGAATCATCGAACCGATGTAGTTGTTCTACATCGATCTGAAAAATATTTTACTTTAAATAATCGATTTTCCGACTAATCGATTTCAACATTTTGACATGTCTACCCTTGAGGACTAAGCCTTGTTTCCAGTAAAAAGGGTATTTGGTTCTCTTCATTTCATTTCATAACCAATTCAATAATTTATGGATACACACGAAAATTGGAACGCAAATATTACATATGAAATTTATGCAATGAAATATTTCAACTTGAATAATATCTGTCTACTACAGTCGGTCGTAGCTGAGACATAAAAATTCTGATATACAATTCCAATATCAAAGCAAATACGAGTATCTGTATGATGTCGCTGTAACAGGGTGCGTGTTCTGAAATACAAATAAATATTTGAATAACGTGATGTCACGATAACAGGTGGTTTCATTTATTTATGTTTTGATTTCTTATGTTTACGCGATAACAACATATTTAAATGAAACTAGTTTTTACGGATTTTATCGTGTATCGGCAAGTTACTTTCTACGTGGTAGAGCCATGCTGCAGCTATATTAATGGTATAGTTGTAGCACGAATGGGTCGACTCGACCGGGGAAGGACCACGCTCTCACAGAATACCAGCGTAAAATAGCAGCTTAACGCTGCTGTGTTTCGTATGGTGAGTGTAGAGAACCGGAGACCCTTTTTACTTTCTTTTTACTGGCAAAGAGGCATTCCATCTTAGTCCTCACGGGTGTCTTTATTGAGGATAGATGTAGATGTCTATGGGTGCACTTACCATCAGGTCCACTTACCATCAGGTGGACTGTGTGCTTGTTTGTCACCCGATCCTATAAAAAAAATACTTATTTTATCGTGTTTCGAGTACTTTGCAACATCTATTGTTACGGGACGACCGAGTTTTTCATCATCCCAATGTCATAGTTAACCTCGGCAACCTTCAGTTTATATATATTAAGTATCTTGAAGTCTTGCAGTTGTATGCTTGGTTTTGATTCGATGAAATCAGATATTTAATCAATATTTTTTTTTAGTAATTAATTTGGTTTGGAAAATTGATAGGTATTAGGATTTTCCTCTGCATCGTGGAAGTAAATAGCATCATAACACAAGAACAAACATCCGGAATCGGAATAATTATTTGTAGGCCATACAAATACTTGTTCCGTGTGGTATTCGAACTCGCAATCCTCAGTGCCGCAATTCAATGCTAACTCACTCCGCTGCGTAGCTGTCTAAAAGTTAGAAAAAAAAAGAAGAACGAAGAGGAAGATAGAATCCCAGGCTAAGCCAACATTTGTGCACAAACCTTTGAGTATAGTGCACGCACTTATGCAACCACAATATATCCCAATCAGTTTATAGTTTCCAAAACTATTAGTCAGCTATTGTGGTGGTAAGAATCAGTCAGTGTTGTTATTTGATATTTTTATATTAAGAAGAGTAACAGAGGAGCGTCTCGTCTAATCTAAGAGGATTCTGGGGCCCAAACATCTAACGTAAATCCATTGTCACCTTTAAGTAATAGATGGAATGTCCCGTTACCAGTAAAAAGGGTCTCATTTTCTCGTCACTTGTATGAAACATAGCAGCATTATCGCATGAGTAAAGAAACCGAAGCATTATTTTACGTTGGTATCTATAGGGTAGGCCTATGTTCTCTGTGAGGCTCTAATGAGTGGATGGATGGATTCTATTCGTGTAGCAGTAATGTCATGTAGACCGAAATTCGGTCACAGCGGCCAGACTCAACGAAGACTAACCATCAGCACAGGACAGGATTATAGTGCCAAGTGTATGTGCAAGTACAGAATTAGTGTGTCCCTCACTCATGAGTTGCCTCATTTGAGGTTCTCGTGACGGCAAATCGAAAGAGTTACTCGAATTTTAACATTAAAACATCTCACTCACTCGTTCACGACCTCGCTTTTGACTGACAATATGAATCGTGTGCCGAGTGAGTTAGCTAACGACTCGATTAAAAATAGTTCAAGTAGCTATCGAGATTATGTATTTTGCAGCAATATTAAATGAGTGAGGTGTCGATATTAAGGAAAAAAACAAAAATAATTTTTGAGTAACGGAATTTGAAACAATCAAGTCACATATTATATGAGTGTGAATAAAAAAAAGCGCTATTTTGTGATCTCTAATTTTATTGCGTCCACTGGTAACGCCTGTTGTAACATAATAATATTATAAATATAATGAATATGGTAATAATATGTCCTCCTTTCAAAAAAAACTTTTGGAAGGAGGCGACTCACCGTATGAGATGAATACACCGACTAGTAATTCCTCACCAAACCAAATGAGAGGTATCTCGTGAGTACCTCGCTAAGTAAAATGAGTTACTCCCTCATCCTCAAATTAAATAGATGAGTAACCCATGACTAGTACAGATGTACTCTTTATTCACTCATGCTCATAGTCCGATGAGAAGGTAAAGGTAAACCGACAAAACGGCAAAACCGGCGAGAGACCAACGACTTTACGTGTTTTCCGAAGCACAGGGGTAAAACACCTGTTTAACTCCTGTTCCACCCCAGGATTGAGCAGCATAACGCTAAGGAACCCACAATATCGACAACCCCACGGTCCTTAAGTAATCCGTGTGTATCAAACAACATCGCGACTCAAGTAACGCCCAACGCCATCTGTTGACGACAGCGCAAGCCAAATCAGTACGAACACCGCCAATTTCCTGACTCCGAGCAGTTAGTAAGAATTTCTTGACGGAAAAACTCAATAACTGATTTCTTTTTTGACCCGAACCGGGATTCGAACCTAGGAGCTCATGATCAGAATTCTCGTTAAACACTAGTCAAACGTGCAGTAATAAAAGCATGGCTCTATCATATATCATAATACATTTTATAATTATGTTGAAGTTATTATTTTTATTGAACAAAAAGCTACAACCTTTTTCTTATTTCATCATAATCATTATCATTTCGACCAAACTTCACTGATAAACATAGGCTTCTCCCATAGATTACCTGGGGTGATATTTGCCATAGCTCCACGCCGCAAAAAATGCCGTTGACAACCCGCCTGCCAAGGCATTATTTATTACTATGTGTTTTTATCATGTTGTTACCTATCTCGTATTTCATTTCCCTCTGTTACCTCTTACGACTCTTTTACGCCGTCACCACATGGATATTCTCTATATTATTATTTTTTTTTGCTCTAAAAACAATTACTATATATAGGCCTCTTACGTTGTAGGGAGAATCGATCATGATATCAGGGTCTGGTTATTTTAAATTTGACATAAACAAGTAGTGGCGCTAACCGTGGTGCCGTAAGAGTATCCACTATCCCAAATCGTACCACAGGTGTCGTAAGGAACGCCAGAGGGAACCCGGAAGATGGGCAGCAGCGTCTTCCCGATAACAACAAGATATTTATTATTTTATACATGGTGGAGGCGTGTTGCAGCTATTTTCTATCGACTCCAAACAGGAAAGGTACTCAATTCGACTGTATGTTCTTTTATGTGTGTTACTTCATATCTTTTTTCTGGGTGAACCGATTTCGCTGATTCTTTTTTATTTGAAAGCTGGTTCTTCACATGTGGTCTCATATAAATTCGATTAAAGTCTGACCAATAGTTTTTGCGTTATTATTAATAATTTACATTGGAGTCGGTTGTATAAAATTTTTAATTTTTAATTGCCTATAACCATCTATCACTAATGGATCGGATCAACCGGTGAAGAACTACACTCTCACGGAATACCTATGTAAAATAGAAGCTTAATGTTGCTCCGTTTTGTATGGTGTGTGTAGAGAACCGGAGACCGTTTTTATTGGTAACGAGGCATTCCATCTTAATCCTCAAGGGTGACAACGCGTCTGCATTTTGATTCTTAATGGAGGATAAACGTAGATGTCTATGGGTCTCAGCATCAACTTACCATCATTGTCTGTGTGCGCGTTTGCCACCTTTACTGTATTAAATAAGTGAGCGTGCTATCCCACGCTCACGTTCAGCCGTGGACTTAAAAAAACTAAAAGAATAAAATAAAAAGTACATACGTAATAAAGTGTTATATAAACAAATAAACATCATAATATATTATGAAATGAATGAGAATTTACGAGAATATTTTCTTTTAGAAATCGTAACTGCTTCGAAGTTCAATAACAAGTAATCTAATTAGGATCGTTACATTTATTTGTACAAACCGAAAGCGAAACTTTCAGTTCATTAGCGCATCATTTAGCGCCAGCCTTCGAAATATAGTCGCCTCGGGCTCGAATGTCATTGTCATTTGTTGTTTTGAGGAGATACCATTGAAGGGCACTGTGGAAGAGAGCTTAAAAACTAAGAAATCTGTAGACTTGCAAATAATACTCATTGAGAAATATCTATATTAAAGAATATTCTAGATCTCTCAACTTTTGTCTCACTACTGTTTAGTGTCACATTATTTTTTAAAAGATAACATTTGATAATTTTTATTCATACCATAGCACTAATTTTGAATTTTTCTTAGTACTAAAATGAATTTAAAATCAATTTTAACAATTGTACTAGTGTTTTTAACAGTTACTTGCAATTGTAATGTAATTGGATACAGTGATGTCGATGAAGCCAGAGGGAAGAAGAAAAAAATCGCGTTATTTGGTAAGTCGATATACACCTAATTAAATAATTAAAAATATTTTAAATTACTTATTTATGCTTTGCATATTGCTATCACCTGACATAAAAGCACAAAGGGCGGATTTAATGCCTTTGGGTATTCTCTCCCAGTCTTTGAAATAGTAGGACTCGCCTAAGAATACACTTGGTAAATTAAATAATTTCAAAGTATTTTGCCGCCAGTCACAAGCGCGTGATATGCTGTGTGCACCAGAATAATTACAGGCTGTAAGGCATTTTAGTCCTTATTACCCTAGTAGTCCGTAGTAGTAACCTTTCTTGTTTGAAGTTGCTTGTAGTTGCTATGCAGTAACCACTTACCATCAGTTGAACTGTAAGTTCATTTATTTGCCAATTTAATATTGTAAAGAAAGAACCTCGCTCGTATCTACAAACACACACCATAGTTCCGTTAAAGAGGGTAATGATCCAAGGTGTCAGGTGGAACGGGTTTACTACACTTTATCCATTTTAGTTAAAATCATAAGAAATTTCGTACATATATGTAATGCAAATTTATATAGTGACTTTGTTTTAAAGATATATTTTCCTGCTATACCTATGAAAGCGTGTTTTTTTTTACAAAAAGCAAAAAAACTTGTTAATTTTGCAATTTAATTAACTGCAAGGTGAAAGTTCATAGGGTCTCATTTGTTTTTGTGCAGATATTACGTTTGGAATGTATAGTTTTTTTTTTAACGGACTAATTTTTGGTGGAAATAAAAGGTGGACCCCAAAATACGAGTACAGATATAATCACTATGTAGGTACAATGGAATAAAAAAAGGAAATTTTAAATTACGTTTTTTTTAGAATAAGTGGATGATATTGCCTATAGACACCACCTACATCTATCTTCAACTAGGAATCAAAATGCAGGTAGGACTTTGCATCTTATTTGCAGAGTCCTACGTTAATAGCCGTAAATGTGATGCTGGTACTACGTATTCTTTCAACCGTTCAACTCCTAACGTTTGTTCGACCCTTATAGAACCAGATCGAAACGCTAAACGATTTGATATATTTCATAGACTACGTAAAATTTAGAATCAAAATGCAAATGTCTGGTCACCCCTGATGACTAAGATGGAATGCCTCTTTTCCAGAAATAAGAACATCCGGTTTTCTACATTCACAATACGAAACACAGCAGTATTAAGCTGCTATTTTACACTGGTATTCTGTAGGTACGCTCCTTCTGCGGTCAGTAGCCGACCCATCTGTGCTACAAACTATACGTGGTAGAGCCATGTTGCAGCTATATTAGTAGTATAGTTGTAGCACGAATGGGTCGGCTCGATCGGGGAAGGACCACGCTCTCTCGGAATGTCAGCGTAAAATGGCATCTTGACACTGCTGTGTTTCGTATGGTGAGGGTAGAGAACCGGAGACCCATTTTACTGGAAAAGAGACATTCCATCTTAGTTCTCACGGGTGACGACGCATCTGCATTTGGATTCTTTATTGAGTATAAATTTAGATGTCTATGGGCCGCAGCAACTACTTACCGTCAGGTGGACTGTGTGAGCACACAGTCCATTTGTCACCCTACCCTATAAAAAACCATAAGATGGCTGCAGCGTGGCTCTTTCACGTATTAAAATGATATTTTTCAAATGAGCGTTCGCGATAATGCTTGATATCTAAGTGTCGATGTAGGAATTGCTGCAGATTCACGGCTGATGCCATTGCCTATCCCCGCAGTCGCCGCTATCCACCGTCATCTTCTTTGTGTGTAAACAACACAGATACCAGCATATAGTTTTTAAAAAAGTACAGATATGAAAAGGGTCCCTTTAATGATTTTATATTTCACTTATCCGTCCCGGCTTTACCTGGAAAGGCTCTATTTTAATGTGGCGATATTTACACGTAAGATAATAAAAAACCATTTATTTTGTGAATTTTTTGGGTTTTTTTTCTTAACTTTATCTGGAAGTTTTTTGGATAAAATACAGCCTATATCAGTCCTACTATTACTCTCCATATGCTCGTTTGGATTCGTTACAACAGCTTCAACTATTCCGAAGATAGCCCGAACAGACAGACAGACAGATAAAATTAAAATGATTAATTATGTCTCAATGGCATGGAAAGTTTTCTCCTTAGCTCAATGTCAGGCATTTATTTCGACATAACAAACATACAACAAAATTTTATTTATATGATGTATGGATTTACTAACATTTTTTTTATTTACAGTATACTGGGCTGACATTGTAATAAAGAAGATATTTGTGCTGAAATTGATATACGCCTTCGTATTTTGGGTGGTTATTCACAAAGCAGGCTACTTTCTGACCTGGTTCATCAGCTATCTTAAGGAAAAGAAGCACGAGCACCACGATCATCATGCCCATTATATCCCTCATCATCATTATGATTACGAACCACCCGGCAGCTACGGACCGCCGAGTTACGAACCTTACAGAAGACAGAGCCATCGTGTATAGTAGTCATTTATTATTCTGAACAGTGTAAATATAGATATGTATAATGCTTGTATGCATTAAGTATACGCCTTAGAGTATGCCCTTTGTAAACTTTCTTTGAGTATAGCCCATTTCGTCCGAAACACCTCATTTCGTCTCGTGGGTCGTCTGAGGTGACAATTGGGTGAGGTGACATAGTTACATTACAAAGAGAATATTAATTAATGTTATTTTTTATTTACGACTGAACTTTGCGCACTTATTTGAACATTAATTCAAAGTCCCGTGCTACATATGGCTTCAAACAAGTGTTCAAATGTTTGAAGCTGTATCTGGCGCCGGCTTTATAAAACCGATGCGACAAAGACAACCTTGCAATCCACCTGATGGTAAGTAAGTTTCGCAGCTATGGACACCTGCGGCCATTTTGTGGTAGAGCCATGCTGCAGCTATATTAGTAGTATATTTGTAGCACAAATGGGTCGGCTCGATCGGGGAAGGACCACGCTCTCACAGAATTCCAGCGTCAAATAGCAGCTCAACACTGCTGTGTTTCGTATAGTGAGTGTAGAGAACCGGAGACCCTTTTTACTGGAAACGAGGCATTCCATCTTAGTCCACACGGGTGGCAACGCATCTGCATTTTGATTCGCAAACGAGGATAAATGTAGATGTCTATGGGCCACAGCAACCACTTACCATCAGGTGGACTGTGTGGTCGTTTGTCACACTATACTATAAAAAAAAAACTTCAAACGAAGAAAGCTACAGAGGCTTTGTCACCTCTGAGGACTAAGATGGATTCGTTTCAGATCGAAACACATCAGCACAAGCGTTGTTATTTTGGTTGCAAAAACAATTATGACGGTAGAATGTACCACGGATGCATTTACTAGTATTTATCTGTATTGGGTTATATATTAACATTTATTTATGAATTACTTATTTATTTATTTATCTCTTATAAAGGGAGGGTTACAAAGTGCTTAATGCCTTATAGCATTCTCTACCAGTCAACTCTGGGAGGAATAACTAAAATGTTGCAACGATGTAAATTACTGATGTAATAATTAAACATAGTTATAGAAATAGAGTGACAAGATAGATTTAGCATAATTAATTAAGTGTATAATAAAGTGTATTAAAATAGATTACTTATAAACACTTCTTAGTTTCTTTTAACTGAATGTTATGAGACATTTCTGAAAAAAAAACTGTATGATGTCTGTAAATACTATATCAGACAGTTTCTATGTATGAATTATCCCACAATTAAATCTTACGGAAAATTGAATATCGCTCCGTGGGTGTTATAACAGGCGACAGAAGAAAAAAATCCAGATAAGCAGCAGCTTTTTTATAGAAATAGGGTGACAAACGGGCACACAGTCCACCTGATGGTAAGTGGTTGCTGAGGCCATCTACATCTATCCTCGTTTACGAATCAAAATGCAGATGCGTTGTCAGCCTTGAGAACTAAGACGGAATGCCTTGTTTCCAGTAAAAAGGGTCTCCGGTTCTCTACACTCACCATACGTAACACATCTGCATTAAGCTGGTATTTTACGCTGATATTCTGTGAGAGCCGACCCATTCGTGCTACAACTATACTACAAATATAGCTGCAGCTTGGTTTTACCACGTACAAAACATATTCCTAATAATAACTAAAAATAATAAATAGTCTGCTAATCCGACTACCAAGCGTGGAAAATGTAACAAATATCCCCCCTAAAAGTAAACTAGAACCATCAAGCAGTATGTAGTGACGACGATAGAATATCCACTACCCCATATCATTTCGTGGGTGTAGTGAAAAGCAACAGAGAGATATGATACAGGAGATAGACGGCAGCATCTTTCCGATAACAACACAATACTAAAAAAAGGACGATTGCCAATCGTGAATGAATGTAAATATAGGTGATATTAAAGCAAATATGAGGTAATCTATGGGGAAGGCCTATGCTCTGCAGTGGACTTTTACAGTCTGTAAAACGGTGACGGTAACAGCCCATACACGTCCCATTTCTGGAGACAGGCCTCCTCTTATTTCTGATGTGTTCATGTCTCTTCGAAATATTTTTATCCCTCAGAAATGCACGTTTTCTCTCGATGTTTTGTATGAACGTGAAATGAAAGAGTTTAGAAACGAATTATCTTTTTATAAAGAACATATTCTACTCACCACGTTGATTATAATATATATCTTGATAGTAAAGTAATTTTTGAGATAACTAAACCTTGAGCAAAATAATCGATAAATGATAAAAAATGTACATATTCCGTGGCAGGTTACGCAGAAACTATAAGTGATATCGATGTTATATATTATATTAAAGGTTGATAGCAAATTCATGTATCGAGTACGGCAAAAACCGCGCTTCGGGACACTTTCTGGGCCGGGAAGAGGGGCGTGACGCTCACCCGGGAAGCGAAGGGAGAGTGGAAAAAATTAACTTCGCTTTATAAGTTACATATGCCGATAGATAAAAGTACTCCATTTTACCAACTTTTCCATACATTGCTATCTAAAATGCTTGAACTAGGTGTCGGTGAAACCGCGGGGCACAGCTAGTAATCAATAAAATTAAATTCTAAACTTCAAGATACTGTAAGCCCGTTCTGCATAGATTGTACCAAATATTAATATTCAAAAGCAGAAGGCAGCCAGGATTATTTTTCTTACAGGAAACAGAAAGAAAAAGAAAATGGTGAATTAATAGGAAACATAAAACGATGTGACATATTGCAAGAATAAATTGTCAACTTATTCTCTCTCCATTTTGCCTCTCCATTTTGTAGACGCAAAAGACGATAAATCTGGCAGACATTTTCAATACGGATAAGTAGTCGCCCCCGTGATCATGGGTGCTGTAAAGCACGCGAAAATTAAAAAGTTAAAATTAAACGCGATAAAATTCGTAAAATTAGTTACATATAATGTGTAGTATTCGCGTAAATAGAAACAATAAATTATTATAATGGTACGTATCTTCATACTTGTTGGCGACCCACTTAAAAATTAGTTTATCGTTTTTCATTCCATAATCATAAATAATTTTGTGCTTTGAAGTTATTGCTATTAAATTATATAAGGCACTTTGAATAAAGAGATAATCTATGTTAAAAGTAAATAGATTCAGTATAATGTCGAACGACAGTTCGGGGTTCGTTTCCCCGGTCGAGAGTTAATTCCATGAACGTTATTTATAGATTAAAGACTCATGTGTTACATAGTAATCAGCTATACAATGCGAATAAAGTAAATACTTATTTTAGATGAAAATATATTTTGCTCTTTTGATAAGAGATAAAATTCATTATGGCTAGATAAGAATAGCATATTATACAATACAATACAATACAAACACTCACGCCTGTCTATGGGTGACAGAGACTACGGTAGGCAGAGACTACGGACTTCCATTTGGCGCGATCCTGACACACTTCTCTCGCCTCCTTTACATCCATATATTTACGCATACACGCTCGTCGGTTAAGGGTACTCCTACTCTGGCCCAATTTCAATGTATCTTATACATTATACTTAGCATATTATGTAGACAAATAATGCTTCATAATGAACACAGATAGTTGTAATTCAGACAAAGAAACCACTAGTCTCCTACTGATATGATTGGGTCGTGTAGGAATTGGTTGTTAATGTTGTATGGGATCCAAACAGGGTCTAAATGATGTACCGTAAAAATAAAGAAATAAATTTAATTAATTTGTGAAAATATCTGTAATGTAAGTAGAAATAACTAATAAATGTTTCAGGTTTATTATATGTGTTAATAAGAACAGCATTGTGTTAAAAGTGCCTAAATTTGTGAATTAAACTATTGTATTAGCTAATATATTCATGTTTATTAATAAAGCTTGTTATTTTAACCACGTGTGTTAGATATTTAAGATTTCTAACTTTGATAATTTTTTGTAAAATAGGTATATTTTGTTGAATATTTTAATTTATATTTATGTCATATCGATGTAATGTATATCATAATGATAAGACTCTGTGTGTGATTCTTATAAATAAAATTGTGTAACCATAAGTTTTATAGAAATAAAGATATGGGGTAAAATACAAGGGTGCAATGGTGAAAATCAATGTTAAGATAAGTCGAAAAGGCGCGCGGTGCGCGGTTCTCTTTCGCGTATAGCTTGCGACTAGGATAGTAAACTGGTAGTTTGGAATTCATTTGGAGGATGACTGTAAATGTTGGGAAAACGGCCGCCCTCCTCACCCGCCGCTACCGGAACTTCCCGCCCCGTTGACGCTTAGAGGCCAGGAGATTGCGTACGAGAAGGCCGTGACCTACCTTGGGTGCCGGATTGACAGGATGTTGCGCATGACAGCGCATGTCGACATCGTCGTCCGCAATGCCAGATGTACGCGGGCGATGCTCCGTCCAGTCCTTGCATCCAAACTACCGCTGAAGGCCAAGATAAAGATCTATAAATTGTATATAAGACCGAAGATCACCTACACCGCGCCGGCCTGGTACGCACTCCTGAGCGAACGGCAGAGGCAGCGGCTGCAGGTTCAGCAGAACCTATCTCTACGGACCATCGTCGGTGCAGGTCGCTACGTCCGGAATGACGTCATCGCGGCCAACTTAAGGATGGAAACCATCAAAGAATTTGTGGCCCGATTAGCGTGCGGTATGTTCGATCGCGCTGACAACGGGCCGCACGCACATGTAAATAACATCGCACCTCTACATGCTCGGCCACCGGACGGGCGACCTATACCAAGAGAACTCCTTTCTATATCGATTAGAGAGTCGAGTAAAACACGCAATGCCGCAGAAAGGCCAACCCAGACACCTAGGCTGAATTAGCCGCCTATAGGCGACTTACACGGCCAGGCATATTCAGACAACCATAGGCCAAATTAGGCGCCTTTTTCAGGCTTAGGCCAAATTAGGCGTCTTTTTCAGGACGTTAGGCCAAATTAGCCGCACCTTTCAGGCAAAAAATCTTTCTCCCCACGCAGCGACCGGGAAACCAAACCCGGATCGCTGTACCATGCCTACAATGCCAATCGGCTCCCACGACCGGTGCATAGTAATGCACCGCGAGGAGATTCCGGGTAATGGGTTTAGCCCCGAGGCCCGAGACCTGCAGTATACAACAGTGCATACATGCGGAGGACAGGATAATGTGGAATTTATTTCAGGACCAGCTACCAGTTTTACAGGCACAACAACGTTTTATGTGTTTTTGAAATTTCACGATCAACTTAAGAGGCAGGTATACCACCTGCCTAAATGAAAGAGGTCGACGTTGGGTTCTTAAGTAAAGAAGAAAAAAGTTTATGAATACATCATATGTGCGACTCCATGGCACAGTGACTAAGCAATGAGGTGCAGCGCTGAGGGCCGAGGGTTCGCATTCCGCACGGAACAAGTATTTTTATATTTGCGACGTCGATTCATCATCATCATATCATCATTACAGCCTCCCCCAAGAAATGCCACAATGCACAGTCCCAAGCCACTTGCATCCATTGACTACCTGCATGTCTTACCAGGTTAACACTCCATCTAGTGGGGGGACGCCCTACACTTCGCCTGCCGGTACGAGGCTGCCACTCGAGAATATATCGCTATATGGCCGGCCCATTGCCACTTGAGTATACTAATTCTTTGGGCTTTGTCGGTTACTCTGTTTCTACTGCTGATATCCTCGTTATTAAGTCTATCACGCAGAGAAACGCCGAGCATAGCCCTCTCCCATAGCTCGCTGAGCGACTTTGAGCTTCCTTATACGGCCAGCGGTGAAGGACCACGTCTCAGTTCCATAGGTCATCACTGGCAACACGCACTGGATGAACAATCTAGTTGTGAGGTTTTGAGGTATGTCTAACGAGAAGATGTGTCGTAATCTCCCGAACGCTGCTCAGCCCTGTTGAATCAGTCGATTGACCTCTCGGTCGAAGTTGGACTTACCTAGTCGGACTATTTGTCCCAGGTAAACATATTCGTCAACAGTGTAACTTAGTACTCCCAACCACAATCAGCATAGGTGTGACATGGACGTTAAACATGAATTTTGTTTTGTGCATGTTCATCTTAAGACCTATCCGTTGAGAGACACTATTGAAGTCATTGAGCATAGTGCTTAGATCCTCCAGCGATTCTGCCATAAGGACTATATCGTCGATTAAAAGTAATAATACGAAAATTCTAACACTGTCGTAGCGCGGGAACACTATCTTATATTTAATAAGAACTAACTTATAAATAACACTAACATATAGGTAAAATAATAAAAATGACATGTTGTATTTAGTGGCAATGAAAGAAACGTGTTTCTTATTAGACGTCTTGGCTAAAACTACCCATAACGTACATATATAATACAGGTGTGTATGAACTGACCACAAACTTACGGCTACCGTTACTACCTATCGAAAGTTCACTGCTGAAAATGGGCCTCCCCCATAAATTAACTCGTAGGGGGGATATTTGCCATAGATCCCATCCTTGGCAAGCGGGTTGGTAACTGTTGTTTTGTATTTTCTAGTTGTTATTTTAAAGATGCTGTTGGCCATTTTCTGATTTGATTTCCTTCTATCGCCTCTTACGACACCCATGGGGATGATAAGAGTTAGTGGATATTCTTACACCGCCAGCCACTACACGGTAAAATAAAACATTGTGAAATATTTAACTATTAATGTAGTGTAAACGAATGCGCTGTTGTTGTCCGACGTTGGGCTTTGAGATGATTATGGTTATTTAGTACCCATTTATTTATTAAAAAAAAAGTTAAATGACATCGTTACGGCGGCCAGAGTCAATGGAGACTATCCATCTGCATAGGACAGGATTATAGTGCCCGAGTGTACGCGTAAGCACAAGACAAAGACAGTATACTTTCTATTCCCACTCTTAAAGTTCGATGGGACAGTAATTCGACACGATCGGAGAGAGGTCAGGCGTGGTCCCATATACAATATGTAGAGATAACATTCCACCACTAAGGTTAGAAAAATAGAGGATGAAATTTTACATGTGATTGATATTTCTTGGTCCACTTAAACGCTTGAGCGGTACAGGAGCTTTAATCTTTATATAATAAAATTAGGTGTTACATTGTTTGTCCGCGATGAACTCCTAAACTACTGAACTGATTTCAATGAAATTTGGCACACTGTGTGCAGTTTGGTCCAACTTGAGAGATAGGATAGTTTTTATCCCGATAAGTGACCATCAATTTTTTTATTGCTAATTTCAGGATTTTTTTTTTGGGAAAGCAAATGTTCGTTCGGAAAAGTCAACACAACGTGTGCCTGGTCAGCTAGTTATTTATAAAGAATGTCTAGCATCAGCTTTAGAAACTACGCGGAAGTTATTTCATTCTTTTTAGTTGTTTAAATCGCCTTTCACATTTTTAATAGTATTTTTAATAATTCAATAAATTATATATATATATATATATATATATATATATATATATATATATATATATACTTGAAGAGTGAACTTATTTGCTACAGGAGTGCTATGAGCAATGTTGCAATATAAATTTAATAAAGTTTCATCTCAAGTAAATTCAGTTCGTGTGCACAAGTTGGTAACATTCCAAGTAGTCGAGAGGATGCTGGAATTCAATTTGACTCACCGCTGAGATTTTATATTAAATAAGGTTTGTGGAGTTTTTGACATTAGATTTTCGTGGAATTAATACGAATTATTACTATTTCAATAAAATTTTCAATTTCAGATTTTGCCGTGTAGTGGCGGTGTAAGGAACTTATCACCCATTTATTTCCCGTGGTATTAGTAAGAAGTGACTCTGGGACTAGAGGTATCTTATAGCTACCGTATAACCAAATTGCTTACGCCAAATGTAAATTACCCAAACCGATGATGAGGGGCAGTATTAAAGGTGCGAGACGCCTGAATCTGCGATCGCAAATCCACTTTGTCAAGTGTAGCAATTAAAGTAATTACTCCCTACAACAGAATCCTCGTGTCGATTAGTGAATTTAACTGGAGTAGTGAAGAGAAAGAAGAACGATTTCCTATTTTCTTTATAAAGCTGAAGTGAGAAACGAACTTACAGATCACCTGTTGTTTAGTGACTACTGCAGTCCATGGACATCAGCAACAACTTCAAACAAAGAAGGCTACAGATACATTACATCTGAGAACTAAGTTGGAATGCCTCACAGCCTGCAATTGTAGATACTGGTTCTCAATATCCTTGAGACCGGAACATAGCAAGACAGGGGCTGATACCTGATGGATGAAATTCATAAGAGGGTATCCTACAACCTGGTGGCCATTTTGCCTAGCTTTTTGTTTTGCACCGTGAACTTGATTACCAATGAGAATGTAATCACTACTTTAAATAATTAGTACGTAATTTTAAACGTGATAGAGCCATGCTGCAGCTATTAATTGTATAGTTGTAGCATAAATGGGTCAGCTCGACCGGAGAAGGACCACGCTCTATCAGAATACCAGCGTAACATTGTAGCTTGATGCTACTGTGTTTCATATCTCACGGCTGACAACACATCTACATTTTGATTCGTAAACGAGGATAGATGTAAATGTCTATGGACACAGCAACCACTTAAATTCAGGTGGACTGTGTGCTCGCTTGTTACCCTTATCCTATTAAAAACTACGCCCAGCTAGCAAGCTTACCCCTATTATAAACTTCATTCATTCACTACCTCGAGTCCATTTTTATTTATTTATTTATTCTTTATTGCATTCCTTAAAACAAAAGAATACAAAGGGCGGACTTTGAGGCATTCTCTAACAGTCAACCCATGGAGTGGTGAGAATTTGAGTTCCAAAGGCGTGTAGCCTGAACTGTGAAGGAGTTGCCATAGAACTCGGTGAAGTGAACAGGAATACAGATTTTGTAGTTAGAAGAAGAACGTAGGACCCTATCATGAGATGAGGAGAGATGGGTCATTTAAAATGGAAAAAAGAACAAGCAATATTCTGGAATTGCGCCTCTAACGGATTGTAAGCCAATTTAGCTTAGATCTATATTGCGAAATATGGTCATACTTACGAAGCCCGAAAATAAATCTTATACAGTTGTTAAGAAGGCCATCTTGGTGGGTTTTTGCTTACTTATTTATATAGCTAAGCGGTTACTTTTAGCCTATCTGATAGGATCAGTAACGATAATATTCGCTGCAAGTTCAGAGTAAACAACATAGCTCACCCTCTCAGTAAACTGAAAGGGCAGTAGTCTGACCATACTGTTTCTAAATATTTTTTTACCTAATTGTATAATATATTATATTATAAATTAATGTTAAAAATAGTCTAGCTGGTTTTCTTCCTGGTTCTTCCCAGGACAGAGATTTTTTCAGAACTAGTGTTAAAACTTAAATGACTTTCAATATTAGGTATTCTTGTAATCTATATTGAATAAAAATTATTATATTCTACTATATTTTATATAACTTGACGAGCCGACAACTAATGAGGAAGAAAAGTTCTAGAATGGCAGCCTTGTACACCAGGAATCGGAGTGTGAACCCGCCACTAAATGGAGTAACGGCTTAACTTGACTTGTAAGACGTGCACATTATCTATGGATACAGGAAGCTTAAGACTGTGGCAGTAAACTTATGAATTAGGTTTTATGATAATGATTGTGAAGCAGTCAGTCACTGCTGACTCTTTGAAAGTATAATAACTTATTTTATAAAGTTTCCTGTTTACTTTTTTAAGTCACCGGGTTCGACTATTTTTTTAAGAATTTCCTGAATTGTTGAGGAATTTTACGTATATAAATTGCACATGGCACAACTAGAAACCCAATAATAATTTTAAGGCCATGCAAATGCATGTTGCGTGAGATAATCAAACCTCCCATCAAATACTAAATCACAGCGATACTAAGTATTTTTATTTTTCACCAGCAAAAATTTTTATTTAAAAAAACTAACATGTCTCCACGAATTCTGTAGTTGAATCGATAGTTACAGAAGCTAGATACATGCGGCGACTGCTAAACTCCAAGAGATCAAATAGTAAATTTTCAATTTCAATCTGATTGTAAGTTCTCTAACGTACTCCCAATTCCACACGTAGACGCCATAAATTTGTGACTTGTTGTGAACAGAGTGTTGAGCACGTGAGGCTACCCGCTCTGGATTGTTATAACTCCTACATTATCTATAAATAAATATCATCCGATTGAACCCTCCTTTGAATAAATGTGAAAATAATGAAATAACTTCAACATTATTTAATACCTTCTGAAGGTAAAGCTTCACTTATTCGACATATTGGCGGCTTCGTGATGCAATGAGTTGCAGCACTGAGGGCCGCAGATTCAAATCCCGCACAGAACAACTATTTGTATGACCTACAAATAATTGTTTCAGTTATGTAGGTTTGTCCTTGTGGAATTTATGTATGGAAACTGCTTCCAAGATACAGTAGAAAATCCTAGAATGGAAGTAAGGTTTTCAAAAAAACAATAATATGTATCACACATTTAATACCTACTTCAGATATAATTAATAGAATCAGGCGTTACTTTGCGGAAATCCATTATATAAAAGCTTTTACAAAAATTTACTTCGCAAATATCTTTTACAAAAATTTACTTCGCAAATATCCGCGTTTTTTTTTACCTACTTCAGAAGCAAGAAATTAATTTATATAGAAATTGCCGTTACCGTTACAGTGTATCAAAAGTTCACTGATGATCGTATGCCTCCCCCATTCATTGCCTCATAGGGGAGATATTTTCCATATGGCAATAATTTTATTGTTTTAAGTTTTTTTTTTGGTTTTAACTTCTTTTTTTTTAGTTTTTTTTATTTTTCTTTCAAGTTTAACTACTCGTATTGACCATTTTGTTACGCTTTTAGTATCGTGTAGTTGAGGGGCGGCGTAAGAATATCCACTATCCCATATCTTCCCGTGGGTGTCGTAAGAGGCGACATAGAGAAAGAAACTTGGAGTTAAGCAGCAGCATCTTCCTAATAACAACTAGAAAACAAAATGCCAAAAGTCAATCGTGGCAATACACCAGTATTTTAGCAGTGTTCATATGAGCTACTATCACATTACAAGTCCACTGCTGAACATGGGGCTCCCGCATGGATCGTGACAAAGGACTTTCCTGAGTCATCTACATCCATCGTGTTTCTATCACATTTCAGGTGTATAACGTGTATAATATGATCCTATTATAATAATAATAATTATATTGTATAAATATATTAATATAATAATAATTATATTGATTTTTTTAACGTGGTAGAGCCATGCTGCAGCTATATTAATGGTATAGTTGTAGCACGAATGGGTCGACTCGACCGGGGAAGGACCACGCTCTCACAGAATACCAGCGTAAAATAGCAGCTTAACGCTGCTGTGTTTCGTATGGTGACTGTAGAGAACCGGAGACCCTTTTTACTGGGAACGAGGCATTCCATCTTAGTCCTTATGGGTGACAACGCATCTGTATTTTGATTCGTAATCGAGGATAGATGTAGATGTCTATGTGCTACAGCAACCACTCACCAGTTGGACTGTGTGCCCGTTTGTCAACCGTATCTTTTAAAAAAAACAATAGGTGTATAATGTGTTCATTAGTCACTCTTGTTTAGTAAAGTAGTGGTCTGACTACAGTACCCACAGTTAATTTCAATAGAGCAAATTACTAAACAAACTGCATCAAATAATTACATTCATCCAAATCATTAAATAGTTAATAATCAACGAAACAAATCGGATTTGGATTCGAAACATCATGATAAATTTTAATAATATATTAACCGGATAGTGATAAAAGCAAAAGAGCGGTACAGTTTTATTCCGTTTTTGGTAAATCGATTTCCCGAATAATAAATTCATTGTAATCCGATTCCGGTATTTCACAGAGAAGGAAATGTTTAAAATTATTTCTTTTAACATTTTCCTATAGTTATTTCCGACATAAATAAATTTAATGGTACATCATTTTCCTTGATAAATTTTTATCCGTAGCTGGACTTAATATGCTGCCCTCTAGCAAGTATCTCCCAAAGACTAGCCACCTCGCAAAGTATACCCTGCAACCTGCAAACAGTGCACATATTTAAAATCAGACAATTTTTAAATTGTCATCCCGCATTTTTATCAAATGCAAAAGAATTGTATAAATTTTTAACAAAGTTCAAAAAAAAAAACAAAAAAGGTCTATCGAATCGACGCGTAGTTTTCATTGTATGTTCACCGATTTCTCGGAAATGGTTAAACCGATTAAATAACACTGAAGGTATCAGACCCCATATAAATTTAAGGAAAAATTCCTTCTCTAAGAATGGAAAAATTGGAATGAATATTTTAATGGCTATATACACAACAATCTAGTCGTGGTAGTTGTGATATTTCTTAGGCCATTCAAAAGCATTGTTAAACCTTTGATAAAAGTAAAAGCGTTATTCAATTTTAAATAAATTTTATTAGAAAAATATTTTATTTATATCTATAGAATCCTTTATAAGGAAATTCTTTTATTATTTGTTGGTTTCGAAGCTGCTTTTTACTTTTTATCAAAAGACTAACTTACTTTGGCAAAGTTTTACGACTTCCAAGGCGTGAAATGCAGTGGTAGGTACTCATATGTCACTACAATCAATTCTGAAAAAACTGTGAGAATCCAGGGGATAAACACTCGATTTAAAAAAAATTATATGCGAGTAAATCGAATTCGATCCCCAACAGCACCATCATACTTGTCATTTATATTTTAAGTGTTGATTTACCGCGTGGATGGTTAAGAAAACATCTCGAAAAAATCTTTTTTAGGCAGGTTATAGGAGTCCTTTCCTGGAAAGGAATCTGTCTGGGTAGTTAACCTTATACCTATTTCTGTCACCAAGCAGTTGTACGTGAATTAAGCTTATACCCATTTCTGTCATCAAACAGTTGTACGTGCATTAACCTTATACTTATTTCTGTCACCAAGCAGTTATACGTGAATTAAGCTTATACCCATTTCTGTCACAAAACAGTTGTACGTGCATTAACCTTATACTTATTTCTGTCACCAAGCAGTTATACGTGAATTAAGCTTATACCCATTTCTGTCACGAAACAGTTGTACGTGCATTAACCTTATACCTATTTCTGTCACCAAGCAGTTGTACGTGTATTAACCTACTTATTTCTGTCACAAAGCAGTTATACGTGAATTAAGCTTATACCCATTTCTGTCACGAAACAGTTGTACGTGCATTAACCTTATACCTATGTCTGTCACCAAGCAGTTGTACGTGAATTAAGCTTATACCCATTTCTGTCACCAAGCAATTGTACGTGCATTAACGTTATACCTATTTCTGTCACCAAGCGGTTGTACGTGCATTAACCTTATACATATTTCTGTCACCAAGCAGTTGTGCCTGAATTAACCTTATACCTACTTCTGTCACCAAACAGTTGTACGTGCATTAACCTTATACCCATTTCTGTCACCAAGCAGTTGTACGTGCCTTAACCTTATACCTATTTCTGTCACCAAGCAGTTGTGCGTGAAATAACCTTATATCCATTTCTGTCACCAAGCAGTTGTACGTGCATTAACATTATACCTATTTCTGTCACCAAGCAGTTATACGTGAATTAAGCTTATACGCATTTCTGTCATCAAGCAGTTGTACGTGCATTAACCGTAACCTATTTCTGTCACCAAGCTGTTGTACGTGAATTAAGGTTATACCCATTTCTGTCACCAAGCAGTTGTACGTGCATTAACCTTATACATATTTCTGTCACCATGCAGTTGTACGTGTATTAACCTTATATCCATTTCTGTCACCAAGCAGTTGTACGTGCATTAACCTTATACCTATTTCTGTCACCAAGCAGTTGTGCGTGAAATAACCTTATATCCATTTCTGTCACCAAGCAGTTGTACGTGTATTAACCTTATACTTATTTCTGTCATAAAGCAGTTATACGTGAATTAAGCTTATACCCATTTCTGTCACGAAACAGTTGTACGTGCATTAACCTTATACCTATGTCTATCACCAAGCAGTTGTACGTGAATTAAGCTTATACCCATTTCTGTCACCAAGCAGTTGTACGTGCATTAACCTTATACCTATTTCTGTCACCAAGCGGTTTTACGTGCCTTAACCTTATACCTATTTCTGTCACCAAGCAGTTGTGCCTGAACTAACCTTATACCTACTTCTGTCACCAAACAGTTGTACGTGCATTAACCTTATACCCATTTCTGTCACCAAGCAGTTGTACGTGCATTATCCTTATACCTATTTCTGTCACCAAGCAGTTGTGCGTGAAATAACCTTATATCCATTTCTGTCATCAAGCAGTTGTACGTGCATTAACCGTATACCTATTTCTGTCACCGAGCAGTTGTACGTGAATTAAGGTTATACCCATTTCTGTCACCAAGCAGTTGTACGTGCATTAACCTTATACATATTTCTGTCACCGAGCAATTGTACGTGTATTAACCTTATACCTATTTCTGTCACGAAACAGTTGTACGTGCATTAACCTTATACCTATGTCTGTCACCAAGCAGTTGTACGTGCATTAACATTATACCTATTTCTGTCACCAAGCAGTTGTACGTGCATTAACCTTATACCTATTTCTGTCACCAAGCAGTTGTAGGTGCATTAACCTTATACCTATTTCTGTCACCAAGCAGTTGTACGTGCATTAACCTTATACCTATTTCTGTCTCCAAGCAGTGGTGCGTGAATTGCTGTGTTCCGGTCCGAAGGATATACATAGCCAGTTTAATTATAGGCTGTGACTCCATCTTGTTCTTTAAAGATGACAACGCATCTGCAGCCTACTATGTTTAATGTTGGATGCACGAGTCCATAGGCGTAACCACTTACCATAAGGTGAACTCTTAGTTCCGTTTGTTACTTCAATTTTGTAAACAAAACTTCGTTGAAATGTTAATTATTATGTTACAACTTTAGGAACTTTTGGTATAAATAGTACCTTTTTTCTTACAACTAGATTGTAGACAAGCCCTCCCTTGCAAGCAGTGTATTGTATGTAGAAGAGCAGCACTACAATATATTATAGAAATACGTATTATATATAGAAATATGTCGACAAGAACTTTGAAGGACGTAGCTCACACAAAATACGAGTGTGATATAGAAAGAATAAATAGTAGAACCGGAGACCCATTTTACTTATAACGAGGCATTCAATATCAGTCCTCGAGGTTACAACATATTGTGATGGGCCACTATTATCTATTTAATGTCACCTAAAAATATCATAAATGTAATATTTTGAACAAGTTAACTTAAAACTCTGCTTAAAATAATCAAATCAAAATCAAAAGGTATTAAATAATAGAAATACAAGTTGATTATATTACAATAATAAAGATAAAAATTATGTAATTTTATGCTTTCTGATAATGTTAATACTAATTTTATTCCATTCTTATATGGGGCAAGATTATGTACATTCAATAAATGAATAACGGTATCCGTCCTTTTGCCGTTGGTTCCACATTTCGACGCTTAACTTCATAATTAGCTTGCAGGCACATAATCTCGTACCTTTAGACAAAATTTCAACTTACTTACACTAGAGGTGGCTGTGATGAGGCGGTACATTCAGCGCGTACATTTTTAACAAACTCTGATGCTGTTTTCTTGTGAAGTTTGACCTAAAGAATGCTTTTAACTCTATCAATAGGGTGACCATTACGTTTGGCAATATTACAATAAAAAAAAACTTATGAAAATCATGTTATCGATTCTGCTGTCGATGTTCAGCAGGGTGACCTAGTTCAATTCAGTTTGGGGATTCAACCCATTATTTTAAATCCAAGCTGAATGTCTGGTACAATGGCAGGTAGAGCATATGACGTCTTCAGTGATCTTACTCAATTCTTCAAATCTTTAAAATTATTATTCTCGAACCAAATAGCAATAAATGTGAAATATTTTTTTCCAATAATTTATCTAGTTCTAACAGATATACTTTATTTCTCTAGGAATAAAAACGGTCATTGCGGAATCGCTATACCTGCTAGCTGTCCCATTGTTTTTTGATAGTATTAAACCTGATATATAACAAAATTTGATCAGTTTTTAATCCCCCACATTGCTCTTACCATTTTAAAATGTTGTCTGTTCAGTTGTGTGTGTGTTCGGATATTTTAAATATATTGATGATAATCTTGAAATATCTATAGAAAAAATACTAAATTTAACTTTAATTAACCACCACTACCGTGCCGTGTAGTGGCGGTTAAGAATATCCACTACCCCATATCTTCCCGTGGGTGTCATAAAAGGCGACAAAGGGAAACAGGCAGGAGATGGGCAGCAGCATCTTCCTGATAATAGCCAAAATAACAATAAAAAAACTGCGGTTGCCAACCCGCTCGCCAAGCGTGGCAACTATGGCAATATACCCCCCATGAGAAATGACAATAATAAACGGCCCCCAGTCCCCGGCGGCCCCGCTATTCCTGGCTACGGTGGCGACCATGGTAACGGCGGGGCAGGGGGTGCTAAGAATCTCCGGTGGAGGTTCGGTTGCCACCTACGACGACTCGACCTGGCAACATACAACGCACGCACCCTGAGGAATGAGGAGAAGATTGTGGAGCTGGAAGAAGAGATAGACAAGTTACGCTAGCATATTATAGGATTATCCGAAGTCCGAAGAGAGGGGGAGGACACGGTAATCCTCGAATCCGGCAACTTGCTCTATTACCGGGAGGGCGACCATCTGTCCCAAGGAGGTGTCGGATTTATCGTCCACAAGTCTCTCGTTAACAACGTTGTAAAGATTGACAGTGTGTCGACGAGGATTGCGTACCTTATACTCAGAATCACCAAACGGTATTCGCTGAAGGTCATACAGGTTTACGCACCAACCTCGGCACACCCCGATGAGGAGGTGGAGGAAATGTATGAGGATATCTCTAGAGCCATGCATTCCTCCAAAACCCAATATACGGTGTTAATGGGAGACTTCAATGCAAAACTAGGCAGAAGAGAGAACGGTGAGCTGAAAGTGGGGAAATTTGGAATAGGGCAACGGAACCCAAGGGGCCATTAGCTGGCCAACTTCATGGAGAAAGAGGGACTCTTTATGATGAACTCTTTCTTCCAGAAGCGGCCCCACAGGAAGTGGACCTGGTCGAGCCCCGACAGTTCGACAAAAAATGAGATTGACTTCATTATGACGACCAGACGACAACTGTTCAGTGATGTCTCAGTGATCGCGAGGGTGAAAACCGGTAGCGATCACCGAATGGTTAGAGGCACACTGAACCTAAACGTTATGTTGGAGAGGTCTCGTCTAATGAAGTCAACGCTCCGTCCCCCTCGTGCTCTAATCCAAAGTCCCGAAACCTTTCAGCTCGAGTTACAAAACCGTTTTCAGTGCCTAGAAGACTGCAATGAAGTGGACGATTTGAATGACAAGCTTGTGCAAACTGTCCATGCGGTCGGAGTTAAGTTCTGCAAAACTCGCCGCAGAAGAACACAAAAACTCTCCGATCACACTCTTAATCTCATGGCTGTTAGACGGGAGATGAAGCTACATTCTTCAACACATTTGACAGCATACAGGCAACTGAACAGACAGATCTCCAAATGCATGCGGCGGGACTTACGCAACTTCAATACAGCTTGTATTGAAGAAGCGATCGAGCGGAACCAAGGCTCCAAAGTCTTTGCCAGAGATCTGTGTGCCAGAAAGAGCCAACTGTCAAAGCTGAAGATCGAATGTAGAAGCATCGTTTCCGAGACACCTGAGGTTTTGAGTGAGATTGAGAGGTTCTATGGGCAGCTGTATACGTCATCGTTGGAGCCACACGCAAGTGTGAGTAACGATCCAAGAGCGAGTCTCATCCGACACTATTCCGAAGATATCCCGGAAGTCAGTCTGAGCGAGATTAGAATGGCTCTCCAACACTTTAAAAACGGCAATGCCCCAGGTGAGGATGGAATTACAGCGGAGCTTCTGAAAGCGGGTGGAAGACCGGTACTTGAAGTCCTTCAGAAGCTCTTTAATTCCGTCCTCCATGGTGGCATTACACCGGAGGCGTGGAGCAGAAGTGCGGTGGTCTTGTTCTTCAAGAAAGGTGACAACGCTTTCGTGAAGAACTACAGACCGATTTCCCTTCTGAGCTGCGTCTACGTGCTGTTTTCGAGAGTCATTACGAATCGTCTCGCGCGCAGACTTGACGACTTTCAGCCTCCCGAACAAGCCGGTTTCCGAAAGGGCTTTAGCACCATAGACTACATACATACCCTTCGGCAAATTGTACAGAAGTCCAAAGAGTACAATTTGCCACTATGTCTGGCGTATGTGGACTATGAGAAAGCCTTTGATTCCGTCGAAATTTGGGCGGTGCTGCAGTCCCTTCAGCGGTGCTGCAGTCCCTTCAGCGGTGCCAAGTTGACTGTAGGTATATCGAAGTGCTGAAGTGTTTGTACAGTAGAGCTACGATGGCTATCCGAGTACAGAACCAAAGTACGAAATCTATCCAATTGTAGAGAGGTGTAAGACAGAGTGATGTTATATCCCCGAAACTCTTCACCGCTGCATTGGAAGACGTTTTCAAACTTCTGGACTGGAAAGGATACGGTATTAACATCAATGGCGAGTACATCACTCACCTTCGATTTGCCGACGATATAGTCCTTATGGCAGAATCGCTGGAGGACCTAAGCACTATGCTCAATGACCTCAATAGTGTCTCCCAACGGATACGTCTTAAGATGAACATGGACAAAACAAAGATTATGTTTAATGTCCATGTCACACCTATGCCGGTAGTTGTTGGGAGCACTAAGCTCGAAGTTGTTGACGAGTATATTTATCTGGGACAAATAGTCCGACTAGGTAAGTCCAACTTCGACCGAGAGGTCAGTCGACGGATTCAACTCGGTTGGGCAGCGTTCGGGAAATTACGGCACATCTTCTCGTCAGGTATACCTCAAAACTTGAAAACGAGACTGTACACCCAGTGCGTGTTGCCAGTGATGACGTACGGAACTGAGACGTGGTCCTTCACTGCCGGCCGGATGAGGAAGCTCAAGGTCGCTCAGCGAGCTATAGAGAGGGCTATGCTCGGAGTTTCTCTGCGTGATAAACTCAGAAATGAGGATATCCGCAGTAGAACCAGAGTGACCGACATAGCCCAACGGATTAGTAAGCTGAAGTGGCAATGGGCCGGCCATATAGCTCGAAGAACCGACAACCGATGGGGAAGAAAGGTTCTCGAGTGGCAGCCTCGTACCGGTAGGCGAAGTGTAGGGCGTCCCCGCACTAGATGGAGTGACGACCTGGTAAGACATGCAGGAAGTCGATGGATGCAGGTGGCTCAAGACCGTGCTTTGTGGCATTCTTTGGGGGAGGCCTATGTTCAGCAGTGGACTTGTGAAGGGCTGTAATGATGACGATGATGAATTTTAATTACAACCGCATTGACTCGAGCTACTTTATTTTAAAATTTGGTGTTATTGGTGTGAGAAATCTCTCCATTGCATTGCCTGCTTTCCTTGCTTCCGTGCATAGTGTCAGTGACTTTTGGCAAAATGACTTTCAATAAGTATTATGTAATAATCTATATTGAATAAAAATCATTCTCCACCATTCTATTTTATTCATACTATTCTATTCTATCCTAATCTATTCTATTCTTGAAGGTCGTTGATTTGTATCGGTCTTAAAAAATCGGTAGTGGTGGTTGATTCTACAAGGAAGTTGTACGAAGAAGGAAACTTCTAGTAAATGGCACAGCGGTGAACCGCAAATCAAATGGTATGGTTTGCATCGCTAGTTTTAAATAATATTTTTTCTTACAGGCCTGATGCCATGTATAATATAATTCTGCTATTATTTTTTTAGTAATTATGATAATATTTCAGCATAACCCGATGAGAATACTATATAAATACGTTATAATAATAACAAAATATAAATATAAAATCGCTTAAATTTACAATTGAATTTAGGGAATGGCAGTTCAAAATTGGTTTGTAAAGGATTTCATTCAAAATGTCATAAACAACCAAACCACCGAAACGGTAAAACACGAATAATGAAATATGATTGCCTCGCCCCGGAGGGTGGGAACCGAATGGTTTGAATTTATTGTTCGGTGATATCGATGACAGAACTGGAAAGGGGCAAAACCGTAATGTTGTTGTTGTTCTCTATGGGTATTACGAGAGAATAATGGATAAAATCGATATTGTATAGTTATAGGCGCTTATGATCAAACAAAAGTTTTTTTTTTATAGGATAAGGGTGACAAACGAGCACACAGTCCACCTAATGGTAAGTGGTTGCTGCGGCCCATAGACATCTACATCTATCCTCGTTTGCGAATCAAAATGCAGATGCGTTGTCACCCGTGAGGACTAAGATGGAATGCCTCATTTCCAGTAAAAAGGGCCTCCGGCCACCTGCATTCACCAAGCGAAACGCAGAGGTAAACCTCTACTTCACGCTGGTATTCTGTGAGGTCGTGGTACCACCCCGGTTCGAGCCGGCCCATCCGTGCGACAGCAAAAGCTGCCGCGTGGCTCTGTTAAAAAGTTATATATTTAACAGATTTATAAAATAGTATAATATCTCATTAGCTAGGTATAGAAGCTGTAACTTATTTTCATTCAACTGTAGCAGATTTACTGTAACTAAATATTTTAAATCCTAAGAAATGCCGCTCGGAAAACCATAAATAAAATTAAACGCAATGTAATGAATTAAACATTTTTAAATTCATGCGTCAAAAAGCTTTTACTATATTCCCACACGATGATCTTAATTTATTTTTACTTTGAGAACTAACAAAACCAAAAACGATGAGAGTTAAATCCCTGCTATAGACAAACAAAGACAAAGACAGATAGGCGATTGCCGAGGTTGATGGTAATATACTATTTTCTTTTTTTGAAAAACGTTACCCCCATACTAGGATTTTCTCCTGTGTCGTGGAGGCAGTTTACAAACATAAATTGCACAAGGACAAACATCCATACTTGTTCCGTGCGGGATTCGAACCCGCGGCCCCCAGCGCAACAACTGATCGCTAAGCCACTGCGCCACGGAGCCGTCAATTTTGTTTTTTTTTTCGATTTTGTCGAGGGTATTTCAAAAGTGTTCCGGTTTGATTCAAATTTCGATTCTCATAAATCGAAATTTGAATTTCAAATATCCAGAAAGAGAAGAGATCGTTTGACATCGTTGCAATAATATTGATAAAAGTAATGAAATTCAAAGAATATTCGGCTAAAGATATTAAATTTCGTCAATAAAACGTCGTTTTTTTTTAAAGCGGAAGAAACTCCACATTCTTTAAAATATAACAAAAATAATAAAAATTACATACACGTTAGTAGCTAAAGCTGAATTGCAGACACATAAGTAAATAGAAAACCTGGTTAATTAATAGAATCAGACGTTAATTTACGGAAATCAATTACAATAAAGGGTAAATGAAACGGGAGATTGGCAGCAGAATCTCCTGAAAACAACTCAAAATAATTAAAAAGCTACGGTTGCCAGCACGCTTGCCCAGCGTGGCAACTATGGCAAAATCCCCTCATGAGATAATCTATGAGGAAGGCCTATGTTCAGCACTGGACTGTTGTAGACTGTAATGGATGGATGGAATGGATTATAATAAATCTGTTAAAAATTAATTAATAGAACAAGTAACAGGTGAACTAACTTCTAGTTGTGTTAACATCTCTAAAATCATCTTAAACGAACAGTGTCGAATCCAGTAGCAAATTAGACGCAACATATTCTCTTATTAAATGCCAACCTCACACGTTTCGGACAGCCAGTTTCGCATCTTAATATTAATTTTAGTGCCCGAATTGGAAACAGTGATTAATGACGACAATGTGACGAAGCAAGTGCAACTAATTCTCAGTGATTTTATGTTATTGCTATAATTTCCGAGACTATCAAACACGGAATTCAATACAATAGAATATTTCTTTTACTAAATACGAATCCATTCTATTTTTATATTTCTACTTTTACCACTGGAACGGAAAATAAATTCTCTCCTGGAAAGAAATAGCAATAAATCCAGCGGGAATTTTTAACTAACATTAATGAAAACACAGGGTATACAATTAATTACAAAGGTGTGATAATGAATTTTGGTTAAGCAAAGACAGTGCACGTCTTACAACGACATATATATATATATATATATATATATATATATATATACGACATATATATATATATATATATATATATATATATATATATATATATATATATATACGACATATATATACATAGATATGGTGATGAAGCCCTACTGCATTACCACTTACCTTCAGGTGAGATTGTAGTCAAGCACAGGCTTAAAATCGACAAAAAAATTAAAAGAAAACAAAAAGGTTAAACGCAAAAAAGAACGTTCAGCTTCAAATATTTTTTAAGATTATGTAAGATTAAAGTCCTACATCTGGCAGAGAATGAAACTCTGCTGTCTCTGTTCACATGGTTACCTGTTGAAGACTGCATCTCGATTGTTACTAGAAGGCTAGAGCAAAACAACATGCCCGTAGAATATGCAGTATTACTTAGACACTGCCTTAGATCTGGCTACCTATTGTGGAAGAAGGAGTTCTACAAGCAAGTAGATGGAGTGGTGATTGGCTCACCTGTATCTCCCATTGTTGCCGATATATTCATGGCGAACTTTGAGGAGAAAGCCCTGCGTACTTCTCCCGTAAAACCAAGATTCTACAAGCGGTATGTAGAAGACACTTTCACAATTCTCCCATTAGATAAAGTAACTGTATTTCTAGACCATCTTAACTCCTTAAATTCTAAAATTCAGTTCACAATGGAGTTAGAGGCAAACAATTCTTTAGCTTTTCTAGATGTGTTAGTAATTCGGAATCCTGATAACACCTTGAGCCACACTGCGTATAGAAAAAAGACCCATACAGGTAGATATTTAAACGGTGATTCTCACCACCATCCTTCACAGTTAGCTCACAGTCACCGTGGGTAAATCTTTGTTTCAGAGAGCACGAGGGATCTGTGACAGTAACACCTGGCCGCCGAGCTCCAACACGTCAAGCAAGTTTTGCACGACAATAAGCTTCGGGTCCCGCGCCTACGTCACAGTGAACGAATGAAGCCGGCCACAGTCGAGCGAGTGCCTGCTGTACTGCCATATGTCAGAGGTGTCACTGACAAGATTGGCTACATCTTGAAGCGTGCTTCCATTAAAACATATTTCAAGCCGCCGAAGAAGATTAGTCAGTTTTTACCATCAGTCAAGTGTAATATTCCTCTGCAAGATGCAGGAGTGTACAAGCTTGATTGTGAATGTGGTCTCTCTTATATAGGACAAACTAAAAGATCCATAAAAACCCGCGTTAAAGAACACATAGCTGATGTGAAGAATAGACGTTCCGGGAAGTCTGCAGTCTGTGAACACGTACAGGATCGCCCCCGTCACTACATTAGATTTGATAGACCACAAATCCTCGCTAAAGAACACCGATTCCTCCCAAGAATGATTCGCGAGGCTATTGAAATCAAGAAACATCCTAATTTCAATAGAGAAGATGGCTAGGTGCTACCATCTGCTTGGGATCCCATAATTAATAAAATTAAATCCCAACCCAAGCATGCAACTGCAAGACTTCATGATACTGTAAGTTCATAACGCGTAGATCGGAACAAAAATTAATAATTTTTAATCTGGAGGTATCCGTGGTTAACTATGACATTGAGACGTCATACACCTCAGTCTCCCCCGTGACCATGGGTGCTGTAAAGTGCTTGAAACGTCGGGAATGTAAAATAAGTTAATATACGCGATAAAATCTGTAAAATTAGGTTTATTTAAATATTTTAATTTCATTTCAAAAAATATATTATGCAAAAAGAGGTCATTTGCCGAGTTTCCTTCGCCGTTTCATCTCCGGTCAGTTTCCTTATTTTATTTCCATTAGTATCTGTAAAAATGACGTTTGTTGTACGAAATTTTTATTTCTTACTTTTCATGTAATAATTTCATTATACCTAATCAGTGACGAATGAATATTGGAAACAGAAAAATATGAAGTGAATGGTTGCGTCTGTATACGTTATTAACGTTAATGTTATGATTGAGGATAATAAACAAAGTATTCCGGGCAGAGGTAAAAGAACGAAGATCTACGATGAATATACTTGGTAGAGACACGCTGCAGCTATATACTCGTGGCTACAGCACGAATGACTTGGCTCGACCGGTGTAAGACCATGCTCTCACAGAATACCAGCGTGAAATAGCAGCTAAAGCCGGTTCTCTACACTCACCATACGAAATGATGTGTTTCGTATGGTGAGTGTAGAGAACCGGATACCCTTTTTTACTGGTAACAAAGCATTCCATCTTAGTCCTTAGTGGTTCCAACGAGTCTGCATTTTGATTCTTCATGTTGTAGATGTTTGTGGACTATAGCATCCACTGATCGTCAGGCGGCCTAAGTGCTCATTTGTTACCCTTATTGTTAAAAAAATGTCATTAAAGGTACTTAACGGAACGCTACGTTCAAAAAAATGTTAGACCAAGAATATTATGCTTAAAAAGAAATTAAACGTTATAAACATCAACCGCTCCCACACTTAGCACCCTTTTTAGTTATTTAATAAAAGTGAACATGTTTACTGTATTAAAAGCTAACTTTTACCTGCTACTTCGTTTTTGTAGAATTTAAACAAAAAAAAATAAAGTATAGTATTTATCTTTGAGCAAATAATCACCCACCAAAAGCAAAAAAATTGCATGTTTTGCTGATAAAATTATAAAAAAATATAAACACTAAAGCATTTACATTTAACTCAAAATAACGAAAGTACATTTGACACCGAGAAGGAAAGCAACTAAAGAAACTAAACCATATAAACTTAAATCCCTTCAGGATATCCTGTCACCATTGCTTGATATTATAAAATATAAAAATCAAGATTATACGGCTGATAGTAGTATGAATTGGGTTACTGACGATATATCAGTATCAGTACAGTAGTATCAGTACAACTGAAATTAAAACAGATACGTACACATCCTCTGACAGTATGCGCAAAACAGACAATATTAATATGTGTGAATCACTAAAGCGCTTATTACATTATCCAATTTTTAGAAAATCTAATTAGGAAATTGGAAAGTGTAATCATAGTTAGAACAGTTAGGATCCGATTTAGTTAAAGTTGGAGGTCCCGACCGCTCTACTTTCTAAATTGTCTACAATTTAGGACAGTGTAATCGCAACGTTACGATTTAGAACGATCAGTCGGCGCCCGCGCTTCGACCTAAGTGGATGTCTTGACTGCGCGTGCGACATTTTTTTGCGATGGCGAGTGAAGCGACAGAACTGAGCAAGTGGTTCGTGTGGCAGCATGTCCACAGAAAAAGGGGTGTTATTACAAATTATAGACCTGTATAGGGTAAATGCCCTATTTGTATAATAAAAATGATGAAAACTATTTAAAAAAAGCAATGCGTGAAGAGGGCTTCAAGGTGTTGTTAAATTTTTACAAATACAATGACAAGTATTCCTTAACCCAGCATATTCTCTTCTTTTTTTTAATATCCATTGTTCCCACCACGGCTAAGGCAAGTCCTATTTTCTGCTGTTTTGATAAATACGGCGCCATCAATCAAACGTGCAACCCCGTCGATACTTCTTCTACGAATGTGCTTCGTCACGATTTATAATTCAATTTAGTGTAATGTGATCACTAGCTTCCAACTTAGGATCCTAATTAGATTTTCTAAAAATTGGATAATGTAATAAGCGCTTAAAGGAAATGATAGTTTTAGAACCATACAAAACTACGGGATTGCCCGTACTTGGCTCGTAGTGACACTCAGTCGCACGCGGAACGTCGTTGATCATACAGCTCTTTAATTCCAGTTCTTCTGGTATTAAATACGCATTAAAATGACTTCTTATGCAGCTAAACAGTGTTCTAATAATTCAAGAAATAAAAATAAGATACACGGGATTACTTACCACTCATAATTATAGCTAAAAATTTTATTATGTTGAAAATTATGATAATGTTTATTGTTGACTTCGCCATGTTTGTGAGAGCGAGATAGATAATACAGACATGCGCGAGAGATACGGTATGCGATTAACTAACGCGATTTCGCTCGCACAACTACGACGTTTCCTATCTCTGTCTTTGTCTATCGGTAAATTTAATTTTGCGATCATGATAACAGATGTGTAAGTTTCGGTGCATGCAGTCGTGCGCCGAGCCTAGGTTTAGTGATTGCGATATTAGCGCGTAACATATATCTTTCCCTTTTAATATATCAATGACAGCAAAGGAATAATTTGCAGGCGTCTATCTTTCCGTCCGAATACAATCTGGGCGTCTTCAAGACAAGAGTGAATAGGCATTTGTTACGATAAGACAGTGTGATTTACCATCTAAGGCTGCATCACCACTTACCACCAGGTGGGATTGTAGTCAAGCACTGGCTTATAATAAGTAAAAAAAGACGTTTCAAATAAAATTATCGATAAGGATAATATACCACCCATGATCAAATATTATTGGATCGTATAACTGCAAAAAGCTCATATTGTTTTACAAATTTTAAAAACAAATATCTAGACTTATAGCATAACACAAATTTTGAGTAGTTAAAATTAAAATATTAAATAATGAACCAACAAGGTAATGTAGTGGTACCTGCATAGATAAGGCATTCCACAATTTTGCTAATATAAATAGCGAAGTATAAGATTTTGTACTCTCGGATCTCACAGACCAATTGCTGAAAATTACAGTAATGAAACATCATTCCCAGGACAGAGGTTTTTTTTTTGTTGAACCGGTGGTAATTAAACAAAAGTGTCTTACATTAAGTATTATTTATAATCTATATTGAATAAAAAAGTTTCTGTTTCTGTTTATGTTTCTCATGCGATGACTTATTGGTATTCATTTCAAATAGGACGGCAGGATTCCACTTGAGACTTAGCAATTGCAGCTGTAATGTTAATCTATTGTTGTGTGATTATTTTATTGCTTTAACACTTGAAGTTAAGCATCTGTTGATAATAATGAACCAGTATAGCTGGAATGACGAATTTTGGTACTTGAACATTAAAACAAATTAAATTGTAGATAAAAAACCTTTATTACTTTTAACTTAACTATTTTAAATACTTATAACAACTTGTTAATATTTTGTTTAATCAATCACTCTGAAGAACATTCATCGGTATCTGTGTCCTCACACGTATTTATTATAAATGGTTGTATCCGATCCCTCGAAAATTCGTTTTCCACTCTTATGACATGGTCACAAACATTCTTCCAAAAATGGGATTTGTAGAATTTATTACGTTTCGTACACTTTGGATTACATTTTCCCCTATTGTAGGCGTAACGTTTGACTTACAGACAGTTTTTTTTTATTTGACTCCACATTAACTCAATTGGGTTCAATATACAATAATAAGGTGGGAGTCTCATTATCTCATGACCAACCTCTTGTGCTAATTGTCTTTTCTAAAATTGTCTTTTCTAAAATCGTTATAACTCGCTCAAATTGCGTTTGGAAAATCTATCCAGAACAAAATATTCATTATTTTGCAAGTAGTTCATGCCTGCGGCTTCGTTTCTGGATATTTTGATAATTTTAAATTTTTAGGGGTTGACAACCTTATTTTAACTTGTACATGGTACTCTTTTTACTTTGGGGGTTTTCAATCATGTTGTAGAAAAATAGTCGAATAAGTAACAAATAATAGCACTCATTGCGATCGCTCACAAACTCAAGTTGTAAATAAATTTCTGGAAAACAAGTCTCCTGTTAAAAAAAAAAAACAATGCGTTTGCCTTATTGTTTAATTTTGCTTAAAATGGTTGAACTGCCGTCTTATTACTATCATATGGCTGAATAGACCTACGAAGTACCATGTGCTCTTGTGATATGGTATAAGGTTTATTTTTGCTTGAAACAGTTTGAAACCGTTTATGCATAAAAAAGTTTGCTAATAAATAGTCTTTTGTCAATCCGCCGCCGTACAGCGCTGGTGTTTGTTTCCTTTTGAAAACACTTGTTTTGCTATTCTTACTAATTAGACGTTTTCAAATCGACTTTACTTTTACATTTGTATAACATTAAATAATATTTAACATTTGTAAATATTAATGAATCATAAACCTTATTTTATTCCAAATTAAGGTTCTTGATTGTTTAATATTTACAAATATTATGATTAGATGAAAATTTAATTTAGTAAAAACCAAGGTTTTCCAGGGCGATTTAGCTGTACCTACTTATATAAATGATTTTTTTATAAAACAACAAATAGTACAAAATTTTTGTAATCTCTGCCTAAAAAAAGTCACTTACTCTCATTTTCAAAGAATACACGTAGAAAAACACATAGTTACCCACTAAAAACAAGTATCCTTCCGTTTGTAACTGATGTTTGATGTCAACTAAACTTAATTAGGTCTAAACAAGTGGAAAAAGCATAAAAAAGAACATTACTTTTACACATGGCTGATAGCACAATAGGCGTGTCATCAACTTCTGTGGCGCCAGACGTGTTGTAGTGTATGTGCCTTCACCCTACTAGTAGTATAAGAAATACATGTACTTTTAAGTTTATTGATCAGTATAATTAAAGAATTAGTCTCAGCAACACGTCTTCTCTTTCATTAACACCTGCCGACGTCACATGGCGACCCTGCCAGGCGGTGCGCTGCGACAATGCACGCGCACCGCCGGGGCCTACTACATAAAAAAAGATAAATAAAAATATTATAAGAAATTTAAATTAAATAATGAAGTGAAATGACAGATAAAAGAAATATTATAACGGAATGGACGCAATACCGGATGTGACGAAAAATTAATAAATATGAATACAAGAAGAGGCCACAATAATAATTGACTGAAAATTTAAAAACTATAACGTATATAATGTATTTATCTTTAACATAACTATGAAGGCAACTAAGAAATAATAATAAGAATAAAAAGTGATTTCTTAAATAATGACCAAAGACCAAAACTCAAGAAACAGCAAATTAATTTAATAAGGAAAGGAGCAGTTGTACTTTAGCGAGCTTTGTCCAGTAAGATATGAAAATTAAACCGAAAAGAAAAAAGAAGATATAAGAGGTAACATCGCATCAGCGTAATTTTTAACATTTGATTTTAATAATTTTTTATTATGTTTTATATTAAATAAATAAGTAATGCATTAAATATTAAATGTACGGTATTTACAAGTAACTTGAATTTAACATTTTATAATATTTATAATATTTTAGTAGGTATTGTATTAAAAAAAATACAATATATTAAGTTACATTTTACAATGACAAGATTCGTATTAAAGTAAATATATTTTTAAATTCAGCCCAATATTTTTCCGTGATAAATTTTATTTAAATGTAAGTATACAATTTTGAAAAGGGTTTTATAAAAAAAAATCGCTATTAATAAGACATAATTATTTTTCTTCTTTTCTAAAGGCATGAAAACCTTAAAGTAACTATATAAATAAATAGATAACCTTTAATAAATGACCTAAAAGTTAATATAACCTGCTTAAAAATCAAAAAATTGGAAATAACTTAATGTTTTGTTTAATATAAATTTAGCTGTAATAGTGATTACAAATTATTTTCTGTAGGTTATACGGTTTCTTAAATTTCTAGAAATCCTAAATTTTTATATGTAAAGTAAATGTATAACTAATGCTAATATATTTTTCGTTATAATTAAAAGTAATAGCGATGCAATGTAATTATACTATAAACTTCTGTGTCAGAAAATATTTAAAAGTATCATTTTAATGTGATAAGGAAAATAATCATTAAAAGAGGTTTTAATAATAATGTTTCTTAACAAAGTTAAACACGGACATGAAAAGTTGACATATATTACCTCATTTTTTTGTACAATATTAAAAAGTATATATTTAAAAGGCGTGAGGAATGAGAGAAGGAATGTTCAAATGTGTGGATACGACTGATGGAATTGCAAAGTTTCGTCAATATTGGACTGATCAACCAAATATTTGATGATGCTTAAAATCCTGGTATTGAAACCATTATGAGAGAGAATCATGAAAGTTAGTAATGGAAATGGAGTATGAAAGTATATAAAAAATACCGATGCAGTCAAGTGAATAACAGCAGGTACTATAAAGATAAAGAAAGAAATAAAAATTTACGAAGAGAATCAAAATAAAATAAAAGATGACCTTGACAAATAAATCATGTAGAGATACGGGAACGTCCATCACTGGTAAAGCATATAGTCCTCGAGCAGGGTATGTTTCCATGATTGGATGATAAAATCGGAAGTAACGGGTACTAGGGAACAATACCTTCAGTACAAGTGAGATGTGAACGAATTTACTCATATTAGTACTGTTGGGGACCAGAGAAGTCTTAAATTTGTTACCCTTAATAATGGTACATAGAGGTCCACATCCTTCATTGGATCATAGTGTGAACTTAGTTTTCCTCCGTGACAATTGTTGGAGTTCTTTCAAAATGACTTAAACGTTGGCCTCAAGGTTGTGCGCACAACCCAAGGTACAGTTTTACCTTGATATAGTATGATAAAAAAAAAGTTTATGTACCAATAAAATGAAATGAATGTTATGAAAATGTAATATAATACCCAAATAAATGGGGGGCCCTAATTTATAAAGTACCCGCGTGATAAATATCACGAAATAAAATATAAATGAAGTGAATTAATACTCCGATTCCCGGTATCTAATTAATAAATAAATATTTAAGGAAAAAATACTAAAAGAAATAAAGCTAGCTAAAAGTCAAAAATATAAGAAAGAAATAAAGTACGTACAACAATTATGAAAAAAAAAATAGTCCTGACAATCAAAAGGGAATGTAATGAGATGTGTTAGTATGAAAATAATTAACATGCAGGGACATGAGAACAATTAAAATGAGATAATAAGGGGGATCCCCGCCCAAAACAAAAAACAACCACACTTAAAAAAAAATTAGATATGATAAATACGTTTTCGCTTAGATATATTTTATATGAATTAGTAAAACTTTTTCATATTTTTAATAACTCTACACTAAATTTCTCTTTTCTGTTTTGTTTTTTTTTGTTAATGTAAAATTTGTACAATTTTAAAATAAATTTTGTATATTAATTACTAAAAACAAGTGGAAAGTGTATCTACTCTATTATTATAAGTTTCATAACATAATAGTATTTTATTATGGACAACGAAATACAAAATTATGTTATATGCTTTAAAAAAAATTAACTTCTAATGTTTATAAATATTTTGTTTAAACAAATAGTGTGTAATAGTGTGTAATAGTGTATATTTTAAATTTCTGTCTCAATTAAGATAAACATATTCCATAAAAGTCATAAAATAAAAAAGTAGTAATGTGTTTTCGACTATCATAAATAACTTAAATAATGAATACTCGATAATTCATGTAAACCTATTATCATAATGAAATGTAACTACCTAAACTGTGTAAATTAAGAAAAAATGTTTAAAACAAATATTTAACTGTTAACTATTAGGAAAGTAAATTATTTTATTCACGATATCATTTTATTGTATTGTTGAAAGTAGGTACCATCATACGATGTAATCTCAAACGTTTCCATACTGGTAAGTGTACTTTGGAATTTAAAACAAAGGTGTCACAAATCGCTTACGCAGCTGGGAGCACAACATGTATTTTGATCTGTCTGTTGTTATGTTAACGAAAATGATTAGGTACGTTGCTTTGCATTGACTTCTTTGTTCTGGATATCTAAATATGAAATGTAATAAATTATTTAGGTATAATATTGATTGAACTTTCAAATCATAAACTTTCATCTATTACAATTTATTATTTTACTGGGATAATAGTAGAGTAATGCCAACTTAGTTGTATGGATTATGAAAATAATTACTTTATTTAATACGATTTTGAAACTCATTATACTATGTTTGCAATTAATTAATTTAAATTTTGTTGTGAGCCTCAATCCCTGACTGACAACGATATATCTAAATATTATACGAGACTATATGAATATATGATATAAATTTGTAATGCCTGTAAATAGTAAAAAAAAAAAATATTTTATACTTATTATATTGCCTAATTATCGGAAAATGTATGTTGTATTTCAACAATTGGACACAAGCAATCTACTAATTGAGGACAAGTTTTATGTTTTTAATTCGTTACCAATTATGGCGAATGGTATCATCGGTCGAGATCTTTTAAGAAAATATAGATCAGTTTTGCATTCTGATTCGAATATTTTAATGTTATATGATCATCTATAAGGTAGATCATAATAAAGCCTATTTCAAACACTTGTAATAATTCCTTTTCAAGTTTTTCTTTTATTTCACTAATGTGATTAGACGGGTTAAGATACTTAAAGTTTTGTGTTGAATGGCAAGGATTGTAAGTATAATTTATTGAGAGATTTGACTGATAAAAATAAATTCAGTGAGTGTAATATACACATTGGTTAGAGTAAATTGAAATATTAACTTATTTCAGCAATGAAAAAAAAAATTTGGAATATTAATAGGTCTGGTAGATAGCTATTTCAGTGATAGTCGGGTGAGCAATGATGGAAATGCTAAAAAGTCAATGAGAACTTTTCGTAGACATCAGGGTTTTAGAAAGGATAAAAAGTACACATAATATGATGTCAAGTTAATTGCAAAACGCATTATTATTGTTGCCCACCTATATACCTACTTGAAAATGTTAACATGTTGTTGTAACGTTGGTTAGTTCCAAAAATCGACAGGTTTAATGACGTACTAAATAAAATCGCATGCGTATCCTGGATTGACTCAATAATATTATGTATAACCTGATCTGATCATGATCATGAGATTATAATCTATTTTTTATTTAATGAATTAATTTTATATTTTGTTTAACTGCTTTATTTTACTCAATTGAGGAATTATATAAATTTAATGGCTAAGTAATATTGTATTTTATTTTAATCTTCAATATTAAACTTATTATTATGTAATAAGATTCAGGCTTCATATAATATTATAATTAAAGATTTCAATTCACAATGTAATTTACATGTAATCATAAATCAAATTTTTTATTATATCTATCACGAAAATAAAATGTAAAAAAAAAGTAAATAGAGAACATTTCTTTTTTTTTCTTAAAATATCGGGGGAGGTGTAGTGTATGTGCCTTCACCCTACTAGTAGTATAAGAAATACATGTACTTTTAAGTTTATTGATCAGTATAATTAAAGAATTAGTCTCAGCAACATGTCTTCTCTTTCATTAACACCTGCCGACGTCACAGTGTCATGAAATATTTGTTCGCCGCCACTGCTAAAAGTTGTCGAAAATTGGTGCCGCAAAGAATCCGTTAATAACTTATATTGAAGTCAGCTGTACAAAATTTTTAATTTTAAATTATCCGATATCAAACTGTCTATCATTTTCTACCGACTTCAAAAAGGAGCCGGTACTCAATTCAACTGTATGTTTTTTTATGTGTGTTACCTCATAACATTTTACTGGGTGAACAGATTTCGATGTTTTTTTTATTTGAAAGCTGGTGCTTCAAATGTGCTTCCATTTAAATTTGATCAAGGTCTGACCAATAGTTTTTGAGTTATTCTTAATCATTTATGTTGAAGTCGGTTGTACAAAATTTTTAATTTTATATTATTGCGGGGGGATATCTGCGCTCGCACACTTTCTCAGACTCCCACACAAAAATAATTGTCTGTCGCTACGAAACTCACACATAGCAATTAAAATAATACATTAACAATTTCACATACACACCGATATATTATGGGTAAGTTGCATACCGCCATGGATGTAACAACTGTCGATGCGCATTATCGATGAAAAGGTGGTCTATCATTTAACTAATAAACTTAATGTTTATATAATATTTAAAACTAGTGATAGTTTAACCATACATATATATATATAAATATATATATATATATATATGTATACATACATACCACTATATTACACATACATATATATCTTTATATAAAAATTACGAGTCACATTGTTTGTCCGCGATGAACTCCTAAACTATTAAACTGATTTCAATTAAATTTTGCACACTGTGTGCAGTTTAATCCAACTTGAGAGATAGGATAGTTTTTATCCCGATAAGTGACCTTCAATATTTTTATTGCGAATTTAAAGATTTCTTCTTGGAAGGGTCGGAAAGGGCAGAACAACGTCTGCATGGCCAGCTAGTATATATATATATATATATTCCTTTTTTTAATAGAAAAGAAATTGTTGTATCAGTATAGAGATTTAAAGCAACACATCGCAGTTGTGGTGAATACTTAGCTCGTGAGAGCTTCCCACTTTTGCATTTTTTCTTAAGTTGACGATTAATGAGTTCTGTTTCTTCACGCCAATTCTTTCAAAAACCATTATCTATCACAGATTTTTCATCCAGTTTCTGAATAAATGTTTTCAACTCAGCAACTTTTTTCCTTAAAATAAAGAGGTATAATCTATGCGCCTTTTAATATTTTTTTTTCTGATAATATAGGTGTTTCTGCATTTTTCTTTTTCTTGGTGTAATTGCAATGGTGGGAATCGAATTATAATTTTCAGATATTTCCGTTGACTAAGCCAAAAAAATAAATAGGCTATATTATGCTGTTAACATCCTTCTACGCAGTTTACTTAATCTCAATTATAAAATAGTAGAAATTACTATTTGATAAATATGTACCGATTTATTTTAATCAATCCTATTATCTACAGCAGACTATTAAAAGTAAACGATAACGATAACGATATATATAACCGATACGACTTATGCATCTTCAAGAATAGAATAGAATAGAATAGAATAGAATAGAATAGAAAAGAATTTTTTTTTCAATATACATTACATGTGTAATTCTCATTGAAAGTCATTTTTTACTTTACCACTGGTTCGAAAAAAACCCTCTGTCCTGGGAAGAACCAGCAAGAAACCCAGCGGGACTTTTTTTTAAATAAATTTTACTATAATATAAATGATTACGAACTATTTACAAAAATTATTTTAGAAACTGCTTGGAAGCGAACACCTCATTCCTGGGGGTTATTATCAACCATGTATTCATTTATACTATAATAACCCTTTTTATACAGTTTCAGCTTAATAAAACATTTAAACTTGGTAATAGAGAGAGCCTGTACATTTTCCGGAACCCTGTTGTAATAGCGTATACATTGCCCCAAGAATGAATTACTTAATCTGTAGAGTCGAGATACTGGCATCGCTAGCTTGTGTTGGTTCCTAGTGTTTACAGAATGTATATCACTTTTTTTACTAAAACTACCTTTGTTTTTGTGAACATACATTAAATTTTCGTAAATATACTGAGAGGCCAAAGTTAATATATTTATTTACTTTAAATTTATCTCTAAGAGACTCTCTCGGTTTTTGATTGTAAATAGCTCTAATGGCCCTCTTCTGTAAAACAAAAATAGTTTCTGAGTCAGCCGCATTTCCCCATAGCAAAATCCCATAATACATTATGCTATGAAAATAACTGAAATAAACTAACCTAGCTGTCTCGAGACTAGTGACACCTCTAAACTTTTTTACAGCATAGGCTGCAGAACTTAGTCTGCTTGCTAATTTGGATATATGGGGGCCCCACTGAAGCTTTGCGTCGAGAGTGATGCCAAGAAAACAGTGGAATCAACAGGGCTCAGTTCCTCCCCATTTAAAACACATTGGCATTCAGATTTTTAACATTCGTTGTTGTAAATTTAACACAATTAGTTTTATTTCCGTTCAAATGCAGATTATTAACGTTAAACCAAGAAAGGAGCCTACTCCTTTTTAAAAGGCCGGCAATGTATCTGCAATTCCCCTGGTGTTGCAGTTGTTCATGGGTGGCGATAGTCACTTACCATCAGGTGAGCCGCATGCTCGTTTGCCCCCTCTCCTATAAAAAAATACTCGCAAGTCGAGGAGTTGATGTTGTACATGTCATCGAATCGGGAATAGTGAGAGTGGCACTAATGGGGTCGTTATATGATAGCCTGCAATCTGATAGAGTAAATGATAATTGATGGCTCTGGAAAATTATATTTAACATACTACACTATACTACATATTCAACATTTTACAGGTGGCACGGGGTATTACATCTTCAAGGTTGGCGTTTACGTGGTAGAGCCATGCTACAGCTATATTAATAGTATAGTTGTAGCACGAATGGGTCGGCTCGACCGGGGAAGGACCACGCTCTCACAGAATACCAGCGTAAAATGCTTTCGTATGGTGGGTGTAGAGTACCGGAGACCCATTTTACTGGAAAAGAGGCATTCCATCCTAGTCCTCACGGGTGAAGACTCATCTGCATATTGATACGATCAACAAGAACGATGGCACAACTTCACACCTTCATCACATTATTCGAAGATTATATGTAGGCGAAAGAGAATCAAAATTACAACATAATATGCAAGAAAATATAAGCAGATCGTTAGCAATTCGTCGCAAATATATGGTACGCTTCCCCGATGATGTTATTTTCAACAATCCTCTAAACAACAATTGATGCCACGTTACCACAGATACGACGCTTCGCTAGAGTAAAAACCCTTACTCTTAATGTGGCCAGTATTTTATAGTCGAATATTATAGATACTTCATTTTTATTTATATGTATAGATGTGAAACACAAGCTTATAGTTTATATGTAATTTCTTTCTTTGTTCATTTTCCATTGGTTAGTTTATATGATTGATTTTCTTTCTAGATCTTCGCAACAGTTAAAAGTACAAATAAAGCATCATCACTTATCGTAACAAAAGTACTGATTCAATGTGAACGAAGTCGCGGGCACAGCTAGTATATGATATTTTTATAAGTCAACTAATGAGAATACTACAAAAATATCCCTATATATATAATTCTATTTCACATAACAACAAAGATTAGATGAGAGATCCGTACCGAAAACCAGGCCCTTTGTTGAAGTTTGTAAAACGTAAATCATTTTCTCGCCGCGTTGTCGGAGTGTCGAAATTGATAAACTTACACTATTAATCATTAACTTTGGTCACTCTTGTACTTTATCTTTACATTTCCACCGATATTACAAATAGAATCAGTTCAGTACAGTAAAATAATTTAACTTTTAATAAAAAAGTTCTGTTAAAGGTGCTGAAAGTCTCAAAATAGCTCCTTGCGATTATAAAATAAAAACAACTGATTGACTTTGGTTAGTTAAATCAGTTGTTTTTATTTTAGTTGGTAAAGTTAATAAAAAACATTTATTTTCACTAATTCCTTTATCCAATAGATCTGAACATTGCAATTAATAAAATTCGTGTAAAAGTACAGCGCCATTTCCTATTCGTCATACAATCATTACTGCTACATATTGCTTTATGAGTAAGTATTGAACGGGTGGAATGTCTAGCTACCAATAAATGAGATCACCGGCCCCCTACTATATGAAACACAGAAGCGTTATGCAGCTATTTTATATTGGTATTCTGTGCGAGCGTGATTCTTCCCTGGAGCTTTCATTTCGTACTGCAGCAGGATCTACCAAGTACCAACTCACTTACACAACTCCTTTTTTTAATTTAATAAACTTATAAAGTTAACAGGAAAAAGGGTAAAGGTGAAAGGTGGTTATTACAAAATTATTTTACTGAAACGTCATAAACAAGTCGTGGTGCCCGAGCGAGATAAAAGTTACAATTGAATTTGATTGTTTCCAGATAGGAGGTTGCCCGGGTATATTGAATTTATTGTTTCCGGTGCGAATGAAAGAAAATCAAACTAAAGGTTTTTTTTTATTACATGCACATTGTGGCTACATCCAAAAATATTTCAAATCTTAATATATAAAAATCCCGTATCACGATCTTCGTTCAAGCTAATCTTCGAAACAGCTTTACCGATTTTAATGACATTTTGTAAATGTGTGCTGCTTGCTTCAACTTGAGAGATTTGATTTTATCCCAATAAGTGACCCTCAATATTTTTTATTGCGAATTCAAGGACTTTTATAGTACTAAGAGTTGTCAGGAAAGGCAGAACAACGTCTGTCTGGCCAGGTAGTTGAACTATAAATAGTATGAATTAAATTCATCACCTTTTTATTATGGCAATATAACTGTATAAAGGCTCAGTAACGCACCCCGAATTCTAGTGTTGCAGTTGTTCATGGGCGTCAATGATCACTTACCATTAAGTGAGCGGTATACTCGTTTGTTTTCAATTCTCTAAAAAAAATATTTCCATATAATCCAATAGTATCGTTAAATCAGATAAAATAACAAAAAGATCTTCTTGACACGGATCACGGAGCAATAATACTCTCTACCGAGAAACACAAATCGAACGACCTTCCAATGAACCATCCAAACCAAACGTGTAGAAAGATATTATCTTCAGAAATGCGTACAGCAAAGGCGTGGAATAATTTGCCGACGTCTGTCTTTCCGGCCGATTTCAATTTGGATATCTTTACTCGTAGACAAGAGCAAATAGGTGTTTTACGCCAAGAAGAGACGACTGACTTTAATACCACTTACCACCAGGTAAAAGTGTCGATGGTTAACACTACGTGGCGCTAGAGGCGTTTAATCAACATGATACTAATGAAGAGTTCGTGAAATTATAATAAATTAAAACAAAAAATAACATAACGAACTAAAAAAAAGCAAAACGGGCCCTCTTTCCGTCAAACTGTTTAATTTCAATATATAAATATCATTCACCAAAATTTCGTTGTCATATTTATTTTTAATTTTGCGTAGTCCATTTAATATGTAAATCGTTTTATGTTTCGAATCAATTCCCTTACGTTCAGGTGAACCTTGGTAATTGAACGGTTGAGTGATTACGTTGTACGAGCATTATATTCAGACTTATTATAATATAATACGTGGTAGAGCCATGTTGCAAACTATATTATGGTTATAGAACAAATGGATCGGTTCGACCGGGGTAGGAATCCGCTCTCGCAGAATACCAATGTAAAATAGCACCTTAATGCTGCTGTTTCGTGTGATGAGTATAGAGAACCGGAGACGCTTTATACTGGAAACGAGGCATTCCATCTTAGTCCTAAGTGGTGACAACGTATCTGTATTTTGATTCTTCACTTATTCGATGCAATGTCTTATCATGGCTCTCATTTATAATATCCAGCGTAGAAAATTGCTGTCCAACAATAACTAAAGCAACTTCTTTTAACGTAGGTTGATTATACCGTCCACTATGACCATTTGTAGACTTTCTTTCAGCATTTATAACAACTTGAAATGTATTTGACGTAGCAGATACTTTGTCCAGGGCTAGCTTTAACTCTCTTACGTACGAGTATACATTATGAATATGTAACATTTCTTATAATTGCCTTATCAAGCCAAGTTTTATATAAAAAAAGTTATTGCATCTAAATTGAACTTCTCTATCGTCCTCACCAACAAACCAAATGATACACCTGGCCCTGCACTTTAAATGTAGGCATAAAACCATCCCGTATTATCTATTTAGCTCCAAACGACGTCATTTGAAAACTACTATTATAATCAGCATTATAATAGTAGTTTTCAAATGACGTCGTTATGATAGCCATGAAGTGATAAAACGTTTTTTATCAAACACTAAAGAAGATCTGGAAGCTTTTGCAAAGGTTCGAGCTGGACCTTTCCTGAATCATGGCATATTTCCACAGATTCATCCTTGTACTTGAGAGTTTTATATCACTTGCATTCGATGTTCATCGGTCCCAAAACAACAATATTATCACTATCTTACGCTATGTTACTATAACAACTCAGTTCAGAAAAAGCTTTAGAATTCCAAGATTGTCTTACAACTTGCTGTTTTTTATGATTTCGTTCATATCATAACTGTGATACTCTTCATGGTTACACTTCAAGGTGTTTGTGCCGATATTTACTTGCAGCCTTTTTACTTCAAGGTGTTCCTGCTGATAATCAACGACAGCCTGCCTGTGAACCTTAGGGTGTTTTTCTGATAATTAGCTGCATGTTTACGATGATAAGAAGGTTCATTTTGATTATATTTTTTTCTTCCCTCTTTAAGTTGCAATTTTTTGACTACTTTGGTAACCCTAGTCCTGCGTTTATTCGCCTTATTTTTTGTGACTTATTTGTTAAACTAATTTCATTTTGGACTGACTCTTGGATGGTGAATGTTGGAGATTGTATGCAATTATTCGTGTACAAAGAATAAATTAAATCTGACTATCATTCAGATTCAATAATTGTATAAGTAGGCGAATGAAAGTCTTGCACAATATTAGAAATTGGTGAAGATTGAGTAAATGTCAGAGATACAGCCATTTCAATGCGTCGCTTTTTGGCTATTTGACGCTCATCAGTTTTATTATCTCCATCGGTATTAGCGTACGTATCAAAGTGACCATTAGAAAGATCTTGGGAAAAACGTAACTTTTTGATAGGTTGGTCTTTATTACCAAATTTGGCATACAGTTTGCCATTTCGATACACTTCAAATATGAATGGGTATATTTGACCGGCTGCAACTAACTCGCAGAAACCGCCATATGTAAAGAGTTGTAACATATCTATCTATCGTACTGTATACTCTTCTTTTATCCCATGATTGCTGCGATGACGTTCATGAGACATAACAGCAAATTCATCCCAATTGTTCGTCACATGACGCACAATGTCTTTACCAATATCCATAGAGCGTTCTTGTGTGCCGTACAACAAATAAGGAAGCGTACGGAAAAGGCATGCTTCATCCCCCACTATTGGTACAATAGTAAGGTTTATTAATATCCCATTGATGCTAACTAATTCTGCTCCCATTTAAAAAATAGACACAGACAAATTCATAAATATAAGAAAATTGCGAAAATCAACCACACACCAAATTAAACTTCTAAGACAAACTACTACCTACTTAAATATCTATATTGAAACAAAAAACAACCATATTATTATACACAATAAATCAAACACAGATATTCTTACAATTAAAACTAAAAACCCACATTATACACTAACAAATAAAACTCAAAGAATCTTATTTCATTATTATAACGACAAAGAAAGAGGAATTAAATTAACTACACTCAAAATATTCTAATGAAATAGTGTAAAAGAACTTCCAAACAAATTATACAGTAACCGAAAATATTCGCTATGTAGGGAATCTAAGAGATTTCCAAGGAATTTTCACACGTCTTCCATCAATTCTGTTAAAGAATGTAGTTGTGTAGTTAGGGGTAGAATTTCGGGAAATCCTTATCGGATGCCTACGTCATACAAAGAACACACCATTCAAGTTTCAGGTCTCAACGATCAGCGGTTTAGGCTGTGCGTTGATCCGTCAGTCAGTCATTCATGACAAAGCATTTTATATTTATAGACGAGCTGCCGCCACGACTTCGGCCGCGTGGAATTTACTACAATTTCATGGGTTTTAATTTTTTTTGCGCGGAACCCAAATTCTTTTTCTAAAATAAAAGTATCCCTAGTTACTTCTTATAACATCAGCTATCAGTCAGTGAAAGTCCTGTCAAATTCGGTCAAACAAACAGACAGACAGATAGACAAGACAGACTAACAAAAATTTTAAAAATTCCTTATTTTTATTTTCTACTTATTTTTACATATACTTTCATATGAATTTAGTAGAAAGCGGTTATTTTAACATTACAAACAGACACTTCAATTTTATTTATTTGTATAGATAAGCTAAATTAAAGGTACTCTCAAAAGCATGCGGAGATATGGGAGTGTGAAAGATACGCCACCATTTCATCATTTCGTTAAGCTTAAACCTACTGCTCATATTGTTAAATAGTGTAAACGAACGAGCTTAAGAATTTGCCTGCGATATATAAATCAAACGCTTAAAAAAAATTTTTACGTGGTAGAGCCATGCTGCAGCTATATTAGTAGTATAGTTGTAGCACGAATGGGTCGGCTCAACCGGGGAAGGACCACGCTCTCACAGAAAACTAGCGTAAAATAACAGCTTAACGCTGCTATGTTTCGTATGGTGAGTGTAGAGAACCGCAGACCCTTTTTACTGGCAAAGAGGCATTCCATCTTAGTTCTCACGGGTGACAACGCATCTGCGTCTTGAGCCTTTATTGAGGATAGATGTAGATGTCTATGGGTCGCAGTAGCCACTTACCATCAGGTGGACTGTGTGCTCGATTGTCACCCTATCCTATAAAAAAAAGTCTTATACGTTGGCTGCATAGAGCCATGTTACTTAAAATTCCACCTTGTTCATTTTGTCGCAAGTAACATTTATCAAAACAGTTTGAACCTCTCTGAACTCAGCATAAGCGCGTTGGCAGTTGGCACCCACGCCCGCAATTTGCATTTGTATGTATCTGTACGCTTACTTGCATTTCCGTAAAATGTATCATTTGTCAAATTTCTTCCGTATCTCTGCGCCATTCTTACTAAGGCTGACTAAGACTTAATATTATTGCCAAGAAATAATATATACGACACTAAGCAGTTTTGTCAAAGTTGTATTATATAACATAAGCAGTTGGGTAGCATGGGCCACCAGAAATGAAAATGCCACCTCCCAAATCACATAAAACCGAATAAAATAGTGTTATAATTTGTTTTATATTTTTATTTATTATTAAAATACCAACTATATTTTTATTTATTATTAAAATACCAACTTTAATCGGTTTTTTTTGGAAAGCTTAAAATTTTCTCATAAATTATAAATACATAATGTCTTACAAATTTTAAACCAAAATTCTTGGGTTTTGATGACGGACTAAATTTAACGCAAAACTAAATGTATTTCCATGTACAATGATTGCTTTTATATTTCAAAATATCATTATCGTCATTCGTCATCATTTAACAAGTGTTAAGTTATTAAAAAGTATATTTATATTTATTTCAAATATTTCATTACGAAGAATAATTCCAGAATACCTAAAATCAAAGATACTCGTACTCCCCAAGCCTATCAAACGAGAGGTACAAAAACCCAATGGAACCTGAAGAAAGAACATCGCGGCGATTTCATTAACACCGCGTTAGCTTTCGGAAATAAGCCTCTTCGACTAGCAATCTTATATTGAATTCCCTTTGGAAGTTAGAAGCCTTAATCACTATTTGCAGTACTTGTGTGATTAATCTGTACCATTGGGCTGCAGCAGGGATGGGTTTATATATTTCCAAAAACAAAAAAAAAGAGCCACAAAAATGTTATTTCGAGTTCTACAAGTAACGTTTTAGCTTTTTCTTGTAACGCAAGGAGTGAGTGAAACATAAATTTTATAAAATAATTTTTAAAGGACATGAAAGGATAAAAGTTAATAAATTAATACTAAAAAACCTTTATTTTAAAATAAGCTTTTATTTCAATTAATTAATTGATAAGATTGATTTAATTTAAAGTTTATTTTATCGTTTTTAGAGCATTTCAATAATAGCTTTTTTTTAATGTTTTTTTTACTATTGATAAATTATTTATTTTTTTGTTATTGCTGGACATGTTTTAAGTCTGTTAATTTTATTTAATGCGTTATTGTTGGTTTTTAATCGTCATATTAGATCCGCTATCTCGATTTTTTTTTATCATCGGCAGTTGATCCTTGTCGGACCCTACAGCATTGCAACATCAAACTATCCTTACGGATATCCTTTGCCGAGTTATAACTCTATAAACTCTCAGGCGTCGACATTTTATTTTACCATCTTAGTCAGACCTGTGGTCAAGCCAAAGATTGTAATAGGTCAGGCCAAGGACAATCTTTTATTAAATAAAGGTAGTTATAACTTAGAGGCATTTTGCTAATTAATTTTACTATGTTCATCATTAATTCATCAATTAAAATATCGAATTATTTGTATGAAGGTCAAGTGAGCTCTGGAGAAACGACGCTTGAAAGACGTTATCGATAAATAAAATGTTTTGAGAAGTTATCAATTACCTCGTAGTGGCGGCGTATGAATATCCATACTATACCGTGGGTCTCGTAAGAGGCGACTAGACTTGGATTTATTTTGAAATAACCGTGACCGTCGAACATTAGAACGACTTATAATGGTCACATAAAGTCAATTATATAAGCATTTTAGATTTAGCATTAGGTTTTATTTCAGTAGTCGATTTTTTTTACCTTCCTTACCTAAGCTATGTGGCTATGTTATAAGTACCTATTCTAATAATTATTTCTGAAATATAAGAATTTCACCTAACCTAGACGATTAGTCAGTGTACCGATCAACAAGACGGTACACGTACTTTATTACACAGTGACAAGTTAGATGTAAATTAGATGAATAACTAATTTTATTTTTAGAATATTGTAGTAAAATTAAAGTAAAGTTGCAGCCTATTTACGTCCCACTGCTGGGCACAGGCCTCCTCTCATTCCTGAGAGGGTATTAGGGCTAGGAATTGTCCACCGCGCTGCCCTAATGCGTGTTGGCGAACTTTACATGTTATCTAAATAATTTTTTTTCTTATTTCTCAGACATGCAGGTTTCCTCACGATGTTTTCCTTTACCGCCGAGCACGTGGTAAATCAGCACTTAATATTGCAATTAACAATTTCAGTGGTGCCAGCGGTGTGGAGCAGAAGTGCGGTGGTCATGTTCTTCAAGAAAGGCGACAATGCTCCTGAAGAACTACAGGCCGATTTCCTTTCTGAGTCGCGTTTACGTGCTGTTTTCGAGAGTCGTTACGAATCTTCTCGCACGCAGACTTGACGACTTCCAGCTTCCCGTACAAGCCGATTTCCGAAAAAGTTTAAGCACTATAGACCACAAACTATTACTACTACTATTTATAGCGTATGTGAACTATGAGAAATCCTTTAATTCCATCGAAATTTAGCCGGTGCTGCAGTCCTTTTAGCGGTGCTAAGTTGACTGTCAGTATATCGAATGTCGGGCTGTCCGAGCACAGAACAAGAGTAGGAAACCCATTTAACTGCAGAGAGGTGTAAGATAGGGTGACTTTATATCCCCGAAACTCTTCCCCGCTGCATTGGAAGACGTTTACAAGCTACTGGACTGGAAAGAATATGGTATTAACATCAATGGTGAGTACATCATTCACCTTCAATTTGCCGATGATATAATCCTTATGGTAGAGTCGCTGGAGGACCTAAGCACTATGCTCAATGACCTCAATAGTGTCTCCCAACGGATAAGTCTTAAGATGAACATAGACAAAACAAAGAGCATGTTTATTGTCCATGTCACACCTATGCCGGTAGTTGTTGGAAGCACTGAGCTCGAAGTTGTTGACGACTATGTTTACTTCAATCATTGCAATTTTAAGTGCTGATTTAGCACGTGTTCGGCAGTGAAGGAAAACATCTGAGAAATAAGAAAAAAATAATTTCGAAGACGTGAACTTCGCCAACATGCATCTGGGATCTGAGATCTCTTAGAGGGTTTTAACCCTTTCGCTGTCAATTTTGTATATTATTAAAGTTAATTCAATTTATTTTGTAAATATTAATAATAAAATTATTATTTCTAAGTCAATTAATTATTTGAATTAGAGTTTCATTAAAGTCATTTTAATGTTGTTGTCGATATATCGATGCTTGGTCACATTTGGGAGATTATTAATATAAATCAGGAATAGAAAAGGTCGTCGTACACTTCCTTGAGGAACGCCAAACTTAGTTTCCCTAAACTCAGATCTGCAGTTTTCCAGTACATAGTTAAGTTGAGTTTTGCGATTTCGACTGATTGCATTCTATTCTGTAAGTATGTGTTTATCCAGTTCAAAACAGTGCCTCTAATACCGCAGTACTCTATCGTTGCTAGAAGTTGAATAAAATCGAAAGCTTTCGACATATCAAAGAAGAGCCCGTCGTATATTGTTTGTTATTTTGTAATGTAAGGGTCTCATTCACTAAGTCATATACCGCATGTGTAGTGGATTTACTTTTTCGAAGTCCATATTGATTGTGTTTGCGTATATGATATTTATAAAAAAACGATGTAAGTTTTTTATACATAACCTTCTCATACGCTTTGGATAGGATAAGAACCAGCGTAATGGGCTGGTAGTTATTTACAAGTGTTTTTTTATTCTTTTTAAATAGTGGCTTCACCAATGTGAATTTTAATCTGTCTGGAGGAAATATCCCAGAGAACATTAACTGATTTATCAGAAACGTCAAAACAGCGCCTAATTGTACATTACATATGTTGATTATCTTTGTATCCTTCTGAATTTGTGTTATTCAGTGATAAAATTATTTTCCTAACATAATATTCGTCATTGGTGTGTTAGCAAGGACCTCTGCACAAGCGCACAGCTACTCGTAAATTATCCTAACCAACCGATTACGACTAAAAGGAATATAATGCAGGAGCAGATCTAAATGCAATTTTATGTAGTATATTAAGATGACTACGTGATCAATTCCAATACGTATCTTCTGAACAGACCTGTGAATCCAAGATCTTTTTTACACCTTTCTTTTTTTTCCAAAAACGTTACCCCAACCCTACTAGAATTTTCTTCTGTATCGTGGAAGCAGTTTCAATACATAAATTGCACAAGCACAATCATCCAGATCAGGGCTTCGACATTGTAGTGTCAATATTGACGGCTCTTTAGCGCAGTGGCTTAGCAATGAGTTGCTGCGCTGGATGCCGCGGGTTTGAATCCCGCACGGAACAAGTATTTGTATGGCCTACAAATAATTATTCTGGGTCTGTATGTTTGTCCTTGTGCAATTTATGTTTGTAAACTGCCTCCACGACACAGGAGAAAATCCTAGTGTGGGGGTATAAAAAATCATTTCATTTAATCAATAAATATATTATTATTATTATAAAGTTAATATAAGTATAAAAGGGAAAAGGTGGGACGAAGTTATGTAGTTATTATAAAAGTATTTTACCGTAACTTTATATACAAGTCGTGATGTGGGAGCAAGATAAAAGTAACAATTGAATTTGATTGTTTCCATACAGAAGGTTGTCCAGGTAGATTTAATTTATTGTTTCCTGTGCGAATGAAAGAAAATTAAACGGAAGAAAAAGCATCTTCAGATTTTTTTTCATTATATGCACATTGTGACCACATACAAAAATATTTGAAATATAATATATAACTCCCATGTCACGATGTTGGTTCACGCTAATCTTCGAAACACCTTAACCGATTTTAATTGAAATTAGTATTGCTTACTGTTACTTGAGAGATTTGATTTTATCCCAATAAGTGACCCGCAATTTTTATTCTTTATTGTGAATTCCATGATTTGTATAGTACAAAAGGTTGTCGAAAAAGGTAGAACAACGTTTGCCTGGCCAGGTAGTAGAACTATAAAAAGTATGTATTAAATTTATCACATTTTCATGTTAAGATAACTATATAAAAGCCCAGCAACGCACTCCCACTCCAAGTGTAGCAGATTGATGTTCTTGGGCATGAGTGATCACTTACCATCAAGTGAGCCGTAAGCTCATTTGTCTTCAATTATATAAAAATATATATTTCCGTATTATCAAATAGTGTTGTTAAATCGGCTAAAGTAATAAAATAATCTTCTCTACATGGATCACGGAGCAACAATACTCTCTACCGAGTAACACAGATCGAACGACCTTCCAATGAACCGTCCAAACCAAACGTGTAGAAAGATATCGTCTTCAGTAATGCGTACAGCAAAAGCGTGGCATAATTTACCAACGTCCGCTTTTTCAGGCGATTACTCTCTCAATATCTTATAGACAAGAGCGAGTAGGTGTTTTACGCAAAGATAGAACTACTGACCACATGAAGGTAAGTGGTAATACCACTTAACACCAGGTGAGAATGTTGTTGGTTTACACGACGCCACGGTAGTGGCAATAAATCAACGCCATACTAGTTCAGAGTTCGTTAAATTATAATAAAATAGAACTTAAAAAAATGCAATACGGACCCATTTCCCATCAAACTGTTGAAATCAAATTTCAATGTAAATACTCGTATCATGCACCAATTTAGTTTTCTTTTTTTTAATTTTGCGTAGTTTATGTAATATTTAAATCATTTTATATTTCGAACTAATTCCTTTAGGTTTAAATATACGTTAGAAGATGAACGGTTGAGTGATTACGTTGTATGAGCATCATATTCAGAGCTGTTATTACATGATAGAACCACGTTTCAACTTTATTATGGTTGTAATTGCTACAACCGTTGCAATTACAGGACTATTGTTGAATTTTTTATTAATTCTAAAATCAGAGTACTAAAGTTGATAAAAGGAAATCTCTTGGGATATATATGCAGCGAAAGGCCACGACATCTTAATTAACAAAGAGCGACTCCCCTGAAGCAGTAAATTAAAACAGTTCCGACCACTTGGTACGAAGCCAGCGTTTACGGAGAAGAGATAAAATATCACTTACTGAATATTCATTTTATATAAGAATATAAAAGAAATCACATTTCGTGTCTCAGACTTTTCTGACAATGGATATATGATAAATTGTATCACTGATACAAAAGTCACGATAAAATCTGTAATCTAAAAGTGTCTGTCTGTAATATCGAAACCTGCATTATATTGAGCTGAGAGGGTCATTATTAGTTTGCTATTAAGATATGAATAGTCATTATATTTTTTGTCTATCTATCTATCTGTTTGTCTCTATTTGTATCTGTACGTCTGTCAGTCTGTCTGCCTATCTGTCTGACTGTACGGGCTAATCTTCAGAAGAACTGAATCGGGTGAAAGTGTGTAGGATATATTTTATCTGTAAACAAACACATATAGAAATGAATGAAACCGAAAAAAAATATAAAATAAATTGTCTGGTGTTTATTTTGAATATAAATGATGCCACGTAATTAGATCCATCCCAGGCGGCGGGTCGCTACTAAATAAATGAATTTAGATTACATTGTTACAATGTGTATTTCAATTAATTATCCTCGTATGGATTCCAGTCTTTCTCAGAGGTATGTATTTATATATTAGATCTACAAATACTGTAAACCTAAATATATTTGTGAAAGAGAAACAAATAAATAATCATTAAAAAAAATTAACCCATAAGCTCCTGAAGTAAATACGACTAGTGTAAAACTGGTTTAGGAGTGTGTGGCTTCTTCCACATGATTGCTTTATTAATTTATGGCATAACTTAAATTAAGAGTGTGTATTATAATTTGTCAAAACAATTCTATTAACACAAGAAAACAAAAATTAAAAAGAAAAAAGAGCCTAATTGCTTACTATCGTATATGTATGTCAGGTGATGTCATGTTTTTTTCTACATCCTCGTTATTTTTAAGCCATAATAATATACTTATACATATTACACGATGACATGATATGACGGGTACGCTAGTAAGGAACCTTTTCTTTTTAAAGTCTGGTCATCATCAAGTCGTCTACGACATCAGGACGTCAAACTCTTCAATCACAAAGCGCGCGACCCGGGGTGCGGGTTCGCAATAGACGTCCGGTACTTAATTTTAATTTTATTTTCACTTTAGGAGGTGTTCCGGGTTGTACTGACACTAAGGGGTGATAAACTGACGATACTACTAAGATAACGCTTGATAAGTTAGATAAAAACATATTTTGGATAAATTTACAAATTATAAAGGCTAGAACTACTGATAATGAGTACGCGTCCCGCTCTTGATTGCTATAAGCGAACTGATTTTAAAATACATTTACTGCGGAAATATGTAAAAGAGATTACTTTGTGAAATGATGACTTGACAATTGTACATTGCATTACATGCTCGTACAGAAAGCTTGTCAGAATAAAGCTTGAACCTTTTACACCGTATTTGGATGGCGGAAATGCGTTTTGAATTAATTACGATAAAAATAAATTTCACTAAAAATTGCGTATAATGAAACATAAATATGTCAATTTACTCTAGTATTATGAAGTAGAAGTCCGGGTACTTGATTTTAATTAAGTTTTCAGTTTAGGTTTGTCAGGGTTAAGCTTGAATCTTTTATACTGCGTTTTTATTACAGAAAAGTGATTTGAGTTAATTGAAAAAAAATGCATATAACTTGGACCCAGATAATCCATTAGTAGGAAAAGACGGGACTCATACACAAAGAATTGAGTCGCAGTGAAGAGCAGTCAAGAATTTTTTCAGAAAACAAAATTATAACAATTCACATTACATTGTTTCATTTACCACTATCATAGCAGAACTTAGGGCAACCTAACTTTACAGATAAGATAGGTCGAATCTGTACTAAAATTCAATAAGAGCGCCCCAACTCCACGTAGTCTTGTCTGCCCTACCCCTAGAGTGTTTTTGTAAAGCCATAGGCGCGGAGGGAGAGCAGCCCCCGCTGTAGCAAATCGCAGGCACGTGTTTGTGAGCCGTACTAGCTGAGGCTGGGCGACCAATAAGCCGAAGCTGCGGAGGTGAGCATGGGTGCCTGTGATTTTTTACGCAAGGACGAAGGAGCTGCACTTTCCGCAGCGCCGAAGCCGTTGCAGGAGTAACTTTGAGTCAATATCCGTGTGTAAAAAAGTGAGGTTAAAATTTTACAAAAAAAATTTTACTCATAAACTATACATTTCCGTAAGGGGAGAAGGGTAAGGGAGCTCCCCCTGAACCACCCCCCTCCGTCCACTCCCCTCTCATGGCGGTTCGCGAGTACCGAATATAGTTACCGGATACAGATACCAGGGGTGCTGTGAAATTAAACGTCATAAAATAAGTAAAATTTGTTTATTTAATATAGAATACAGTTCATTTCCCGTCAAATTCTCGATTTTTAAAAAGAATCTGAGTGGCGCTTGTTTCAGCTTTAAGGGGCAAACGGATTGACAATTTTAGTACATAACGTTTCGCACTTTTAACACTGCTGCTCATCGCCGGCCTAGGTGAATTTCATTCAATGTAAACGAGATGGTCATATTGCCATTTTTCGATAGCTAAAACATTCTTCTGGTATTTCCTACTATCGCGTCTTACGACATCCACAAGACAAAAACAGCATGCTCCTAAGCTTCATTCCCTTGATGGAAAAAATTGACAGACTTGAATAAAATAGTTTAATGGAAAATTACCAAGTATTAATATTGAGTATTTTAATTTATATATATATATATATATATATATATATATATATATATATATATTTATATATATATATATATATATATATATATATATATATATATATATATATATATATATAAATTTTCGACAAATCAAAATAATCTGTGACGTCATTTCGAATTTTATCGTGTGAGATCCCCTTGTACCATCACCAAACGTCTGTTATGTCTACATTATTCCTATATTAACGTTGTTTAACTGTAAAGTGAAATTTACGTATCTGTTATATCTGATCCCGGTACCTTATACATGAAGAGTGTAAAATAAGCTCAGAAGGCTATTAACACTACTTTACATGCAAGAAGATAAGCCCTATTTGCATACTTGTCCAAGTTAGCGTTAGTTTCAGTAGAAGATAGAGCGGTGTCTTGCTAAGTAATATCTTTGGAACGTTAAAGTTGCAACAAAGTGTTAGTGAAAATAATTTTATAATGAATAAAAAGTCGTTTAAACGTGTGAAGTTTACTGGTTCAAATTTGGTTCGCAGGACCTTTAAGAATGTACTACGTGTATCTATGTGTATATCTAGGTGTATATTTATGTAATGGTATAGTAGGAGCAGGAGTGGTTCATTCTCGTACTGGTAATGCACTGATTGTTGTGAATGAATGTTCGTTATGTTTAAATTAAGTTCAACGCGCGTGGTATAAGTAGTTAGACTGTACAGAACTTAAGCTTGAACAAAAACGATAATGATGATATTCTTCTTAATTTTTCATAAGTATAGAGTTTGCCGCCATTGGCAAACGGATTATCAGACATCTTGCATCTTACATGTAGCGTCCTGCATCAATAGCTCTGAAGATGATGCTCGCACAATGTAAATACTCAATCATTCAACTCCCAACTTTTACTTTACTCCTAACTAATTACCTCAAGTTCGTATAACAGCAACTAGTTCGAACCATCAAATGATTTTAGATATTACATAGTGTTTATGCCCAAACATGGTCATTTTGAGACGGCATCCAATCATCTTTGACTTTGTCGAATCACCCGATGGTGTCGAGGTGAGGTAATGCCGACGGCGGGGGGAGGCGGCGCGTGCCGCGTTCAGTCGTTCAACGCGGGAGCTGAAGATTAGTTCCGGTAGCTCGCTGGCAGCGGTACAGTTAATTAGCATACCTCGGTTGCCGCTGCCGAAAATTCGCGCGACTGATTTTGGGGTGACGAATTCTTATTGCGGCGTGGTGTTTAATATCGAACGCGGGAGCTTAGTTGTATTTGTAACGCTGAACCGTGTGACTCATGAAGAGATCGCGTTAGTTCCCTATTTGTAATTTGGTGATAAATGAATCCGGGGCATTGAGTGTTGAACTTTGACTACTGTTAGTTACTTGTGTCGGATATCACACGTTCGATTCTACGATGAACGTTGAATTAGTCGAGTTGAAGTTATTTAAATGTACAATAAAGTGGATAGACTGAAATAGTGAAATGAAGAAAGAAATGGTCCATTGGGGACGCCTGCTGGAGTGATGCAGCATTGTGAGGTAGCATGGAACCGGCGCTGCCAGGTCACCTCAGCTGGGCCAGGTCATCCACATAATATATACACCACTAAACACCACTGTAACTTAACTACGGCCTGACCGAGCCTTGGGGCGGTCTTAGATTCGGATGCAGGTACGTACTATTTATTTTCCTAGCCTTCTCCCTATAGCGTCGTATGATAGGTCATTTCTCCATATGGCCATTTGGGCCCGACCCTCGGCTGCCCGTCGAAGAGGCTACTATGGGCCCTAGCCAAGGTGACTTTTGCAGGGGCAGCTGTGGGCCGTAACATTGGTGGTAGCAGAGCGTGGTTATAATTGGCTTAATTTTGTGTCTACAATCACGCCCGGCCGTAATACGTAATAATAAAATTATTTCCTTTGTTGCTTGCTTTTTTGTTGTTAGCGGGTACAATTAAAAGCCGTGCCGTTAGGCTGTGCAAGCGGGAGTTTGTAAGGGCTAGGTAAGAGTCGGGTAGGTAGATGGTTATTGTCACGTAATCGGATAATTATCGTTTTCGTTTAGTATAGGGCGACCTGGTAAGACATACAAGAAGTCGATGGATGCAGGTGGCTCAAGACCGTGCTTTGTAGCATTCCTTGGGGGGGTCTATGTTCAGCAGTGAACTTGTGAAGGGCTGTAATGATGATGATGTAATGATGACGGCTCCGTGGCGCAGTGGCTTAGCAATCAGTTGTTGCGCTGGGGGCCGCGGGTTCGAATCCCGCACGGAACAAGTATTTGTATGGCCTACAAATAATTGTTCCGGGTCTGGATGTTTGTCCTTGTACAATTTATGTTTGTAAACTGCCTCCACGACACAGGAGAAAATCCTAGTGTGGGGTAACGTTTATTTAAAAAAAAAAAATAAAAATGATGATGATGAACGATATTTTAAACACCATCGATATATCCATCCATCCATCCATCTATTACAGCCTATTAAAATGTTCACTGCTGCCCGTCGTTGCCACGCTTGGCAGGCTGATTGGCAACCACAGTTTTGTGTTATTTTGAGTTGTTATAAGGCAGATGCTGCTGCCCATCACTTGCTTCGATTAGAATATCCTCTACCTCATATCATCCCGTGGATGTCGTAAGAAACCACGGACGGAAGTCGAAACAGGTGATGAGCAGAAGATGCTGCTTCCTGATATCGACATATCGTAATGTTTTGCAAAAGTTTTATTACTTGAAAGTTGGCCGACGAAAAACAAATCATCAAGAGCACATGAATGCTTTTGTAGCTGCTTTTGTTGCTTAATGTTTAGTCGATTAATGCAAAATTTTAAAAAATATCGAAATTGATACGAATTCTATACTCTAAAATAAATATCGATATATCTCGATTAGAAATATCAACGATATTTTTACTCAAGCCTACGCCCAGCGTCCACGGTCGGAGAAAGAAGATGAATTCTGACGTCATAAACAAGTGCTGACTTCTGGAACTTCCCATCTGTGTATGCTGTGCTCTTGCATGTAGATTTACATTCAAGTGAACATATCATAATTTTGACAGTCCAATTGGCGACCAAGAATATGTGGCCTTTGAAGCGTATTTTATTGAGTTTTTAAAGAGATGATTATTTATGTAAGTACCTACGCAATTACGTGTAAATGTTCACGATTTTTTTTTCAAAACTAATGGATTTCATTAAACAATATTTTGACATTAGATTGAAATATCTTGTACGTAAAACTGCGATCAAACAATTAAAACCACAATTATATATAATATGGTATTAAGGGAGAGTCAATTAATTAGATGTTTGTGTTTGATTAATAAACATCGTTTACTAAATTCGTACCTATATTTTATTGAGCTAAAACATATCTTATAATTATCGCTCTCCTAATATTTACAAATACTTACATAATCAAATTAATAACGCATAGGCATCAAACTCGGCGCATCACTATCCACTCTAACTATGTATCGTATACGCGATATTGCTTGCTATTTGCATTCTAAGTTCTTAATATCTATTGTTCTAATGGGCCCCTTCTAAATATTACATATTCCGCCATTTTGATAGCTTAACATATTTGATTTAGAGTGACGTCATTTTATTTTTGTATTCTTCTCAGCGAACCCTTTCATTTGAAATCCATATCATGGGGGTGCATAAAATACATAGTATGCTATGATTTATCCAAACTAACCATGTATGCAAAATTTCAACGTAATCTGTTGAGGATAACTGCTTTAAAATTCAGTTGCAAGATTTTGACTTCGAAACATGTTAACCGATTAGTATTGCTTACTCTAACTTGAGAGATTTGATTTTATCCCAATAAGTGACCCTCAATTTTTTTTAATTGTGAATTCCATGAATTTTTATAGTACAAAGGGTTGTCGAAAAAGGCAGAACAACTTCTGCCTGGCTAGGTATTAGAACTATAAAAAGTATGAATTAAATTCATCACATTTTCTTGGTAAGATAACTATATAAAAGCCCAGCAACGCACTCCCAATCCTCAAGTGAGCCGTAGAGACATTTGCCTTTATTATATAAAAATATATATTTCCGTATTATCAAATAGTGTTGTTAAATCGGCTAAAGTAATAAAATGATCTTCTCTACACGGATCACGGAGCAACAATACTCTCTACCGAGTAACACAGATCGAACGACCTTCCAATGAACCGTCCAAACCAAACGTTTAAAAGGATATCGTCTTCAGTAATGCGTACAGCAAACGCATGGCATAATTTACCGACGTCCGCTTTTTCAGGCGATTACTTTCTCAATATCTTATAGACAAGAGCGAATAGGTGTTTTACGCAAAGATAGAACTACTGACCACATGAAGATAAGTGGTAATACCACTTACCACCAGGTGAGAGTGTTGTTGGTTAACACGACGCCGCAGTAGTGGCAATAAATCAACGCCATACTAATATAGAGTTCGTTTAATTATAATAAAATAGAACTAAAAAAAAATGCAATACGGACCCATTTCCCATCAAACTGTTTAATTTCAATGTATAGGTAAATATCATCCAACAATTTAGTTTTCTTTTTTTTTTAATTTTGCGTAGTTTATGTAATACTTAAATCATTTTATATTTCGAACTAGTTCCCTTAGGTTCAGACATACGTTAGAAGATAACCGGTTGAGTGATTACGTTGTATGAGCATCATATTCAGAGCTGTTATTACATGGTAGAACCACGTTGCAACTTTATTATGGTTGTAATTGCTACAACCGTTGCAATTACAGTACTATTGTTGAATTTTTTATTAATTCTAAAATCAAAGTACTAATGTTGATTAAAGAAAACTCTTGGGATATATATATGCAGTGAAAGGCCACGACATCTTAATTAACAAAGAGCGACTCCCCTGAGGCAGTAAATTAAAACAGTTCCGACCACTTGGTACGAAGCCAGCGTTTACAGAGAAGAGATAAAATATCACTTACTGAATATTCATTTTATGTAAGAATATAAAAGAAGTTACATTTCATCTTTCAGACTTTTCTGACAATGGTTTTATGACAAATTATATCGTTGATACAGTAGTCACGATAAAATCTGTAATCTATTAGTGTCGTAGTGTATCTGTACGTCTGTCAATCTGTCTGTCTGTCTGCATGCCTGTCTGTCTGACTGTACGGGCTAATCTTCGGAAGAGCTGAAACGGGTGAAAATGTGTAGAATATATTTTATCTGAAAACAAACACATATGGAAATGAATGAAACCGAAAAAATTGTAAAATAAATTGTCTTTGATGTTTATCTTAAACATAAATGATGCCACATTATTAGATCCAACCCCGGCGGCGGGTCGCTACTAAATAAATGAATTTAGATTACATTGTTACAACATGTATTTCAATTAATTATCCTCGTATGGATTCCAGTCTTTCTCAGAGGAATGTATTTATACATTAGATCTAAAAATACTGTAAAGTTTAAGTTATCTAAGTATCTTTGTGAAAGAGAAACAAATAAATAATTATTTTAAAAAAATAACCCATAAGTTCCTGAAGTAAATACGAGTTGTGTAAAACTGGTTTGGGAGAATGTGGTTTCTCCACATGATTGCTTTCTTAATTTATGGCATAACTTAAATTAGGAGTGTGTATTATAATTTCTCAAAACAATTCTATTAACACAAGAAAACAAAAATTAAAAAGAAAAAAGAGCCTACTTGCTTACTATCGTATACTCGTATGTATGTCAGGTGATGTCATGTTTTTTTCTACATCCTCGTTATGAAGTTTTATAAGTCATAATAATATACTTATACATATTACACGATGGCATGATATGACGGGTACGCTAGTAAGGAACCTTTTCTTTTTAAAGTCTGGTCATCATCAAGTCGTCTACTACATCAGGACGTCAAACTCTTCAATCACAAAGAGCGCGACCTGGGGTGCGGGTTCGCAATAGACGTCCGGTACTTAATTTTAATTTTATTTTCAGTTTAGGAGGTGTTCCGGGTTGTACTGACACTAAGGGGTGATAACCTAACGATACTACTAAGATAACGCTTGATAAGTTAGATAAAAACATATTTTGGATAAGTTAACAAATTATAAAGGCTAGAACTACTGATAATGAGTACGCGTCCCGCTCTTGATGGCTACAAGCGAACTGATTTAAAATACTTAAATACTTACTAAGATTAATTTGTGAAATGATGACTTGACAATTGTACATTGCATTACATGCTCGTACAGAAAGCTTGTCAGGGTAAAGCTTGAACCTTTTACACCGTATTTGGATGTCGGAAATGCGTTTTGAATTAATTACGATAAAAATAAATTTCACTAAAAATTGCGTATAATGAAACATAAGTATGTCAATTTACTCTAGTATTATGAAGTAGAAGTCCGGGAAGATTTTAATTATGTTTTCAGTTTAGGAAGTTTGTCAGGGTTAAGCTTGAACCTTTTATACTGTGTTTTTATTTCAGAAATGTGATTTGAGTTAATTTAAAAAATGAATATAACTTGAACCCAGACAATCCATTTGTAGTAGAAGATGGGACTCATGCACAAAGAATTGAGTCGCAGTGGAGAGCAGTCAAGATGTTTTTCAGAAAACAAAATTATAACAATCACATTGTTTCATTTACCACCATCATAGCAGAGCTTAGGGCAACCTAACTTTACAGATAAGATAGGTCGAATCTGTACTAAAATTCAATAAGAGCGCCCCAACTCCACGTAGTCTTGTCTGCCCTACCCCTAGAGTGTTTTTGTAAAGCCGTAGGCGCGGAGGGAGAGCAGCCCTGCCTGCTGTAGCAAATCGCAGGCACCTGTGTGTGAACCGTACTAGCTGAGGCTGGGCGACCAATAAGCTAAAGTTGCATAGGTGAGCATGGGTGCACTTTTAACGCTGCTGCTCGTCGCCGGCCTCGGTGAATTACATTCAATGTAAACGAGATGGTCATATTGCCATTTTTCGATAGCCAAAACATTCTTCTGGTATTTCGTACTGTCGCGTCTTACAACATCCACAAGACAAAAAACAGTATGCTCCTAAGCTTCATTCCCTTGATGGAAAAAATTAGACTTGAATAAAATAGAGTTTAATGGAAAATTACAAAGTATTAATATTGAGTATTTTAATTTATATATATATATATATATTTTCGACAAATCAAAATCATCTGTGACGTCATTTCGAATTTTATCGTGTTAGATCTCTTGTACCATCACCAAACGACTGTTATGTCTACATTATTCTTATATTAACGCTGTTTAACAGTAAAGTGAAATTTACTTATCTATTCTATCTGATCCCGGTACCTTATACATGAAGAGTGTAAAATAAGCTCAGAAGGCTATTAACACTACTTTACATGCAAGAAGATAAGTCCCATTTGCATACTTGTTCAAGTTAGCTTTAGTTTCAGTAGAAAATAGAGCGGTGTCTTGCTAAGTAATATCTTTGGAACGTTAAAGTTGCAACAAAGTTTTAGTGAAAATAATTTTATAATGAATAAAAAGTCGTTTAAACGTGTGCTTAAAGTTTGCTGGTTCAAATCTGGTTCAAAGGATATTTAAGAATGTACTATGTGTGTCTTTGTGTATATCTAGGTATATATTTATGTAATGATATGTATGTAGGTTTGGTTGTAGTAGTGGCGAAAAGAAAGACTTTAGTAGTAAAAATACGTCGGAGCGTCTATAAAATACCCTGTTGGATCGAGGTGGAAATGAGGGTATGTCGAGAAACCCCCACTTGTTTGTGCAGTATAAAGTGCACTGTAAGTGCCGTGCGCGAGAGATTCCGCTTAAATCATTCTACGAGTGTGGTCATTCTACTAGTGCTAAGATAGTGTCGTGGTTCTGTTCGTTGTTGTAATTCTTCTAGTGCAGGCAAGGAAGATTGGTGTTGCTGAGAGGCTGCCCTGTGTTACATTGTGATAAGTAGTGTTGCTGTTGGTTTACATATTTTGGTGCTATCATGTAATTACGTACCTCACGTTACACTGGTGTGTGATTGTGGCGGAGACGTGTTACGGTGTGGTCGAACTGTAATTTCACTATACTGAATGTATAGCGCGTTACGTTGTCCTATTACTAAGCAAGAGAGCAAGTTGAACATCCGCTCTCACACTTTTATTATTCTTAACAATTAGTGCTATCCTGATGTATTTCCGAGATCGAAATTGCGATCCTCTATTGTAATGTCCGACAAATATATAAAAATAAAGTAAAATTTGGAGGAGCAGGAGTGGTTCATTCTCGTACTGGTAACGCACTGATTGTTGTGACTGAATGTTCGTTATGTTTAAATTAAGTTCAACGCGCGTGGTATAAGTAGTTAGACTGTACAGAACTTAAGCTTGAATAAAAACGATAATGATGATATACTTCTTAATTTTTCATAAGTCTAGAGTTTGCCGCCATTGGCAAACGGATTACCAGACATCTTGCATCTTACATGTAGCGTCCTGCATCAATAGCTCCGAAGATGATGCACGCACAACGTAATCACTCAATAGTTCTACTCCCAACGTTTACTTTACTCCTAACTATAATTAGTTAGGAGTAAAGTAAACGTCGGTTATACGAACTTGAGGTAATCCTTATACGAACTTGAGGTAATCCTCAAGTTCGTATAACCGAAACTGAGGTAACTAGTTCGAACCATTAAATGATTTTAGATATTACATAGACTACGCAAAATTTTAAAAATATTATGAAAACAAAGTTGGTTGATGATACTTATACATTGAAATTAAACAGTTTGATTAGGAGAGGATCCGTTTACATTTTATTTTTAGATAGTTTACTTACATTTTTAGTTTTTTATTATTGACGTAATAGAGCTATGCTGTAGCTATATTATGGTTGCAGCACTAATGGGTTGCCTCAAACGGGGAAGCATTGCTCTCTCATAGAATACCAGCTTAAAATAGCAGCTCAATGCTGCTGTGTTTGGTATAATGAGTGTAAGAAACGTAAGTCCTTTTACTTGAAACGAGGCATTTCATTTTAGTCCTCAGGGGTGACAACACATCTACATTTTGATTCTCAATCGAGAATGGATGTAGATGTTTATGCGCACAGCATCTACTTACCGCCAGCTGGACTGTGTGCTCGAACTCTTCATTAGTATGGTGTGGATTTATCGCCTCTGCAGTTGCGAAGTGTGCCAACCACCATTTTAATTTATTATAAGCCAGTGCTTGACAACACTCCCATTTGGTGGTAAGTGGTATTGAAGTTAATCGTTCCATCTTTGCGTAAGAAAACCTTATAACACTTTTTAGGGCGTTACTCACCGGCTACGGTTATCGGAGAGTCAAGGGACTCGAGGATCAAAATAAAAGTATCCCAGGGCGCCTGTTGTTGGATGATTAGTAAATGAAAATTCAAAGATACACATACAGACAAAAAGTAGTTTATTTCCTTCTACGGTTCACATGTATAGCTCTAAATATCAAGTTTTCACTTTAAAATACCCTACGAACTAAGGTTTTGACTAACCTGGTGGATTACACAATATTACACTGTTTATGGTCAATCCCGCGAAGCAGTGAGGCAACAGATATCCTCCAGGTGTACGCCGGTCGCGGTCTCCTGGCCGCCCAGTCCCAATATAGCCACCCGTTGAAGCTGCCTCGCCTCGTTCACATTGTTAAACTTGATAATGGACCATACTCAAAGTACGGATTAAGGACTAAGGACTAAGGACTAAGGACTAAGGACTAAGGACTAAGGACTAAGGACCCCTATGACAAGGCAAAAGAATCTATGAAACACCGTGTACCGTTAATTAGAGCACATGTGCTTTTAAGAAGACAAAAACATTAAGTACTTACAATTTATGGGATGATCACAATGTGCATATAAGTATAATGAAAAAAAAAACTAAAAATGTTTCACCTTTCGTTTGATTTTCTTTCATTCGCACCGGAAACAATAAATTCAATCTACCCGGGCAACCTTCTGTCTGGAAACAATCAAATTTTTATTATTTTACGTGGTAGAGCCATGCTGCAACTATATTAATAGTATAGTTGTACGAGTAGCACGAATGGGTCGGCTCGACCGGGGAAGGACCACGCTCTCACAGAATACCAGCATAAAATAGCAGCTTAATGCTGCTGTGTTTCGTAGAGAGATGTTTACGACGTTTCAGTAAAATACTTGTGTTATAACCACATCAATTCGTTCCACCCTTTCCCATTTTCCGATTAACTTTATAAGTTAATAAAATTTAAACAAAAGCGAGTTGTGTAAGTGAGTTGGCACGTGGTATAACCATACTGCGGTAAGAAATGAAAGCTCCAGGGAAAAATGACGTTTGCGCAAAATACCAACGTGATATAACAGTTTAATGATGCTGTGTTTTGTACAGTGAGCAGAAGTAGAGACCTGGAGACTTTGTATTGGTAATAAAACATTAAATCGTAGATTTAGAGGATGAGACTTAGAAGGTGAACTCGTCTGCATTTTACTCTTTATTAAATGTTAAATTATTTTAACAAACTGAACTAATTCTGTTTGTAATAATAAAGATAAAGTACAGGAATAACCAATGTAAATGATTAATAGTGTAAGTTTAGCGATTGCGATGCTCCGACAACGCGGCGAGGAAATGATTAACGTTTTACAAACTTCAACAAAGGAACTGGTTTTCGGTATGGATCCCTCATCTAATTCTATGTGTATGTGTATATAATAATATTTTTCTATCTTTCTATTCGTTATGTGTATATAATAATATATTTCGGGATATTTTTGTAGTATTATCGTTAGTTAAAATATAAAAATATTATATCGATACCTTCTAAATACAGTGAGTCAACTAACTACATAATTCATATTTTACAGGAGCGCCTGTCAAAGATTAATTGTTTATAACTTTTTTAGGTTTTGGTTCTAGAATGTTGATTTTTTTTAAATTAGTACTATTTTAAGATATGAGACCCTTAAATAATAAAAGAGTAGACCTATTTTAGTGAGTTCCCAATATAATGTAGTTGACTATTAACTAGTTGACATCATATAAACTACGGCCTATAATGAACTAACTACCACATACACTTGTTTATAATGTATTTGTATATTTACCATATCTGGAGGAAAAAGTATTAGGTTTATAAAAACACAAATACAGAATTGTATTTCATTTACTTGAATAAGTTTACTGAGATTGTATCTACAGTATAAACGATAATAAATTAGTTGACTCATTATGCACCGATTTTAATGTCCAAAATCGGTTTGATGGAGTAGCAGTAAAATGATATATCTGTAAGAAAAATCAAGCTTTTAGCTTGTTTATTTTTCATATAAAAGAAAATAACTTTATTTCTTGTTATTTATTATTTATCACGTCTCGTGGTTAACGTATACCTTCCATAAAACATTGCTTAATACACCACACATAAAGATAGAAAACAAAATTTTATTTCTCTTTACTATTAAAACTAATTAACAAGATAAAACATCTTATTCCACTATTTAATCCAATGAATTTTTGGAAGTATCTGTTTTGTTAGTAAAATTCAATGAAATAAAATATCTTCACGACAAAACCAGCCTCAATATTATACTTATACATATTACACGATAACATAATATGACGTATACGCTAGTAAGCAACCTTTTCTTTTTAAAGTCTAAAGTCATCATCAAGTCGTCTACGACATCAGGACGTTAAGCTCTTCAATCACAGGGAGCGTGACCAGTGATGCGAGTTGGCTATAGACGTCCTGTACTTAATTTTAACTATGTTTTTAGTTTAGGAGGTTTTCGAGGTTGTACCGACACTAAGGGGATGATAAACTGATAACGCTTGATAAGTTTGATAAAATATATTGTAGATAAGTTTACAAATTATAAAGGGTAGAACTACTGATAATGGGTACGCTATTGATGGCTATAAGCGAACTGATTTGAAAATACATTTGCCGCGGATATATGTTGAGAAAGATCGAATTGTGAAATGATAACTTGACAATTGTACGTTGCATTACATGCTCGTACATATTCCCGTGCAGCAAAGATTGGGTTAGTAGAGACACATAGAGATGATGGATGCTAGTGTGGCATAATCTAATTACGAGGTAATACCATTGTTTCGTAACTATCGTGTAAATGATAACTTGACTAGTACATGAATGTATAAGGTAAATAAACAATATTCTTATCTAAGATTGGACTATGGACACTGGTTTGGAATTGCGTACACTGATCTGAGCACAGGCATTGTGCTTCGGTTTTGCTTAAACACACGTACATTCTTTTTCAAAAAATTATTTGCACTTAATAATTAATTCGGCGGTGCCAACCGCCTACAGCGCCTCCAGTTGTACGCCAGGGCGCCCACCGCAACGAGCGCAAATAAAACATATATCGCAGCGTAGTGGTGGACATCATGATAAGAAACCCTCTCTACTAGGGCCTTGTTGTTCTTTATTATCTCAATCATCCTCAGCTGTAGATTGTTGGCTATATCATCTATATTATACACTGCCGATGGTCACAGAGATAACGTGGAACCAGTTAATTACTGATGGAGATATGTTAAGGGAACACAACAGACTCAACTGTATATCGAAGTTAACAGTATTGAATGCATTACTGAAATCCAGCAAGATCATGTCTGTGAGGTGTTTATTATCCATACCTCACCATATGTCATCAGTAACTTTTATTAACGCAGTAGCCGTACTGTGGACGTACCAGGACGGAAACCGGATTGTAAAGAATTCAATAAATTGTGCTTATTAAGGAAAAGGTCAGCTGTTGGCAAATAAGTTTTTCAAGGACTTTAGAAAGTAAAGGGAAGATCGAGATGGGACGGAAATCAGAGAGGTTGACGGGATTAGATCTCTTTGGAAGGAGTATAACATGATCACTCTTCCAGGCTTGAGGGAATTTAGAGGAAGAGATAACATTGAGGGGAGAAACAATCATATTACGGTTAATATTGTCGCTACCGATATCATTTGAATAGATGGATAATATGATCTTCTTAACATCACATTCAGTAAACTGACTGAAAGCGAACGGAGGATAATTAGGAGTCGGAGTTACAGAAAAAGAACGAAGTGCTTGCAGTTTGTGTTCACCATCAAAAGAGTTAGAAGTATTAGAAAAATGTTGATTTGATAGTTCAATATCAATTGAACTAAACTCAACTAGGAGGTGAAGCATTTAGGGATGTTCTACCAACTTCAACTGGTTTAAGAAACTTCCACACCTTATAAAAGCTTTTAAAAAAATTTACTTCGCAAATGTCCGCGTTATAAAATAAAATGATGTGTCGTACCTAGTATGAAGAGCACCTCCCGCCCTTCCTCAATTGCGTGCACTATTCCCGTCACCACTAATCCCAGCACCGCTACTCCCAACACCACTACACTAAGCAAGATACACCACTGAGGACAATACAACACGTGTTTCGCCTCTACACGAGGCATCCTCAGGTGATATAGACTCTACAGCAGTGATGCACAGACTTATTAAGACTAGGGGCCACTCGGGCAAATTATGAACTGATGGCGGGCTTCCAGAAGTATAGGTAATTAAAGACAATAAAGAATTGATAATAATGTATTAAAATTGAAAAAGAATTTATTAATTTGAAGCGTGGCACTGCATAGTGCTTACAATCTTTTTTATATTTGGCTCAAATTTACTTGTAGCAACACGTAAAACTGCTTCCAAACTTTCTTTGCAAGGTGGTTTCGATTTTTTGTTTTATTATTATTTAGTATTGAAAAGGTTTGTTCACATATATAGGTAGAACCAAATAAGCTGGCACATTTCAGAGCGTTTATGCGCAACTTTTTGTACGTATTTTTATCAATGCAGCGGTAAAAGTTCAGCAAGTCTCCTTCGTTGAATTTGTTGCGTAATTCTTGGTCGTTTTGAATGTCGATAATTTCTAACTGCATTGACTCTGGTGCATTTTCAACTAAAATCGTGAAAGGATTGCTGAATATGTCCAACAGAGGTTTAACTTTTTTAAACTCCGAAAATCTGTCTTGAAAAGATTGATTCAAAATACCTAGCATTTCTACATAACTGAAATTAATCGCAGTTTTGTTGAATTTTTCAGCCATTTTCTTATAATTTGGAAAATGATTGTAATTTCCAAAATTCAATTGCGATCTGAAAAGTGTCAGCTTGCATTGAAAGGATGATACATGAGCGTAGAGCTGGGATATCAGTTGATTTTCGCCTTGAAGCCGTGTGTTCAAGACATTCAAATGATTTGTAATATCAACTAAAAAAGCCAAATCACACAACCAATCAGGATTTTTAAGTTCCGGGACATCACTTTGCTTTTCCGCCAGAAATATTCCAATTTCTTCTATTAAATTTAGAAATCGTTCCAGTGTCAATCCACGATTTAGCCACCTTACTTCTGTATAATAAAGTAAATCACCATATTCGCTTTCGATGTCATCAAGGAATTGTTTGAATTGCCTGTGATTGAGTCCTCGTGATTTTATGAAATTTACAGTCGAAACTACCACTTTCATGACATTTTGAAATTCAATTTTTTTAGAACAGAGGGCTTCTTGGTGTATAATGCAATGAAACTGCATGAGATCTTCAGCGTTTATGTTTTTTTCTTGCAGATGCTTTTTCAGCAAAGTAACTAATAAAACTAAAATCTAAAGCCCAGAATTGACACCAATTATCGAAGGAGCACCGTCAGTCGCAACTCCCGATAATTTTGATAAGTCCAAATCGGTTTTTGAACACTCATCCAAAAGTACATTGAATATATCAACTCCTCTGGTTTGACCTTTCAATGAACACATTCCTAATAACTCTTCTAAGACTTCAAAATCTTGAGTAACGTATGAATACCAAAAGTTGAGCTGTGGAACTAATATTTTTTTTATAGAAGAGGGAGCAAACGAGCATGCGGCTCACTTGATGGTAAGTGACTACTGCCACCCATGAACAACCGCAACACCAGGGGAATTGCAGATGCGTTGCCGGCCTTTAATATCAGTGGATTTGTCGAGTGCTAATGAAAAAAATTCAATGATATTAGTTTTTTCATTTAAATGTTCCGCAATATTACCTGACAAAGACATAATTCGTCTTTGGATAGTCATACGATTCAGTTGAATTATCCCAAACTTTTTTGCTGCTTCTGGACACATTTTTTTTCTTTTTTTTTTTGCGGGTAGGAGTGTGCATACTACACGTAAAAATAATAAGCTGCGTAATTTAAGCAAAATAATATATTTTGTATAACTGATGTGCTAAATTAAAGTCGTTTACCTACCAGCATATTTCCATACAACTATTTACAAGCCTGCAACTGAATTTTACCACTAAATAATTCTCACAGTGTGTTTATAACATGCCCTTGCATTGTCACTAAAATGGAGACACTTCAGAAGTCACTTGAAGACATGTCAACTTTGTTTAACATTCGAATGGAAGAGTTTCAGAAAAGCCTAGAAGCAAAAGCAAGTAGCTCGTCACCAACAGCGGGTAATACTTCCTCACTTTCAACAGATTTTGAAATGTTTCGTTCTTTTGTGCTCACATCCTTAAAAACTCTCAATGAACAAGTGCAACTGTTATTCAAATTATATGACCAATCTGAAATGAGATCCAGACGTAAGATGATCATTTTACATGGTATTAGAGAGGAGAAGAAAGAAAACCTTCCTTATACAGTATGTAAATTGTTTGCAGACATATTAAAAATGACAGATATAAATACTGATGTAATCACCAGATGTCATCGCTTAGGCATTTCTAAAGAAGGTAAACCACGTCCTGTTCTAGTCAAGTTTAATAATATTGAAAATAAAAATCTCATTTGGTATTCGAAAACTGCATTCAAAAATACTGGTATTACTGCATCAGAATTTTTGACCAAGAGTCGACATGACCTTTTCTTAGCTGTTCGTAATCAGTTTGGCATTAATAAATGTTGGACAAAAGACGGTCATATAATCATAATTGGTTCCAATGGTCGGTGATATACCGCCACCTCATTCGCTGATCTAAAATCTATTCCCTGTTCTACCAATGATTCGGAAGGATTGTCACTTTCGGGGAAGAGTGTTGGCAAAGATAGTACTAAAGGAAACAAGATTATTTCCACTGCTAGATCTAAGAGAATTATTAAGGCAAAATAACTTTATAACATGCCTCTTCAAATGCAGTCTGCAATGCATTTTATTGATCTGCCATTTTTCTCAATGATGTAGTGTTCTTTTTCCTTGTTCTTGTTATTATATTTCATAATAAAGCTAAGTACTTTAGTGTATTTAAGCTACTTTAATATATTCCCTACTAAACTTAGGTACTTCAGATTGTTACCTAAGTGTAAATATTTCTTTCTTTGTACTTTGATCGTTTGGGTGATTTATTCAATAACATAGGTACTTTAAGTTGAATTATTACTTCCACATATGACTGTGTTTGCTGTGTTGTACTGGCACTTCAAAATTTTAGGCTAATTTATTGTATTTCTTGCTAAAGCTAGGTATTTTAGACTGATATCCTAAGTAAATATTTCTCTTTGTACTATAGTTGTTTAAGTGATTTATTTATTAACATAGTTCCTTTAAGTTGTATTATTACTTCAGCATATGATAACATTTGCTGTTGTACTGACACATCAAAATTATTACCCTTGTTCTCTCTATTATATTTTATAATAAAGATAAGTACTTTAGTATTTTAGACTAGTTTGTTATATTTATTACTAAAGCTAGGTACTTAAGATAGCTAAATAAAGATATCTCTCTTTGTATAAGTACTGTAATCTTTAGTGTTTTATCCATTGGTATAGGTACTTTAAGATTTATTATTGCTCAGTACATGTGTGTGTTTACTGTTTTACCGGTACTTTTCTGTTCCAAAGGTAAAATTATTTCTATTGTTTGATATGAATGTAAAGGGTAATATTAAGTTTGTTTACTTTTAAGACCTACTGTTAATTATTTTCTTTATGTTTGTAATATTATTGAGCTTATAATATGTTTTTACTACGTACTGCTGTAAATGTTGTGTACGTATGAAGTGTAACATCTATTGATTGATTAGTTGCGATTTGCGATCTTCTAGTAACGCTGGTTGGTAAAGGAGACTTAGTTTATTTCTTATTTATTCATATTATTCATATTTATATAATATATTATTATTATTATTATTATTTTGTAACAGTATATATATATATATATATATATATATATATATATATATATATATATATATATATATATATAAACGAAATACCTTATTATATTTTATAATTTTCATTATTTATAAAAGAAAGACTTATTATGATTTCTGACTTGTTCAATGACAATAATTCAAATAATGATTCGTTTATGACACCTTACTCTGAAAGCGGCAGTAGTGACGATAGTTTTCACAGTACAGATTTCACTCCTTTAAACGAAGTCCTATCTTCTCAATTCTCAGATGTACTGAAAAATTTCAATGTTATCCATATTAATGCCCAAAGTATTCCGGCACATTTTCCAGACATGCTTGCATCATTTAACACTAGTTTCCTCAGTGCTATTCTTGTCTCCGAGTCGTGGCTCAAACCATGTTTACCTTCCACATGCTATTCACTACCAGGATTTAATCTTATTCGAAACGACCGAGTAGGGCAGGGTGGTGGTGGGATATTCCTTTCAAGATTATTAAGTTGTCTACTCAACCACCCTTGCCTAATGAAGCTGAACATCTCTTACTGGAAATCACATTATCTAACACCAAAATCTTACTGGGCGTTTTTTATAGCCCCTCCCTCCATGTGAATTATTTCCACTTATTTGAGAAAACACTTGAAGATCTGACTCCTCTATACAATCACATTATTCTAATGGGCGATTTTAACACTTGCATGATAAAGAATGATCACCGCACTAAAAGGCTGCGCTCTATTACTGACTCATGTAATTTACATATTCTGCCACGTAACGCTACGCACACTTTGCCTAACTGTATTTCATCTTTGTTAGATCTCATCATAGTTTCATCTCCTGATCACGTGTCAAAGCATGGTCAATGTGCAGCTGTAGCATTCTCTCATCATGACCTTAACTTTTTATCGTATAAAATACGCACTCCTAAGCTTCGAGGCAAGGTACTGATGCTACGAAATTTTGGTAGGATTGATATTGAACGCCTTCAAGAGGATGCTCGGAATGCTGACTGGTCTGCTGTATGCTCTGCTGATTCTATAGACCTAAAAGTAGAAACACTAAACTACATATTAATGAACCTTTACGACACCCATGCACCCGTCAGACCAGTTAAAATTAAACACACCCCTGCACCGTGGCTTACAAACGATATTAAATCACTGTTAAATAAGAAAAATAAAGCTAGGCTTATTTATAACAGTGATAAATCGGACCACAATAGGGACACGTACAGGAGCATACGGAATCGCTGCAATACAATTTGTAGAGATGCACAACAACGCCATGTTCAAAAATCAGTCGAGAACGGAGACCCTGCAAAAATTTGGAAGTTTCTCAGATCAATAGGAGTTGGAAAATCTAAAGAATCCACTATTTCGAATGAAGACGTTGATATTGAATCACTAAATCAACATTTCTCATGTACATCTTCATTTTTAAATGATAATATAAAATCATACACTTTAAACAATCTGTCTAAAGCATCAACTCCTAATTTCTCGCCGTTCACCTTCAATCAATTTTCCGACTGTGATGTTAAGAACGTTTTGTCCATATCGTCAAGTACTATCGGATGTGATAAAATTAGCCGTAAAATCATCGTCCCCCTGATTGATATTATTCTCCCCATCCTTACTCATATTTTCAATTACTCCATATCCTCTGGATCCTTTCCTCAAATCTGGAAGGAAGCTAATATCATTCCTCTTCCTAAAAAGAAGAACCCCTGTTCTCCTTCAGATTATCGACCTATATCTATCCTTCCATTCCTTTCAAAAGTTCTTGAACGTTTGGTATTTGCATAATTTAACCACTACCTAAATAAAAACTCCCTTCTTGACTCCTTTCAATCAGGGTTCAGACTTGGTCATAGTACTATTACAGCTTTACTTAAAATCACTGATGATATTCGCTGGGGTATGGACCAACAGCAGCTCACTATTCTTACGTTGCTGGATTTCAGTTACGCTTTTAACACCGTCGATTTTGACGTATTGTTGAGTCTGCTACGTTCTATTAACATATCTCCAGCGGCAATTGAATGGTTTCAAAGCTATTTGCGTGGCCGCCGGCAGCGTGTTATGCTAGAGGGTGCCACATCTACGTGGTGTGAACTAACTGCTGGTGTACCACAGGGTGGCGTGTTGTCTCCTCTCCTTTTTTCTGTATTTATTAATTCTATTACTTCACGAATTTCTTCTCTCTACCATTTGTATGCAGATGATCTCCAAATTTACTCCCATACATCACTCCAGAATCTTACCAATGCCATCAATGACACTAATACGAATCTTGCTGCAATACTTGATTGGAGCAGGTCGTTCGGGCTTAATTTAAATCCCAAAAAGACCCAAGCCATTATTGTTGGAAATAGCACTCTAATCTCGAGAATTTCTTGGGATAACCTTCCACCTATTGTTGTTGATGGTGTTGTGATACCTTTTAGTAAATCTGTAAAAGACCTAGGATTATATATTGATCAGAATCTTTCTTGGTCCCTGCATATTAAGGAGTCCAGCAGAAAGATGTTTGCGGCAGCATCTTATTTAAGACGTTTGCGTAACTCGCTTCCCATTCCTACTAGAATTTTACTGGCACAGTCTTTGTTACTCCCTATCCTTGATTATGCCGATGCATGCTACTCCAATCTTACTGAGGATCAATTAAATAAACTTGAGCGTCTTCAGAATTTCGCTATCAGGTTCATATTTGGCCTTCGCAAATATGATCACGTTTCAGAGTACCGTATTAAGCTCAAGTGGCTCCCTATCAGGCTTCGTCGGAATACTCATATTCTATCTCTACTGTACTGTGTACTATTTGATCCTAAAACACCGAGTTATCTTAAAGAAAAATTTGAGTTCATGGGCGCAAATAAAGATCATTCCAGAATAGCTGATAAACTTTTACTGCATATGCCTGCTCATAACTCAAAATTTTTTCATTCCTCCTTTTGTGTCAAAGCAATCAAATTATGGAACTCGCTTCCTTTAACAATTAAAAAAGCCCAAAGCATTGAGTCTTTCAAAAATGTGGTTAAAGATTATTATTTAAATATGTGTTCTACTTAATATATTTTATTGTCATATCTACTTTTCTTGATAAGGTTTATGTATATGATATATAGTTATAATGTATTACAGAAATATTTATAAAAGTGTATGTATTCTATGTATGTATATGTAGGTATATGTGTATATGTATGTGTGTATGTATATATTTGTTTACGTGTATAGGTATATATAATATTATTTTTAATATATGCTTGTTTATCTACTATTTATGCACACTTCTATATATTTAAATGAAAATTATCTCCTTCACCAAGGTTTGCCTGGAAGAGATCGCTGTTTAGCGATAAGGCCACCTAATTGTACATTCATTGATAAATTTAAGTTTGCTATGTTGTGTAGTGTTTTATGTGCAATAAAGAGTATAAATAAAATAAATAAATAAATAAATTTTCTTAGCGGCAATTTCTATACATTCTTTTACAAAATCCCCAACATTGAAGAGGCAACTTTTGCTTTGCTATCATTTGAGAAATTTTATAACTAACTTCTGTAGCTGTTTCTGAATCTTGAATGGGTTTTGTAAACATAGCTTGCTGACCAATAAGCTCCCGTTTTAAAGACAACATTTTTTGCTTTCTTAATTCGCCTGTAATCTTGGTAAAAGTAGGATGCTGCGTTTCATAGTGCCTTTTTACATTATATTCCTTTGCAATCGCAACAGAATTCTTGCAAATTAAACAAACGACTTTGTTATGCGACCATACAAAAAAGTATTTCTCAGTCCAAATTTCTTGAAACTGCCGATTTTCATCTTTAACCTTACGTTTTTTACTAGGTCCTGGCTTGCTCATATTGCGTTCTAATCCTGGCTAGGATTAACACAGCACCTAAAAACAATTGATTAGAAAGTAAGTCGCCCATGAACATCTCCAACACTATAAGAATTGCGGGTGCGGTGTTGGGCTTTTATATAGTTATCTCACCATGAAAAGGTGATGAATTGAATTTATACTATTTATAGTTCTACTACCTGGCCAGGCAGACGTTATACTGTCCTTTAAAAGACCCTTAAGTTTGAGTTTGATTAAGCAATAAACATTTACAAAATTTTATTAAAATCTGATAAGCTGTTTCGAAGATTAATGTGAACGAATATCCTGACACGGAATTTTCATATATTCAGATTTCAAATATTTTGTATGTGGTCACAATATGCATATATAATGAAAAAAAAAACAAAAATGTTTCACCTTTCGTTTTGATTTTCTTTCATTCGCACCGGAAACAATAAATTCAATCTATCCGGGCAACCTTCTGTCTGGAAACAATCAAATTCAATTGTAACTTTTATCTCGCTCCGGCAACACGACTTGTTTATGACGTTTCAGTAAAATACTTTTGTAATAACAACATCAATTCGTTCCACCTTCTCCCATTTTCCGATTAACTTTATAAGTTAATAAAATTTAAACAAATGTGAATTGTGTAAGTGAGTTGGTACGCGGTAGAACCATGCTGCGGTACAAAACGAAAGCTCCAGGGAAAAATCACGCTCGCACAGAATACCAACATGAAATAGCAATATAATGCTGCTGTGTTTTGTATAGTGAGTAAAAGTAGAGAACTGGAAACTTTGTATTGGTAGCAAAACATTCCATCGTATATTTAGAGGATGAGACTTAGGAGGTGAACTCGTCTGCATTTTACTTTTTATTAAAAGTTAAATTATTTTAACAAACTGAACTAATTCTGTTTGTAATAATAAAGATAAAGTACAGGAATAACCAAAGTAAATGATTAATAGTGTAAGTTTAGCGATTGCGATGCTCCGACAACGCGGCGAGAAAATGATTAACGTTTTACAAACTTCAACAAAGGAACTGGTTTTCGGTATGGATCCCTCATCTAATCTTTATTGTTATGTGTATAGAGTAATATATTTCGGGATATTATTGCAATATTCTCATTAGTTGACATACAAAAATATTTTATAATTGTTGTTCCCGCGAATTCGTTCACGTAGAATTAGTACTTTTATTACTATATGTGATAATGATTTATTTGTACTTTTAACTGTGGCAAAGATCTAGAAAGAAAATGAATCAGACAAACTAACGAATGGAAAATGGAAAAAGAAACGAATGAGGCGAACTATATGTTAATATTCATATACATAGTACACGCGCGAAAATTTATAATGTATGCGCGCACACACACACACACACAAGGGAATCGAAAGCGGTGGCGTAGACGCGGCATGACATATGAGAGCGTTGTGGAGTGTAATTCACACACTTGTTGGTTGACGATATGACACGATATAAAGGTTGCTATGATATGATAATTGATATGATATACGTATGATGAGAAATCGATATGAATGCCTGTAATGCACTAATTGCTAATAAAAGCACTGTGTTAAAAAAATTGTGCTAAGTTAACAAATTTAAATACATATACGCGTCGACCCTGATCAATTATGTTTTGGGTGACTTTTATTAGGCTGTTCTAATATACAAATGCAATGAGTCTTGTGGGGTACTTCTGTTTTATGGGAATAGGACTCCTTCTCGACCTAAGAGTCCGACTAGGTAGGTTAGGTTATCATCGTCTAACCTATTTCTGCCACATAATAACAGTGTTTGGACAGTCTTGTTTCTGTCTGAGGGAGTATAGAGCTCCAGGTAATAGAGAGAGAACTACAGACTGTGAGGCATTCCATCAAGTCTTCAGATGTGACAATGCATCTGTAGCCTTCTTTGCTAGAAGTTGTCTGCAGTTCTGCAGTTCTGCTTAAACTGCATTAGCCACTTACCATCAAGTGGACTGTGAGTGTGTTTGTCATTTCTGCATTAGTAAAAAAATAGCTTACTAATCTATAACTACGTCTATCAAACAAGTATTAATTTTGTATTATGAACATTTATTCCTACGAATTATTAAATTGACTAATAAAGAAGAATTACACACAATTCTATAACTACGAAGTAGTCATTTAATAAAATCAATACCAAGCCGAGGCCGAGCATTGATGTGAAAATTATGTGGGGCAGAGTTTTACTGTGTGTAGGCTTCATTCAAATTATCATTTATGAAAATCTAAATAAATATAATGATAGAGGTTTGCAGTTATGCGCGCACGTGGTACGTGGTAGAGCCAAGCTGCAGCTATATTTATAATATAGTTGTAGCACAAATGGGTCGGCTCGAACGCGGAAGGGCCACGCTCTCACAGAATACCAGCGTAAAATAATGCTGCTGTATTTCGTATGGTGAGTGTAGAGAACCGGAGACCCTTTTTACTGGAAAAGAGGCATTCCATCTTAGTCCTCAAGGCTGACAACGCATCTGCATTTTGATTCGCAAACGAGGATAGAGGTAGATGTCTATGGGCCACAGCAACCACTTACCATCAGGTGGACTGTGTGCACGTTTGTCACCCTATTTCTATAAAAGAAGTTGTCATTTTTAATTTGTTTATAAATGTCGAATTTTATTATACCGTTATCATTTTCTTATTACACCGTAAATGCAATGGCGTAAGTCTTTTCCGTAATAGAAGGGTTTTCCATAATCGCCACGCTTGGCAGGTAGATTGCCGATTGCAGTACCAGACATCTAGGACCTTTACGCTGTTCCCTGTCACCAGTCGGAGTATTCTGTGTCTGGCATGAATAAGATTGGTGTACTGGTATCTGTCAGAAGCTATAGGACCTTTTGGGCATTTTCCATTGTCGCATCTTAGCACAACCTCCAGATGAAGTGGGGTAATGGATTCTATTTCATTGCTACTAAAGTCGAATTTCAATATTTATTTAAAATATATGTTATCAATACTTAAAAAAAATAATTTTATCTACAATATTAAAAACTATGATAATAAAAAAAAACTAAAACTAGAAACTTAATTGTCATGTAGTCCTACTCCCCGCGGCATCGTGCCAAGAACGCTGGCTGCGTTTCCCCGCTGAATGGCTATACTTAGCCTTTGAGCGAGGAAAGAACCAGTCCTCTTATCACCAGCAGCAACGACCTGCCGCGGATGGAGTTCCTTTAGGAACTTCACCGCACGTGGACCCCACGGATCGATAGTCTCTACCGCAAATGGCACAAATATGTAGTCATCTCTCAGAGAATCATATTTGCGCCACTTACTCAGTTCAGCTGCCTCTGATGCCGCCCCGGCTTTAAACGAGGTACCCCTGAGATGAGAGGCCGCCTGAGTGTCTATGCAAGTAGCATCCCACACTAGGGCTTTACCTCTCTCCCAAGGGACCAACGTCATACCGTCGGGTCTCTTGCCATCGTTTAATTTATTAAAAAGTAATAATTTTGCATTTGCATTTAATTTAGCACAAGACTACATACAAAGTTAATGTCAATATTTTAGTAAATTTAGGTTTTTTAAAGCTCTTATGGATATCAAAATCTACACCGGTTCACAAAGCCGGTACACAAGACATCTGGGAAGATCCGTCAAGAAACTCTAAGATGTTTTCAACAGACTTCAAAATAGGAGGAGGTACTCAATTTGACTATATTTTTATTTATTTATTTATTTATTTAAAACTTCATATACACATGTGGTATATAGGCGGACTTAATGCCTAAGGCATTCTCTACCAGTCTACCTTGGGATGATGCAGAGATATAATGAAGTAGGTGTAATAAAAAGGTAATATGTTAATACTAAACTAAAATAACAAAAAAAAATTTTAGCACATCGAAATAAAATACATAAGATATAAATGGTAATAAAATTAAATATAATATATATATATATATATATATATATATATATATATATATATATATATATATATATATATATATATATATACTTATAAAATAAATTATAATAAAAATAATAAGATAATAAAAATGTATAATACTTAAGTACATATTAAAACGTCAGATGTATGTAAACTCATGAAGGTATACAATTATAGACATAATCAAATAAAATATATATATATTTATATATAAAATATATATAAACTATTACTATGATGAATCTGCCAATTTATTAGTTAAGTATTCCCGAACCTTCATCTTGAACGCGTAACGATTGCTAGCCGTCCTGATTTCGAGAGGTAGTGCGTTCCAAAGGAGAATAGATTGAATGTGGAAAGAAGAATGAACAAGTCCAGAGCTATGGGAGGGACATAGGAGAAGAAGGTTGTTCGTAGAGCGGAGGTTTCTCTCATGACTAGCGCTAAGCAACTGAATGTATGGAGATACTGGAACAGGAAGTTGGAGACATCAGGATAGAATAAAGGGTAGTGAGTGCACGCAAACTACGGCGTTGACGAATAGGTAACCATTTTAATTGAGATCGATACGTGGATACATGGTCATACTTTCGAAGATTGAAAATGAATCGAATGCAGTTATTCAGAAGACGGTCATATTTATTGAGAAGATCTGCATTCAGGTCGAAATAACACACATCACCATAGTCGATTAGGGGAAAAATTAAGCTTTGCACAAGCATTGCTTTGATTGCAGATGGCAGAAAATTTTTTAGGCGATAGAGAGAACGCAGGGTACCGGTAACTTTCTGGCTAACGGTCGTTGCTTGGTCTTTCCAACTCAAAGTAGAATCAATTAATAAACCTAGATCCTTCACAGTAGAACACAGTTGGATCTCAGTACTATTAAAAAAGATAGGAGGTAAAGCTACCGTTTTCAATCTATGAATCATCCGACGGCTACCAATTATTATGGCCTGACACTTCGAAGGGTTGACCATTAGGCCAAACCTGTCAGACCAGTTCTTAATATACTCAAGGTCCCTGTTAAAAATGTCCACCGCTGTAGAAATATTGTCAATACTCGCTTGTGTGTACAGTTGCAAGTCATCGGCATACAGATGATACGCAGACTGAAGGTCTTGGGTAATGAGATTAATAAATATAGAAAACAACAAAGGATATAATATGCCGCCTTGAGGAACACCAGCATGTAAGTCAAGCCAGCTAGATGATAGCGCATCGATGCGAACCGACTGCTGGCGACCTCGAAGATATGATGAAAACCAATCCAGTGCTTCGGGTGAGACCATTGAAAGGGAAAGGATGGAAATTACAAGGTCATGACTGATGGTATTAAAGGCGTTCGAGAAGTCAACTAAAACCAATACAGTGACTTTAGTATCCTCTATGCCTGCCCTAATATCACCAGTTACTTTCAGGAGTGCGGAAACGGTGCTATGGCCGGGCCTAAAGCCAGACTGCAAGGGACTTAGTAAGTTATGACAGGAGATAAACTGTGAAAGTTGCTTGTGGACACAGGCCTCAAGGACCTTGGATAAGAAGGGAAGGATGGATATAGGTCGGAAATGATTGGGTAGAGTGGGATTTGTGATCTTTTGTAATGGAATAACGTAAGCCTTACGCCACAAAGAAGGAAAGTCACCAGAATCCAAGGAGAAGTTAATGATGTGCGAGATAACAGGGAGGATATGGTCAAGTATAAAGATAATCATCCGTCGGCTGATGTTGTCGCAACCTACAGCATTAGATTTAATGGATAGGATTGTCTTCTTGATCTCATCCATAGCTACTGGAGAAAATTGAAAGAGATCAATATCGGGACGAGGTAAACCCATTAAGTGTTCAATAGTAGGACGCTTGGTCTGGTGATCAAGAGGACTGTTGGAGACAAAATGAAAATTAATATCATCCAGACCAATCGTCTTCTGAAACTCACAACGTTGTCGTTTACCGATACCTAAGGTTCCAAGGAACTTCCAGATATTAGCAGGGGAAGAAGATGAGATGTTACTAAGAATAAATCGGCGTTTGGCGTTGCGTATCATCTGATTGCACCGGTTCCTTGCAACTTTATAAAGAGTCCAGTTCTCATCACATCGATCTTTTCTAAATTTTCCAAAAGCCCGATCCCTACGTCTCATCGCAATTCGAACCCCAATCGTCATCCATGGCGCAGGTGGACGCTTGAGCTTCACTTTTTTAATCGGAGCATGTACATCATATAGCCTAAGGATAGCTTCATTCAAAGCCTCTATCTTTTCGTCCACAGTGGATGCAGAAACCACGCTGTTCCAGTTTATTTTGGATGCATCCATACAAAGTTTTTCAACGTCTAAGCGACCAAAACAACGCATGTGAAGAGTTTTAGCTGGAGGTTTAGGAGGTTTTAGGATGTAAGAAATGAATATGAGGTCATGATAGGAGAAAGCAGGTGCAAAGTGCTGACCGTGGGAGAAGACAAGAGAAGGAGCAGAGGTAAGGATTAAGTCAAGCCAGGTATCCTCTACATCAATATTGTGGTGAGTGGCTTGTAAAGGTAAAATGTGGAGGCCAACCGACTCGACAATGTGAAGGAGCTTAGAGGAACGGGATGAGTGCGGAGTCAGGAGGTCTGTATTAAAATCGCCCATGATAATGTGATGTGAGTATTCGGACCCCAAGGATTCCAGAATCGTTTCAAGACTGGAGAAGTAATCGACAGAAGTTCGACAGAAGTATATGTGTTTTATGTGTGTCACCTTAGAACTTTTTTGCAGGGTAAACCAATTTTGATGATTCTTTTGAGAGTTGGCGCTTCTCATGTCGGTTCTCATGTGGTCCCATATAAATTTAATCAAGTTCTGACAAGTAGTTTTTGAGTTATCCTTAATAATGCATATTTAATTGACGTCGACTACATTGATGACGTTCTCATTTTGTTTATATTGAAGTCGGTTGAACAAAATATTTAATTTTACCACTTGTTTAAAAGCTGGGTTACAATTTCATCTTGTACAACTTATAATACAATGTCAAAAATTATATTCTTAAAGTGTCAATTTTAACAAAAGGATATCAGTAGCCAGGGGACTTGCAAGTGGAGAGTAAGAGTTATCATCAATTTATTAAGTTATTTTATAGTAAGTATTTAAAAAAAATCCGTAACATTAATCAAGATCGCGTGAGTACTTTAATTGGATAAGCATTGAAATTGATCGCTTTGTTAGTTTTAACTTTGTATATAAACTGCTTCCACGAAAAAGAAGAAAAATTCTAGTAGGGTAGGGGTAACGTTTTTTGAAACAAAGGAAGGTGTAAAAAATATCTTGGATTCACATGTCTGTTCATAAGATTGGAATTGATCACGTAGTCACCTTAATATCCTACATAACATTGCATTTAGATCTGCTCTTACGTTACCTTTCTTTTAGACGTAACAGGTTGGTTAGGATAATTTACGAGTATCTGTGAGCTCATACAGAAGTCCTTGCCAACACACGTACTATCCGCTGCTCGCCTTTGCGGTCACGAAGTTATTTTATTAAATGAAATTTATATTTCTCTTCTGAAACTAAGCAAGGTTTTTAATAATGATACAATTTAAAGTTACTAAAGTGAAGTTACGTACAGCCTTTCTATGAGAAAAAGTTTTGAGAAAAAAAGGTAATATGTTGTATTACGTAAAATAATGTGTGTGAGACACTGGCCAGTTATAATTCATTCATCATCATCATCATAACAGCCCTTCATAAGTCCACTGCCAAACACAGGCCTACCCCAAGAAATGCCACAAGGCACGGTCCTGAACCACCTATATCTCGACTTCGTGCATGTCTTACCAGGTCGTCACTCCATCTAGTTGGGGGACGCCCTACACTTCATCCGCCGGTATGTGGCTGCCACTCGAGAACCTTTTTTCCTCATTGGTTGTCGTTTCTTCGAGCTATATGGCCGACTCATTGCCACTTCAGCTTACTAATCGGATTCCTCTACTACTATGTCGGATATCCTCATTTCTAAGTTTATCACGCAGAGAAACTCCAAGCTTAGACCTATCCACAGCTCGCCGAGCGACCTTGAGCTTCCTCATCTGGCAAGCAGTGAAGGACCACGTCTCAGTTTCATAGGTCATCACTGGTAACACGCACTGGTTTAGTGCCACCATGGAGGACGGAATTAAAGAGATTCTGAAGGACTTCAAGTACCGATTTTCCACCCGCTTTCAGAAGCACCGCTGTAATTCTGTACTTGCCTGGGGCCTTGCCGTTTGTAAGTTGCTGGAAAGCCATTCTAATCTCGCTCAGACTGATTTCCCGAATATCATCGGAATAGTGTCGGATAAGGCTTGCTCTTGGATCGTTACTCACACTTGCGTGTGGCTCCAACGATGATGTGTACAGCGGCCCATAGAATCTCTCACTGTCACTCAAAATTTCAAGTGACCTAGAAACAACGCTGCCACACTCGGTCTTCATCTTTGACAGTTGGCTATTTCTGGTAGACAGATCTCTATCAAAGATTCGAGAAAGCAAACGAGCGATTACTTCTTCAATACGAGCGGTATTGAAGTTGCGTAAGTCCCGCCGAATGCATGTGGAGATCTGTCTGTTCAGTTGCCTGTAATCTGTCAAATTCACTGAAGACTGCAGCTTCATTTCCCATCTAACAGCCATGAAGGTTAAGTGTTTGATTGGAGAGTTTTTGTGTTCTTCTGCGGCGGGTCTTGCAGAACTTTGCTCCAACCGCATGGAGAATTTCCACAAGCTTGTCATTCATATCGTCCACTTCATTGCAGTCTTCTAGGTACTGAAAACGATTTTTTTATTCGAGCTGTTAGGTTTCGAGACTTTGAAATAGAGCACGAGGGGGACGGAGCGTTGACTTCATTAGACGAGACCTCTCCAACTTAACGTTTAGGTTCAGTGTGCTTCTAACCATTCGGTGATCGCTACCAGTTTTCACCCTCACGATCACTGAGAAGTCACTGAACAGTTGTCGTCTGGTCGTCATAATGAAGTCAATCTCATTTTTTGTGGAACCGTCGGGGCTCGACCAGATCCACTTCCTGTGGGGCTGCTTCTGGAAGTAAGAGTTCATCATAAGGAATCTCTCTTTCTCCATGAAGTTGGCCAGCTGCTGGACCCTTGAAGTCTCCCAGTAACACTGTATAGTGAGTTTTGGAGGAATGCATAGCTCTAGATATATCCTCATACATTTCCTCCACCTCGTCATCGGGGTATGCCGAGGTTGGTGCGTAAACCTGTATGACCTTCAGCAAATAACGTTTGGGGATTCTGAGTATAAGCTACGCAACCCTCGTCGACACACTCTCAATCTTTACAACATTGTTAACGAGAGACTTGTGGACGATAAATCCGACACCTCCTTGGGACAGATGGTCGCCCTCCCGGTGATAGAACAAGTTGCCGGATTCGAGGATTACCATGTCTTCCCCCTCTCTTCGGACCTCAGGTAATCCTATAATATTCTAGCGTAACTTGTCTATCTCTTCCTCCAGCTCCAGGATCTTCCCGTCAGTCCTCAGGGTGCGAGCATTATATGTTGCCAGTTCGAGTCGTCTTAGGTGGAAACTGAACCTCCACCGGAGATTTTAGTACCTTCTGCCCCGCTGTTACCATGGTCACTCCGTAACCAGGAATAACGGGGTCGCCGGGGACTGGGGTCTGTCTCTTCGTTACTTTAATCGTGAGGGGTATATTGCCATAGTTGCCACGCTAGGCGAGCGGGTTTACAACCGCAGTTTTTTATTGTTGTTTTTCTGTTATCAAAAAGATGCTGCTGCCTATCTTCTGCCTCAGTTTCCCTCTATCGCAACTTACGACACCCACGGAAAGACATGGGGTAGTGGGTATTCTTACCCGCCACTACACGGGGCGTTATAATTAAGATTGTGTAAAAGAAAAAAATGTGAATATTAAAAATTAAAATTAGTTATACTGCAGTTTAGTTGAGATCATATCTTAAGGCGGCCCCCGCCATTACATTAGATTTGATAAACCACAAATTCTCGCGAAAGAACATCGATTCCTACCAAGGATGATAATGAGGCTATTAAAATTAAAAAACATCCTAATTGCAATAGAGACGGTACTGCCATTTATTAATTACAGGATCCCAAGCACCTGCTTGGGATCCTGTTATTAATAAAATTAAAACTAAACCCAAGCATACCACTGCAAGACTTCAAGATACAGTAAGTTCATTCTGCGTAGATCGGACCAAAATTAATAATTAAAAAAGCTGAAGGTACTCTGGGTTAACTCAGACATCGGGACGTTAATAACCTCAGTCCCCCGTGACTACGGGTGCTGTAAAGCACCCGAAACGTCGGGAATTAATAAAAATAAGATAAGTTAATTAAACGCGAAAAAATCCATAAAAGTATTTTTTATTGAATGTGTAGTGTTCGCGTAAATATAAGAAATCATTATTATATTTGAGTTATTATCTGAAAGGTGGCGCTGCACATGTTTTGTTCCAGTTTCCCTTTGTCGCATCTTACGACACCCACGGAATGATGGGCTAGTGTGCACGGCACTGTAAGTTAATTTGAAGCTATTCTCTTACGTTAAAGTTACAATGATGTATTATTTGGTAAAAAAGTCTGGAATTGATGATGTGATGACATATTAGGATAAACGGACGAAACTTAATTATAAGTTTTATGAACAGAAGATCCTAAACGATCCAGTTTGTTGATTGGATAGTCTTAATTAACATACAGATATAAGACCAAAGTGATGGTAGCAAATTGTATTTTTTATACGATAAACGTGACAAACGATGTGTCTCATGACTCGTCCATCGGATGTTAAGGGATTGCTGTGTCCCATAGACATCTACATCTATCTTCAATAAAGTCTCAAAATGCAGATGCGTTGCCACCCGTGAGGATCAAGATAAAATGCCTCGTTTCCAGTAAAATGGGTCTCCGGTTCTCTACACTCACCATACGAACACAGAAGTGATAAGGTGCTGGTTTACGCTGGTATTCTGTGAGTGCGTGGTCCTTCCCCAGTCGAGCCGACCTGTTCGTGCTACAACTATACTACTAATATAGCTGCAGCATCATATTCATAGATTATTTAAAACCTATTATTTAAAATTTAATTTAAGAGCTATTATGTTAGATACATTAGTACAATTTGTTTGTAGTTAATATAATATTAGTTAAATAAGGAAATCACGATCTGTGGAAGTGGTTTAGTGTTTAAAATTACCCTCCAAATTAATAAAAAAGTAAAATATTAAGGAAAATATAATACATTGACAAAAAGATGATTTAGAAAGTTTCGAATACTTATCGACCGTGTAGTGGTGGTGTAAGAATGGTGTAATAATATCAACTGCCCCATATCGTCGTGTGGGAAGCGTAAGGAGTGACAGAAGAAACAAGCCAGGTGATGGGATGGTCTTGCTAATAACAACTAGAAAAACACTACAGTTACCAACCCGCCTGCCAAGCGTTGTGACAACGGTAAATATTACCACTACGAACCAGTCTGAATAATTTTGTTCAATGTAAAATACACTTCTTTTTCACTTAAAATTCTGAATTTATGAGTAAAAATTCTGAGTACACGAAGTAGCTTTGCAGCAGGTAGATTAACAATTGTAGTACACGTCTTTTAATGTTAATGTTATCATTAAATGTAACCGAGATATGTAGTTATACTGCCATTTTTCGGAAGCCAAAACATTTTCCTGGTATCCCCGCTGTGTTCAGTAAGTGATAATTTCTCTCTTCTCTGTAAACGCTGGCTTCGTTCCAAGTGGTCAGAACTGGTTTAATTTACTACTTCAGGGAGTTTCTCTTTGTTAATTAAGATGTCATGGCTTTTCGCTACATATATATCCCAAGAGTTTTCTTTTATCAACACTACATAGCATTTTGATTTTAGAATAAATATAAATAACAAATCTCTCTTAAATTTTATTAACCTACTCCGACTAACCGCGTAGAAAGGCGCGCCTTCATAGTTGTCCTCTCCCTAAATACCCTGAGGAGTAATTATAAATTTGTACCTCGTTTAGAGCCGGGGCGACATCAGAGGCAGCTGAACTGAGTAAGTGGCGCAAATACGAGTCTCTGAGAGATGACTACATATTTGTGCCATTTGCTGTAGAGACTATCGGTCCGTGGGGTCCACGTGCGGTGAAGTTCCTAAAGGTACTCCATCCGCGGCTAGTCGTTGCTGCTGGTGATAAGAGGGCTGGTTCTTTTCTCGCTCAAAGGCTAAGTATATCCATTCAGCGGGGAAACGCAGCCAGCGTTCTTGGCACGATACCGCGTGGAGCAGGACTATATGATAATTAAGTTTCTAGTTTTAGTTTTTTTTTATTATTATTATAATTTGGTTATTCATTACAGAAGTCGACAGCTGTACATCGGCCTCCCCCATAGACTTCCTCATAGTGGTAATATTTACTGTAGACTCCGCGCTTGGAAGGTGGGTTAGCAACTGTAGTTTTCTTGAAGTAAAAACTTCTTTAGCCGCGATGACCGATTTTTGGTAGGGGAAAAACTTATGGGTTCGCGTCACCGGTGACCTCGACATACTCGTAACGTATAGCGGCCTGTTTACATGTATATGGATATATCCTTGAGTTTTGTCTTCTGTCAGCAGTCCTTATGGCTGCCTCTGTTTTTTTTTTCTAGTTATTATAAGGAAGACGCTGCTACGCATCACCTGGTATGGTTGGTACCCACGATACGATATTGGGTAGTTGACATTCTTACACCAAACACTACCTGACAACTTTAGGCTTACTTTATTTACGTGGTAGAGCCATGCTGCAGCTATATTAGTAGTATAGTTGTAGCACGAATGGGTCGGCCCGACCGGGGAAGGATGACCCTCTCACAGGATACCGGCGTAAAATAGCAGCCTAAAAATGGTGTGTTTCGTTTGGTGAGTTGAAAGAAGCGGAGGCTCTTTTTACGGATGACAACTCATCTGCATTTTCATACGTAATTGAGGATGTCTATGGGCCACAGCAACCACTTACCATCAGGTGGACTGTGTACTCGTTTGCCACCCCTATGCTATAAAAAAAACCTGCGAACTTTTAGTAACCAACTGAATTGCATGGAATTTTTATTCTATAGTACAAAATTTCACATAATTTTTAAATATTTTTATTAATTTAATTTAACTTTTTTATTAATTTGTGTTGTAATGTGAACCACCAAAACACCTCCTCAGGTCACGTTTTCCTTATTTAACTAATATTAAATTAACAATAAACAAATTGTAGCTTTGTATCTAACACGATAACTCTTACACTGAATTTTAAATATTTATGATAGTTAATTTTAAATACTTACCGTTAACGATGCCGTTACTACCTATTAAAGTTCACTGCTGAACGTAGGCCTACCCTATAAACTGCCTCATAGGGGGGATATTTGCCATAGTGCCACTCTTGGCAAGCGGGTTGGTAACCGCAGTTTTTAAGGATGGAATTACAGCGGATCTTCCGAAAGTGGTTGTAAAACCGGTACTTGAAGTCCTTCATAGGATCATTAATTTCTGAAACTATCCACTGCTACATTGAAAGACGTTTTCAAGCTCCACTAGCTTTGAAAACGTCTGAAAAGGATACGATATTAACATCAGTGGCGAGTACATCATTCATCTTCGATTTGCCGACGATATAGTTCTTATGACATAATCCCTGTAGGCCTTAAGCACTATGCTCAATGACCACAATAGTGCCTCCCACCAGATAGGTCCGTGTTTTTTTTTTTGTTTTATAGTATAGTGTGACAAACAAGCCCACAATCCATCTGATGGTAAGTGATTGCTGTGACCCATGGACATCTACATTTACCCGTGAGTAAGATGAGTAAAATGTCACACCTATGCCGGTAGTTGTTGGGAGCACTAAGCTCTAAGTTGTTGACGAGTATGTTTACCTAGGACAAATAGTCCGATTAGGTAAGTCCAGCTTCGACCGAGACGTCAATCGACGGCTGGGCAGTTTTCGGGAGATCACGACACAACTTCTCGTTAGGCATACCTCAAAACCTCAAAACAAGATTATTCAAACAGTGCGTATTGACAGTGATGGATATGGTATGGATCTGAAACGTGGTCCTTCACTGCTGTCCATATGAGGAAGCTCAAGGTCGCTCAGCGAGCTATGGAGAGGGCTATGATTAGGCTTTCTCTGTCTGATGGACTTTAAAACGAGGATATCCGCAGTAGAACCAGAGTAACCGACATAGCCCAACGGATTACTAAACTGAAGTGGCAATAGGCCGGCCTTATAGCTCGAAGAACCGACAACCGATGAGGAAGAAATGTTCTTGAGTGGCAGCCTCGTACGGCAGGCGAAGTGCAGAGCGTCCCCCCACTAGATGGAGTGACGACCTGGTAAGACATGCAGGAAGTAGATGGATGCAGGTGGCTCAGGACCGTGCTTTGTGGCGGCATTCCTTGGGAGAGGCCTATGTTCAGCAGTAGACTTGTGGAGGGCTGTATTCATGATGAATAATAATAATGCATCGTCACAATATCTATAAACATTATTTTGAGGATCTCTCTGTGAGCACGTTCGCACGTAAGTCAACATTATTTGGTATCACATCTCCATACTAAAAAAAAGCTGATATATATGGCAGACCAAATGTCGCTAACATCGAAATTGAATTTGTTAGAAAGTATTGAAATTCGTATACGAGCTGGGAGATATGCCCCGCCGCTACGAATCGCATTATGTTACTGTAAGGAGTGAGTATAATTTAAAACTATATCAAAATTTGTATATTTCAAATATTTTTCAATAAAAGAAAATTTCCAATTGAATATTTTACAAGGATGTGTTATGGCAAACACTGAACTCATTTGGGTTGACCGCTGGTCTGATACAGGCATTGAAGTCTCTATATAGGGACTCTAGTGCTTGTGTCAGGATCAACGGGGCCTACTCGGACTGGTTTGGCATCCATAAAGGTGTCAGACAGGGCTGTGTGGCTTCCTCGTGGTTGTTCAACCTATTTATGGACAGTTGTTTGGAAAATTTGAAAGTAGAAGAATGCGGGTTAAGAATGGGTGAGTTAACCATCATATGCCTTTTGTACGCCGATGATCAAGTCATACTTGCATCGTCGGCAGCCGAGTTGCAAATGATGGTTACATTAATGAACAGGACATTACAAGAAAAGGGAATGAAAGTGAACGCAAATAAGACGAAAGTTATGGTTTTTGAAAGAGAAGAAAGTAAAACGATATGTGAAATAAGAATAGAAGGGGAGTTGGTAGAGCAAGTAGATGAGTTTGTATATTTGGGATGTGTGTTTAGCAGGGATGGTAATGATATAGAACGACGAGTGAATGCGGGAAATAGAGTTAATGGGGCTCTACACTCTATTGTGAAAAGTCAAAATGTGTCCAAAAAGGCACGTATAGCAATTCACAATGCTGTGTTAGTACCTACTTTAATGTATGGTAGTGAAAGTTGGGTGTGGCAGAAGAAGCATGAGAGTAGAATAAATGCTGTAGAAATACGATCATTAAGGAGTATGTTAGGGATGAATCTGAATGACAGAGTGAGAAATTGTTTAATAAGAGAAGAGTGTGGTTTGCAAGATGATGTTGTGACCAGGATTAGGAAAGGAATGCTTCGGTGGTTTGGCCATGTAGAAAGAATGAATGAGGAAAGAGTGACAAAGCAAATTTATGTTGCAGAGGTGAACGGCATAGTCGGAAAGGGTCGCCCTAGGCGAAAGTTTATCGACCAAATTGGCGATATATTAAAAATGGGCCAAATCAAAAGTACCTTTAACCGACGAGCGTGTATGCGTAGGTATATGGATGTGGAGGAAGCGAGAGAGGTGTGTCAGGATCGTGCCAAATGGAAGTCCATAATCTCTGCCTACCCCTCTGGGTGACAGGCGTGAGTGTTTATGTATGTATTTTACAAATATTTTCCCATAAAAACTAAATTTCCACTTATCCCAATACTATAACATTATAACAATACACCGTTATTAGCCCGTTATCCTTATTGGTATTGTGCATATTGACGATACGGGCTCGATGAGCCGCCATTTCTAATCCCAGTCTGTATGCGTACAGACTATAATGTTTATTTAGTTACAACATATCTAATATTGCTATTTGGTATGCATTTAATAAATTAAATAAAATAAAACGTGTGTGTGTACTTATGTACGCACGTAGGAAGTTATACTTCTTTAGCGTAACAAAAAAATAACCAAAAATTATATAAATGTCCTGGTGAAAATTAATTGATTGATTGCTTGTTCCGTGGCGCAATGGCTTAGCAGTTGCAGCGCTAAGGGCCGCGGGTTCGTTTTCCCGCACGGAACAAGTATAGATAACTATTCTGAATTATATTTTTTATAATTATATGCAAATAATTATTCTGGGACTCGATGTTTGTCCTTGTGAAAACTATGCATGTAAACTGCCTCCTTGGTAAAGGAGAAAATTCTAGTGTGGATGTAACATTTTTTTTAAAAAATTGTAATTTGTTTGTATTAAGATTTCACATAGATTTATATTTTTAAACCTTATATTTATTCTTAATATTGTTTCACAAAATTAATATACATTAATCACGTCTTTTGATGGATAAATTTAACCTCTTTTATCTTTAAATAAATAAAAAAATGCTTTATTCCCTCTTTTAACAACTTTAAGTCTGTGTATTTGTGTGGATATGCTAGTATTTATGTGTTAGTTCAATATGTGGTTACCATCTTCTATTCAGGGATAATCCACTGTTGGATGAAGGCCTCCTCCATCTCGTGCCATTTGTCCCTATCTTATGCAGTATGTGTCCACGGATTTAGCGCTACTGCCTCTATATCATCCTTCCAGCTTTTAAGAGGTCGACCACAGTCTCTCTTGCCATTTGCGACTTTGTAGTTTGATTTTTAACATACTTTTTTCTGTAGCTTTTTGAAATGATCTTATTTTTCTTTTTATTTCTGCATTGCAGGCCCAAGTTTGACATCCGTAAGTAAAGGTTAGCTGGTAGTCCATAACTTTGGAATGCCACAAAGCACGGTCCCGAGCCACCTGCATCCATCGACTTCCTGCATATCTTACCAGGTCGTCACTCCATCTAGTGGGGGGACGCCCTACACTTCACCTGCCGGTACGAGGCTGCCACTCGAGAACCTTTCTTCCCCATCGGTTGTCGGTTCTTCGAGCTATATGGCCAGCCCATTGCCACTTCAGCTTACTAATCCGTTGGGCTATATCGGTCATTCTGGTTCTACTGCGGATATCCTCATTTCTAAGTTTATCACGCAGAGAAAATCCGAGCATAACCCTCTCCATAGCTCGCTGAGTGACCTTGAGCTTCCTCATCCGGCCAGCAGTGAAGGACCACGTCTCAGTTCCGTAGGGCATCACTGGCAACAAGCACTGGTTCCTGGCTACGAAACAGATATTTTGACCTAAATATATATATATATCGTCCACATATTCAATGGTTTTATTTTCTAGAAGCACAGGTATTTTTCTCCATTAGTCATGATTTTTGTATTATCTAGATTAATTATTAAGCCACATTTTGAAGTTTCGGCATTTAGATCATAAATCATTTTTTGTAACTGTTCTTGACTCTCAGAGATGATTACAATATAGTCCGCAAAACGAAGGTTTGATAGATACTCTCCATTTATATTTATGCCTTCTTTGCTCCACTTCAGTTTTCTAAAAATGTGCTCAAGTACAGCTATAAACAGTTTTGGTGAGATTGTGTCTCCTTGGCGGACACCTTTCTGTATGAAAAATTCTTCTCCTAGCTTTTCTAATTTCACTTTCACTTTGCAGTTAGTATATATATTTTCTAGCAATTCTATGTATTTTGTTTGAATTCCTTGCTCGACCAAGGCTTCCCACAGTTTGTTATATTTCACGGAATCAAATGCCTTGCTGTAGCAACTTCCACAGGCAACTATTTATAGATTACAATCTATAAATAGTATGTATATTGCTTTTTTGTTAATTCTATAAATATTTTATTTTATAAAGATATAAAATAAATATATTAACGATTTTTTATCATTATGCTAACAATAATAATAATATATAATAGTTGTTCACGCCCTTAGTTGCCCCGACAATAGTCGACTGTATTAGGGCCCATGAGTAACACCTTCGACGGGCAACAGAGGGCGGGGCCCAATGCCCTATGGATTATTATTATGAAACAGCTGACAAGCAAACAAAACTTACCGAGTTTCGGAGGTAGGGTTGACCACAGGGTACCAGTCAGGTGGTAAGTGAGGTGTATGTACGTAGTGTGTGAAAATGTGTATAAATGTCACCTGACTTAACCTATGTAGTCGGACAGCAGATCCACAGGCACTGCTTTTCTCTAAATGTGCGATCCCTTCAGTGGGCGTTCACCAATTGAAACTCTCAACTTTTATTTCACTATATTAGTTTATCAATTTTATTATACAATTTAATTAACTTAAAATTTAACTAAATCCACGTTAATCGAAATCAAACAAGTGACACACGGCACAACTAAAGAACGGTCGGTCAATGTTCAATATTCTAAAAATAAAAAAATATTCTAAACAATAGTGAATATTATAGTTTTATATTAAACGACGTTACTAAATCACGACCCAACAGCCCTGGTTGTTTTACATTTGTTTTTGTAATATAAAAACGAATAATTTCAGTACGATTTTCACACGTCACCGGTAATAAAAAATAGCCCAAAAGCCGTTATAACAATTTAAAATAACGTAACAATGGTTTAATGAATAATCATTGTGAAAACAGGATTGATTTTTTTTTTGTAGTTTGACGAACAGAATTGTCTTGGGCTTGTAAACGAGCTGAAAACTTGAGAGACAATTAACAACTGAAGTTGTCGCTTTTATGTATCAGTGTGTACGCGCATCATAACAACCTCATGGTGTCGTTTTTAGGTGTCGGTGTGTGCGCGCATCGTAAATATTCACTCTCATAATTTTTCCCAAACGCGCCAAAAGAAGTATAACTTCAAAAAAACATTATCTTCACAGTAATTTCTACTGTATTTTGAATACGATTTACATACATAAAATACACATGGACAAACATCTGGACACATCAAACTGTATAAAATTTAAAGATATATAATTAATTAATCTTCTATACCTTTCATCTAAATCACAGTTATAAATATTTACTAAAGATATCCGTGTATTCCATTACAATAGGCCGGTCATAGAGCTCTAGAATCGATAACCGATGGGGCCGAAAGGTTTTCGAGTAGCAGTCTTACACCATTAAGTATATGGCGACGTGCAGAAAGTCGATGTGCTTATATAGGTTGCTAAGGAACTCACATGCGCGTTTTGTGATATTCATTTGGAGAAGCCTTTTTAGCAATGTAGTGAAGCACTGTAATGATAATAATGATGATTTTTTACCCATCAAGAATATTAGACTTCCGTCATAACTAAACAAATTATTGTATAATTTGTTCGGTGTGGTGCATGGAATTAGAGACTACTCCTCCGCAGACTAGGTAATCCTTCCACTACTATGACGAATCTGAAACATTGGATTTGTCAATGGCATACTAAGATGAAAACCAAACGAAATGCTCACTGACAGAGACAAATAGAAAGGAAATAAACAGAAACGTTGTTGGATGTGACCAAAGAGATTTCAATATATAGAGCGGACATTGGAAACACTTTTTTTACAAAAACTTTGAGCTAGTGCGCGTGGCACCCTCTAGCTAAAAATAGCAAAACAACGTTAAGCATTTATTAAGACAACATTTTAGCTATTCCCCAGTAGGTGACGCTAATAAATATAACATCGTTTTAGGAAAGTTACCGTTTTCATATCAAAGTATCGATAATGTTGTTGAAGATTACTAAGTTTGAAATGCTTTTCAATATAATAATAGGAAATATACATGATTATTTTTATTGTATGAATCTATTTATCATGACTTCCATCACACGAAAAAATCATATTAGCTTTTTACGCCCTTTTAGTGTTATGAAATAAAATACTTAATTTTCAATAACTAAGCATCAATTCAAACAGCAGTCACTTTGGTTGCCACCTTGGTGGCATGACGTCACTTGGTCCATTAGCTGCTATAATAATAGCATATGATTGATCGGTCGGCGTTAAAGACACATAAACACAAAACCAATAAGAGAGCGCCTCATGCGCATGTTTTTAAAATTCCTATCTATTACAAAAATACACTTCAAATCTGAAATATTTTAGGAAAACACTGAACTTAAAAACCGTTTCACGATTTTTCACGTTTCATCAGCTGCAGTACTTAAAGACACTGCCCACATCAATAAAAATTGTTATTTTAAGTTTTTACCTTATGTTCTAACTCAGGCTTAACCTACAACTTCTTGCATCTAATATCTTTAACATTATAAATTGTTTTTAATGTAAGAAATCTATTGCCCTCTCCTATCACTGTAAGCAAGGATCTATAATGGCTTTGTCCTTGAAAACCACCAGACAATGAAGCCTGGTATGTAAAAGAGAAGACATGCTGTATTGCTAAACATCAACACAGCAAGTATCCGCAGCAGGCTCACAAGCAACACAGAAAATCTCATCACCATGCCTAAAAAAAATTCTCACTCTTGCTCCACATATAGTAGGCTACTTAGCATAGTTGGTATATGCTACTTATTTTTGTTGGTATGAGTACAGTATCGTTGACTGTTTTACCTCCTTAAATACTGTAAAGGATTAAATCGGCATTCTGTATATTTTTTATCGATAATCCCAATCGATAAACGTCGTCAATCACTAACTTTAAAATTGGTAACTAAATAGTGACGTTTACTGGATAACAGAGGGCGCTTATTTCAATAAAAATAAATGTTCTAGAACAATCTCCTAGAAATAATAAAATTTAAAGATTATTCGGTAAATATATGTTATATTTACGATAAAAACCGAAATATCGTTAATTTTTTGCTCCATATCGTGACTTACAATATTTTAATGCACAACCGGGCATATTTTCTTTAAAATATTTTCTAAATATATGAAACGAATGCGTCTTGAATTTTGACGATGTCACTAAGACTAAATGACAAAAATCGGAGATAAATCCTATAGGACATAAGTTACAGACGACAACTTTGCTACTGACGTCCGGTGCATTACTACTACTACTTTAAATGTCTTTGGATGTGACACTTTAAATACAGAATAACTCGCAAGCGGATAGTTTATTGATAGTGTCATTGCATACATGGACAAGACGGATACGGTCGTGGCCAGTGCGAGAAGTTACACATCTGCATTTCCCCTGGTGTTGCAGTTGTTCATGGGCGGCGGTAGTTACCATCAGGTGAGCCGCATGCTCGTTTGCCCCCTCTCCTATAAAAAAATCTTTGACTGACCATTTTTTTCAATATATTAAACAAAGAGTGCAGGGGCGAGGCTCAAGCGTTTTATAGTGTCCCTCTACAGATTTATGACATAACATTTTCATGACGGTCAGACACTACAGCTCTGCTATAACGGCTTGAACACGCGTCACTTGATGTGGCTTACGTACTTTACTTAAAAATTCCTTTATTGAACCGTAGACTAGAACTAGAGCTGTAGAATGAAAGAAAAAAGTGTAATAATGAATCCACGACTTTTTCTGCAACCAAGCCGGCGCTACTTAGGAATGAGGTGAAATCTTTGACATTTTTCATAGTGGGGAAAGTTAATTTGTTAGAAAAGTATACAGCTTAATGTTCCTTGCAGAAATATTGGTTCTAGTTTTATTCATTATATTAGGAGTAGATAAACCGAATTACGGATATTCCTAAAAGCAGAAGAATTAAAAAAAATTAAAACTGAACAAATTTAATGTGTACCTTCCCCAGAAACCTAAATACTTATAATTAAATCGCAACTTTTCAACTTTCCTTCTGTGTGATAGAAGGTCATAAATAAGTTCATCTCAATCCCAACTAGCAACATCTAGTGAATGTAAGACTATTAGCCCCTATAAAACGTGACATTTACGTAACGACTACTTGTTTGTACAATGTAGCACTACCATTAAAAAAAATTGTTTATTCAACATATAGCAGCAAAAATATCTACGTTTTTAAAACTAAAAAAATATATATGTCACGCTTTGTAAAAAGTTGCAATAAAAGCTGCAATCGAAATATTAAACCGGGGAATTCACAAACGCAAAAGTGAAGCGAAAACGACATACGTAGTGAGCGTCTAAAGTTTTGATTGTGGATTGGTGAATTTTGTTGACAACAAGGAAAAAACTATTGGTCAGACCTTAATCAAAATCATATGGGACCACATGTGAAGCACCAGCTTTCAAATAAAAACGAATCATCGAAATCGGTTCACCCAGTAAAAAGTTATGAGGTAACACACATAAAAAAACATACAGTCGAATTGAGTAGCGTCTCCTTTTTGAAGTCGGTAGAAAAGGAGTCTTACCACCCGTAAAACAGCGTAATAAAAGGCACCCAAAACAGAATTATACAGGTTCTACGTTCTAGGTATGTATTTAAATTAGTTAACTTAGCGCTCTTATTATCAAGGCACTTTTACGCGCCAATACTCAACGATCAGTGCATTTTGAGGCCGTCATATGGTTTTCTTATCATACTAAAATCATATCAATTATCATATCACAGTAACGTTTATATCATGTTATATCATCTACCAAAAAATGTGGGAATTACACTCACCAACGCTCTCATACTCGTATTATGTTGTGATGCCGCCTCGACGCCACCGCTTTCAATTCCCTTGTGGTGCGTGCGCGTATGCTATACATTTTCGTGCTAATTTCTGTATATCTTCATCATATTATATACATACTATATATATATATATATATATATATATATATATATATATATATATATATATATTCATCATAGTATATTACAGACAGGCACTTCATTTTTATTTCTATGTTTACAATTCGTTTCTTTGTTCGGTTTCCATCCGATAGTTTGTGTGATTAATTGTCTTACTAGATCTTCGCAACAGTTTAAAGTACAAATAAAGCATCATCACTTATCGTAACAAAGGTACTGATTCCACGCGAACGAAGTCGCGGGCACAGCTATTATAAAATATTTTTATATGTTAACTAACTAGAATGCTGCAAAAATATCCCGAAATATGTTTTTCTATTACACATAACAATAAAGATTAGATGAGGGATTACTTCATACCGAAAACCAGTTCCTTTGTTGAAGTTTGTAAAACGTTAATCATTTTCTCGCCGCGTTGTCGGAGTATCGAAATTGCTTAACTTACACTATTAATCATTTACTTTGGTTACTCTTGTACTTTATCTTTACATGCTTACTGATATTGCAAATAGAATGAGTTTAGTATAGTTAACAAATTGGATATTTTATATAAAGTAAAATCCAGATGAGTTGTCACCCTAGAGGTATAAGATAGCATGTCTCCCTACTAATATAAAATGTATACAGTTCTCTACACTGTCTATACAAAACACAGCAGCACTTAACTGCTATTTCATGTTGGTATTTTGTTTGAGCGTGATTTTTCCTTAGAGCTTTCGTTTCGTACCGCACCATGGCTCTACCACGTACCAACTCACACAACTCACTTTTGTTTAAATTTTATTAACTTATAAAGTTTAGCGGAAAATGAGAAAAGGTGGAACGAATTGATGTGGTTATTACCAAAGTCTTTTACTGAACTGTCATAAACAAGTCGTGTTGCCGGAGCGAGATAAAAGTAACAATTGAATTTGATTGTTTCCAGACAGAACGTTGCCCGGGTAGATTGAATTTACTGTTCCCTGTGCAAATAAAAGAAAATCAAATGGAAGAAATAACATATCTGGTTTTTTTTTCATTATATATGCACATCTCGAAATGCTAAGGGCTGGAGAAGGAGTGGTGGCAGACCTGCTGTACACCTTGTTTAATTTATGTTGGGAACTTAAACGGGTACCGGGAGAGTGGACAAAGCCGTGATAGTCCCAATATATAAAGGAAAAGGATCACAGCAGGACTGTAAAAACTACCGTGGTTTCAGCCTTCTTAGCCTTATGGGAAAACTGTATACTAAGGTACTAATTGAAAGAGTTATGAAAGAAACTGATGGAAAAATTTGAGATGTGCAAACGGGATTTAGAAAGAGAATGGGATGTACGGAACAGGTATTTTCCATGCGCATGGTCGCGGAGAAGTTTTTGGCCAAAAACCAAAAAGTTTTTTGTGCGGTCGTGGGCTTATGACAGAGTGCACAGGGATGTGTTATGGCAAACACTGAGCTCATTTGAGTTGAGCGCTGGGTTGAAACAAGCATTGAAGTCTCTGTATAGGGATTCTAGTGCTTGTGTCAGGATCAACGGCGCCTACACGGACTGTTTTGGCATCCATAAAGGTGTCAGACAGGGCTATGTGGCTACCCCGTGGCTGTGCAACCTATTTATGGAGAGTTTTTGGAAAATTTGAAAGTGGAAGAATGCGGGTTAAGAAGTGGTGGTGAACGCAAGTAAGACGAAAGTTATGGTTTTTGAAAGAGAAGAAAGCAAAACGATATGTGAAATAAGAATAGAAGGAGAGTTGGTCGAGCAAGTGGATGAGTTTGTATATTTGGGATATGTATTTAGCAGGTATGGTAGATATGATACGGATATAGAATGACGAGTGAACGCAGAAAATAGAGTGAATGGGGCTCTACACTCTATTGTGGGAAGTCAGAATGTGTCCAAAAAGGCATGTATGGCAATTCACAATGCTGTGTTAGTCCCTACTTTAATGTATGGTAGTGATAGTTGGGTGTGGCGGAAAAAGCACGAAAGTAGAATAAATGCTGTAGAAATGCGGTCATTAAGGAGTATGTTAGGGATGAATCTGAATCACAGACTGAGAAATTGTTTGATAACGTTTTACGTGGTAGAGCCATGCTGTAGCTATATTAATAGTATAGTTGTAGCACGAATGGATCGCCTCGACCGGGGAAGGACCACGCTCTCACAGAATACCAGCATAAAATAGCAGCTTAATGCTGCTGTGTTTCGTATGGTGAGTCTAGAGAACTGGAGACCCATTTTACTGGAAAAGAGGCATTTTATCTTAGTCCTCACGGCTGACAACGCATCTGCATTTTAATTCGCAAACGAAGAAAGATGTAGATGTCTATGGGCCACAGCAACCACTTACTATCAGGTGTACTGTGTGCTCGTTTGTCAGCCTTATTCTATAAAAAAAAGAGAAAAGTGTGGTTTGCAAGATGATGTTGTGACCAGGGTTAAGAAAGGAATGCTTCGGTGGTTTGGTCATGTAGAAAGAATGAATGGGGAAAGAGTGACAAAGCAAATTTATGTTGCAGAGGTGAACGGCAGAGTCGGGAAGGGATGCCCTTGGCGAAAGTTTGTCGACCAAATTAGCGATATATTGAAAATGGGCCACATCAAAAGTACCTTTAACCGACGAGCATGTATGCTATATATATATATATATATATATATATATATATATATATATAGGGGTATGGATGTGACGGAAGCGGGAGAGGTGTGTCAGGATCGTGCCAAATGGAAGTCCATAGTCTCTGAACGGCCTCTGAGAGATAGGCGTGAGTGTTTATGTGTATGTTATGTATATATGCACATTGTGACTACATAAAAATTATTTGAAATCTAAATGTATAAGAATCCCATGTCACGATCATCGTTCACGTTAATCTTCGAAACAGGTTAACCGATTTTAATCAAACTTAAGGGTCTTCGGAAAGGACATTATCACGTCTGCGTGGCCAGGTAGGAGAACTATAAAATTATATAATTTATCATCTTTTCATGGTAAGATAACTGAGTAAAAGGCCAGCAACGCACCCGCAATTCTTCTAGTGTTGCAGATGTTCATGGGCGACTTACTATCAGGTACTATCAGAAGTCTTATGCTCATTTACCTCCTCTTCTAAGAATAATATTTTGATATTTTAACGATACATTTTGATATTTCCGTAATATCAAAATGTATCGTTAAATCTCATAAATCATAAATTTTCATAATATGCACATTGTGAACACATACAAAAATATTTGAAATCTTAATTTATAAAACTCCCGTGTCCCGATGTTCCTTCACGCTAATCTCCGAAACCGCTCAAAAGCTTTACGTAGTAGAGCCACGCTGCAGCTATGTTATTGTTGTGGCATGAATTGGCTCGGCCGAGTTAGGATCACGCTCTCGCAAAATACTATTGTAAAATAGGAGCTTAGTACTGCTGTGTTTAGTATGGTGAGTGTAGGGAACCGGAGACCCTTTTTACTGGAAACAATCCAACTTAGTCCGCAGGGGTGACAATACATCTGCATTTTGATTCTTGAGTATTAATGTAGATGTCTATGGAGTACACTTACCATTAGGTGGACTTTATGAACATTTGTCACCCTTATTCTGTTAAAAAAAACAATTTAATTAAATTTTGTAATTCTGTATTGCTTGCTCCAACTTAAACATAGGATTGTTATATTCCGATCCCGTGACCCTCAATATTTTTGCGAATTTAAAAAGTCATTAAGAACTCTTTATACTACAAAGGGTTGTTGAAAAAGGCAGAACAACGTCTGCCCGGCCAGGTTTTTCTACGTGGTAGAGCCATGCTGCAGCTATATTATGGTTGTAGCACGAATGGGTCGGTTCGACCGGGGAAGGACCACGCTCTCACAGAAAACCAGCGTAAAATAGCAGCTTAACGCTGCTGTGTTTCGTATGGTGAGTGTAGAGAACCGGAGACCCTTTTTACTGGCAAAGAGGCATTCCATCTTAGTCCTCACGGGTGACAACACATCTGCATCTTGAATCTTTATTGAGGATAGATGTAGATGTCTATGGGTCACAGTAACCACTTACCATCAGGTGGACTGTGTGCTCGTTTGTCACCCGATCCTATAAAGAAAAGGTAGTAAAACCATAAATTGTATGAATTAAATTCATCACCGACTTTTATATAGTTACCTTATCATGACAGGTGAGATAATTATACGAGTACATAAGCCCAGCAACGCACTCCCAATCCTAGTGCAGCAGATGTTCTTGGGCATCAATGATCACTTACCATCATGTGAGCCGTAAGCTCGTTTGCCTTCAATTCTATAAAAATATATATTTCCATATTATTAATTTGTATCTTTAAATCAGCTTCAGTAGGACAATGCAAATAAGATGCAAAATGTCTGGTAATCCGTCAGCAAATTCAATGCTGTTGAGATATTAAAAGGAATATCATTTTCATCGATTTAATTAAAGTTTAATTTCTGAACGGTCGAAATATTTAAAAACACTTTCAATGTAATGAACGAACAGTGCACTGAGCATTGCCATTGAAATAAATACTCCTAACTTAACTTTTGTACCTAGTTTTAACTTTATTTTAATATATTTTTACCACTAAGTTCTTTCTCTTGATTTTTTGAGACAGATTTGAACCAGCAAAATTTGAAGCATATGTTTAAATGACTTTTTATCCTGCTTCCTACTAATATTGTAAACGTGAAAGTTTGTTATTAACAAACATCCATACAGAATGTATGGATGTTTGTTACTCTTTCGCGCAAAAGCTACTAAATGGAATTTAATAAAACTTTACAATTTTTTATTATATTCTTTACAGTTCATAAAGATGTTGTGGAAATTGTCCAAAATATAACGATAAATATTATAAGTAAGTTGGAAAAAAACATCCTATTTGAGCGTGCAATGCAAAAAAGGTAGAGATACACGAATATAACGTATGGTGGAATTATATTTCCTAATATTTCTACAAAAAAGTCTGCGACAAAATATAACTATATTTTATGTGTAAGCCATTATAACCAAAATATTGAGCCATAAATACAATAAAATTTGATACCTACCTTATTTCCAATGGACATTTAGCAATAACAACTTGATTTTTTCAAAATAAATACTTTTGATCCCTTCTGATATTCAAAGTTGACAAACTTTGTCTTTTTTACGTCAGGTCTGGCACCTTTATCAATGGATATTAACTTTACCATCAGCGGTATACTGGTACAAAATTACGATTAACACGGAAATCGTAACGTTTTTCGAGATATGCCATGTTTTGGATGAAAAAGCAATAACTAATTGACAGGATTGTTTTTGATATGGCAACATGTGAGTTAATTTTGGCATTGTGCCGGCGAAATAACCTTGTTCAGTTCTCAGGAACTTTAGTTTTTTTTTTGTTAGAAATGCTGAATGTAGGTATCTATATCTTTGTAGTAACGTAATATTAATGTTTATCAAATGTAATATATAATTTTTAACATGTTGCTCGTAACATTTATCTATACAACTAACTTGGAAAAGTTACCATACCAATGATACCATTATGTGACGGTTAATTTGACATGTTATATTACAACCAAGGGTTGTCACTTTCAACCTATATTTTTTATAAATATTACAACCAAGGGTTGTCACTTACAACCATTTAAACAATGTGGTCATCACTTGACATTCTATGTTTGTATTGATGTTTCACCGTAGCAACCCATTAGACTGATTTACCAAATGAGTCATCAATCAATTCATCTTTAATGAAAGTGAAGGAAAAGAATAGAGAAATCTATATTATTTTTACTGCGTTCATCATCATAATCATTACAGCCCTTCACAAGTCCACTGCTGAACATAGGCCTCCCCCAAAGAATGCCACAAAGCACGGTCCTGAGCCACCTGCATCCATCGACTTCCTGCATATCTTACCAGGTCGTCACTCCATCTAGTGGGGGGACGCCCTACACTTCGCCTGCCGGTACGAGGCTGCCACTCGAGAACCTTTCTTCCCCATCGGTTGTCGGTTTTTCGAGCTATATGGCCGGCCCATTGCCACTTCAGCTTACTAATCAGTTGGGCTATGTCGGTCACTCTGGTTCTACTGCGGATATCCTCATTTCTGAGTTTATCACGCAGAGAAACTCCGAGCATAGCCCTCTCCATAGCTCGCTGAGCGACCTTGAGCTTCCTCATACGGCCAGCAGTGAAGGACCACGTCTCAGTTCCGTATGTCATCACTGGCAACACGCACTGGGTGTACAGTCTCGTTTTCAAGTTTTGAGGTATACCTGACGAGAAGGTCTGCCGTAATTTCCCGAACGCTGCCCAGCCGAGTTGAATCCGTCGATTGACCTCTCGGTCGAAGTTGGACTTACCTAGTCGGACTATTTGTCCCAGTTAAACATACTCGTCAAAAACTTCGAGTTTAGTGTTCCCAACAACTACCGGCATAGGTGTGACATGGACATTAAACATGATCTTTGTTTTGTCCATGTTCATCTTAAGACCTATCCGTTGGGAGACACTATTGAGGTCATTGAGCATAGTGCTTGGGTCCTCCAGCGATTCTACCATAAGGACAATATCGTCGGCAAATCGAAGGTGAGTGATGTACTCGCCATTGATGTTGATACCGTATCCTTTCCAGTCCAGAAGCTTGAAAACATCTTCCAATGCAGCGGTAAAGAGTTTCGGGGATATGACGTCACCCTGTCTTACACCTCTCTGCAATTGGATAGGTTTCGTACTCTGGTTCTGTACTCGGATAGCCATCGTAGCCCTACTGTACAAGCACTTCAACACTTCGATATACCGACAGTCAACTTGGCATCGCTGAAGGGACTGCAGCACCGCCCAAATTTCAACGGAATCAAAGGCTTTCTCATAGTCCACATACGCCAGACATAGTGGCAAATTGTACTCCTCGGACTTCTGTACAATTTGCCGAATACTGCGTTGTCGGGCATTAATAATATTATAACTACTTAGTATTTTTCATAATTTCAACTTAGTATATTGATATTAAGCAAAACATTAATTGTCATTATTAGTGATTATTAATGTTTTGCTATTGTGGGAAAACCATATTCAGATTGATTACAATAATTATGACCTGGTATCATTTTATTACGACCCGTAATAAAATAGTGATGATGACTAATAAAAAACGAATAGGTACTTGTTAAAAATGATTGTAACAATCTTTTTTTTATTCTATACTATAATTAATTTAAGCTTATTATTGCACCATTTTATTTTTAATTTTAGACGACAGTATTTATTTTTTTAAAAACGTTACCCCCACACTAGGATTTTCTCCTGTATCGTGGAGGTAGTTAACAAACACAAATTGCACAAGGAGAAACATCCAGACCCGGAACAATTATTTGTAAGCCATACAAATACTTCTTCCATGCGGGATTCGAACTCGCGGCCCCCAGCGCAACAACTCATTGCTAAGTCACTGCGCCACGGAACCGTCCGTTTGTTTGATATATTTTAGATTTTTTCTTAAGAAATGATTGTGAGAAGATTTAAATTAAAAAATTAAGTATTTTTTTCTCTTTATTTGGTTCACCAACAGACGATACACAATACTAACAAAAATATAACTTAACAATGCGACTACATGCTATGTGTTCATCTTCTTACAGGTAACCACAACTTAAATAAATAGCGAAGTTAAGTATGTAATCAAGGATTTTTGACAACCCTGACACATTTTTCAATTTTATTAATATATTATTTATGAAAAATTAAAAAATTGGAGGGCAACCTTGCCACAAGCTAAACTTTGCTATTTGCAACACAATTAAAGGCGCATATCATAACTATGGATGTTGTGTATTAAATTATGAGGTAAATTTACTGTCAACCTTGAAGTCAAATCCTATTATTTTCACTATAAACCCGGATGGCAAAGTTGTCACAAAGTGAGGTTAACTTTTCAATTTTGTATTTTTGAGTATTTTGTCTATTTAATGTAAGTATTTATTTAAATCATTAATAAATACCAAATCTATGAAGAATATAATGTCACATTTAACATTAACGCCCAGTCTGACAGTACATTTTTTGTTGGAAAATTGGTGTAAAACTTTTAAGTCCTTCCAAAAATGGAAAAGTTGCCAGGTTTCACGGTACGTAATTTGGTCAAACATTTTAAAAGTTACGACGAGATATAAAATTGTAAAGTTCGGCGCACGCAGGGTGGTCGGGCGCACTGCGGGCTAGGTGGGGGATACATCGCTCATCGCTAAGGCTTGAGTTACTCTTAGGCCTGTCACATACATACGGAATTCCGTTTCGGGATTCCATTTCTAAATTCCGAACGGTTTGGCAACACACATACGGAATCCCGTTTAGCCCGCAATATTCAAAGTTCGCAAAGGTCATAGATTATATATGAACTTGCTGCGTTCGTAATCCCGAATCGGAATTCCGAAACAGAATCCCGAAACGGAATTACGTATGTATGTGGCGAGCCTTAAGCCACGTCTCCACCAAAGTTTTGTTGCCAACACAACAGTTGGCAACAAAACTTGTTTCCATTTTCGGCGGCAACATCAAAGGAATACGCTTGTTGCCAATATTTGTTCCCTCGGTGGAGATGCTTGTTGGAAACAGTTGGAAACAGTTGGAAACATAACTGTTGTCAACATTTTTGGTGGATACGCGGCTTCATGCTGACGTCGGTCGCGTACGTTCGTCGCACGTACTAATGTACATTGTGTTATATATAGCCCCGCACTACGACGCTGACGACAGCGGCACGTAGTTTGCTGCGCGCCGCGTACCACGCGCGTCGATCTCGCTCGTCAGCGCCGCGTACGTCGGTCGACTGACGAGCGTGGAATAGTGCAAACGCCCTCACTATAGATAATATACTATATAGTCACTCTAATACGCGTACACGTACAGTTGCAATGAATATCGATACAGAACGTCTTATTTACCTAATGATTTGTATAAAAATGGGAGAGCAAAATACTGGGTAGAAGTTTTCGAGGCTTTATTTCCGCATTAAAATAATGAGGACGATAGTAAAAAAGGAGATCGATAAGTAAAAGACAATGTTAATAATCATAATTATTAACATTGTATTTTACTGACCGGTCTCTTTTCCGAAATCAACTTAGCAGATGACAGTACCGTATAGAGTTCGGTATCGCACTAATATGGTATTTTATTTCTCGCAGACGTACGCGACTGACCGTACACAACCGACGTCAGCGTAGGAAGAATTCAGGACTAAATAATATGATGCTTGGCAGACGCGTGAGCCTAGATTATCTATCTATTTATCTTCTATACCATAATGAAACTTCATCACGACGTTTGTCTGAACATGCATAACGCATAAACCTGTGAACTGATTTGGATGGGACTTTCCCTGGCAGATAGCTGATGTTATAAGGAGTAACTTGGCTACATTTATTTTAGGGTTCCGCGCAAAATAATTCCACACGGGCGATTTCGCGGGGAACAGCTAGTCCATTATAAATCAATTTAAAACTAAAACTTTGTTGCAACTTTAACGTTCTAAAGATACTACTTAAGCAAGACACCGCTCTATTCTCTACTGAAACTAAAGCTAACTTGAACAAGTATGCAAATAGGACTAATCTTATTGCATATAAAGTAATGTTAATAGCTTTTTGAGCTTATTTTACACTCTTTATGTATAAGGTACCGGGATCAGGTAAAATGGATAAATAAACTTCACTTTACAGTTAGACAGCATCAATATACTAATAGGCATAACAGCCGTGTAGTGACGACACACGAGAATCTATCACTATAATATTGTGATTGACGTCACAGATAATTCTGATTAGTCGAAAAATTTGATATATATACTAATTAAGCAAAGTCGGCAGTTTTAATCCAAATGAATTCAAGTTAACGCATATGCAATATTGTAACTGTATAATTTTTCATTGAATGCGAATCAATTCAGTTCTGGCCATTTTTTCACCATGGGAATTAAGCGCAAAATCCCTTACACTTTGGTCCTGTCCTGGGGATTTCGTAAGATGCGACACTGTGGATACCAGAAAAATCTTTTGTCTTCCGGAAAATGGCGTTATAACTATGTTGTTTACATTGGATGTACTCATAAATCACCCAGGCCCGCAAATAGCAGCGTTAAAAGTGCGAGACGTTTTGTACTACAATCGTTAATCCGCCTGCCCGTGAAGGCTAATTCGTGTACTCAGAATTTTACTCAGAAATTCAAAAATTTGAAGGGAAAGAGAACTGTACTTTACATTGAATAAAACTATTTTACGTATTTTATCGCATTCAGTTTAATTTTTTTTATTTCAGACGTTTCGGGCGCTCTACAGCACCCATGGTCATGGAGAGGACTAAGGTTTCAACTTTATTTTGTATACTTACCACACATATCTATATTACCAGTTCTTTTGCTTTAAAATATTTTAATTATTATTTTCTTAACTTAATTTATATAACTTAATTATGGCTTAGCGGTATATAATACCTTTAGATTTTGAATGTTAAATTGTAACAATTGTAGTATTTGACTTTTTAAATAAAATAAAAAACTGTCTTGTCATCATATATAATAACAACGATAATACTATGACTTATATAAAAAAATGATTACGAAGATGTAGTAAAAATCCTAACTTGACATGACATATACGCTAGTAAGCAACCCTTTCTTTTTTTTTGTAAGAGATAAAGATAACGATATCCATACTTCGTTAATTTATTGAATTACATATTGTTACATAAACTAAATTTTTATACCGGGTGTTTTTGAAACGCTCCTGAAAACAAAGAAAAACGATACCTTTGATGATGGGTCAGAAATAAAATCGATCCCGTGGAAAAGAATCATCTTTTCGCAACGTTTTAATAGCTTTATCATGCGCCATCATGTTGGTACAGCTAAATAAAACGACAATTTCATTAAAAAAATCATGAAAATACTTAAGGCGCATGTTTGAACAAAATGTCGCGCTAGTCGTTATTTCTGCAGTTTTATTAAAAAGATATATCAACTAATAAAAAACACATTATATTTCTACATAATCTTGATTCCATAAGAGTCATTTCCATTTTTTTTTCAACAGGAATAAATATTAAAATTATCTCCTTACAACGAAACCATATAAATGTGAAATAACTATTGATAACATGCGTCTCCTCGTAAAGTAAGCATTATTTTCTAAAAGCTTTTATATAATGGATTTCAGCAAAGTAACGCCTGATTCTATTAATTATAAGCATTATTTTATTTTGCGATTGACACTAATGGATAGGCAATTTATTAATGAACATTTCTATCATAAATTTTTTTTCAAAAGACCAAAATTTGATTTTATTGAGAAATTATTTTAAAAACTGGGCGTATTCACTGCCCACGGGGTTGCTGGAGTCAGTGAGCGCTAACCTCTTGAAGGTGAAACCACTGTTGTTAGTCAGGGCGTCGGTCAGCGCACACATTCACGTCATCTTATCAGTCGATAATATTATTATTATTTATTAGGTTATTTATAGGTAGTATTATTTGTTTGTTTTGGGTATAATTTTTCGTACTAGTTATTTATATATTTGTTGTGTTTTTTACTGCGCAGTGAAGCTTTTTGCGTGTATTTTCTTTGAAGTAAATGCAAATATTAAAATTAAGCACCATTAGCATGTAAGGTTTGAATCCATAATTACCATTTCGACAAATATAATAATTTACACTATAAAAAGCTAATTCAATTTTATCAGTATAGTTTACAGTTAAAAATAATCCTAATACCTAACCACAATATCTTAGTAGTATCCGGTAAAAAGTATCTAAGTAGGTATTAATATACCTACCCAGTATAACTAATCACAATAGGTACCTATGTAGGTATTATGAATAGATAAAAGGTACTATCTAACTTAACTAAGTTTACTAAGTAAGTACTAATACCTACCCCCCAAAAACCCCTATAACTAAACTTACCATTTATTTTTAACTCAAAACGGGACATGGGTATATTTATACTCTAAAAACTATAACCTTATTTACGCAGAATGAGCTTACAGTATCTTGAAGTCTAGCAGTGGTATACTTGGGTTTAGATTTGATTTTATTAATTATGGGATCCCAAGCAGATAGCAGCACCCATCCATCTTCTCTATTGAAATTAGGATGTTTTTTAATTTCAATAGCCTCGCGAATCATCCTTGGGAGGAATCGGTGTTCTTTTGCGAGGATTTGTGGTATATCAAATCTAATATAATTGTGGGGATGATCTTGAACATGTTCACAAACTGCAGACTTCCCGATACGTCGGTGCTTCACCCGCGTTAAAGAACATATAGCTGACGTAAATCGAACCAAAAATTAATATTAAAAAACTGAAGGTAGCCGGGCTAACTATGACATCAGGACGTCAAACACCTCAGTCCCCCGTGACCACGGGTGCTGGAAAGCACCCGAAACGTCGGAAACATAAAATAAGTTAATATACGCGATAAAATCCGTAAAAATTAGTTTTATTTAAAAAAAATTATGTTGAAGATTGTTGGCTTTAAATACTTCCATCCAACGAGTTACGGGACAATTTTGTGTCCCGGAGCTTTGTTTGGGGATAATGGGACAGGTGACCGAGAAAAGGGATAGCCCCGTTCAAAACGGGACGTATGGTCACTTTACCTATAACCCGGCGACGGCTCCGTGGCGCAGTGGCTTAGCAATCAGTTGTTGCGCTGGGAGCCGCGGGTTTGAATCCCGCACGGAACAAGTATTTGTATGGCATACAAATAATTGTTCCGGGTCGGGATGTTTGTCCTTGTGCAATTTATGTTTGTAAACTGCCTTCATGACACAGGAGAAAATCCTAGTGTGGTGGTGACGTTTTTTTAAAATTGAAATTGAAAGATTGAACCTTATACTTCTTGGTAATTTTTGTATTACCTTTATTAAAGTTACATTTAAATAAATATAATTACGTATGTAGAAATAAAATTGAATAAAAATAAAAACAAACATGATTTTTTTCATCCTCATCAATCATTGGGGTGAGGATAATGTTAGCCAGCATAAGTAATAAGCAGGCTAAGTTACAAGGTGCTCAGTTCAAAAATTAGTAGGTAGGTATATGTTTTACTTTTCAATTAGTGACACGTAAAAATTAACAATAATCATAAACACATCTGCGAAACATCCTATTTATTTATTTATTCTTTATTGCACCAAATATTTGTACAAAAGGCGAGCTATCCATCTATTTACCTATAGTGAGTAGGTATCTTTTAAACTCACAATTTTCAATGCTTTAATTTTTAATATATAGATAGATAGAAAGATATAAATAATTAATTATAAAATTTCATAATTAGATAATATATGAGAATATATGATTCTAATATAATGCAATTAATATACCGAATAAAAAAATTAAAATACATTTATCGTTGTACGCCGTGTGTATTTCCATAAAATAGTTTATTGATGTTGAATAAATAATACTACGTTCGTAAAGTAGGTGGCGTCTTGCATATTTCTTACGCGATATATTGTAGCGAGTCGGCGCGGCGGACCGAATGCTCAAGGTCGTTCGCATGGAGTAGCTCCTTAAACATTAAATCAGCAGTGGAATTTAAAATTAATAAATCATGAAATCAGCTGACTAGGGTCAATATTCGCCCGGACACCGAACTCTTTTATCTAGCTCGGTACGAAACAATGCATTAGGTATTTTATTTTCACAAAACAACCTCCAATTTTTTAGATAAAATATAACCTAGATTCGTGACAAACAGAAAGAAAGACAGCAAAAAAACCCTGCTGAGAGAGTTTTTTGCTGTCGGTTTGGATGTGCGTGTATTTCGCAAGTCGATGTAATTCTTGCTCACTATTGGTCCGTTAAAATTATGGACATCTTATCGTCACGTGATCGAAATATAATGTCAACGCCGGCGCCACGCGTCTTGAGCGAACGCACATTTTTTTCGCTGCTCCCAAATATATGTTCTGAGGCAAGTTCTTCCTCGAATTCGATAATTGTGAGTGATCGAAATCCGTGTGGCTGGGGTCCTCGAAAAAGTACACGAGGGCAGGAGCATCCGCCTTCGTATATTCAGTTACGTCCGACCTTAATAATATTTTCTAGTCAAAGTTATCGAGTAGAATCAGTCAGCGTCTATGTAAACTATAATATATGGGGTAGTGGATATTCTTACACTGCCCCTATATAATGCAAATTATATTAATACTCATTATCGCGGCGTATCATGAAATGCCCAGGCAGTCACGATTTGCCCAATTCTACAATCGGACTACGATATATTATAATTGAATTTGTTTTAATGGACGGACGAATCCCTTTGTATACGAACGAGCTTTAGAATTTGTCTCCGATAAATAAATTAATAGCTTCATAAAAAAATCTTAGACGATGGAAGCATACTTCCATGGCACTTAAATTTCCACCTCGCCAGTTATGTCGCAAGTTACATTTATCAAAGTTTGAACCTGTTTGAACTCAGCATAAACGCGTTGGCAATTGGCACCCACGCCAGAAATTTGCATCGAGCCAGCATTCGTATGTATCTTGTATGTTCACTAGAATTTCCCTGAAATTTATCATTTGTCACATCTCTTCCGCATATCCGCGTTGTTCTTAATGTTGCCAGTAAATAAATAAAAAAACACGATACTAAGCACTTTTGTTATAGTTGTAATAAATAAAATAAACAGTAGCGTAATATGGCCCACCAGAACTGAAAATGCCACCCCCTTCCAAATCCTATAACACCGAATAGAACAGTATTATAATTTATTTTTATTTATTGTGAAACATGCCAGCTTTACCCGTTTTTTTTTAATTGATCTCGTAAATATACTTTTATATTAACGGTTGCATGCGTAATGTGTTGCAAAAATTTAAACCCAAATTTGGGGATTTGATGGGAGGCTAAATTTAGTGTAAAGGTAAATGCATTTCCATGTAAGGACTTTAAAAAGTTATTGCGTTTACATTAAAAAAATATATTTATATTAAATTCAAGTATTTAATTACTAAGAATAATTCCAGAATACCTAAAATCATAGATACTCCCCAAGCCTATCAAACGAGAGATACAAAAACGCAATGAAACCTGAAGAAAGAACATCGCGGCGATTACATTAACACCGCGTTATCTTTCGAAAATAAGCCTCTTCTAGCAATCTTATATTGAATTCCCATTGGAAGGTAGAAGTCTTAATAACTTTTTGCAACACTAGTGTGTTAATCTGTACTGTATTATAGCATTGGGAAGCTGTAAGAATGCGGTTATATATTTCTAAAAAAAAAATAAGAGCCACAAAAATGATCTGAAAAATTCACTAGATAAAATAGATAAAACGATAGAAACGTATCTTATTTCCAATTATATAAATAACATTTTAGCTTCCCGTTTCGGAATTGTAATATGATATTTTAACATCCAAATATCTATAAATATTATTTTGAAGATCTCTCTGTGTAAACGTTCGCACATTTTGGTATCACATATCTCGAGAAGAAATGATAATATCACCTCCATACTAAAAAAATATGATACATATGGCATACCAAATGTCGCTAACATCTAAATTGAATTTGTTAGAAAGTATCGAAATTCGTATACAAGCCGTGAGTGAAATTTAAAATTATATTAAAATATATATCACGAATATTTTCCTATTTAAAAAGAATTTTTAAATATTTTTTCAAATATTAACAATACATCGTTATTAGCGGATTTTCGCTATTGGTAATGTGCATGTTGACGATACGGGCTTGATGAGCCGCCATTTCTAACCCCATTCTTTATCTGTACGGACTATAATGTTTATTTAGTTACAATATGTAGGATATTGTTATTCATTTACCTCTTACCAAGTCACCATCACATACCACCATTTCTGCTGTGTCTTGAACGTCGTTTACACACACAAAATACATATGGACGAACATCTATACACGCCAAACTGTATAAAATTTAAAGATACATAATTAATAGCAGTCCACTCCTTCTATTATTCACAGTTATTAATATTGAATTAGTACTCGTCTATCCATGTATTCCATTGCAGTGGGCCGGCTATATAGCTCCAGAACCTACAACCGATGGGGACGAAAGGTTTTTGAGTGGCAGTCTTATTACGTTAACCGAAGTGTAGGGTGATCAAATTAGATGGAGTGACGGCATGGTAAGACGTTCAGGAAGTCGATGTACCTATACAGTTTGCTAAAGAACTCATAAGCGTGTTTCGTGACATACATTGAGAGGAGCCTCTTTTAGTGATGGACTTGTACACTGTAATGATTATAATGATAATGATGATGAAATAATAAATGTTTGCGAATAAGATTTTTTATTCCATGGAGTCATAACCGAACAAATTATATAATACGAGGACGCCACTTAAAATTTCGGGAATCAAGGAAGTGACACAACATTACTATGTTATGTTATATATTATGTAATTTGTTTGGTGGAGTGCATTGATATAGAGACTACTCCTCCGCAGACTAGGTAATCGTTCCAGCACTATGACAAATCTGAAACATCGGATTTCTCATCGCCATACTAAGATGAAAAACGAACGAAATAACCGACAGAGGCAAATAAGTAAAACCGGCAAAGTGCAAGTTGGACTCGCACATAAAGAGTTCCGTACCATCGTAAAACACTTGTCTAGTAAGGAAGCCCCCTTTATTTTTTAATTTATTTTTATTGTTTGCTCTTATGGCGGCAACAGAAATACACATTCTGTGAAAATTTCAACTGTCTACCTATTACGGATCATAAAATACAGTCCGCTGACAGACAGACAGACGGACGGGCGGGCGGACGGACGGGCGGACAGTGGAGTTTTAGTAACAGGGTCTCGTTGGTTACCCTTCAGGTACAGAACCTCAAACAAGAAATAAAAAGAAACGTTGTTAGGTTTTACTTTAAAATATAGGATAACCCGCACGCAGAAAGTTTACCGATTGCGTCATTAGGAGACAAGATGGATATGGTCAATGGCGGTACGATAGGTTTGGTTAGAAACCTTTGATTGACCATATCAAGCGTCGGCCGTATCCGTGTGGCAAGGAGGTTATAATATTATATAGGTAGCGAGCGCTTAGAACATTTTAATCGTTCCTCATTTTTCTTAGAAAGAAAGGCACCGAGTTTGGTATTTTATCCCCTTCTAACATTGATAAGTGTTTACACAAGATAAAAACATTACCAACGTTTAGACAGTTATTAACTTAAAGTAATATTTTAGACGTATGCTAGAACGATAATCTTACATTTTTTATCGCCAATCATAGTTGGTATATTCCATATTGTGTTTTAATTAAGCTTATTATTAAGTAACAAGAAAAAAAACCACTAAAACACTTTAATGTATGAAGTTTATGAGTCCAAATGTTTTAAACAATTAAATTCTAATGTAATTTTAAATGGAGAGAAACTGATTCTTGTAGATACCACCATTTTTCTTGGAATCACATTAAATGCCAAGCTTCAATGGAGCCCCCATATATCAAAATTAGCAAGCAGACTTAGCTCTGCAGCATATGCTGTGAAAAATTTCAGAAATCTTATCAGTGTTGAAACAGCTAGACTAGTTTACTTTAACTATTTTCATAGCATAATATCGTATGGTATTTTGCTATGGGGACACGCAGCTGACACTGAAATTATATTTGTTTTACAGAAGAGAGCCATAAGAGCAATTTATGATTTAAAGCCTAAAGAGTCGCTGCGACAAAAATTTAAGGAAATTAATATATTACCTTTGGCCTCTCAATACATTTATGAAAATCTAATGTACGTACACAAAGATAAAAGTAGTTTTACAAAAATAAGTGATATTCATTCTGTAAATACTAGAAACAAACACAAGCAAGTAGTACCAGTTACTCGACTCCATCGAGTCAGTAATTCATTCTTGGGGTGATGTATACGCTTTTACAACAAAATTCCAGAAAATATACAAAATTTGACCTGCTCAAAGTTCAAAAACTTTAATAAGCTAAGTTTCTATAAAAAGGGTTATTATAATATTAAAGAATTTATGGATGATAATAACCCCTGGAAATGAGGTGATCGCTACCAAGCTATTTCTAATTTGTTGTGTTGTTAATTTATGTAACATACATGATTGTAAGCTGTTATTAAAAAAAAGTCCCGTTGGGTTTCTTGCTGGTTCTTTCCAGAACAGAGGCATTTTTGAACCAGTGGTAATTAAACAAAACAGTGACTTTCAATAAGTATTATTTATAATCTATATTGAATAAAAAAGTTTATATTTCTGTTTCTGTTACACGAATGTTCTTTCCCTAAAAAACTAGGAGGTGCATTTTAAGCTATAGATGACAACACTATTTTAAAATTTGACGTTGTTATATGAATGAATATATTGTTTTTCTTTATATAGAGTAGGGTGACAAACGAGCACACAGTCCACCGGATGGTAAGTGATTGCTGTGGCCCATAGACATCTACATCTATCCTAGTTTGCGAATCAAAATGCAGATTCGTTGTCACCCGTGAGGTCTAAGATGGAATGACTCTTTTCCAGTAAAAAGGGTCTCCGGTTCTCTACACTCACCATACGAAATACATCAGTGTTGAGCTGCTATTTTACGCTGGTACTCTGTGAGTGCGTGGTCCTTCCCCGGTCGAGCCGACCCATTTGTGCTACAATTATACTACTTATATAGCTGCAGCGTGGCTCTATCACGTAGAAAACGTCTTGTGCTAATCATTTGCTAAATCTATGTGAAGTGCACTCACTTAGGGAGTGTTAATTCAAGTCTAACTTTTTTTCGGAACAGTAGAAAGAGTTTACAGGTTCTTTTCATCCTACACACGTCAATGGGAAACTTTAATAAAAAGTGTAGGCGTATTCGTCAAAAGACTCTCAGAGACAAAATGAATTGCTCATCATGACGTTGTTAAACCACTGCAGAATAATTTAAAAAACTAGTATAAACACTCGAAGATATATATGATCCCAGCACCAACAGAGAAAACGTCGATACAAAAGAAGCAGTATCTACACTCTTACCAGCTTTGTGTGACTTCAGTTTTTTATGCTATCTTTCCTTTTGGTGTAAAATCCTAATAGAAGTTAGTCAGACATAAAAGCAAATACTAAGTAATATAATAAAATCTAGATTATCACTGGAAAAGTATGAGATAAAAATCAAAGCCCAAAAATTTTTCTTCTAAGTCAACGTATTTAACTATTGGAAAAAGCTATTCCCTACGTAACAAAAAATTGTTAGGATGTGGAAATTTCGATTGAAGGAAGAAGAGGTGTGAGGAGATTTTGAAAACGTTTACCAGGAGAAGTGACCCGATATGCTGGACTAACATTGCCAGAGGAGCTGCAGAGAGCTATGTTAGAATATCTTGACAGATTTTACGAGGAACTAGACTATCGCTACTGAGCAATGGATGATATTCTCGTAACATTCAGTGTGTTAACATTTAGTGTGTTATTCAGCCTTAGACTCTGCTAACGTCACCAGATGAAGATCTTCAAATAATAGTTCAAAATCTGACAAAAATCTCCGATGATTTTTCTGCAGGATATATAATTTTGGTGACTTCACGTCTTGAAAGCTACCAGCATTTCTTCCCAAGAAGCGGTTCAATGTAACTCATTGGAGCTTTTCTCGTAAAATTGGGCTATTCTGAATCTGTTCCGAATCTAACGCTGTGTCTAAGATTTTTTTTACTATTAAGTTTCATGTGAAGGGAGCTTATCAAAACTCAATTTAATAAAATCTAACTTAGGGTCCACAATGAGCCAAGCGTGACTAACCAATCTTTCCATTTGATCTATCGAAAATGACAAGAAAGTAAACTTTGATAATATATTAGAATATTTTAGCAAAATAAAGTCCCGTTGGCATGTATAGCATATTTTGTTTTATTTTGGGAAGTGCTTGGTAGAAAACCGCCCTGGGTGTCAACCCACGGTACGCCGCCACTAGTTACCGTAAGGTTTGATACTGTAGCGAAGCAATAATGTAATCAAAATATTAAACGGAGTTTAATTATAACACTATTCAGCACTTTCCATATTGAAAAAAATACGCATTTCGTTTTCCGTGATGCTGTATACACTAATAATATTCTCAAAATATTGTATCATGGACACTCTATTAGAAAGAAATGCAACGCCTAACTCGGTGCCTTTCATTCATTTCAAGGTCACTGATTTAGGAACGTTTCTCTAGTATGAAGTGCGCACTGCCTATATTTTATAATCTCCTTGCCGTGTGGCCATCTACTTGTCAAAGTTTTAGACTTTTTTTTTATAGGAGAGGGGGCAAACGAGCATGCGGCTCACCTGATGGTAAGTGACTACCGCCGCCCATGAACAACTGCAACACCGGGGGAATCGCAGATGCGTTGCCGGCCTTTTAAAAAGGAGTAGGCTCTTTTCTTGAAGGTCCCTATGTCGTATCGGTCCGGAAAAATCGCTGGTGGTAAACTATTCCACAAGGAAGTTGTGCGAGGAAGAAAACATCTTCTAAATCGCACAGTGGTGGACCGCCAATCATCCAGATGGTATGGATGGTATCGGGAGTTCTGCCGCGATGTGCGTTCGTGAAATTTGGCGACTGGAATTAATCCGAACAATTCCTCAGAGCACTCCCCATGGTAAATGCGAAAGAAAATGCTAAGAGATGCAACATCTCTTCGCAGTGCCAATGAGTCGAGCCGATCGGAAAGGACTCGGTCGTCGACGATTCGAGCCGCTCTGCGCTGGATGCGGTCAAGTGGAAGGAGCTGGCACTGGGGAGCCCCAGCCCAGAGATGGGAACAGTATTCCATGTGAGGCCGACCCTGCGCCTTGTAAAGTTGCAAGCGTTGAGCCGGCATGAAATACTGTCCCGCTCTACTGAGCACGCCAAGCTTTTAAGAGGCCAATTTGGCCTTCTATTCCAAGTGACCACGAAACTGCACGTTACTCGATATGTCGACGCCAAGGATTCCGATAATGGCTGTGGCAACAAGGGGAGTACCTTGAAACTGAGGAGATACGACAAAGGGGTTCTTTTTAGCGGTAAACGCGCAAACTTGTGTCTTCTGAGGATTAAACTGGACTAGATTTAGTCGCCCCCAATCCGAGACTTTGTCCAGCAAAGACTCGACTTCAGACACAAGTTTGTTCCGGTACTCGGTGACGTTTTCCCGAGAAATATTGGCACGGCCGGTGCATAGAGCATCACCAGTGCTGTCATCCGCATAGCAATGAATGCTACCGGCTTGCAACATATCATTGATATGCAGAAGAAACAGCGTTGGTGATAGCACGCAGCCTTGTGGAACACCAGCGTTAATAGGCTTGTAGTCGGAGCATGCACCGTCTACAACGACCTTGATGCTCCGATCTGCAAGAAAGCTGGTGATCCAATTGCATAATTTCTCGGGAAGCCCATAGGAAGGAATCGAAAGAAGCGCTTTGTGCCAAACCCGATCGAAGGCCTTCGCAATGTCCAAACTAACGGCCAATGCCTCCCCCTTGGACTCTACTGCCTCCGCCCATCTATGAGTTAAGTAGACCAGAAGATCACCAGCTGATCGACCCCGACGAAAACCGTACTGGTGGTCACTAATCAGCTGGTGATCCTCAAGGTACCGCATGAGGTGGCAGTTTATAACGGATTCCATTATTTTGGAGAACAAGGGGGTTATGGCGATAGGCCTGTAGTTGGAAGGGTCTGAGCGGTCGCCTTTTTTAGGGATCGGGTGGACAAAAGCTGTCTTCCATGATTTCGGGACTACGCCTAGGGAGTAGGAGTACCGGAAAAGACGCGGTAGAACCGGTGCCAACTCCGGAGCACACGTCCTCAGCACAATTGGGGGGATTCCGTCAGGCCCACTCGACTTGTGGATGTCAAGGGAGAGGAGTGCTCTGCGAACCGAGCGCTGTGAGAACCGCACATCCAGCATGGAGCACTTACACCGCGGGATGGTCGGCGGTGTGTTCCCCCCGTCATCAACAGTCGATTTGGACGCAAAAAGGGAGCCTAAAAGGTCGGCCTTCTCTTTTGCGTCATGGGCCAGTGAGTCGTTCTCCCTGTGCAGAGGTGGTAGTGATGGCTTACAGAAATTCCCTTGGACAGCCTTGGCGAGAGACTAGAATGCACGGGTTCCCGAAGGAAGGCGAACTAGTTTCTCGCCAATTCTGCCTATGTGCTCTGACTTTGCCTTGGCAATAACTCTTTTGAAGGACCTGGAGGCGAAGTTATACTTCTTTTTAAGTATGCTGGTGTTTACATCCCGAGTCGCCGAAGCCGCAGCCCAGGCTTGATAACACTCCTGTTTACTGCGTAAAGCAGTCTTACAGGAGTGACCAAACCAAGGCTGAGATCTGCCTCCGATGGGTACCACAGATGATGGAATGAATAGTTCCATTCCCTGTAGCACCACATCAGTGACAGAGTCAGTAACAGCGCTGGGATCATCCGGCGAGAAGCAAACCCGCCCCCATGGGTAGGAAGCAAAGAAAGACCGCATTCCGTCCCAATCCGCCGACCTGTAATACCAAACACGGCGGCAACCTGCAGAACGCAACCGCGAGGGGAGCGTGAGTGGCACCACACTCTGGATCAGACAATGGTCCGAAGAGCCAAGAGGGGCATCGACGGAAACCTGATATCCGTCCGGATGAGAGGTCAGCAGAAGGTCCAACAGGGAAGGTATATGATCCTCAACATCTGGAATCCGCGTAGGCGATGTAATCAGTTGTGTCAGACCATATGCCAAGGCAAAGTCATAAACAGATCTCCCCGCATGATCGGTTAAACGTGAACCGAGCCATTCGGCGTGGTGGGCGTTAAAATCGCCAAGGATCACGATCTCTGCGGATGGGACCTGTTGTAGCAAGGAATCTGTAGCCATTTGGACGTGGTCAACGAGTCGGTCTGTTTCGGCATTACCGCTATGGGACCTATAGAGGCACCCGTAGACGCGCGGATGGTCGTCGCTGTCTACGCGTAGCCAAAGGATGGACAGGTCCGAACCTTCAAGACTGCCGAGGCGTCGAGAACAGATGTCCTCTCTGACATACACGCAAAATCCAGCCCGAGGCACAAAGGAGTGCTCCAATTTGTACCCCGGGTAGGAGAGATACGAAGTATCAGCCGGAGAGGACACCTGCGTCTCGGTCAGAAAGAGCAAGGCCGGCTTCGCCGTCTCAAGATGGTAGTGGACGGCGTTTAGGTTCGAGTGGAGTCCCCTGATGTTGCAGAAATTCACGGATAACGTGGCAGGGGTCGCCTTGGTCTTGTTGCTCAGTTTGCCCCGAGCAGTTATTGTGTCGAGCGGAATTTTGCTCCCCCCCCCCCAGAATACGCGGGGCAGCCTGAGCACCCACGCTCAGGAGTGGAATAGCATGGTCGTGGATGCTCAGCGAGGGATTCTCCAGGGGTACTGGTACCCTCCTGGGGTAGTTTTTGACGTAATTCCGCTACCATGTTGATGGGGGGGGGGGGAGGGATTGGGCCTCCGGTCACCTGCACTCACCAGACGAAACGCGGAAGCAGAGCTTCCACTTCACGCCGGTATTCTGTGAGGTCGTGGTACTAACCCGGCTCAAGCCGGCCCATACGTGCAACAGCAAAAACTGCTGCGTGGCTCTACCACCGTTAAACTCCGCCAAAAAGTATGTAATAATTAGAAGGGACCCCTTAGAACAATAGATAAGAGTTCAGAACTTAGAGTACAAATAAGCAAGGTATAGACCAACCAAGCGTAACAGATGTTCTATAGATACTGATACATAGTTGAGAGTGGTTGAATAGTGATTCGCTAAGATTCGCTAAGACTATTAAGACTAAATACTTATAATTAAATCGCAAATTTTCATTGATGATGTCTCTGTGTGACCATCTGTGTTACAATTAAGTTTATCTCAATCCCAACTAGGGACATCTAGTGATGTAAGATTATTCGCCACTACAATTCGTGGTTTTGCCCAAACGTGCCATTTACGTTATACAACTATTTGATTTTACAATGCACTTCGAGTAAAAAAAATATTTTATATATTCAACATTTAGCAGCCTAAAATATCTGTTTTAAAAACAAAAAAAAATATATGTCACGTTTTGTAAAAAGTTGCAATAAAAGCTGCAATCGAAATGTTATACCAGGGAATACACAAACTCAAAAGTGGAGCGTAAACGAACTAGGTAGTAAACGACTAAAATTTAGACTGTAACCTACATATATTTAGTCTAAATATCCAAGTTTCCACAAAATCGAGTTACTTTTATTTAAATTTCGAAATCATGTATGCACACCTTTGTTTTACTTTATTCATTTTATCGTGTTAGAGCGATAAAAACTCGTAGTTTAGAACTGTACTGCGTGTTTAATACTGCTCAACTCTTAGACAAATCTATAGAGTAATGTAGGTAAGCCAAACCTATATAAAGAATGATAAAGATTATGCATGCTTGGTCATGCCCAAAGAAATTTAAATAAATAGGTAGGTAGGTATACACATGATGTCTAAATGTATTTGGTCATGCCTAAAAAACCGGGTGGGAGTGTGTCGGGGCATACCGCTGTTGATTTAACTTGAAAAATCTTTACCAGCGTGAGGCTTTATGTTTGAAACATTAAAATTAATACCAGACTGATTTCGTTCTAAAAACTTTATTTAGTTATCAAACCAGACACTAAATGGTACGTAATATAAGAAGCGAGGTAGCTGGTTTTGGCTAACCTACGCGGTGCCTCTCCCCAGTCAACCCAGAGGGGTTGACTGGGGAGAGGCATGCAGAGTCCCGATGCAAACTCAACGTCGGAAGAGCGAGCTGAATATACGTTTCAATTCGTTATAGAGAATAGACGTTTATAGGCCATAGCACCATCACTCACCATCAAGTGATGTCATACTTATATAAGTTAAATAATGCCACTGCACTTACGTCTCTCAGACTGATCGTTTTGTATTTATAAAGGCAAGATGATCCGACGACTTTTTCGTAGCGGTTCACTTTTCTGACCTGGTACCCGTATGATTCGGTGTTTTTTTTATAGTATAAGAGTGACAAACGAGCACACAGTCCACCTGATGGTAAGTGAATGCTATGACCTATAAACGTTTACCCTCTATTACGAACCGAAACGCAGATGCGTTATCACTCCTCAGGACTAGGATGAAATGCCTCATATCCAGTAAAAAATGGTGTGATTTTAAAGTCGTTTCACATTAAAAGAGATCCTCACAGCCTGTGATTTAATTGGCTTAACTTATACCAATATGTACGCTACTATGGACTAAACTGTAGAAAAAGATGTAGTGTTATTAATCCAACCGGGCTTCTTAGCTAAAAAGCCACCATTGTATTATCACCACTTATTATTGATATTGAATTCTATCCATTTATTTTGTTACGTAGTGCTAGTATTTTTTTATATTTTTTTTATATGATAAGGGTGACAAACGAGCACACAGTCCACCTGATGGTAAGTGGTTGCTGTGGCCCATAGACATCTACATCTATCCTCGATTAGGAATCAAAATGCAAATGCGTTGTCACCCGTGAGGACTAAGATGGAATGCCTCCTTTCCAGTAAAATGGGTCTCCAGTTCTCTACACTCACCATACGAAACACAGCAGCGTTAAGCCGCTATTTTACGCTGGTGTTCGGTGAGAGCGTGGTCCTTCCCCGATCGAGCCGACCCATTCGTGCTACAACCATAATACTAATATGGTTGTAGCACGAATGGGTACTATGCAGCATGGCTCTACCACGTAAAAAACAACACAGCATGTTAGGAATTTGCTCTGTATCCTGCTACTATATCCTACTCTTCGTTCTATAACCACGTCATGTCTACCATCCCTGCTAAATACATATAAACTTAACAGAAATTCGAATTTTACCAAAATATCACAATCGAAACATATCAAATGCAAAACCAAATTAATTAATGCATTGTAACACTGGGATTTAAACAATTTCTCTTGGTAATATATACGCCAGAATCGATTTCAATTGCTTGCAGTCTGCTTTGCTTAAATCGAACAACGTGCTACAGTTTGTGGCTTGCGGTTAAGCAATTTGATATAATTGAGTGGAACTAGAATATCGTTTTAACGAAATGCATATAATTGTATGGATTTCGTTACACACAGATTTAACGCGAGATCCTTTTCTATCAATAAATGCGAGTTACAAACGAACTTACAGTTTAATTTGATCCTATATTTATTAAATTAGCGGCTGGCGTTATTACTATAAAAGTAGTATTCATTTTCGTGATAGACCTGCAACTCTCAGCTGAGGTCAGTCATCTCACGGGTGCGTGTGTGCGCGTGTGCGTGCGTACGTGCGTGCGTCGTAGCTCAGGAGCGGCCAGATCTGTGACAGGAAACATCTGGCCGCCGAGCTTTAGCACGTCGAGCAAGTATTGTAAGACAACAAGCTTCGGGTCCTGCGCCTACGTCACAGTGACCGAATGAAGCCGACCACAGTCAAGCGTTTGCCTGCTGTACTACCCTATATCAGAGGAGTCACAGACAAGGTTCGCTACATTTTGAAGCGAGCTTCTATTAAAACATACTTCAAGCTGCCGAATAATATTAGTAAATTTTTACCATCCGTCAAGTGTAATATCCCTCTACAAGATGCAGAAGTGTATAAGCTTGATTGCGAATGTGGTCTCTCTTCCATAGAACAAACAAAAAGATCCATTAAAACCCGCGTGAAAGAACATATAGCTGACGTGACGCACCGACGCTCTGGAAAGTCTGCAGTCTATGAACATGTTCAAGATCGTCCCCGCCATTACATCAGATTTGATTGACCACAAATCCTCGCAAAAGAACACCGATTCCTATTAAGGATGATACGCAAGGCTAAAGTAAATGTAAAGTAAAGTAATATATACTTTATTGCACACCAAGGAACATATTATTGAAATTAAAAAACATCCTTAGAGAAGATGGATGGGTGCTGCCATCTGCTTTGGGATCCTATAATTAATAAAATTAAATCCTAACCCAAACATACCACTGCAAGACTTCAAGATACTTTAAGTCCATTCTGCGTAAATCGAACCAAAAATTAATATTAAAAAACTGAAGGTAGCCGGGCTAACTGTCACATCGGGAAGTCAAACATCTCAGTTCCCCCCGTGACCATGGGTTGCTGTAAAGCACCCGAAACGTCGGGAATTAAAATAGTAAATTAAACGCGATAAAATCCGTAAAAAATAGTTTTATTCAATGTTATGATGTTAACTCACCAGGGGGCGCTGCATTAGACATTTTTGTGCAAACGAATGTTTCCATTTATCTCCAAAACGGTTTGACGAATTTAAATACTGTTTTGTATTCTAAATCCAATATGGCGGACCACCCAAGATGGCGGACTTGTTATTTTTATATACTGAGGGTATATACTAGTGAAAGGGTTTTATTTAAATGCTCTTAAACGAAGAAAATAAAGTTTAAATGAAATTAAACCCATCAATTTATGACATTACACAATTTATATGATATAAACATAAACAATAATACAATATGTAACTTGATATTTGAAATAAGTAATTCTAAGAAAAAATAAATGTTTTTTTTATAAAATAAAGAAGTAGCTGATTTTTTTTGCGGTAGAGCCATGCCACATGAGTATAGAAACTGTACAGAGGCAAAGCTTCTAATTAGCTGTCAATTTTTTTACATATTTTGGTTGGATTTACACAGGATGATAAAACTAAATAAACAAAATTTTTATCAGCATTTTAATATATATTTAAGATATAATATTGTTTTATAAACTACATTTAGCAAATGTTTTACTTTTATAATTTATGTTCTTCAAGAAAAAAAATTATTTATTTAATATTTCATGCACAAAGTTGTACATATGGCGAACTTAATGCCATAGGGCATTCTCTCCCAGTCAACCATTAGGCTAAACAGAGATATACAAACAAGAGGCGGTGCAGCGGTTATCAAAATAGAACGCGCAAAAAAAATATTTCATATACATATAAATATACATATACACACACATACATAGACATATATACTTAAATACACACAATATATACATATATAAATACATACATATACATATACATGCATAAGGATATAGAACGACGAGTGAACGCAGGAAATAGAGTGAATGGGGCTCTACACGCTATTATGAGGAGTCAGAATGTGTCAACTAAGGCACGTATGGCAATTCATAATGCTGTGTTAGTCCCTACTTTAATGTATGGTAGTGAAAGTTGGGTCTGGCAGAAGAAGCATGAGAGTAGAATAAATGCTGTAGAAATGCGTTCCTTAAGGAGTATGCTAGGGCTGAATCTAAATGACATGGTGAGAAATAGTGTGATAAGAGAAAAGTGTGGTTTGCAAGATGACGTTGTAACAAGGATTAAGAAAGGAATGCTTCGGTGGTTTGGTCATGTAGAAAGAATGAACGAGGAAAGAGTGACAAAGCAAATTTATGTTGCGGAAGTGAACGGCAAGGTCGGGAAGGGACGCCCTAGACGAAGGTTTATCGACCAAATCGGCGATACATTAAAAATGGGCCAGATTAGGAGTACCCATAACCGACGAGCGTGTATGCGTAGATATATGGATGTAAAAGAGGCGAGAGAGGTGTGTCAGGACCGCGCCAAATGGAAGTCCGTAGTCTCTGCCTACCCCTCTGGGTGACAGGCGTGAGTGTTTATGAAAAAAAAACACTACATATATATACAATACATATAAATATGATCAATGTCATAACAAATATGAAATATACATCATCATTCATCATCATTACAGCCCTTCACAAGTCCACTGCTGAACATAGGCCTCCCCCAAAGAATGCCACAAAGCACGGTCCTGAGCCACCTGCATCCATCGACTTCCTGCATATCTTACCAGGTCGTCACTCCATCTAGTGGGGGGACGCCCTACACTTCGCCTGCCGGTACGAGGCTGCCACTCGAGAACCTTTCTTCCCCATCGGTTGTCGGTTCTTCGAGCTATATGGCCGGCCCATTGCCACTTCAGCTTACTAATCATCTCTCTCCATAGCTCGCTGAGCGACCTTGAGCTTCCTCATCCGGCCAGCAGTGAAGGATCACGTCTCAGTTCCGTATGTCATCACTGGCAACACGCACTGGGTGTACAGTCTCGTTTTCAAGTTTTGAGGTATACCTGACGAGAAGATGTGCCGTAATTTCCCGAACGCTGCCCAACCGAGTTGAATCCGTCGATTGACCTCTCGGTCGAAGTTGGACTTACCTAGTCGGACTATTTGTCCCAGGTAAACATACTCGTCAACAACTTCGAGCTTAGTGTTCCCAACAACTACCGGCATAGGTGTGACATGGACATTAAACATGATCTTTGTTTTGTCCATGTTCATCTTAAGACCTATCCGTTGGGAAACACTATTGAGGTCATTGAGCATAGTGCTTAGGTCCTCCAGCGATTCTGCCATAAGGACTATATCGTCGGCAAATCGAAGGTGAGTGATGTACTCGCCATTGATGTTGATACCGTATCCTTTCCAGTCCAGAAGCTTGAAAACATCTTCCAATGCAGCGGTAAAGAGTTTCGGGGATATAACGTCACCCTGTCTTACACCTCTCTGCAATTGGATAGGTTTCGTACTCTGGTTCTGTACTCGGATAGCCATCGTAGCCCTACTGTACAAGCACTTCAACACTTCGATATACCGACAGTCAACTTGGCATCGCTGAAGGGACTGCAGCACCGCCCAAATTTCGACGGAATCAAAGGCTTTCTCATAGTCCACATACGCCAGACATAGTGGCAAATTGTACTCCTCGGACTTCTGTACAATTTGCCGAAGGGTATGTATGTGGTCTATGGTGCTAAAGCCTTTTCGGAAACCGGCTTGTTCGGGAGGCTGGAAGTCGTCAAGTCTGCGCGCGAGACGATTCGTAATGACTCTCGAAAACAGCACGTAGACGCGGCTCAGAAGGGAAATCGGTCTGTAGTTCTTCAAGAGAGCGTTGTCGCCTTTCTTGAAGAACAAGACCACCGCACTTCTGCTCCACGCCTCCGGTGTAATGCCACCATGGAGGACGGAATTAAAGAGCTTCTGAAGGACTTCAAGTACCGGTTTTCCACCCGCTTTCAGAAGCTCCGCTGTAATTCCATCCTCGCCTGGGGCCTTGCCGTTTTTAAGGTGCTGGAGAGCCATTCTAATCTCCCTCAGACTGACGTCCGGGATATCATCGGAATAATGTCGGATAAGACTCGCTCTTGGATCGTTACTCACACTTGCGTGCGGCTCCAACGATGACGTGTACAGCTGCCCATAGAACCTCTCAATCTCACTCAAAATCTCAGGTGCCCCGGAAACGATGCTGCCACATTCTGTCTTCAGCTTTGACAGTTGGCGCTTTCTGGCAGACAGATCTCTGGCAAAGACTTTGGAGACTCGGTTCCGCTCGATCGCTTCTTCAATACGAGCTGTATTGAATTTGCGTAAGTCCCGCCGCATGCATTTGGAGATCTGTCTGTTCAGTTGCCTGTATGCTGTTAAATCTGTTGAAGAATGTAGCTTCATCTCCCATCTAACAGCCATGAGATTAAGAGTGTGATCGGAGAGTTTTTGTGTTCTTCTGCGGCGGGTCTTGCAGAACTTAGCTCCGACCGCATGGACAGTTTCCACGAGCTTGTCATTCAAATCGTCCACTTCATTGCAGTCTTCTAGGCACTGAAAACGGTTTTGTAACTCGAGCTGAAAGGTTTCGGGACTTTGGATTAGAGCACGAGGGGGACGGAGCGTTGACTTCATTAGACGAGACCTCTCCAACTTAACGTTTAGGTTCAGTGTGCCTCTAACCATTCGGTGATCGCTGCCGGTTTTCACCCTCGCGATCACTGAGACATCACTGAACAGTTGTCGTCTGGTCGTCATAATGAAGTCAATCTCATTTTTTGTCGAACCGTCGGGGTTCGACCAGGTCCACTTCCTGTGGGGCCGCTTCTGGAAGAAAGAGTTCATCATAAAGAGTCCCTCTTTCTCCATGAAGTCGGCCAGCTGCTGGCCCCTTGGGTTCCGTTGCCCTATTCCAAATTTCCCTACTTTCAGCTCACCGTTCTCTCTTGTGCCTAGTTTTGCATTGAAGTCTCCCATTAACACCGTATATTGGGTTTTGGAGGAATGCATGGCTCTAGAGATATCCTCATACATTTCCTCCACCTCCTGATCGGGGTGTGCCGAGGTTGGTGCGTAAACCTGTATGACCTTCAGCGAATACCGTTTGGTGATTCTGTGTATAAGGTACGCAACCCTCGTCGACACACTCTCAATCTTTACAACGTTGTTAACGAGAGACTTGTGGACGATAAATCCGACACCTCCTTGGGACAGATGGTCGCCCTCCCGGTAATAGAGCAAGTTGCCGGATTCGAGGATTACCGTGTCCTCCCCCTCTCTTCGGACTTCGGATAATCCTATAATATGCCAGCGTAACTTGTCTATCTCTTCTTCCAGCTCCACAATCTTCTCGTCAGTCCTCAGGGTGCGTGCGTTGTATGTTGCCAGCTCGAGTCGTCGTAGGTGGCAACCGAACCTCCACCGGAGATTCTTAGCACCCCCTGCCCCGCCGTTACCATGGTCGCCACCGTAGCCAGGAATAGCGGGGCCGCCGGGGACTGGGGGCCGTTTATTATTGTCATTGCTCATGGGGGGTATATTGCCATAGTTGCCACGCTTGGCGAGCGGGTTGGCAACCGCAGTTTTTTATTGTTATTTTGGCTATTATCAGGAAGATGCTGCTGCCCATCTCCTGCCTGTTTCCCTTTGTCGCCTTTTACGACACCCACGGGAAGATATGGGGTAGTGGATATTCTTAACCGCCACTACACGGCACATATATGTATGAAAATAAGAGCTATGTTAGTTCAAACTTGAAACAATTTTTTCACATGCTTACGGACTTGATTTTTAAAAACAAACTTGTTGGAAGCTTTTTTAGTGTCAAGAGGGATGTCGTTCCAGAGTCTGATGGCCGTGAGGGCGAAAGATTGAAATAAATAACCAGTACGGTGTAAAGGAGCAAGCAGCTTAAGATTAGCCGAAGAACGGAGAGAACGATTATGAGAATCTCCCAGATATTGAAATTTGGATTTCAGATACGGGAGCACATGGATCAATCAGAATTGTGAAAAGGGTGCAGAGTATTCTGACATATCTGCGCTGACGGATAGTCAGCCAATTTAGCTGAGCACGAAAAGAAGATACATGGTCGTATTTACGGAAACCATAAATGTATCTGATACAGTTGTTAAGTAGACGATCCAATGTATTACGATGATGTTGAGACAGGTCTGGGCAACACACATCGACATAATCAATAATCGGTAGGATAAGTGACTGGACAAGTAAAATCTCAGTATTGGTGGGAAGAAAATTTTTAAATTGATCTAGAGATCGCAAAGTTCCAGTAGTTTTGCGGCTCACCTCCTGTATATGTTTGTTCCATGTTAAGCAACCATCAACGTACAGACCAAGGTTTTTACATGGGGAGAGAATGGTTTAAAAATAATGTGAAATTTCCATTTCACATTATTTTTAAGCATAATTGATGGTAGGGTGGGAATATCTAGTTTCGATAATAATCGGGGGCTACCTAATATTATTGTTTGGCACTTAGATGGGTTCACGTTTATGCCATACACAGTGGATCATTTGGAGATGTATTTCAAGTCATTATTTAATAATGAGATAGCATTAGAGATGTTTGAGGGTTCCACTTGCACATGTAACTGCAGATCATCAGCATACAGATGGTAAGAGCACTTGAGATTTAATGTGATGAGATTGATAAAAATTGAACAGAAGAGGAAAGACTATACCACCTTGAGAGACGCTAGTAGATACATCACACCAGTCAGATAGTATATGTCCAGTGCGCACGGCCTGTTGGCGCCCTCGAAGATATGATGAGAACCATTCCTGAGCTGAAGACGAGATATTCAAATGAGAAAGAAGGGCCAACAAGATTTCATGATCAACAGAATTAAATGCGTTAGAAAAATCAATTAAGATAAGGACGGTCAGTTTTGATTTTTTCATCCCCTCTCGGATATCTTCCGTCACCTTGAGAAGAGCAGTAGTAGTAGAATAACCAGGGTGGAAACCCGACTGATAAGGGGAAAGAATATTATTTGAGAAAACAAAAGAAAAAATCTGTTTATGAGCAACAGCTTTCAGAACCTTAGAGAGAAAAGGCAGAATAGAAATTGGTCTGAAATTGGATACAGCGTTGCAATCGCTGGATTTAGGAATGGGAATATTAAAGGGTTTACGCCAGAGAGTTGGGAAAACATCATTCATCAGCGAAAATTTAATGATATGAGTTATCACGGGTAAAACAGCATCCAATACGTGCATAACCATTACCCTACTCACATCATCACAACCAATGGCTTTTAATTTAATAGAAGAAAGTGCTTTGCGTATCTCACCTTCGTCTACAGGAGAATAAGTGAAAGTTTCGTGAGAATAAGAAGGCATGGAAGATATAAATGAGATAGCATTAGCTCTAGAAATATCAGAAACCATTTGAGAAGACAAAAAATGACGATTGAAATCGTCAGGAGAAAAGGTGATGCTATTATAGTCAAATTGCGATTTTCCATATCCAAGCATTTTGAGAAACTTCCATATATCAGCCGAAGATGAATTACTTTTTCGTGGATATATGGGCGTTTAGCAGCTCTCACCATCAGTCACAATTAGTTGTGGCATTTAATTAAATGGTAAATTCTAAATTTAATGAAAAGTTTTTCTCATTAAATAATCTATTAGAAAGCACTCGCATTTCATAACAAATATGAAATCTTACACACGTTTTAATATTTCACTTCCAATATTTACAATATTTCTTTCGATGTCAAAATATTCGCGAAATTTTCGCGCAAGCAATTCAACAAACGCGATAAAATTGTCAGGAAGTATTATTAAAAGGGCTGAATTATTGATCTGGAAGTTCGTTCAAGACGAGTGTTTCCACTCGGAAATAAAATGCTTAAGCGTTGAAAGATGTTCACGCTTAAGCAAATTATCTTTAGAACTAGAAGATAACCTCCTTCGTTTGAACGGACGTTTACCTTTCAAGTCTAATTTGACAGAGGAAAGTAGAAAACAGTCTTAGACAGTAAACACAAAATCGTTAAAATGATAATAAGAGAAGTTCATCGTCATTTCACCGTCACCATACGGTGATGAACGAGGTGAACCAGAAGTTTTATTTTTGAACTTATGTACTACAGTTCGTAATGAATCACACCACTGTCAGTGGTGCAGGACATACAGATCAAAGCCGCAGATAGTGCCACAAAGAAACCTGCCACTGAAAATAATAGCTCATCATGAGCCACCCCTTACGTGTTCAGCCGTAGATTATTTTGGACCTAGAAGTGTGTCTATAGGAAGGCGACATAAAGAACTTTGGGGTGTTTTATTCACGTGTCTGACCACCAGAGCAGTATATCTGGAGTTAGCAGCATCATTGACACCAGCGTCAATGATAATGGCGTTGAGGCGATTTATCGTCAGAAGAGGAACACCGGCCGTTATATACAACATCTAACGTAATTAACGCACATTCTCAAACACCCCACTTAGTACATTATGTTATAATCATAATACATACACTGACTTCTTAGTTCAACCTGTTTATGCATTGATTATTTATTAAATTATTTATACTAATTCCGGTAGAATGTTGCGGTCACAGTACAAATCCACGAACGCGGTATAGGTCATATGAGGGTCTTGCTAGCCTAGTAGGTATTAGCTCGCGATGAAGACGAGTTAACGACGCCGCCGCTTGACACAACTGTAAGTAGGTGTTAGTGCCGAAAAAAGCCGAACACACACGATTTCAAACATTGTAAATGAAAAAAAGAAATACCTACCTATGAACATTACCAGATACATCTGTTACTTAAATAAACAACTCGATCATTGTTTATTTAAGTGTAGTAAACATTTGATTGCATCTTTCCATCACACTTTTCCGGTTTTGGACTGCCGACTCTGAATAATTTTGTTTATTGATTATGATACAATGTCAATAGGCAATATTCGTCACAAAATGTTATGAATTTGCATATCATTTTAATTGTAATTGTAAATAAAAATGAACTGCTAAAAATAAGAGGCGATACGACAACATAATTCAAAGACGACGTGTTTAAAATATGTCAATCAAGATTACAATAATTTAAAGAATCAAATTTTTTTTTTTATTTATAATTTGTTATTTGTATTTTAATACACTTTCAAAATGTCCACCACCTTGTTCAATACATTTTTATGACCGTTTTCTTAATTGATATTTTAATTTAAAAAGCAATTCACTGTCATTTTTCACTATTCTAAAAGTGTTCACTATGTTATTTTTAGGTCCTCGGCACTTGTTGTCTCACTAAAATAAACGGATGATTTAATACGTCCCCACAAAAAAAAGTCAAGCGGCGTCAAATGAGCTGATCTGGGAGGTCAATGGACAGGGCCGGCGCGACCGATGCAACGCACTTCAAACTCTGTACTTGTAAAGACTTTAACCTGCTTGAAATAAGTTTCATTTTTTTATTTTGTATTGAATGACGGAATTTGTATTAATACAAATAAAACTGCACTTTTAAAAGTCTTACGGCCTTGAGTTACGGTCCATTTCAGTTTGTTTTGACTGTACAAGTTTAGTGTGACATCATCATCATCATCATTACAGCCCTGTGTATGCAAGTCCAGTTTGTGGCGGCGCTGTCGTCGCGTGTTAAAATCAAAGTCAATATTTTTTATAGAAATTTAGACTTTGAATAAAAATTTTCGAGAATTTCCGATATATCGAGTGTTTTAGCTGTAAAACACCTCAAGGTACTGACCTGTGGTCACTGGGGAGACTAAAGCGTTTGACGTCCCGACGTCAAAGTAAACTCGTCTACCGTCAGAATTTTAATATTAATTTTTAACCCGATCTACGCAGAAAGAGCATTTTAATGCAATGGTTTCCTTGGGTATGAAATTTGGTTTTATTTTTATTAATTATATAGGATCACAACCAGATGATTAGCATCTAGCCATCTCCTCTATTGAAATTTAGATTTTTATTTTTATTTTAAAAGCCTCGTGAATCATCCATGGCAGGAAACGGTGTTCTTTGCTAGGATTTCCGATGTAATGGCGGGGACAATCTTGAAGATGTCTATAGACTGCAGAGTTCCTGGAGGGTAGGTGATTCACATCAGCTATATATTCCTTTACCCGGGTTTTTGTCGAACTTTTTGTTTGCCCTATGAATGAATAGGGGCTTAGAGCAGTAAAAAAAATTGTTCTTCTGAATAAAATGTTAAACTTACTTAATAAAATGAATCTTCTGAATAAAATGTTAAACATACTGAGTATATTATGTTTTTCATTTGTTTGTCTATCTACTATATTATTACAGGTAATATTGAACATATTTGATATAAAAGTTGGCAGCGCTACTCCTGTCCTGGTTGGCTGCTCTCCATAATCAGTGTACTAGGGATGGTTACTCGGCGGTCTGGCGTAGGTCACGAGCATTGTTTGCGAAAGTTAGCATTCGTGACATGAAGTTTACAAACTTAAAACTAACAAAGCGATCAACTGTAATGTTTATCCAATTAAAGTAATCACGCGATCTTGATTAATGTTAAGGAAATTTAGTTAAAATTCCCACTATAAAATAATTCAATATATTGGGAAGAATGATGTGTGGATAATTTACTCTGCATTTGCAAATGCCTTGGCTACTAATAAGTACATTATTTTGTTAAAACTGACATTTTAAGAATATTTATTAACCTTCGGCATTGTATTAAATCCCTCCGTCCCCCTCTTGCTTTAATCCAAAGTCCCGGAACCTTTAAGCTCGAGTTACAAAACCATTTTCAGTACCTAGAAGATTGCAATGCAGTGGACGATGTGGATGAGAAGCTCGTGGGAACTGTCCATGCGATCGGAGTTCTGCAAGACCCGCGAATGAAGAACACAAAAACTCCGATCACACTCTTAATCTCATGGCTATTAGACGGGAAATGAAGCTGCAGTCTTTAAATATGTTGAAGACTGCAGCTTCATTTCATACAGACAACTGAACAGACAGATCTCCAAATGCATGTGTCAGGACTTACGCAACTGAAATACAGGTCGTATTGAAGAAACGATCGAGCGAAAACAAGGCTCTAAAGTCTTTGCCAGATCTCTTTCTGCCAGAAAGAGCGAACTGACAAAGCTGAAGACCGAGTATGGCAGCATTGTTTCCGAAACACCTGAGATTTAGAGTGAGATTGAGAGGTTCTATGGGCAGCTGTACACGTCATCGTTGGAGCTCACACTTGCGTGTCCAAGATCCAAGAGCAAGTCTTATCCGACACTACTGCGATAATATCCTGGACGGCAGTCTGAACGAGATGAGAATGGCTCTCCCGCACCTTAAAAATGGCAAGGCCCCAGGCGAGGATGGAATTACAGTGGAACTTCTGAAAGCAGTTGGAAAACCTGTACTTTAAGTCCTTCAGCAGCTCCTTAATTCCATCCTCCATGATGGGACTACTCCGGAGGCGTGGAGCAGAAGTGCGGTGGTCTTTTTCTTCAAGAAAGGCAACAACACTCTCTTGAAGAACTATAGACCGATTTCTCTTCTGAGCCGCGTCGACGTGCTATTTTCGAGAGTCATTACGAATCGTCTCACACACAGGGACGACGACTTCCAGCCTCCCGCACAAGCCGATTTCCGAAAGGGTTTAGCATAGACCACATACATACCCTTCGGCAAATTGTACAGAAGACCAAAGAGTTTAATCTGCCACTTTTCCTTGCGTATGTGGACTACGAGAAAGCCTTTGATTCCGTTGAAATTTGGGCGGTGCTACAGTCCCTTCAGCGGTGCCAAGTTGACTGTCGGTGATATTGAAGTGTTGAAGTGTTTGCACAGTAGGGCTACGATGGCTATCAGAGTACGAAACCTATCCAACTGCAGAGAGGTGTAAGACAGGGTGACGTTATATCCCCGAAACTTTTCACCGCTGCATTGGAAGACGTTTTCAAGCTACTGGACTGGAAACGATACAGTATTAATATCAATGGAAAGTACATCACTCACCTTCGATTTGCCGACGATATAGTCCTTATGGCAGAATAACTAGAGGACCTAAACCCTATGCTTAATAACTGAATTAATGAATTAATGATAGGTCTTAAGATGAACATGGATAAAAGAAAGATCAACGGTAATTGTTGGGAGCACTAAGCTCGAAGTTGTTGACGAGTATGTTTACCTGGGACAAATAGTCCGACTAGGTAAGTTCAACTTCGACCGAGAAATCAATCGACGGATTCAACTCGGCTGGGCAGCGTTCGGGAAATTACGACACATCTTCTCGTCAGTTATACCTCAAAACCTAAAAACGAGATTATACAAACAGTACGTGTTACCAGTGATGACTTATTTGTCTGAGACGTGGTCCTTCACTGCTCCTTGGGGGAAGCCTACGTTCAGCAGTGGACTTGTGAAGGGTTGTAATTATGATTGTATTAAACTTGTTACCCCACTTCGTCCGGAGGTTGTGCTAAGATGCGTTCAAGATAATAATAATAATTATTGTTATTATTATGAGGAAAAAACTTTATAGATATCTCATAATAATAATAATAGCCTTCATTGTTTTCTCCCACAAATAGTACATTGCATAATTTATCATTTACAAACATATTTTTTCTTATAAATAAAACAAAGAGTACATAAATTTGTGGGAGACGGGAGTGCAAACTAGGATACCCTGTGCTATGGATCTCCCGGCTACGTGTGCGTTTGCGTGTGCGTGTACGTGTGGGTGTGCGTGTGCGTGTGCGTGTGCGTGTGCGTGCGTGTGTGTGTGTGTGTGTGTGTGTGTCCTTGTGTGTGTGAAAGGCGACATCCAGAAAGGCGCCGTAACAAAATTAGACTAAAGACTTAGAAAAGAGACTGCAAAGAAACATTGGATTAAGATCAGTGTCTGCACTGCCGTATATAGCCAGTATGATAACAGGCTGTGAGACATTACGTCTTGGTCCTCAGATGTGAGCGCATATGTAGCATTTGTTTTCGCTTTATTTGAAGTTGGTTGCAGGTGTCCATGGGCTATGAGGTGGGTCACAATTTAATTAAAAAAAAAATCAATTTCTTAACGTAAATTTCAATAAAATGAACCTTAAGATTTAATCCTATGAAATATGAAATCGTCATCAGATCGCCATTCTGTCTATGAAAGGAGAGACCAACGCTGCGCTTTCCGGTATGAATCTGCCATCCGAGAACCTTTTTTCATCATCAATTGTCTTCAAGATATATTAGATGCTCGTTTACAATTTCAGCTTACTGATTCTTCACGTCAGTTACCCTTGTTCTACTTCTACTGCGGATATCCTAGCTTAGATCTCTGACCTAAATTCTCGATGGAAATTCTACATTCGTAACACTTAAAAATATTTTCACTGGCACCGACAAAGTGAGGCGTTTATGATTTCCATACATTGAACATCGCTCTTACTCGTCGCTTTTGCACTTTAACAATCCCGCTCGGAACTACAATTACTGCTACAGTTTTTTGGTTTTTATATTTAAATGTACATGGCTTTATCGTCAATTTTTATTTTAGATTTGACGTAGATCTGTTAGTAGTATTGTTTTAGAGCCGATATTTCAATCCTCAGATAAAATTTATTCATAGAATAAAATATAACGATACCAGCATTTTTCTTGGAATCACACTAGATGCGAAGCTTTAATGGAGCCCCCATAATTCAAAACTAGCAAGCAGACTTAGTTCTGCAACACATGCTATAAAAATGATTAGAAATCTTACCAGTGTTGAAACAGCTAGATTAGTTTACTTTAGCTATTTCCATAGCATAATGTTGTATGGTATTTTGCTATGGGGACACGCGGCTGACACTGAAAGTACGAGTATATATGTAGTTATGGTTACACCAGCACCACCCATAATACGGATAAAGCGTCCAACAGCATAAATACATAAACGCTGAGTATGTAGTAATTTAAGTAGACTGTAAGCATAGGATTAAGGATTGTAAAACACAATGGACAGAATAAGATCACATCTCTCTCTGTGAACACGTAGTTTGTATTTAGTTTTAAATAGTAGTTTGTATGTAGTTTTGAAAAACTCTCGGCAGCTCCCGCAACTTGACTATGTTTTACAGAAGAGGGTCATAAGAGCAATTTATGATTTAAAGCCTAAAAAGTCGCTGCGACAAAAATTTTAAGAAATGAATATATTATATGACGGCTCCGTGGCGCAGTGGCTTAGCAATGAGTTCCAGCGCTTGGGGCTGCGGGTTCGAATCCCGCACAGAACAAGTATTTGTTTGGCCTACAAATAATTGTTCCGGGTCTGGATGTTTGTCCTTGTGCAATTTATGTTTGTAAACTGCCTCCAGGATACAGGAGAAAATACTAGTGTGGGGGTAACGTTTTTGAAAAAAAACAAACAAACAAACTTTGTCCTCAATACATTTATGAAAATGTAATGTACGTACACAAAAATAAAAGTAGTTTTACAAAAATAAGTGATATTCATTCTGTAAATACTAGAAAGAGACACAAGCTAGTAGTACCAATTACTCGACTCCACCCAGTCAGTAATTCATTCTTGGTGCGATGTACGAGTATACGCTTTTACAACAAAGTCCCAGAAAATATACAAAATTTGGCTTGCTTAAAGTTCAAAAACTTTATTAAACTAAGTTTGTATAAAAAGGGTTATTATAATATTAAGAAATTTTTGGATGATAATAACCCCTGGGAATGAGGTGATCGCTACCATGCTATTTCTAATTTGTTTTGTGTTGTTAATTGTGTAACATACATGATTGTAAGCTGTTATTTAGAAAAAAGGTCCAGCTTGGTTTCTTGCTGGTTCTTCCCAGGACAGAGGTTTTTTTTAAGTAGTGGTAATTAAACAAATAAGTATTATTTATAATCTATATGGAATTTAAAAAAAATCTGTTTCTAACATGAACGAATTAAAAAAAATACATTTATATGTAAAATAGGTAGTTTCAAATGTTGTACGAGCATGAAATGCAATATACAATTGTCAAATCATCATTTCACAACTTGACCTCTTTTACATATTTCCACGGCAAATGTATTTTAAAATCAGTTCGCTTATAACCACCAATAGCGTACTCATTATCAGTAGTGCTAGCCTTTATAATTTGTAAACGTATCTGTAGTGCCCTGTAGACTCCCCTTTACCTCCGACAATATACATTTATAAAATTAGTATTAAGTATAGAATAGAACACAGTATAATTAAAGTTCTTGTACAAGCAACACGTCTCCTTCATTCAGCACCTTCCGAGTTCCGACATTACATGGCGACCCTGCCAGGCGGTGCGCTGCGACAATGCACGCGCACCGCCGCGGCCTATTACTTAAAAGAAAAAAAAATATTATAAGAAATCTAAATTAAATTATGAAAAAATATTAACGGCAATACCGGACGTGACGAAAAATAATAAGAATATAAGAAAAGGACTGATATTACTATTTTTTTTACAGAAAATTACAGAAAGTATTTAATAAACTAATGAAGATCAACTTAAAAAGATAAACTTTATGAAAATTTCAAAGGTAATATGAAGAATAAAATACTTAATATTGATAATTATGAGAAGTATAATGAAGCAAGGAACAGCAGTTGTACCCTAGGAAGCTTAGCCCAGAAGAATGTGAAATTTGAGTCAGAAAGTACAAAGAAGATAGTAAGAGGTAACTTCCCACCTTTGTGATTTTATCTCCATCAAAAACTTTATTTATCAATTTGTGATTGTTTTATGTTCTTTTTGCTATTATATTTTATGAATTTAAGTATTAAATATTCTATATTTAATACACCTATGTTTAAATTGAAAGTAATTATCAGATAATTTACGATTCAATTGATTTTTTAATATCTTATTACTGTATCTGAAAAAATAATTAAAAAGCAATAATTATAAATTAAGTTATGTATGCACTTCTGTGGCATGTTTTATTAAGGTACAAGACGATTTTATATTCACTTTTTTCAGTTATTGTCTTATATTATTTTATAACTGTGTCGTGCAAAAATTAATGAAATAATGTGATTTATTACATTTTTATGTCCTTAAATTTACTATAGTTCATCATAAATTAATTTTTTCATATTTTATAGTAAAATAACACTTTTTCTTTTAACGACCACAAACTAATCTAGATAAGTTAAATTCAATTTCAATTCAAAATTCAAATGTAACAATCTTTACACAGTGAATATAATAAGTATGCTAAACTTTTCTTATGAATGATATATCTATAAATATGACATGTTATGCAATGAGCTTATCTTAAAACAATAGAGAGCAACATGCGATATATGAACAGGTGCATAAAAATAAATCATAACAACATTCTAATAAAGACGAAAATAATAATATCAAAAAATAAATAACAAATGACCTGTAAACACGTGGATAATAATAAATATAAATAATAATAACGTGTAACATAAATATGAAAATAATGAAATACTGTAAAATAAAATAAAAATAATTAAGAGGTTTAATAATAATGTTCCCTAACAGTTAAAAACGACAAAAAAAAATAGACTGACAAAAATGTTATCCAATTTGTACAAAATTAGAATGTATGTAATTAAAAGATATGAGGAATGGAAGAAAAGAATGTTCGAAAGTGTGAATACGAATGATCGAGTTGCTAAGTTTCCTCAATATTGGACTGATCACCCAAATATTGATGAATGCTTAAACTCTTGGTATGGAACTCATTATGAGCGAGAATAATGCAAATTAGTATATGGAAGTGGAGCATGCAAGTGAATAAAATACCCGATACACCCAAACAGATATTAAGATGTAAAAAAAAAAATAGAAAAAAGAAAAAAAACACGGGTCATGTATAAATAAAGAAGCGAAATGGTTTATTAAGAGAATAGAAATAAAACATATTATAATGACCTTGATAAATAAATCATGGAGAGATACGGGAACGTCCATCACTGGTAAAGCATATAGTCCTCGAGCAGGGTATGTTTCCATGATTGGATGATAAAATCGGAAGTAACGGGTACTAGGGAACAATACCTTCAGTACAAATGAGATGTGAACGAGTTTACTCATATTAGTACTGTTGGGGACCAGAGAAGTCTTAAATTTGTTACCCTTAATAATGGTACATAGGGGTCACATCCTTCATTGGATCATAGTGTGAACTTAGTTTTCCTCCGTGACAATTGTTGGAGTCCTTTTAAAATGACTTAAAAGTTGACCTCAAGGTTGTGCGCACAACCCAAGGTACAGTTCTACCTTGAGATAGTATGATAAAAAAGTTAATGTACCAATAAAATGAAATGAATGTTATGAAAAAGTAATATAATACCCAAGTAAATGGGGGGCCCATATTTATAAAGTACCCGCGTGATAAATATCACGAAATAAAATATAAATGAAGTGAATTAATACTCCGATTCCCGATATCTAATAAATAAATAAATATATAATATTACATAAAATAGTGAATAGAATTACGAAAACAAATTAAGCTAGCTAAAAGGTCAAAAGGAATAAATTATTATGAAAGGAAAGAAAGTATGTACATACGAGAATTATAAAAGAAAATATAAATACATATATGTATAATTTAAGGCCTAATAATTTAAACAAAGTAAATAGAAGTAGTCGTACTGGTATGAAAATAAGTACAATGAAATGAGAAAATTTAAAATCATAAAAGGACATGACAAAAAATAAAATGAGTTACATTCAAGGTATTAAGGGGATCCCCGACCCAATCTATAAAGTGAGATAGGTAGTTATTTGCATTTCTTTACTAGGATGCTACCCAAAATGCTACCTACTAGTTGCACATGTAGTACCTATAGGATCGATCCACATAACTGCATGTATAATTAAATAAATACCTAATATAATACACGTGTTATAATCATATAGCAAATAATATACTTTATCCATAATCGCAATAATTTAGAGTATAGGGCTTAAAATAAAATAAAATCATAATATAAATTATTATTGCAATAGGTACATATTATACACGAAATAATAATAATTACGTTATAAAAATAATGAATAGTTATAAAAGATTGTTTCGTATTATATAGAATCAATTAATCAAAGTTCAAAATTCAACATAATAAAAAAAAATAGGAAGGAGATGTTGAAATAAATTAGAGATACGAACGTAATCAGAGTAGAGTATAAATATTATATTTATACAATAAAGTACAGTGCATGGCGCACATTTCAGCCAACTAACAATTATTTAATACTCACAAATTAAACATGTTGTAATTATAGACACACAACCGCATGTACACAAAAACATCAATAATTAAATATGAAAAAAAAAACATTTTCGCGCATATATTTCGCGTATATTTTATATGAATATACAAGATTTTTTTTTCCTTAAAATAATAATTTAACCTTGAATTTTATATTTTATATTATGTTTTCTTGTTTATGTAAAAGTTGAACAATTTTCAATTAAATTTGGTTAATATATTGTTTTTAAAATCAAGTCGAAACAGTATCGATCCGCTATTACTTATATAAGTTTCATAATGTAATATTTTTTTCTTTTATAGACAATAAAACCAAATATTATATTATTATATACCAAAAATACTATACAAACATATATTTTGCTATATAAACTTATATTTGTGTAATAACCTATGTTTTCATAAATCTATATTTCAAATGAGATAAACACATTTCTTAGGAGTCATGTAATCTTAAAAAGGTATTAATGCGTTTACGACTTTTAATGATAAATAACATTTATAATAATGAATACTTGGTAATGTATGTAAATTTATTATGACACAATGCAATGTAAAATATTTAATACGTAAATTAAAAGGTGTTTAATGCCAGAATTTTCAGATACATTTTAAGTGTATTCATAATAAAACATTTTGAAAGTTATGGTAAAATTTTGTAATAAAGAATATCTGATAAAGAAGTTAAATAAATACCTAATAGTTAACTAAATGTAAAAATAAAAAATAAATCAAGCTAAACTATTGAACCGAGTAAGCAAAACGTGTCCTTCTCATTGACACATTTCCTTATATCTCTATATCACATGTTTTTTTCCTATAGTAAATTTTATTTAAATGTAAGATTCAATTTGAAAAGAGTTAAAACTATTAAGTATTAATTATAAGTGTTAGCTTTTCTTTTCTTTTATAAAAGCAAGGACCTTAAATTTATGTAATAACCTACTTAAAAACAAAAATTGTTCTTTTGAATGTTTAAATTTTAATGTTTTGTTGTGTAAAATTGATATGTGTTACAGTGATTATTCAATTATTTTCTGTAAACGATATAGTAAATATCATACACCCAGAAATTGTAATTAAAAAAAAAAATAACGCATTTTTTTTGATGGATGTAAAATTAAAGTAACTATCTAAAATTATGTATAAATAAGAATCATAAAAATAAATCTATTATTTTACACGTATCCATATATGTATGTAATAATAACATCATACGATGTAATCGCAAACTTTCCCATAAACGTACTTTGGAATTGAAAACAAAAGTGTCACAAATCGCTTACGCAGCTGGGATCGCAATTTGTATTTTGATTTGTCTTTTGTTATGTGATTATGTTATTGTTATTGAAAATGATTACGTGGCTTAACATTGACTTCTTTGTTCTGTTCATCTTAATATGAAATGAAATAATTAAATTTTTGGTTAAATTGAATGACCTCAGTAAATTATAAGATTTATAATATATCGAAATTATTCTTTTAGGAAAGCATTTAAGGGATTTAAATAGTTTATTTATGATATATGATTAAATAGTGAACCTCGATTCTTAAAAATATGTATATGTAAAGGAAATAATTCTTCTCTCAAATGACATATAATTTTATGACTAAGTTAAGTTACTCGTACGTAACTATTTTATTAACTGAAATGAGAATCATAGAAAGGACTATATACATTGGCCATGTTCTTAATGATGTATACGCGAGCTGTGTACGTGAAAGAAAAGACACAATTATTTGATGAATATTATTATTAATGATATTTAATGCCATGCAGTAAAATGAAAAATAAATAATAGTTACCGAAGAATAAAGTAAATATATAAAGTTAATAAAAAAGTGAATTAAATAAAAGTATCTTGAAATGTAAAACAAAATATAAGAAAATATTTTTTAAAGTTTATAAAAAAAAAATGTAATCATTAATTTTTTTTTATTTTTTGGTCGGTGGGAGGTGTAGTGCCCTGTAGACTCCCCTTTACCTCCGACAATATACATTTATAAAATTAGTATTAAGTATAGAATAGAACACAGTATAATTAAAGTTCTTGTACAAGCAACACGTCTCCTTCATTCAGCACCTTCCGAGTTCCGACATTACATATCCAAAATATATTTTTATCGAACTTATCAAGCGTTATCAGTCAATCAGCCCCTTAGTATCGGTACAACCCCGAACATTGTTTTAGTTTTAAAATCAGTTTTAAATTCAGTGAAGCGTCAGTAGCCTAATGGCAGGGTGCGGACCGTGAACTCTAAAGGTCGTGGGTTCAAATCCGACATTTGACTACTGTCGTGAACCACTTCTAAAACAAGCATTTTAAGCTTACCAGAAGTTGTTAAAGGGAATATTAGTAATGTTTAATAGCATTACTAGTGTTATTTTAAAAACAAGTTAGGTTATAATATATTCTATGGATAACTTTTATCCCTTAAAATATAAAAAAAAGATTGGTGCCAGAAACATTAGCTCCGATATTTAGTCTTTTGAATATTGTCGATGGATGTAGGTGGCTCATGATCATGACCGTGCTTTTTGACATTTGGGCTCCCCCAATTTGCCTATGCCTATGTTCTGCTGTGGACTTATGAATGGATGTAATGATGATGATGATGATATTGTATTGAATCTTCTTATTTCACTGCCTCTTTTGGTCTAGTGATCGTAACTGCTAATCTTGTGGCTTTCGGGTATTTTTCTCAATATATTATAAAATACGAATACAGCAGTTGTATTCAGTATTTTTCATAAATGTTAAATTGGATGAACTCCACATACAGTGAAACACTGCCCCACATAATTTTCACAAGAATTCTCGGCCTCGGCTTTATATTGTTTTTGTTAAATGACCCCCTTCGTCGTCGGAATTTTGTGAAATCCTTCTTTATTACGTGATTCTATTATTCACGGAAACAAATCTGCCTAAACCAAATTAATAGTTGTTTGATAGGCGTAATTCTGGATCAGTAGTAGTAAGCTGAAGTTTTTTATTTCTAATACTGAAATGACAAACAAACACTCAGGCCCGTATTAATAAACGTTACTCAGCTCAAGTACACGCACTTCAGTACAATCTTCAGGTTATAATCTTATTAATAAACATATCTCAAGATGCGGTTAAGGTTTACGATATCAGCTGAATGCCACACTGATTAATAAATGAAACTCGACTCTCAAGTGTGTGTACTTGAGTGCAAGTCACAGAACAGTACTCCTAAGTACAGCGTTTTGAGATACTGTTTTGTGTTTATTAATTAGCAACAATCTTGAGAAGCTGATATCATATTGAGGGCGTATCAAATGATTACGCACTTGAATTCGTCGTTGAGTATCGTTTATAAATACGGGCCTCAGTCCACCTGATGATAAATGGCTTTTATTTTGAATTTTTTATTCAATATTGATTATTACATAATACTTATTAAAAGTCATTTATTATTTACCACCGGTTGGGAAAACACCCCAGTCCTGGGAAGAACCAGCAAGAAGTGGCACTTTGTTTTCAAACATATTTCACTTAACAATAACTTCGTTTATACAATTTTTAAATGATTTTTATAGAACCAACATGGTGGCGATCACCTTATTCCCAGGTGTTATTTTCATTCATGTATTCCTTGATATTATAATATCCCTTTTTGTACAGTTTTTCTTTAATAAAACTTTTAAACTTGTTTATTGACAAACTTTGAATATGTTCTGGGATTTTGTTGATAAAGCGTATACATTGCCCCATAAATGAATTACTGATTCTGTGGAGTCTAGTAACTGGCATTACAAGTTTATGTTTGTTCCTAGTGCTTAAAGTATACACATCCTTATTCTTATTAAACCTATTTATGTTTTTATGCACATACATTACATTCTCATAAATATATTGCGATGCCAAAGTTAATATGTTTATTTCTTTAAATTTTTCTCTGAGGGACTCTTTACAGTTTAGGTTATAAATCGCCCGTACGGCTCTCTATTGCAAAACAAATAAAGCTTCAATATCAGTCGAATTACCCCATAGCAAAATTCCATAAGAAATTACGCTATGAAAGTAACTAAAATACACTAATCTAGCTATCTAAACATCTGTGAGACTTCTAATCTTTCTTACAGCATATATGCTGCAGAACTAAGTCTGCTTGCTAATTTAGATATATGTGGGCCCCATTGAAGTTTCGCGTCAATAGTAATACCAAGAAAAACAGTGGTATCCACAAGACTCAACTCCTACCCATTTAATAGCACATTGGTATTCGAATGTTTTATATTAGGTATTGTAAATTTTGTACACTTTGTCTTATTGCCGTTCAAGAGCATATTGTTGGCGTTAAACCAATGTACCAATTTCGATAGAGCATTACTTACATCGTCATAATTAATTAACTGCCGTTTGAGTTTGAAAATTAAAGAAGTCTCGTCAGCAAATAGTACTATATCGTGATTGTCCCCTACAAGATAAGGTGAGTCATTAATATAGATTGAAAACAGGAATGGGCCAAGAATCGAGCCCTTAGGAACGCCCATTGATACTATTTATCCGGAGGAACCTTTACCATTGATCACGACTTTTTGAGTTCTGTTATTAAATATGAAGTAATAAGCGCCAAATTTTTTACACCCTAATGTTGTAGTTTCCTGATTAATGTCTCATGATGAACACAGTCGAAAGCCTTGAAAAGAGCACAGAAAATACCTAAGGCATCTTGTGAATTCTCCCAAGCATTAAAAATATATTTTATAAGCCGGTGTTGAACCGGCGTCAGACGTCGAGCGACCCCTTGTAAAACCAAATTGGTTTTTATGAAGTAATTTATTAGTATTAAAAAAATATTAACAATTGATCCAAAATTATTTTTTCAAAAACTTTACTGAGAGTTGATAGTACAGAAATAGGTCTGAAATTAGCGGAGTCCAATGTCTACCAGATTAAAAATAAAGGTATTACTTTACTATATTTCATTAGATCAGGAAACACACCAGAATCGATACAAGTATTAAAGATAATAGCAAGATGAGGTGCAATTAAATCTATTATGGACGCAATAACTCTAACGGAAATCCCCCACAAATCTGCGGTCTTCTTAACATCAATAGTTTTGAAGTATTTTACAACATCTTGCGATAGTACTTTTTCAAATCTAAATTCTTTTAAACAGGTATTAACATTATGTTTGAGTAATGACTCGGCGACAGTTGGAGAAGTATTCAATGACTCAGTTGTCAAGATAGGAATATCCGTGAAATATTTCTCAAACACAGCTGCAACTTCTTGATTTGATTTAGTTAATTCATTATTAATTTTTAATTTATAGTTTGAGTTAAGAGGTTTGTCTTTACCGGTTTCGTTGTTAATTATACTCCAAGTCATTTTAATTTTATTCTTAGCCGTCTTAATTTTGTTGCTAATACGAGTAACGATTTGGCTGTGGAGCAAACTCTTTTAAATATTTTAGAATAATTTTGACATATTCTTTAAAAGCATCGGAAACATTATATGATCTTTCATGGTAAAGGTCATATAACCTGCGTCTGCTTTTATGAATTCCTACTGTCGCCCACTCATTAAATGCCTTGCGACTATTTCTGGAAAATGTTTTAGAAGTAAATGTTTTTTTTTAATTCATTGCTTATAATGGTAAATAATTCTCTATATAAATAGTCTGCATTGTTCTTATAAGAAAGCGAAGGAAGGTTTTTTATCATATTACTTCTAAATCTCTCCAGGCGTTTTGCATTAATAGGAACAAACACACTTTTCTCAATTACCTGTTTTTTGTGCATATAAGGTACTGAAATCAGTTGTCCACAGTGATCTGAACTAAGTTTTTGAATTATTGTTCTGTTGATTGATACAACACCTGCAAAAATATTATCAATACAAGTTGCACTACACCCTGCAATATAAAAAAAAAAGGTTTTGGCATGCTCTGATCACGAATCCGCGGTCCATTTTTGTGTAGAATGCACGGTTCCGGAGATGTGTAGATCAATTAGCTAATATCTAATTGATATCCGGTAAGGGTCTCCACCGTCATTAGCGTCCCATTTTTCCTATTTCTATTGTTCTATTGTTCATTAATCACCTTCATTGCAGCGTGTGCGTCGACTATATCAGTGCTATTGTGTTATAGTTCTTTGTTCCTAATTATACAACGCTAATCTGAATCATCAATAAAACACATTACATAATTTTGTTACAATTTTTATTTATAAAATACAAAATCTTATTAATTATTATCTATAAAATAGGAGCGAAACATCTCATCTACTAAAATATCGTTGTACAATGTGTTCCTTGTAAATATACTCGTAAAACTATGTATTGAACATCCTTGAAACTTATATAGTAAATACATTAAGCAATATTCGCCACAAACTGAAGTCCACTCATTCTGAATCCTATCAACATTCCAGTTCCATCTTTTACAATTCCTTTTTAAAAACTCTAGATGATATCGTACAGGTGATCGTCCATATGAATCAAAATATTGACCGACGTCATTCGTATCGATATATAAAGCTACCCAATGTGACCCTGGTTTATCATCTGTATCCAAATTACATATTATATACGTTGGTACGTGGGTATACATAGGCAGTCTATTAGCTGCATAAACATTATTTTCTAGACTGGGGTGAATCTTTTTCAGATGTTGTTGTACATCTAGTGTATCCATGATATTACTGCTATTAGTAGATTATTACAGTACCTAGCTACTCAATGAATAACATAGGAATGGTCAATTATAGTGATTTCTACATATTAAATTGCATTTTTGTGATATACAAATCGTACTTGAGTCATTGATCACCAAACAAAACACAATACGAAGAAATGTTGAGATAGGCAACGGAAATGTGAGATAAACTGATATGTTTCTAAATATTAAATTGCATTTTTGTGTTATACAAATCGTACTTGAGTCATTGATCACCAAACAAAACACAATACGAAGAAATGTTGAGATAGGCAACGGAAATGTGAGATAAACTGGTTGACGCATAAAGTAATTATCAACTCATTACGGAAATACTTTAGATTAGAATTTTTACGTACTGGTGGTATATAAGACCAACAAATGCAGTCATCGAGTTAGTGTACGGTCGTTTGGCTACAGTGGATCTATCAATAGTACATTTGTGTTACTTCAATACACCAAAGGCTATGGATGTAAGTGTTTATTCTATTGACTAAATTACTTTTTTTCTGTTATTTTCATGTGTGTGTATTATTTTATTTAAATATTGTGTATGTATATGATTAAGCCGTGGTAACTCAGATGGTTAGCGCTAGCTGTAAATTTCACAGTACGCGACCCGGGTTCGATCCCCGCCAGCACCAATTAAATTGTTAATAGCAATTTTAAGTGCTTATTACCACGTGCTTGGTGGTGAAGGAAAACATCGTGAGGAAACCTGCATGTCTGAGAAAATTTCGAAGGCATGTGAAGTTCGCCAACACACATTGAGGGAGCGCGGCGGACATTTCCTTGCTCTAAAACCCTCTCAGAAATGAGAGGAGGCCTATGTTCAGCAGTGGACTTTAATAGGCTGTAACTTTAACTTTTTTAACTTTTATGATTAAGTGTTAACAAATTGATATTAACATGATAACTGTGTTGTTGCAGAAATCATTGAGCTTCGATGAAGATACCTATAAACAGTATTACTACTCGCCACTCTCCCCTCAAGAAGAGAGTGATAACCTCGTCATTAATAATAACACATGCGATGGTGGAAAAAGAAAATCGCAATCGATTGATCATTTTTTTGAAGCTGAATCAAAAATAAAAAAGAGGAAGCTGTTATCATCAACCGTAGCACGAGCCGCTAGAGATGGTGTATCATACATTTCTACTAATTCTGACGACGGAGACCAAGCGACGCATCTCATCAAAATTGAAATGTACGATATGAAGAAGCTATCCAAGATTCCAACTACTGATCATTGGAAACATGCTTCCACGAGAATTAAATATTACGTAAAGACTAATAAGGATAGCATCTACGACAACACAAACGCCCTCGTATACAATATAACAAAGACAATAGCAGAAAGTGAAAAAGTTAAAAAATACTTTTTTAACAATGACAGTCATTAGCTGATCATTAGTGAATGTGATTCTGTTTACTTCAATTACAGGAAGACAAGAGCGGAAGGAAGAGATGAGTGTGGCATACGTGTACAAAACACATCATTGAATAACAAAACTACAACACTGAGTGGAGAAGAAAACGAGAAGAGTATGCAGTACTCAAGAGCTGAATATCCATTCTTCAGTTCAAAATCTAGCCGTTTGCTTAGTTTCGAAAACTGGCCTCTAGTTATGCGACAGAAATCTGAAGATCTTGCCGAAGCTGGTTTCTTTTATACTGGCCATGCAGACGGGACCAAGTGTTTCCATTGTGGTGGTGGTTTAAAAGATTGGGAAGATGATGATGATCCTTGGCAGCAGCATGTTCAGTGGTTTAGTCAGTGTGCTTATGTAAAATTTCAACTCGAACAGTGTTTTGTATTAGATTAAATAGAAGATTTATAAAGAAATAAAAAAAATATATTGCATACAATTTGTTTTATTTAATTTTATAACGTTTCACATAGTTACATACACACAAAATGCATTACACATAACACATAAAATCTAACACACAACACATATTATAACCTTAACTACTATAGTCTACAGTAACATTTCTGTTTTTATCTATCTCAATAATATTATCAAACTCAGCATAAACTATACAGTTAATTGTTTGTATTAATGAGGATTCAAATCGTACTTCTATTCTTACACTACCATGCTTTATGAGATTCCAATGAGTTGATGAGTTAGCTGATAAATCAGGAGTTAAGTCAAATGCTAATAGACAGTAACCTTTGCCATACTGTTCACAAGAGATTCCATTTCCTTCATTAAGAAAGTGAATACCAGTTCCTGAGAATAGAGTATGATATGCTGATGTAAATATGCTATTATTAAAAGATGGTTGCAAAGCTTTTGAAGGTATTTGTTGACCATCAATATATAAGCTGAAAGAATTAATACCATAGTTTTCAAAGTTAAATGGATTTTTAGTAAGGGAACCATTAAATGCAGAATTGTTCACAAATCCAATTATACATCTTTTCGGTACCTGTCCTAAAAATATATTATCAAGAGTTTTTCCTTGAACATCTGAAGGAATTGTTAAAACTTTTACTTCAGCTCTAGTAATAGGATATTTAGCAGTGGTAGAAGCTAAAACTTTTTGATGTGCGAGTAATACACTTGGATTAATTCGTGCTCGTCGCACAATAAGAGTTGCGTCCGTAATGCAAACTTTAAACTTTACATCGTTCGACCCAACAATTAAATTAAAACTCTCTCTTGATCGAACCAATTTAACACTCATTTCAACACCATTAATTAAAAATTTATCTTGGTTAAAAATGTCACCGTGAAGATGACCAATCATTTCTATTTCCTTACTTTCACTAATCAATTCCTGTCTTTTAACAAATCCTATGTTTTTACCATCTGTAGAATCCATTTTTCCTGCTGTATCCTTATACCAAAGACTACAAGTAAGATGAGATTGTTTAGCAGCAGGGGCATAGTTTAAAAGGGTTTCCATGTATGCTCGATATGCATAGGTATTATTAGGTGGTGATACAAGTTTTTGGTTTAAATAAACATCAAGTTGACTAAAAAGTGAATGCAGCCAATTATTTACAGGTGCTACTATTGTAGTAGATACCAAGTTAGTTGAATCTTGATTTAATACTTTTGCCTTTATGTGGAGTAATGTATGAGACAAATCTATGTAGTCATCGCCGGTCCCAGGAACTTGAAACTCGATAGGTCCATCATCACCAAGAGATGAAATTGGTTTATAATGAATCCACAATCCATTTTCAATGCTAGTTTGTGTAGACGGTAGTGCAAACAAATCCAATTCTGACTTAACGCACTCGCAAGAATGATTATGAAGGAAAGACATATTTAGTTTGAAAATATATCTTTGATATTTTTTGGTTTTAGACTAAGTTTTTTCGCAGCTTTCACTTTAGCAGTTAATGGTGGAATGAACGATGTCAATCGTTTTCTTTTAGTTTTATACCCAGATCCAGTCATGTTAAATTGATCAATTTTCTCATCAGCCTTTCGTTTTAAATTCGTACTAACTTGCTTTAGACGATCTTTTATTGAGGCTTCCATAGGACGGGCTTGAACCATATCCGATAAAAGTCCTACTCCAGCGCTTAATGCCTCCTTACCAATCACTCGAGCACCACTTGAAAGTAAAGGTAAAACTGATCTGAATAACCCCCCTAAGAAGCTCCCAATACCATGACCGCGTTGATATGGTGAACCCTTATAAATTACTCCAAATCCTGATCCAGCTTTATGTGTATAATAATTTTCATATGGACATTTATGATGATTACGAAGAGAATTCATTATTATAATTTTCGGAAATGTAGTTTAATACACACGGTTCCAAACTGGAATGGTATTTTTTGTCCTGTACTCGATCTTATAACTATTTCCAACGTATCGAACTCTCTTCGCATAACAGGTAAGTAGTGAGGTTGAGAGAAAACGTGCATTTTATTTGCACCATAAATGTATTTTGTAGGATCTAATGAAATGACTCTTAATAAAGGAGTCATAACATCACCCACAATCTGAGGATCGATAATGTCGCAATATAGAAATAGTTGAGATGGTAACCCTAAGTGTAAATTAGCAGGACACTTTCCAAAATTTCTCTCTAGGAGATTTTTATTTGGTTCATAACCTAGCTGTAAACTTAATTTGGGTGATAATGTTACGGATGTTATATTTTTATCCAATACCGAAATAGACACAAATTTTGTTATTTCATCATAGCGAAATTTCAAGTTCTCTCCGATACCATTTAACACTCTTAAAATATGCTCAACGTTATCATAGTTGGTAGCTGGAATATGTTTTTTGTAGTACACTGTGGATGGCTTATCTTCATTAGACATTAACATAGATTTTGTAATGTATATAACATTTTCATGGTCTTGAACAGTAAACATGGTACATGGATATTGAAACTCGACAACTCCAACCGACCATTCACCTTCTAATTTTATAGCTTTTGGTAATTTCGTTGAAAAATTTGTGGTCTTGTTATCAGGAAAGTATTCCATTGAACTATTGCTGAGCAAAGTTAAATTGAAACTTTCTTTATTCATATTTCTTTTAAACTAGAAGCTAAAATCCAACTGTTAAATTTATCTGGATAACCTTTCCACTTCACTAATACTTCTTTTCTGTTACCTGAATAACGAGTGTCAATTATTTTATCTATTTTATGTTGTGAGGTGGGGTTGTAAGTGATTTTCTGTAATTCTCTTTCATAAAAAGTACCAATTATTGGTTCATTTTGTAAATCTGTTATTGTATAAACAACCCATGGAGATCTATCAATTATTGAAGATATAATAAATATTTCATCACTCCAATTTGATTCATATCCTTTTTGGAATACATGTTTATATTTAGTTATTCGAACATAATCACCCACATTGAAATTTGGTTTAGGATTTTCTAAAGAAAGTTTTTTTGACCGTCTATCATAAAGATTAGTCCAAACTGTCATAATATTGTTGGAATTTACATCACATGGGCACATCTTAATACTAGAGTGAAAGCTGTGATTATAAGAGTATATTAAATCTTGTAAAACATCTATATATCTATAAGTATTATTATGAGTGAAATAACGCCACATTTTCATTTTTAGTGTTCTTTGAAATCGTTCAACAATACTGGCCTTAATGTCGGGATTGTTAGTGGTATAGTAATTAATCTTTTTGGATTTAAAGTATTTTTGTACATCTTTTGAAACAAATTCTGTACCTTTATCGGATTGTATGTGAGTAGGTGTTAAATTACTTTCAGTAAATATACTTTCAAAACATTCTTTAGTTGTTTCTGAGTTTTTCTTTTTCATTGGTCTTGCAAAAGCATATTTACTAAATACATCAATAATACAAAGTATATACTTGAAACCATCATTATATTGAGAATAAGTTCGCATATCACTTAAATCAGCTTGCCACAGTTCATTAATATTTGATAGAATGTACCTATTACGCGGGAATTTTTTTCGAATGGGTTTATGTAATGTGTATGTTTCTTGTGATTTTAACCATTCCTTTACTTGCTTTTTATTCATTTTACCCTTCATGGCTTTTGATAATTTATCAATACTATCAAAACCAGCGGGATTAGATGGATCATAATAAATCCTGTTAATTTCTTCTAGTACGGAGTCCATTTTGCCCACTCAAGTCCTTTACGTATTTTAGTTGTAGACTTTTTATCTCTACTGCACGGTGTAGAAAACTCTTGAACTTCAATCTCAGAGGGTTTGTTCAGATCTTTTGCTTGAAGTTGGTTAATAAACTCACATCTCCTTGGATTTCCAATATAAGTAAGTGGTACTTTAATATCTTTTAATGCTTCAGCAAATCTAACCCACCCTACCGGATCACTTCTTTTTAGGGGTCTTAGTGAATCATTTATTAAATCAACAATATTACTTCCAGGAATTTTTTCACTATCAATTATGACTGTAGCTTCGTTATCCCAATGTATTTTACTTTTACTTGTTTCAACTAAGTTTAATAATAACTGCCCTTTTTTATGATAAGTTTTTGGTATTAAACTGAGTATTTGAGCTGGTGTGTAAAGTGGATTTTCATCATTTTCTTTACTTTTAATGGATCGATTCTCCTCCAGCAAAGATTCAATATCAACTGAAGTTTTTAGATCTCTATCTTTATTTTTAAAACCAATTTTTGACTCATTTGAATCTTCATTAGATGTATCAGAATAAATTGGTAATTTGAGTGGTTGACGATCCTCTTCGGTAAAATGAAGGTATCTTTGCAGTGTTTGTAAATATAATATCCATTTCTTTCGGTCTTCCGTCTTACTATTCATAATATTTTGCATTTCAATATCTAATCGAGATAAATTACTATTAACCTTATTTTCTTGTTTTAATTTTTCAATCAATCCAGGTTCGATAAGTATCATTTTCTTTGCATTTTCCATGTTAACTGGCTAGTCCACTCACTAATCCACTCAATATTGCACCTAATATTGTTGGTAAGAAAGCCCCTCCTTTTTGTATAATTATATTTTTTCTTAGTTTATGTTTACACTTACGTACTAGTTTACGGAGTATGTTTTTATGTTTATTCAATTTTTGTTTATCCTGATCTTTAAGAGGTACTTTTCCTTGTAAAACGTTATGAATACACTCACAAATACAGTTAATTTCTTCTTCATTACACGTTTTAAGTAATGCTCTTTGATATTTTGGTTTAAGCGTATGCAAAGCGGTTAGCAAATGTTTATACGTTGTGAGTCGACGATGCATCATTTAGCAATGATTTCAATTGTTTGATTCTTGGTGTATTTAAACTCTTTTGTGGGGACGTAGACTGTACAGAAACCATTAAATGGAAAGACATTTGTCTTGATACGACAAAAATCATTGGTATTCTGTTTTAAATCTACCATTAAATATCCATGCGCCTCTAGAGTTGCATCCCTGTAGGCATTTTCAATGAATTTTGGGTTATCTGGTGATACTTGTCTTGCTAAATATCTTATTTGAGTTTTATCTCGAGGGTTTTTAAAATATATTATATAACTTGAGTTTAAAGATATGTCTCTTTGTCCTTTACCCTGATGAAATAAATTTTGTGTTAGATAAAATACACTAAGATTCCTGTGATGACTACCTTTTGTAAATATATCCACAATTCTTCCATCGGACTCTCTCATTAGATCATCAATAATAACAAGATGTGGGTTTTCACCATCAAACATATTAAGATTTGGAATTCCTTGATGATAGTTAACATTTGGTAAATTATATAATGGTTGCATTTCATCAAAGCACCATGTGATCTGATTAAAATCACAATTACATATTTCTGTAACTGATTTTATGAAATTTGTTACAAAATTTGACTTCCCACACCCACTTGGTCCTGCCACAATAGCAGTGAACGGATGGATAAAGTGAAACATAACACACGTCTAAAGTTCAAAGGGGTGAAATAAACAATGAAAGTGTTGGTGTAAACAATTAATATATATTCCAAAAATTATATAAAACAGAATTATCTGTATACTATTTCTAACACAATTAGTACATCATAATTTTACAATTAACTCAACCTCAAATAAATAGAAACAACAATTAGTACATCATAATTTTACAATTAACTCAACCTCAAATAAATAGAAACAACAATTAACTTAAATTATTTACAATAAAACAATGATTAAATATGTAATAAACTACGTCATATTATAGTATTATCATAATTTTACAATCAATATAAATTTTTCTTAAATGCAGACATAAAAGTAAAAACTATCAACACTTAACGCAGTTTATAATGACCCCAAGCTAATGTTTCAATATTATTATCTAAAATATGTCTCTTTGTGTCATTATATGATAAACCTATCTTATTTAATTTTTGTGTGAAAATTGTGTGTTTAATTGATTTAAATCTAAGCATACTATAATATTGCACTTTTTTATTAAATAGAGAAGACTTATAACTATTCATTGTCATCTTTTTAGTGATACATTTATTTACCCCTTTTGCCTTGGCTATAGTCTTATTCTCTAAGTTAAAAGCGTACATTTTGGATCGTAAACCCACAAATTCTTTCATGATTTTACCATTATTTTCATCTTTAAAAAAACCTAATTTCTTTTTATTTAATTTTGGATATTCAAAAATATTATTTGTATCATAATCTGAGGTATCAAAGTATGATGAAAGGTCAGGTTTTATATCAGTGTAAAAATCATTTGTAAATATATGATATATTAAACTATCCGTATCTGTATACAATAATTTGATTTTACTAAACTTTTTAATCATATAGTTATAATGAAAATCATACATTAATGTTTTTGAAATATCTAAAATGCAAAACCCTAAATAAATTGGTTTGTTATATATTAACTTCGTTTTTCGCAACTGAACCGCAACTAGGTTTTCCGAAAATATTGAAAGGCTATGAAATTGTGATTTAGCGATTAGATCTTGAGCACCTAAAGCTTTACCCTGGTTCTCCCAGTGCGTAACTAATTTTATGTTAACCCTTTTTTCAATATTCTCCATAGTCTTACCGAAGACTGAATTATTCATTAATTTATAAAAATCTTTTTCGAAATCTGATTTTGCTAAAGTTCTTAATTTTGTGTTTAGATCTATGTACATCTTCAACCAGGGAGACTGTTTAAATTTTAAAACTCTATGAATTTTAGTTAATTTAACCCCCATTTCTATACACTGCTTTAAATTTCTGTAATGAATTACATATTTATCTTTATTATTTAAATTTGGGACTAGTTTATTCTCATTAATATTGCCTACACAAATGTTTTCTGGACATAAAGGAAAGTCCGAATGTAAATCATGAAGTTCATCTGGATATTCCAAATCAACTTCTAAAATAAAACCGAAGTCTGATGTCTTAGACACATTAAATTCTGTATTTGGATTTACCCATTCGAATCCACCAGTAGGAAGATATTGAGACATAGCCCAACCATATAAATTGTTGGCATCAAAATATGTGATATATGAATTTGGTTTCCCTGTATCATAATCCTCCATGTATTTGTTATTAGCTCTAGCATAACGATTACTACATTGAGATACACCACCTCTGATACCTGATCTAATAAATGCAATTTTCTCATAATCTGTTAAAAGTTCTAATTCTATTTTTGTATATTTTAACATTGCATCCCAACTTAAACCGGGTGCTGTGTAATAATGGACAGGGTCTAAATCATATGTATTAATACATAACTTTCTAAAGTTTTCAAATACATCGGATAAAAGTAAAACGTCTGTTTTTAAATACAGGTTTGAATAATCTAGCATATTACAACACCCAAAATGTTCCCAAACATCTTTAGCATGATTGTAATCATCATTTGAAATATGTGAATCTGTGAGTGAACTATAAAAACATTTTTGTTCAGGGAGCGATGTTAGACTTAAACTATCATAATTAGTCATAAGTTCATATGGATAAACACCTTTCCGTTTTAAACGAAAGAAATCTTCATCATTAGGGTAATTTCTACGTAATTCTTGAAATTGATCATTACTGAGATTTTTGGCCAATTCTTCTAATTTACACGATAAAAACTTAAATGAATCTAAGAATCTCAATATAATTTCGTGGTTATTCACTTTTAATTTTTTGGAAAAGGATATATATTTTTCTTTATTTTGAGGGATAACTTCGACTTCACCATCACAAAAGTTTAACGCGTGAACAATAAAATGAGCATCATCGTGACTAAGGTTGTGTAAAAATATTGGTATATAACTAGGTGTTCTGATCTTCGAACAACATGATTCATGAGAAACACCTATAAAACTACCAGTGTACCAATCAAAATCATAAAAATGTTTTGCCAACTCAGTTTCACAAATATGACAAATGGTTGCATTTGAAATTTGGTTTTTGTCTTCATTTGTTAGCGGAAGTGGTGGATATTTTTGAAGTCTATTTATTTCTTTTAGATTGTTAGATAAACTTTCCATAAACACTTGTGCACAGTTGGGTCCGCAATATGTTACATATTTTGATAATTTATCATCATATGAACATTTTATATAATATCCAAAACTATGTACTTCATGTTTCTGAATATTACGAGTGAAAGGTTTGGAAGGATCGTTAGAACATGATTCTATTGGTTTTAAAAATGCTTCAAAATCAGCATAAACTACGAATGGTATCTTTAACTTTTTTTCATAACTATCAAATTTAATTTTATCATTTGAAATAGGTTGACCAAACCAATTCTTTTTTTTTAAAGTTTCACTGTTTGGTAATACTGTACAAATGTGGGCACAATCGTATTGTTCATGGTTATTTAACCTTTCCTGAGATGGAAAACGAAGTAGACATGCTTCACAAATGTACATGATGTGACCGTCTTTTGAAATTTGTTTACTAACTAACCGCGATAAATTTTTTATATAGCAATAATGATTTTTTGTATCCTTGGAAAAAAATAATAAATTGATATGTCTATCTTTACGACACTTTGTTAAAAATAATGGACCTACTATAGAATTACATCGTTTTTCTTTATTATATTCTAACCCAAAAACATTAATACTAATATCATTTAATTTCTCTACTTTTGCTATGTCAGAAATTTTAACCGGAAAGGAAATACCATCAAATTTAAGTTTATTTGCATGTTTAACGTACGATGATACCCGATCGGTGTGTTTGTTTACAGGATATAACGCCGAGAGTAACGCCCATTTAAAACAAAAATAATCCTTGTTTTTTACATTTATAACAGCCTTTTTTAATTTTATGTCACGAGGAAGATCTATGTATGAAGTACCGCGTAGGGGGTTAAATTTATTAACATTCATGTCTATAGATTTTATGTTTTTTAGACTCCATCCACTATCTTTTTTTTCGAAAGCACTAATTTTAGTAGTAATTGTATCATTTAAAGATGAAAGAAAAATATTTAAGTCATCTCCTTGACAAATAATATAGTTAAGCGTTTGAAAATCGAACGTATCATGAATATCTTTAGTTTGTTGAACAAAATCAGCATGCAATATGAAGTTTACCTTAAAAATTATGTGTTGATGAATACACTCTTGTAATAAAAATAAAATATCATCTTTAATAGAATTTAAAAATAGTTCAGGAGTTTCAAAATTTACCCATGTCGAACGATCTACTCTACTCTTGATTTTATAAGTTAAAATCCTATTTCCAAAAGCAGATTCAATAACACTAACGTTTGATAAAGAATTATGTGAATTTAAAAGATTATTTTTATGAACATTACTTTTAAAATGATTAGCTAAATACCGTTTCTTGATAAATATATGGCACGTTGGACATTCCACTTGATCATCGTTACTGATACTGTTCCCTGCAGAGGTATGCGCTTCTGCTTCCGTTGTTGGTTTTTTGATGATCTTGGATTCTTTGCTGCACGTTCGCTTCGTTCCTCTTCCAAGTTGTAGTGGTTGACTGCTAAAATGTTTAAATTTATTAAAAACTGTATAAGACAATATGTAAATTATGATCGAAATGAATGTTTATTTTACATACTTAAACTGTGTTTCAACCATCGCACAGTGATGATACAACTCATCATCGTATGACGAATCGAACAGTTGACCCCTCTCCATTTCTTCACAAACTTTAGACAACTCCTGATTTAATTCGCTATTGAATAGTTCCGTATTCTCTTCCATGATTGTGGAGAAAAAAGCACTGGTGCACACTTCACTAAAGTTTTCCCTTCCTCTTTTTTATTTTTGATTCAGCTTCAAAAAAATGATCAATCGATTGCGATTTTCTTTTTCCACCATCGCATGTGTTATTATTAATGACGAGGTTATCACTCTCTTCTTGAGGGGAGAGTGGCGAGTAGTAATACTGTTTATAGGTATCTTCATCGAAGCTCAATGATTTCTGCAACAACACAGTTATCATGTTAATATCAATTTGTTAACACTTAATCATAAAAGTTAAAAAAGTTAAAGTTACAGCCTATTAAAGTCCACTGCTGAACATAGGCCTCCTCTCATTTCTGAGAGGGTTTTAGAGCAAGGAAATGTCCGCCGCGCTCCCTCAATGTGTGTTGGCGAACTTCACATGCCTTCGAAATTTTCTCAGACATGCAGGTTTCCTCACGATGTTTTCCTTCACCACCAAGCACGTGGTAATAAGCACTTAAAATTGCTATTAACAATTTAATTGGTGCTGGCGGGGATCGAACCCGGGTCGCGTACTGTGAAATTTACAGCTAGCGCTAACCATCTGAGTTACCACGGCTTAATCATATACATACACAATATTTAAATAAAATAATACACACACATGAAAATAACAGAAAAAAAGTAATTTAGTCAATAGAATAAACACTTACATCCATAGCCTTTGGTGTATTGAAGTAACACAAATGTACTATTGATAGATCCACTGTAGCCAAACGACCGTACACTAACTCGATGACTGCATTTGTTGGTCTTATATACCACCAGTACGTAAAAATTCTAATCTAAAGTATTTCCGTAATGAGTTGATAATTACTTTATGCGTCAACCAGTTTATCTCACATTTCCGTTGCCTATCTCAACATTTCTTCGTATTGTGTTTTGTTTGGTGATCAATGACTCAAGTACGATTTGTATAACACAAAAATGCAATTTAATATTTAGAAACATATCAGTTTATCTCACATTTCCGTTGCCTATCTCAACATTTCTTCGTATTGTGTTTTGTTTGGTGATCAATGACTCAAGTACGATTTGTATAACACAAAAATGCAATTTAATATTTAGAAACATATCAGTTTATCTCACATTTCCGTTGCCTATCTCAACATTTCTTCGTATTGTGTTTTGTTTGGTGATCAATGACTCAAGTACGATTTGTATATCACAAAAATGCAATTTAATATGTAGAAATCACTATAATTGACCATTCCTATGTTATTCATTGAGTAGCTAGGTACTGTAATAATCTACTAATAGCAGTAATATCATGGATACACTAGATGTACAACAACATTTGAAAAAGATTCACCCCAGTCTAGAAAATAATGTTTATGCAGCTAATAGACTGCCTATGTATACCCACGTACCAACGTATATAATATGTAATTTGGATACAGATGATAAACCAGGGTCACATTGGGTAGCTTTATATATCGATACGAATGACGTCGGTCAATATTTTGATTCATATGGACGATCACCTGTACGATATCATCTAGAGTTTTTAAAAAGGAATTGTAAAAGATGGAACTGGAATGTTGATAGGATTCAGAATGAGTGGACTTCAGTTTGTGGCGAATATTGCTTAATGTATTTACTATATAAGTTTCAAGGATGTTCAATACATAGTTTTACGAGTATATTTACAAGGAACACATTGTACAACGATATTTTAGTAGATGAGATGTTTCGCTCCTATTTTATAGATAATAATTAATAAGATTTTGTATTTTATAAATAAAAATTGTAACAAAATTATGTAATGTGTTTTATTGATGATTCAGATTAGCGTTGTATAAACAAAGAATTATAATAAACAATAGCACTGATATAGTCGACGCACACGCTGCAATGAAGGTGATTAAGGAACAATAGAACAATAGAAATAGGAACAACAATGGGACGCTAATGACGGTGGAGGCCCTTACCGGATATCAATTAGATATTAGCTAATTGATCTACACATCTCCGGAACCGTGCATTCTACACAAAAATGGACCGCGGATTCGTGATCAGAGCATGCCAAAACCTTTTTTTTTTTTTTTTTTTTTTTAGGATCGGGCGTCGACGAACGTCGCTGAACCACGTCTGACTCAGGTGGTCTAGAAGTGGTACAACTACACTACTTGGGGGTCTGTAAACACTGATAACGATAAGGTGCTCAAGCTCAACGCATGCCATTTCTACAGTACGCTCAACAGAGAGGCTCACAATGTCTTTACGTTCTTTACATGATAAGGATTTATTAGCTAATATTAAGCAGCCACCACGTAATTTAGTATCTCTATTGAACGAACTGACCACCTGGTGATTACTGAAATTAAGTATGCAATTGTAATCTTTCAACCAATGTTCAGTAATACATAAAATATATATTGTTACTATTTAAAAATAATTCAATTTCTAATTCTTTGCTTAACATACCTTGTATTATATTATATCATATTTTGATGCACCAGTTTGATAAGGTTTTTATTATTGCTTTTTTGTGAAATTGCATAATTATGTATTGCAGTCTAAGCAGAACTGCAGCCACCCTAAAACAAAGAAAGACACCTTCAACATTACTCATTCCTCTTCAATCGGAGATTCGTTCACCGATTCGGCGTATGGTTGCCACATATCAATAAGACCTTCGAACATATACATAGATATTTTTACATGCTCGACGGAAAAGTTTCGTGGTCTTTTATACAAGACACCTTTCAAGTAATAATTTTTCACCTCAGTTACATTATAATGCCATTGCTTACAATACATTGACTCTTATAGAATAGGTTGTGTACAGCTGCAGGTCTCCTATAGTCTTAATTATCTATTCCAAGAGGTAATCTGTGAACAGGACTGTGGGCTGCATTATTGCGTATATAAAGTTACTCTACTATATATATACATATATATATATATATATATATATATATATATATATATATATATATATATATATATATAAGGGCAGAACAACGTCTGACCAGGCAGACGTTGTTCTGCCCTTTCCAACGACCATTTGTCGTCATTAAACGTTAAGTTGGAGAGGTCTCGTCTAATGAAGTCAACGCTCCGTCTCCCTCGTGCTCTGTTCCAAAGTCCTGAAACCTTTCAGCTCAAGTTACAAAACTGTTTTCATTGCCTAGAAAACTGCAATGAAGTAGAAGATATGAATGATAAGCTCGTGGAAACTGTCTATGCGGTCGGAGCTAAGTTCTGCAAGACCCGCCGCAGAAGTACACAAAAACTCTCCGATCGCACTCTTAATCTCATGGCTGTTAGATGGGAGATGAAGCTACTGAACAGACAGATCTCCAAATGCATGCGGCGGGACTTACGCAACTTCAATACAGCTTGTATTGAAGAAGCGATCGAGCGGAACCAATGCTCCAAAGTCTTTGCCAGAGATCTGTCTGCCAGAAAGAGCCAACTGTCAAAGCTGTGGACCGAGTGTGGCAGCATCGTTTCCGGGGCACCTGAGATTTTGAGTGAGATTGAGAGGTTCTATGGGCAGCTATACACGTCATCGTTGGAGCCACACGCAAGTGTGAGTAACGATCCAAGAGCGAGTCTCATCCGACACTATTCCGAAGATATCCCGGACGTCAGTCTGAGCGAGATTAGAATGGCTCTTCAGCACCTTAACGGCAAGGCCCCAGGCAAGGATGGAACCACAGCGGAGCTTCTGAAAGCGGGTGGAAAACCGGTACTTGAAGTCCTTCAGAAGCTCTTTAATCCCGTCCTCCATGGTGGCACTACACCGGAGGCGTGGAGCAGAAGTGCGGTGGACTTGTTCTTCAAGAAATGTGACAACGCTCTCTTGAAGAACTACAGACCGATTTCCCTTCTGAGCCGCGTCTACGTGCTGTTTTCGAGAGTAATTACGAATCGTCTCGCGCGCAGACTTGACGACTTGCAGCCGGTTTCCGAAAGGGCTTTAGCACCATAGACCACATACATACCCTTCGGCAAGTTGTACAGAAGTCCGAGGACTGCAATTTGCCACTATGCCTGGCGTATGTGGAGTGTGGACTATGAGAAAGCCTTTGATTCCGTCGAAATTTGGGCGGTGCTGCAGTCCCTTCAGCGATGCCAAGTTGACTGTCGGTATATCGAAGTGCTGAAGTGCTTGTACAGTAGGGCTACGATGGCTATCCGAGTACAGAGTCAGAGTATGATAAATCATAAATCATAAATCTTTATTTGCAAGAATCACGGTATAAAAAGATGTTACAATTTATATAGTGCAGTCGTGTTTCGCTAATAATAGCATGCAAATTATAATTTTAAAATGTTTATACAATATTAATAATTATTTAAATCTAAAAAATCTTTTAAGTCGTAAATGCATTCAATTTTTAACCAATCATACAAATGTTTCTTATATAGTCTTTCGCTTAATAATTTAAATTCTTTAGGTATTTTATTATATATTTTTACACACATATTAAGGCAGCTTTTGTTATATTTAACGAGCCTAGGAATAACATCTAGGACAAGTTTGTCTGGGTCACGTCGGTTTCGAGGATATATATCACTTGCTTTAACAAATAATGACTTATTTTTAAAAACGAACAAGCCAGTTTCATAAATGTATAGTGACGGGAGGGGTAATATACCAAGTCTTTTAAATAGCGGTCTACAGGATTCTCTTGGTGATATTCCGCATATTGCACGAATACATTTTTTTTGGGCAACGAATGCTCTATTTCGGTCAGTACCATTACCCCATATAATAAGTCCATAGCGTATATGTACCTCTCTGCAATTGGATAGATACCTATCCAATTGCAGAGAGGTGTAAGACAGGGTGATGTTATATCCCCGAAACTCTTCACCGCTGCATTGGAAGACGTTTTCAAGCTTCTGGACTGGAAAGGATACGGTATCAACATCAATGGCAAGTACATCACTCACCTTCAATTTGCCGACGATATAGTCCTTATGGCAGAATCGCTGGAGGACCTAAGCACCATGCTCAAGGACCTCAATAGTGTCTCCCAACGGATAGGTCTTAAGGTGAACATGGACAAAACAAAGATCATGTTCAATGTCCATGTCACACCTATGCCAGTAGTTGTTGGGCGCACTAAGCTCGAAGTTGTTGACGAGTATGTTTACCTGGGACAAATAGTCCGACTAGGTAAGTCCAACTTCGACCGAGAGGTCAGTCGACGGATTCAACTCGGCTGGGCAGCGTTCGGGAAACTACGACACATCTTCTCGTCAGACATTCCTCAAAACCTTAAAACGAAATTGTACAACCAGTGCGTGTTACCAGTGATGACTTACGGATCTGAGACGTGGTCCTTCACTGCTGGCCGTATGAGGAAGCTCAAGGTCGCTCAGCGAGCTATGGAGAGGGCTATGCTCGGAGGTTCTCTGCGTGATAAACTTAGAAATGAGGATATCTGCAGTAGAACCAGAGTGACCGACATAGCCCAACGGATTAGTAAGTTGAAGTGGCAGTGGGCCGGCCATATAGCTCGAAGAACCGACAACCGATGGGGAAGAAAGGTTCTTGAGTGGCAGCCTCGTACCGGTAGGCGAAGTGTAGGGCGACCCCCACGAGATGGAGTGACGACCTGATAAGACATGCAGGAAGTCAATGGATGCGGGTAGCTCGGGGCCGTGCTTTGTGGCGTTCCTTGGGGGAGGCCTATGTTCAGCAGTGGCCTTGTGAAAGGCTGTAATAATAATAATGATGATATATATTATACATACAGATTTATTATATGTATATATATATACATATAATAAATCTGTATTAAAGGCGTGTCTGTAATTCTGATATTATCTGGAAGAAACAGTTCCAGGGAACTAAATAAAGGGCACTGAGGCCAAATTAGTGGTTTTTAGAATTTTTGTCTGTCTGTCTGTCTGTGTATTACCGTTTCACGTAAAAACTAATGAATGGATTTCCATGAAATTTTGTGTGTAGATAGTTAGGGACTCGGGGCAACTTATAGGCTACTTTTTATCCGATTACTGATCATCAAAAAAAAAAAAAAAAGGTTAAGTATTTTCCTTCCTCAAGATGTTAATTTCTATTTTATATCATTGATGTTTTTTTTTAAGTAAATAACATATTTATAAATAAAAACCTAAAATGAGTTTTAACAGTTGCGTAATTATTTTAACTACGCCGACAATCTTTTTTTTTATAGGATAAGGGTGACAAACGAGCACACAGTCCACCTGATGGTAAGTGGTTGCTGCGGCCCATAGACATCTACATCTATCCTCTATTACAAATCAAAATGCAGATGCGTTTTCACCCGTGAGGACTAGGATGGAATGCCTCATTTCCAGTAAAAAGGGCCTCCGGCCACCTGCACTCACCAAGCGAAACGCAGAGGTAAACCTAGAGGTTTAGGTGAAGTGGACTTCACGCTGATATTCTGTGAGGTCGTGGTACCACCCCGGTTCGAGCCGGCCCATCCGTGCGACAGCAAAATCTGCCGCGTGGCTCTACCACTGTTAAATCTAAATCTACCTATTGAGATTTTTGTGACAGTCCCGGTTTCATAGCTGACATAAGTAAATGAACAGGTTCTTGCAAAAAAGTACTATAAATATTAAAGACAGCAAATTTTAAACGCATGTTTATTTTAATTTTAACTATGAGTAAAACTACATTGATAGAATCTTGAAAGTTATCGAAATAATATCGAACCTATCGTAAGAAACCCAAATTCGATTCTCACCGACACCAATCATATTTTAATTGCAATTTGAAGTTTCGATTTACCACGTTCTCGGTGGTGAAGCAAAATATCGCGAGAAAACTACATATTTGAGAAGTTAAAAAAAATATTTCGGATATAATTTTTAGGTATACTTATATGAAGTCAGTCAACCCGCGTTGTAATCAACTCAATCAACTCTTTTTTGTCCAGTAGTGAGATGTATATAGGCTGCTACTTTTTTTACTTTTAATAGGCCTATCCACTGTTAATCATAGGCTTTTCCTATTGGTTGTCAAATAGGCCGGATATTTGCAGTACTAACCATGCTTGGAGAGTGGGGTTGGCATCCGCAGCTTTTTATTACTCTGCACTGTTATCAGGAAGATGCTGCCATCCACCTCCTGTTTCAGTTTCCCTCCTGTCGCCTCTTACGACACCCGCGAGACGAAATGAGGTATTGGTTTCCATTTCGCCGCCTCTACATTGCTAATATATTTCTACTCCCGTTCATCATATCAATTCCCTCCATAGATTACGAAATAAGTTGGATATTATCCGTTGTTGCCACACTTGGCAGGCGGGTTGCTAACTGCGTGTTTTTATTATTTTGAGCTGTAATCAGAAAGACGCTGCTGCCCATTTTCTCTATATTTCTACTCCCGTTCATGAATATAGTCACTTTCACACGTTCATCGTGAATAGAAGTACATTTATGAAATTTTAACGTTAATTGATATTTTTAAATTGAAGCTAACGCGAGCGAAGCCGCGGGTAAAAAGCTAGTATATTATATTTTCTTCCATATCATTCCCGTTCGTATATTTTTATTTGTTTCTCACAAGATTATGTAACAGCCTCGATTGTAATGTAACTATGTTCATTTTATACACTGTCGTTCGTGTTCCCAAAGAATAAATTCACCTTACCTAAACGATTTTACTTAATCTGCCGTAAAGTAAACCAAACCCATTATTTTTATTTTACGACTAACCTGTTTATAGCCAAACGAGCGAAATCCCTATTTTGTAATAAAGCTTCAGGTTGTAGCGTTTATGACGCTGCCCCGTTTGCTTCGGATTTCATGTTTCTGTTTATTTCATTGGATGAAATTGTAAGAACAATAAAATGATCGGTTTAAAAATTTCTATTTAAAACCGATTCCCAGCATGATAATACCTACATTTCAAGAGTTCACGTCTCTTAACGCCTCGGGGAGTGAGCCGTAATTGACTGGAATCACGTGCAAAATTAAATAAACTTTCTGATTTCTGATTTCTTTAAGGGTTATGTAGCGATTCGTCCTTCACGCTTCTCCAGTACGTGTTAGTAGACTGCAGATGTCCCCGAAAACTTTTATTCCTCAGATATGCAGATTACTTCACAATATTTTTCTTCACCGCCGAGCATCCTGTAAATCAACACTTAAAATTGCAATTACATAACTATAATGTCATTGGTGCCGGCGGGAATCGAACCGATATAAACATACGGTACTAGAGCCTATCGTTTGTCGATTTTTAGTTTTGGCTGAAGATTTTAATGCAATGTGGGAATATAAATAAATATAATAAACATATAAACACTATTTTTCCAATTTTCTTTAATGTAGGTTGACTGAAGTCAAATAAAAAGATGGAGTCATAAAATGTGCGCTCACAAAATAATTCAAAGTTATGTCTAGACGTCGGAACTGTTGAAATAAATTGTAAGTTAAATGATCTGGAATAAAGAGAATGTAAGCGTTTAAAAAATATCTATGACTAGACTACAAGCATGCGAAGTGATCGCCATCTAAATTCTATGAGAAAATATTATAGTGTATTAAAACATCCATCTATTATGACACGTTTTGTACAAATAACACTCTAGTTATCGAGTGTGAATTTTGCGTACACTGTCTCATATTTACATGTTTACTTCGCGAAAACGTCCGTACGTAGGTACGTACTGCTTGTGAATGAACAGAAATTATCCCGTCGTATATAAATGAGGGTTTTCATATTGAAGCTTGTATTGAAATGAAACGTTAAAAGTTACAATTTAAAAGTAGTTTAATAGGATTTAATAGAACTGATAGTGGAGTCGTTCTATAGCACCGAAACTTCTTAGCTCATGGTCTGCATATTATCATCTTCAATTGAGTACTTATAACTAATAATAAGAATGTCCTCCAGGCCGAATTTCGAGCACGGCAGCCAGTCTCTACGGAGACTGGCTATCTGCGTAGGACAGTATTATAGTGAGTATATGCGCAAGAATAAGTGCACTCTCTATTTTTTTTTATTTAAACGTTATTGAACCTTACGCACCTACATATTAAGTACACGATCAAAAGGCAGACTTAATGCTAAAAGCATTCTCTGCAACAACAGTCAGCAGTCAACCTTAGAGCAGTGATAGAACTACGAAGGTGGTTAAAAGAAATATACGTACACATATTCATATACATATATACACACGTGCATACATATATATGTATCAATATACACATACATGTATATATAGAAAGGGTAATTGAGTGTAGTACAGAGACTAATTTTGTAGTTAGGAATAGTAATTAATTCGTTTACACAAATTAATTATCCAACGAGTCTAGGATAAACTAGTAACGGAATACGACAAGCGTATCGTTCCACGTCAGAGCCAAGACTGCCTTAACGGCGGCCGCTCCGTCTGTTTTATACAAGCAAAACGGGCGCCACCGCAGGTGCAATGGTGCAGATGTGCGGAGCACGTGTTATTTACAAGAATTCTGTCTAGCTACACCGACGCCGCCACACGTACAATGGTGCACGTTCCGTCACGGCCATACTGACATGCGTGCGTCCTCGCACGCGCTCCATCACAATCTTAGTTATCTGTAGACAGAAAAACATCGTTCGATTCTCCTGACAAAACAGCGTCTGGTCCGGTCTATATTGACCCTTCAGACTCGAATGACAGTCAGTTTTGTTCCGGCAGTAAGCCCTACAAAACATTTAATCATCTTTATGTTAGATCGGAATGATTAGTCTGTAGATTTTTCTATTTTCTCTTTTTTTTTTTTTCAAGTACTGTTTTCGCTAGTCCGTAATCACTATTCCCTATAGCTATATCACTGGACCGGCACAAAGCCCTGCAATGATTGTAAGAACTATTTTTTTTTTCTTAATCTCTTTTTTTTCAGTACTATTTATGCTAGTCCGGAATCACTATTCCCTGTAGCTATATCATTGGACCGGCAAACGCCCTGCAATGATAGTAAGAACCACATTTTTTTTCTTACTCCCTTTTATTTCAATTCAGTATAGAACAATTACAGACCATCTATACCGCAAACATGTCCCCGTCACAATCACACAAGTGTATCGTGAGGGACGTAGTGACACGATAACACCTAAGTATGTAAACCAACAGCAACTCGACACATATCCCAGTGCAGCACAGACCAGCCTCCCTGCAACTTCATGTTCCTTTCCTGCACTAGAATAATTACTTCGCTAGTGTTGCAACGCCTCTAATAGTTTCTAGATGCACAGACACGGCTACCTCTGACCGTCGCACGTCCTCGTGCGGTTGACAGTGAACAGCATACGGTCTATCAGTTATCACCACCTGCTAACAGATATTAACCCTTGTTAAATATTACAACGGTCGACCATCCCAGACTTCACTTAAGTCTGGAACGCGCCGATATGGCTACCTCCAGGCAAACGCACTACAGCTTTTCGTACCGCTGCGTTCGTGCCACATTCGCGCCAGCAAGCCGTCGCGCCGTACTAGCGCTAGCGAATCGTCGCACTGCTTTGCAAAATTAAAAGAAATTGAGATAAATGTATTGCGAACCATGGAATTCCGAGCTTCCAAAATTCATCACATATTCTCTTAAGAAACGGCAACTGTATGACATTTGAAAACATTTCAAAAAACGGAAACTATGTGTAGAGACGGATACCATCACATATTTCAAATGGAAGGAGGCAACCGCGCAAAATCTACGAAAGCCGACCAAGCCTCAGACGTTCATTTACAACACTAAAGGACCATGTGTTCGGCGGCCGCTTGAATTGCCTTACCGTAAGATCGGCCGATAAGTTACAGACTGTAGCGGTGTAGGCTCAATCTTACTAGCGCTCGGCCGTACCTGACCATGTTCGATTAGCCGTCACAACATCTTCCTCATTGATCATTGTTGTAGAGACTTCTACGAATCTCTCGACATCAAACCCCAATCGTTGGATAATTAATTCGTTTACACGAATTAATTATCCAACGAGTCTAGGATAAACTAGTAACGGAATACGACAAGCGTATCGTTCCATGTCAGAGCCAAGACTGCCTTAACGGCGGCCGCTCCGTCCGTTTTATACAAGCAAAACGGGCGCCACCGCAGGTGCAACGGTACAGATGTGCGGAGCACGTGTTATTTATAAGAATTCTGTCTAGCTAAGCCGACGCCGCCGCACGTGCAATGGTGCACGTGCCGTCATATACATATACACAAATATATACATTTATATATTATAAGAAAATATAATACATGTATATACATGTATATATATATATATATATATATATATATATATATATATTATAGTATATATAATATATAGTATATATATTATATATATGAGTAATACACAGTGATTAGATTTAATTATTAGATATTATAACGATGACGGAGCTTAGCAGTTCAAAATGATCTCGAAAATTCTTCTTAAATGTTTGTTTGTAGGTAGGTTGTCTTAATTTTTCAGGCAAGCAAGAGAGCCAACGATGGAGATATGAAACTCGAACGGTGAAGGGGTATAAAGGGAGCAAGAGTCTCCGATGAACGAAGCCGTCTGTCATGAGTGTCGCGCAGGAACTGAAACTTATATTTAGATAGTGGTTATCGAATAAAACAGAAAAAAACTGTGTTAAGTATCCTAATGTGTCTTCGCTGACGAATTAGAAGCCATTTAAGCTGAGTACGGAATAACGATACAAGATCAAACTTGTGAAGACGATCCAACCTATCAAAAAAACCTCATTAAGATCAGGAAGATACATCAGCATAGTCAATAATAGGCATAATAAGAGATAGCACCAGAGTTATCTTTACCTTGACCGGAAGGAAGTTCCTGAGACGGTTCAAAGCACTGAGCGTAGCAAAAACAAACCACTGATATTCTGAATTTGGATGGACCAACATAAGGTTGTATCAAAGTCACGCTCTATTCTGTCATTCTCATAGTCGGAAGGGACAGCAGCGACCAAAAAGAGTTCAGGCGCCGAACCAACGGCTTTACGTGCTTTCCGAGACGCAGGGGTGAACACCGCCAACTTCTTGACTCTGGGATGCTACTGAGAATTTCTTGACCGAAAATCCTAATAACTGATTTTGGCCCGACCCGAGATGCGAACCCGGAACCTCATGATCAGCAAACGCGTTTACGACCACTTGACCAACGAGGCAGTCTCCCCTTTTTGTCCCTTTTTTGTTTGCGAGAAAAGTCGTTGATTTGTGAGTTCTTTGCCTGTTCTTCTCACAAGTTTTGTACGTGGTAGAGCCATGCTGGAGCTATATTAGTAGTATTGTTGTAACGAATGGGTCGGCTCGACCGGGGAAGGACCACGCTCTCACTTCTGTGAAATTACGTACCAGCGTCAAATACCAGCTTAACACTGCTGAGTTTCGTATGGTGAGTGTAGAGAACCGGAGACCCTTTTTACTGGAAAAGAGGCATTCCATCTTAGTCCTCACGGCTGACAACGCATCTGCATTTTGATTCTTTATTGAGGATAAATGTAGACGTCTATGGGCCACAGCAACAACTTACCATCAGGTGGACTGTGTGCCCGTTTGTCACCCTATCCTATAAAAAAGTTATATCTACCCAAAAATGGACTCCCAGATTTAGGAAGTCTGTAACTGGTGCAGCAAGTTTTAATATGTATTAATCATGGTCATCACTCATGCCATCAAAGGTATTGAAATACCGAGTTTTTTCACATATATTATACTATCGAAAGATAACATATCCTTTTTCTGCCGACTTCCAAAAAGGACACGGTACTCAATTCGACTGTATGTTTTTGTTACCTCATAACTTTTTACTGGGTGAACCGATTTGAATGATTCTTTTTTTTATTTGAAAGCTGGTACTTCTCGTGTGGTCCCATATGAATGATCAAGGTCAGACCAATAGTTTTTGAGTTATTCTTAATAACTTATATTGAAATCGGCTGTACAAAATTTTTAATTTTAAATTATCGGTCACTTAATGTTAAGACTCATCATCATCGTCATCATTACAGCCCTTCACAAGTCCACTGCTGAACATAGGCCTCCCCAAAGGAATGCCACAAGGCACGGTCCTGAGCCACCTGCATCCATCGACTTCCTGCATATCTTACCAGGTCGTCACTCCATCTAGTGGGGGACGCCCTACACTTCCCCTGCCGGTACGATGTTGCCACTTGAGAACCTTTTTTCCCCATCGCTTGTCGGTTCTTCGAGCTATATGGTCGGCCCATTGTCACTTCAGCTTACTAATCCGTTGAGCTATGTCGGTCACTCTGGTTCTACTGCGGACTCATTTCTAAGTTTATTACGCAGAGAAACTCCGAGCATAGCCCTCTCCATAGCTCGCTGAGCGACCTTGAACTTCCTCATCCGGCCAGCAGTGAAGGACCACGTGTTAAGACAGCAGTGTTAAGACTAGCATATTTAATATCAACCTTTTTGACGCAACGGTAAACAATCAAAAATTTTTTTTTGTTTTGATCGGATAAAAATATATGTTGTAATTTCATAAACATTATTGATTAGTCTATGGTTCACAGCTCGATTTATACAATTTCACTCGATCTCGATCATAACATATTACGAAAATACGATATATTTTTATCGTTATTCAGGTCCCACTTAAAATATATCAAACTTTTACTAACAAAAATATGTCAAAAATAAAAGATAAATGTTTAGAAGAATATTCTATGGTTAGTTTACTCAAAACAAATTTTATTATATTTATTACCATATTATTAGGTTTTTACCTATGAAACAGTCGTTTTTTATGAAATTAATTAATGTAATTTTTTTTCTATATTTTTATTTCTATTAATCAAAGTAATCAGTAATCACCCAGCATCTTTGCCAACGTAGTGGCAGTTTATTGATGCCCTTCTTGAAGAAATCAGCTGGACGAGAGGCAACAAATTCTTCACAGGCATTTTGTACTGCCTCTCGGGTAGTGAATTTTTTTCCTGACAAAAAGTTATCCAAATTCTGGAAAAGTGGAAGTCTGTAGGAGCAAGGTCTGGTGAGTACGGCGGATGACGGAGAACTTCCAGTCCCAGCTCTTGTAGCTTGCAGACCGTCTGTTATGCAGTATGAGGGTGCTCGTTGCAGGACCAGCGAGGACGAGCGAATGACCAAAGCTAGTAACAGACGTGCGTTTCTCTATCATTGTGTTCAGTTCTTCACCATACACATCGACTGTAATGCTCATCCAGTTTGGTAAGAAGCTGTAATGTCATGAATCATACTGGCGCTAGATCAGTAAACAGTTACCAACACTTTTCTACGGGTAAGTTTTCGTTTAGGGCGTTGTTTAGGTGCGGAACCAGGATTCAACCAAATTGCTGATCGCTTACTATATATTACTAGCGTAATTTTTCGTAACAATGCGGTTCAAAATTCCTTGGTTTGTGTGCATGTCGCGCTAGCGATCATCGAGTTCGTGTGGCACCCATTTGTCAAGCTTTTTTTCCTTGCCAATTTGACGCAAATGGACCAATATGGTTTTGATGCTAAGTTCGTAAGCTGCTGCTAATTCAGCAGTTCTTTGACGACCACGGGGTTCATTTTTCAGGTCGAAATTTCCAGAACGGAAGCGGGCAAACCAATAACAGATGGTGCGCGAGTTTACAGTATATACTCCGTAAACGTCGTTGATGTTGCGTGTCGCTTGTGCCGCGTTGCTGCCACGACGGTACTCATATTCCATAATAACTCGAGTTTTTAACGTATCCATGATGTCGAAAAATATGCAAATGCGATGAAAACATAACGCTAATCAATAAACAAATGACACATTTTGAAAAGAGAATTCCATGTTTTTAAAATACAATTAATAAAACGCACTCACAGAATACCAGTGTAAAATAGCAGCTTAATGCTGCTGCGTTTCGTATGGTGAGTGTAGAGAACCGGAAACCCTTTTTACTGCAAAAGAGGCCTTCTATCTTAGTCCTCACGGCTGACAACGCATCTGCATTTTGATTCGCAAACGAAGATAGATGTAGATGTCTATGGGCCACAACAACGACTTACCATCAGGTGGACTGTGTGCTCGTTTGTCACCCTTATTGTATAAAAAAAAAATTTAAATTAGAAATCTTAGCCAAACAAAAATTATTTTGATTTTAAATGGCCAGGGATAGGAAAGGCCTATTATTATCTAACTAAAAAGCTTACTTGCTACTGAAGGTAGGCTTTTTAGTTAAATAATAATCCCGCCAGGCGTCTTTGACGTAGGATTTGTGTCGCTTTTATTGGTTCGCTGCGATTTCCCGTCAATTTATCGGAATAAGCTTTGATCGGATTAGCGAGCGCAAGTAATTTTTTTAATAATATCACAGAATAAATAATAGTAATAAACAATAAGGGCGTCATATCGGGCTGGCCCTTGAGCGCCGTTTGGCTAAGTCCACGGTGCATAGGTAAGAGGGGAATTTCAAAAGGGAAGCTAATTCTCAGAATAATTTGAATCGGATGAAAGTTATAGGAAGGCATAAAAGACGAACAAACAAATATATTTCTTTTAAATATTAGATAAACACGAGATGGTTACACCGGCATATATCGAAAACCACACCTTATCTGGCATTTTCCCAAGTCTTCTACACAACCATGAAACAAAATGGACACTTACGCCAACACTATTTACTTACTTTTTTTTTATAGAATAAGGGTGACAAACGAGCACACAGTCCACATGGTAAGTGGTTGCTGTGGCCCATAGACATCTACATCTATCTTCGATTAAGAATCAAAATGCAGATGCGTTGTCATCCGTGAGGACTAAGATGGAATGCCTCGTTTCCAGTAAAAAGGGTCTCCGGTTCTCTACACTCACCATACGAAATACAGCAGCGTTAAGCTGCTGTTTTACGCTGGTATTCTGTGAGAGCGTGTTCCTTCCACGGTCGAGCCGACCCATTCGTGCTACATCCATAATATAGCTGCAGCATGGCTCTACCACGTAAAACAAACTTTAGTAAACCTTTGTACGAAACCTTGTGTCTGCTTGATTTGCTTTTTCCATCGACTTCAAAAATGAGGAGGTACTCAATTCGAATGTTTTTCTTTTTTTATGTGTTACCTCATAACTTTATGCTGGGTGAACCGATTTCGATAATTCTTTTTTTGTTTTAAAAACTGGTGCTTCTCATGTGGTAAATTAAGGTCTGACTAATGGTTTTTGAGTTATTCTTAATACTTTATATTGAAGTCAGTTGTACAAAATTTTTAATTATGACAAATATATCACAGTATTTTCCTATTGTTGTGAAGTGAAATATAAATTAAAGTCCTGTTTCGTGTCAAATTATTTTTATTCCTTCATCTTAATTAACAACCATTAAAACATGTAATCATGATCACGAAGCGCTGCAAACCACAACTATGCGAACGGACGTTCGGCCCACACACACTCCCACTTGCTAGATGCGAAAGGAAATTAAACTACAACTTCTGTTGGATGGAATAAGGATTCATTTTTTCCTGATTCTAATAGAAATAAAGTTATCGTTACTATAATAATGCACTATTACGTTAAAAGTTTTAAAGCCTTTGATTCTATTTTGTTTTAAACTATTGTAAATAAAAGCATGACAAACGAGCACATTGTCCATTTGATAGTAATGGGAAGCTGTAGCCCATAAACAAAAATTACTCGACTATGAATCAAACTACAGTAGAATGAGGGCATCCACGACTTTCTCTGCTAACAGGGCGGCGCCACGCACCACATGATGTGAAATATTTGACAGATTTGATTTCATAGTGGGGGAAGTTAATTTGTTACAATACTATAGAGATTAATGTTTCTTTCTGAAATATCAGCTATATTTCATATTAACTACATTAGAAATGGATAAGCCAATGTTTTTCTATATGAGCCACTATAATTACTACCTTTGAAGCACTCCACCTTAGTCCTCAGGGGTAACAACGCATTTGTAGCCTGTAATTTGGTTGCAGATGTCCATGGGCTGCAGTACATAACCAGTTGGACCGTAACCTGGTTCGCCTCTATCCTGTTACGTTACATTATACCAAATACATAAAATACCCGCTCGGTTTCCTCCTGGTTCTTCCCAAGACTGAAGATTTTTTTTCGAACCAGTGGTAAAAATATTACTAATATCTATATAAATAAAAATAAATTGCGGCATGTATTAAACATCATCATTTGAGAAAGGCTGGACAGATTTTGATGGTATTTTTTGTTTGAATGGGTTCCTAGATAGTATAGATTCACAATTGGACCCGGTAGGTGGCACTGTTGTAGAGATTCACAAATCACGCGTGCGGAGCCGGGGCGGATTGCTAGTATTGAATAACAAATATTCTATTCTGTAGATCAATATGAGAGTTGCAGTTTAATTTCCATTCTCTTACATCTACGATTACCTTTCAAAAGCATGTAAGCAATTCATATTAACTTTTCTACCTATACGTGTCTGGGTGTATACCGAAGTATTGACGCAACAATGGCCACCGATGGAAGTATTTCATTTTATCATTATTAATTCCATTGCTACCGCTTCTATAAAGACGTTAAGAGGGAGTTCTTCAAAATGTCTTTTACGGAGTAATTGTAAATATTATTTAACACGTTAAATTTAAAACTAAAGTTGAAAGAATTTAATGTAAACAACCTGTTTCTTTATTAGCCTGTAAGGTGGAAGTTCTGTAGTATGGAGTATTCGTCTTAGTCGCCAAGATTGGTAGACGGGCTGGATATTGCAGTACAACTTTTCATGCTGATCTAGATACAATTTCAAATTCCCAAAGGCAATTTATGCAAGCATTGTTCCTAAAGCCATAGATAAGTTTTAATCGTGTCATATAATTTTACAAAGAATTGTACTAGCATAAGTTGAACTTCCTTGGTCCAAGTCTGTCCGTAAAATTACTCTGACACAGGTGAAATTACTAATGTAGAGGGGGTATTTTAAAAAAAATAGAAAGAGATAGAGATACAGCTGTCATCGCTCAGTGGACATTAAAGCGTACGTTACCAACCATCAAAACGGGCCCTATATGACTAATATCGTAGCAATCGACAAAAAGCATGGCAGAAAAATATTTTAATCTATATCCCCCATTATTAATCTGTATTCTTTCGTCCGTTACACATCGCAATCGATTACACTAATGAGGTCATCGCTAACAATCGGACGCTTAACTAAAAGAACGAAATTCATTGTACAATGTTGATTAAAAAAAGAAAAAATACACATTCAACTAGTTTTTTGAGCACACGATGCAAATACGTTAGCACTCTGTCATATCTCTAGTAAAAAAAAATATTGAAGATTTTATAGAAACGTAGAGGACAACTAACAAAATTTACAAACACATTCTTTTAAATTATTGTGCCTCTGGTGATACCTACGCAAAAGTTATCATAGTGTTTCAAGTGTACACGGCAAAACGCAGGCCAAGCGTGGCAACTATGGCAAATACCTCCTATGAAACAATCTATGGGGAAGCCTATTTATTTATTTTCATTTACGCATTCGCAAATACAATTATAACACAATATATACATGTTTAAAGGGAAAATCATTCAAATACTTTAGGTGTAGATTTTTTTAAGATGGAAGGCCTCGTTTCCAGTAAAAAGGGTCTCCGGTTCTCTACACTTACCATACCAAACACAGCAGCGTTAAGCTGCTATTTTAAGGTAGCCCGATCAAGCCAACCCATTCGTGTTACAACCACAATGTAGCTGCAGCTTGGCTCTACCATTGCGGCAAAGAAGGAAACGAACAATTTACCCCTGGTCCAAGGGAGCTACAGATACTGGCTGTTCTTCTAATTTGATGAATCATTCTGAAGATAACAACTGCACTTCTGTATTTCTCGCTAAATTTAGAGTAAATATAATATCGGTTATCTTGCTCGGTCATTCGGGCACAGCTTGACAACAATGGACATATATACATCGAAATTTTTGCAGACACGATATCCTCTAACGTTTCTACAAGATCCATTCAATCTTCTGTTGAACATCATTATAGTATTGCTTTAATATGATAAAACGTTTGGATACAAGTCGGTGTAACGTGTACAGGCACTTAGTGCGGCATTCAGAGACAATCTCGAGCTTAAACTCAAACTTGACAATGTCATAATCTATGTAATATAAACTTTGAGACTAGACCAGTCTAGATCGGTCTAGACCAGCCTAGACCATGGTCGAAACTCAAATGTTTTTTATAGGATAAGGCTGACAAACAAGCACACAGTCCACCTGATGGTAAGTGATTGCTTTGACCCATAGACAGCTACATCTGATCTCGATTACGAATCAAAATGCAGATGCGATGTCACCCGTGAGGACTGAGATGGAATGCCTCGTTTCCAGTAAAAAGGGTTTCCGGTTCTCTATTTGGAGATTGTTTCTGAAAACTGTTTACAGTCTTTACACTTCTACGCAAAGCAAAGGCAGATAATGAAACAACATAATTTCATACATAGAAAATATTTTACGTTGACAATTCTTATCTTAGATTAGTGAAAGCACTTATAGAAGACTATCCTCAAGCTTATGTATGATTTTGTACAATTGTTTTGAAGATTGAAATTTTGTACAATTTTTTTTTAAATAACATAGAGCAAAAAGATACGATCACTAAAACAACAACAGTAGAGTGTACTTAACAAAGCTGCTTCGAGAACAGCTTCCATACATAATACGAAAACTGCAGCCTTAAGCGAAGACAATTATACAAGATCAGATAAATCGAATACATAAGTGGATTCGTAACAGGCAAGCTTAAAAGTATAGTATGTAAAATTACCTTTTTTAACGTATTAGTGAACTTGTGTTCAAGAACGTAATGTTTGCTCTTAAAAAAACTATTTAAAACACAATACAATATAATATTAAACACGGTGAAAATGTTACGGTTCGTACACATTATATAACATAACAGGTTATAAAACGTTATATAACATGTTTCAGTAATGTGGAGGCTGAATGTTATGAAATGTGTTATATAACGTGGCACAAATGTTATATAACTCGGACTGCAGAACGATAAACGACAATGTCATATAACATTGTTATATTGCAATGTTATTCTAAAGTATACAGTATTGTTATATGTTGCAATGTTGAAAAACAATGTTACATAATGTGGACGTGTTATAAAACAAAAGTTATACAACATGTTACTTGATCTATACGCACCCTTAAATACTCATCTGTACAATTGCCTTCACCCGGTCTACTTAAAACATTGAACTAGCTACAAAGTCAGATATCTGACAGATAACAAACAAGAGGACCGACAACCACCATATTGCCGTAATCCGATATTTAAATACGCGATTTACTAATAAGCATCTATCGATAATACCGGTAACCGGCGGTGTAAGAATATTTACTACCCGATATCATCCCACCAGTGTCGTGAGAGTCGTAAACTGAGCCAGGAGTTTGACAGCGGCGTCTTCATGATAACAGCTGAATGAAAAATGAGGTTGTCAACCCGCTTTCAGCGCGTTCAGCAGTAGACTTTTGATAGGTTGTAAAGTTAAAGGATAAGAATATTCTAAGTACATAAAGTAATTATTACAGATCTTCCAGCTAACTGTTGAAGTTCAATAATGAGATATATTTGCAAAGATCGGTAATTCTCTATATTATACTAACTAGATCGCCAGGCAGACGGTGTTCTGCCCTTTCCGACGACGAAAAATCCTTAAATTCACAATAAAAAATTTTGAGGATCATTTATCGGGATAAAAACTATCCTATCTCTCAAGTTGGACCAAAATGCACACAGTGTGCAAAATTTCATTGCAATCAGTTCATTAGTTTAGGAAGTTCATCGCGGACAAACAACGTGACACGTAATTTTTATATTTAAAGATTAATACATATACAGAATGAGAAGTCTTATCAATATCATAGAATAAATGAGGACTCGGTCGTGACTAGTTTCTTAATGTATTTCAAAATTTGTAAATTTTTACTTAGTCAAATTAAAAAAAAAAAAAACAAAATAAATTTGAAAAAATAACAAAATTTTTAAACCTATTTTAAAACCTTCAAGACCGCCCGATCTTTGCTATAGACCCAATTTGGTGAACTTTATCTGCTGATAAGTTCTTTATCTGCATCATGTGTAAAAATTAGTTAAATATTAATTGCTTAAACTAATAAATATATACTCAATTGATTTTCGTGTACAATAAAAACACGCTGTATAAAGTTAGACGTGTTATTTAATGTATATAACCCGAGACCAACCTGTATATTATAGTGTTTGAGTCCTCTTGTTTGTATTCGCCCGAGGGATCGACTTTTTGAATCTCTAAACGGTTTCTATGTTCAATTATTTATTAAATGCTACCTATTTAAAGACATCATTTTAACTTTAAAATAAGTACAAATTTCATAATTTAAAGTAATAAATGATTGAAAGGAATTTATAATTTTACAGTTTACATCGTCACAGAAAATGTACTTAATAGACGTAACAAGCGAATTGCAATTCAATGTATATTAAAATAAGGTCTAATAGATTGTATTTGTAATAAATGTCATCAAATATAAAATTCACATAAAATGTTATTTAACAGACACGAAGGATTCATTCGTAATGTTACTTGGAAAATATTTCAGGTGTTATTATACTAGGCCAGCGTCACTTGACAATAAATGTGAGAAAAATAAATTCGTTTAATGAGGTTACATACATTTGTTATATAGAAGTATCTGTAACATGAAAGCAACAGCCGTCAAAAACTTATTCGGACTCTCATACCATGGGAGTGAAACCATGGATATACGAGTAATGTAATCACAGCTATTACTGCGACAGTTATTAGTTTCGAGGTGAAACAAAATAGAACTTTAAAACATAGTACAATAAGATTGCATTTTAACTGATTCTTATTGTAACTTAATAATAACACATTTTTTCACAACATTGTATCCCTAACATATTTCATTGAAAAGAAATAATAACCTATGAAAGTAAATATACAAAACGAAAATTACAATTTAAATATAATCGACAATGTAAAGAAAGTCAGAAGAGTTGATTTCTTAAAAATGGTATTTTATTAGACTATTTAAATATGGAAGTAAGAGCATGGTAGTTCTTATTTAGAAAGGTCTGTACGTGGCCGGATACTTGATGGGCAAGGCTGAAGTGGTGAAGTCCGCCAGGAAGTTCCATCCCAACTGGCGGTAGGCTTCAACTAATCTCTCCTCGACCTCTTTGGAGGGTCTCTCCTCCTGGATCTTGTTGAGCAGTTTGATCGCGCGGCCCCAGTGCTTCATCGTGAAGCAGTGCCATACGCCGTAATGCATCACCTATACAGAGAGATACGATGAATATCTCATGTTTTCTACTAAAAATACATGTTTATTTTCCAATAACTTGAAAGTAAATAAAAGAATGACTTCTTTAGATATTCGATATTAACAATAGAATATGCAGGTGTAAATTTCTTTTATTTATCTTATGGGATTTCGTTACAATTTATAGATAATTATGTTGTTTAAGTGTGGTCTAAAACTTTTGGCCGGCAGTGTATATACTCACTGTTTGGGGTTGTACCGACCCTAAGGGATGATAAACTGATAACGCTTGATAAGTCTGATAAACTATATTTTGGATAAATTTACAAATTATAAAGGTTAGAACTACTGATAATGAGTACGCGTAGCGCTCTTGATGGCTACAAGCGAACTCATTTTAAAATACAAATTGTGAAATGATGACTTGACAATTGTTCGTTGTATTTCATGCTCGTACACTCACCATAGTAAAACAGTAGCATTGCGTTGTTATTTCACGGCTGGTATGATATGAGAGTGTGGTCCTAACCCGGTCGAGTTGAGTTATTCGTGTTAGAAGTATAATATAACTGCAGCATAGTTCTGACATAACGTAATGTATTATACAAAATCCGCTTGTCTAATGTGATGATTGAGGTAAATCGTTCCCACGATGAAAACAATGTTTTTATGAGGGATGGGGGTCAATTATCAGTGTGCTTTTGAATGTTGTAGTGAATGAAATGAGTGAAATAGAGATAGAGAGAATAGAAAGTAACTAATATGTTATTTGATTTATTACTAGTTCGGAAAAATACCTACGGTTTAGGAATAACCAGTAAGAAATACAATGGGATTTTTTTTGAAAAAGAACAGATTACAATCATTAAAGTCATAAAATATTTAAAAACACAAAACATATTAGAAATAGCATGGTAGCGATCACTTCATTTCCGGGCATTGTTATGACCCATAATGAATGAAATGAGTGTAAAGAACGACATGAATGTAACGAATAAAATTAATCAGACTAATGTAATGATTGTAAAGAATGAAATAAATGAATTAATTGACAAATGTTGGTTGTGCATTGTGTCTGTGTGTCAAAATAAATTTACACCATGTCAGTATCGACAGTATGATTTGTCTGAAATTTGAAGTCAGTGACCTGACCCTGTGGAAATCAGCCTTTATAGGTGAGTGTCGCGTTAACCTTGGCGTAGCCAAGGTCAGCCAGGCGCAGTAGTTCAGCGAGATTGTCGCGCCATGCTCTTGCTATTATACACTACCGGCACAGCGCCTGCACCGGCGCACGTGCCGCGCGTGCGGCACGTGCGGCGCTGTGCCGCCTGCACGCGCTCGCGCAGCCCGGCGCCGCGCGCGACCGCCTGGCGCTGGCGCTGCGCGACAACCTGGCCGACCTGCTGCGCCTCGCCGACCTCAGCGACGCCAAGGTACCCGCGCGGCACGTGCGGCACGTGCGGCACGTGCGGCGCTGTGCCGCCTGCACGCGCTCGCGCAGCCCGGCGCCGCGCGCGACCGCCTGGCGCTGGCGCTGCGCGACAACCTGGCCGACCTGCTGCGCCTCGCCGACCTCAGCGACGCCAAGGTACCCGCGCGGCACGTGCGGCACGTGCGGCACGTGCGGCGCTGTGCCGCCTGCACGCGCTCGCGCAGCCCGGCGCCGCGCGCGACCGCCTGGCGCTGGCGCTGCGCGACAACCTGGCCGACCTGCTGCGCCTCGCCGACCTCAGCGACGCCAAGGTACCCGCGCGGCACGTGCGGCACGTGCGGCACGTGCGGCGCTGTGCCGCCTGCACGCGCTCGCGCAGCCCGGCGCCGCGCGCGACCGCCTGGCGCTGGCGCTGCGCGACAACCTGGCCGACCTGCTGCGCCTCGCCGACCTCAGCGACGCCAAGGTACCCGCGCGGCACGTGCGGCACGTGCGGCACGTGCGGCGCTGTGCCGCCTGCACGCGCTCGCGCAGCCCGGCGCCGCGCGCGACCGCCTGGCGCTGGCGCTGCGCGACAACCTGGCCGACCTGCTGCGCCTCGCCGACCTCAGCGACGCCAAGGTACCCGCGCGGCACGTGCGGCACGTGCGGCACGTGCGGCACGTGCGGCGCTGTGCCGCCTGCACGCGCTCGCGCAGCCCGGCGCCGCGCGCGACCGCCTGGCGCTGGCGCTGCGCGACAACCTGGCCGACCTGCTGCGCCTCGCCGACCTCAGCGACGCCAAGGTACCCGCGCGGCACGTGCGGCACGTGCGGCACGTGCGGCGCTGTGCCGCGTGCACGCGCTCGCGCAGCCCGGCGCCGCGCGCGACCGCCTGGCGCTGGCGCTGCGCGACAACCTGGCCGACCTGCTGCGCCTGCGCGGGTACCTTGGCGTCGCTGAGGTCGGCGAGGCGCAGCAGGTCGGCCAGGTTGTCGCGCAGCGCCAGCGCCAGGCGGTCGCGCGCGGCGCCGGGCTGCGCGAGCGCGTGCAGGCGGCACAGCGCCGCACGTGCCGCACGTGCCGCGCGGGTACCTTGGCGTCGCTGAGGTCGGCGAGGCGCAGCAGGTCGGCCAGGTTGTCGCGCAGCGCCAGCGCCAGGCGGTCGCGCGCGGCGCCGGGCTGCGCGAGCGCGTGCAGGCGGCACAGCGCCGCACGTGCCGCACGTGCCGCACGTGCCGCGCGGGTACCTTGGCGTCGCTGAGGTCGGCGAGGCGCAGCAGGTCGGCCAGGTTGTCGCGCAGCGCCAGCGCCAGGCGGTCGCGCGCGGCGCCGGGCTGCGCGAGCGCGTGCAGGCGGCACAGCGCCGCACGTGCCGCACGTGCCGCACGTGCCGCGCGGGTACCTTGGCGTCGCTGAGGTCGGCGAGGCGCAGCAGGTCGGCCAGGTTGTCGCGCAGCGCCAGCGCCAGGCGGTCGCGCGCGGCGCCGGGCTGCGCGAGCGCGTGCACGCGGCACAGCGCCGCACGTGCCGCACGTGCCGCACGTGCCGCGCGGGTACCTTGGCGTCGCTGAGGTCGGCGAGGCGCAGCAGGTCGGCCAGGTTGTCGCGCAGCGCCAGCGCCAGGCGGTCGCGCGCGGCGCCGGGCTGCGCGAGCGCGTGCAGGCGGCACAGCGCCGCACGTGCCGCACGTGCCGCACGTGCCGCACGTGCCGCGCGGGTACCTTGGCGTCGCTGAGGTCGGCGAGGCGCAGCAGGTCGGCCAGGTTGTCGCGCAGCGCCAGCGCCAGGCGGTCGCGCGCGGCGCCGGGCTGCGCGAGCGCGTGCAGGCGGCACAGCGCCGCACGTGCCGCACGTGCCGCACGTGCCGCACGTGCCGCGCGGGTACCTTGGCGTCGCTGAGGTCGGCGAGGCGCAGCAGGTCGGCCAGGTTGTCGCGCAGCGCCAGCGCCAGGCGGTCGCGCGCGGCGCCGGGCTGCGCGAGCGCGTGCAGGCGGCACAGCGCCGCACGTGCCGCACGTGCCGCACGTGCCGCGCGGGTACCTTGGCGTCGCTGAGGTCGGCGAGGCGCAGCAGGTCGGCCAGGTTGTCGCGCAGCGCCAGCGCCAGGCGGTCGCGCGCGGCGCCGGGCTGCGCGAGCGCGTGCAGGCGGCACAGCGCCGCACGTGCCGCACGTGCCGCACGTGCCGCGCGGGTACCTTGGCGTCGCTGAGGTCGGCGAGGCGCAGCAGGTCGGCCAGGTTGTCGCGCAGCGCCAGCGCCAGGCGGTCGCGCGCGGCGCCGGGCTGCGTGAGCGCGTGCAGGCGGCACAGCGCCGCACGTGCCGCACGTGCCGCACGTGCCGCGCGGGTACCTTGGCGTCGCTGAGGTCGGCGAGGCGCAGCAGGTCGGCCAGGTTGTCGCGCAGCGCCAGCGCCAGGCGGTCGCGCGCGGCGCCGGGCTGCGCGAGCGCGTGCAGGCGGCACAGCGCCGCACGTGCCGCACGTGCCGCACGTGCCGCGCGGGTACCTTGGCGTCGCTGAGGTCGGCGAGGCGCAGCAGGTCGGCCAGGTTGTCGCGCAGCGCCAGCGCCAGGCGGTCGCGCGCGGCGCCGGGCTGCGCGAGCGCGTGCAGGCGGCACAGCGCCGCACGTGCCGCACGTGCCGCACGTGCCGCGCGGGTACCTTGGCGTCGCTGAGGTCGGCGAGGCGCAGCAGGTCGGCCAGGTTGTCGCGCAGCGCCAGCGCCAGGCGGTCGCGCGCGGCGCCGGGCTGCGCGAGCGCGTGCACGCGGCACAGCGCCGCACGTGCCGCACGTGCCGCACGTGCCGCACGTGCCGCGCGGGTACCTTGGCGTCGCTGAGGTCGGCGAGGCGCAGCAGGTCGGCCAGGTTGTCGCGCAGCGCCAGCGCCAGGCGGTCGCGCGCGGCGCCGGGCTGCGCGAGCGCGTGCAGGCGGCACAGCGCCGCACGTGCCGCACGTGCCGCGCGGGTACCTTGGCGTCGCTGAGGTCGGCGAGGCGCAGCAGGTCGGCCAGGTTGTCGCGCAGCGCCAGCGCCAGGCGGTCGCGCGCGGCGCCGGGCTGCGCGAGCGCGTGCAGGCGGCACAGCGCCGCACGTGCCGCACGTGCCGCACGTGCCGCGCGGGTACCTTGGCGTCGCTGAGGTCGGCGAGGCGCAGCAGGTCGGCCAGGTTGTCGCGCAGCGCCAGCGCCAGGCGGTCGCGCGCGGCGCCGGGCTGCGCGAGCGCGTGCAGGCGGCACAGCGCCGCACGTGCCGCACGTGCCGCACGTGCCGCACGTGCCGCGCGGGTACCTTGGCGTCGCTGAGGTCGGCGAGGCGCAGCAGGTCGGCCAGGTTGTCGCGCAGCGCCAGCGCCAGGCGGTCGCGCGCGGCGCCGGGCTGCGCGAGCGCGTGCAGGCGGCACAGCGCCGCACGTGCCGCACGTGCCGCACGTGCCGCGCGGGTACCTTGGCGTCGCTGAGGTCGGCGAGGCGCAGCAGGTCGGCCAGGTTGTCGCGCAGCGCCAGCGCCAGGCGGTCGCGCGCGGCGCCGGGCTGCGCGAGCGCGTGCAGGCGGCACAGCGCCGCACGTGCCGCACGTGCCGCACGTGCCGCGCGGGTACCTTGGCGTCGCTGAGGTCGGCGAGGCGCAGCAGGTCGGCCAGGTTGTCGCGCAGCGCCAGCGCCAGGCGGTCGCGCGCGGCGCCGGGCTGCGTGAGCGCGTGCAGGCGGCACAGCGCCGCACGTGCCGCACGTGCCGCACGTGCCGCGCGGGTACCTTGGCGTCGCTGAGGTCGGCGAGGCGCAGCAGGTCGGCCAGGTTGTCGCGCAGCGCCAGCGCCAGGCGGTCGCGCGCGGCGCCGGGCTGCGCGAGCGCGTGCAGGCGGCACAGCGCCGCACGTGCCGCACGTGCCGCACGTGCCGCGCGGGTACCTTGGCGTCGCTGAGGTCGGCGAGGCGCAGCAGGTCGGCCAGGTTGTCGCGCAGCGCCAGCGCCAGGCGGTCGCGCGCGGCGCCGGGCTGCGCGAGCGCGTGCAGGCGGCACAGCGCCGCACGTGCCGCACGTGCCGCACGTGCCGCGCGGGTACCTTGGCGTCGCTGAGGTCGGCGAGGCGCAGCAGGTCGGCCAGGTTGTCGCGCAGCGCCAGCGCCAGGCGGTCGCGCGCGGCGCCGGGCTGCGCGAGCGCGTGCACGCGGCACAGCGCCGCACGTGCCGCACGTGCCGCACGTGCCGCACGTGCCGCGCGGGTACCTTGGCGTCGCTGAGGTCGGCGAGGCGCAGCAGGTCGGCCAGGTTGTCGCGCAGCGCCAGCGCCAGGCGGTCGCGCGCGGCGCCGGGCTGCGCGAGCGCGTGCAGGCGGCACAGCGCCGCACGTGCCGCACGTGCCGCGCGGGTACCTTGGCGTCGCTGAGGTCGGCGAGGCGCAGCAGGTCGGCCAGGTTGTCGCGCAGCGCCAGCGCCAGGCGGTCGCGCGCGGCGCCGGGCTGCGCGAGCGCGTGCAGGCGGCACAGCGCCGCACGTGCCGCACGTGCCGCACGTGCCGCGCGGGTACCTTGGCGTCGCTGAGGTCGGCGAGGCGCAGCAGGTCGGCCAGGTTGTCGCGCAGCGCCAGCGCCAGGCGGTCGCGCGCGGCGCCGGGCTGCGCGAGCGCGTGCAGGCGGCACAGCGCCGCACGTGCCGCACGTGCCGCACGTGCCGCGCGGGTACCTTGGCGTCGCTGAGGTCGGCGAGGCGCAGCAGGTCGGCCAGGTTGTCGCGCAGCGCCAGCGCCAGGCGGTCGCGCGCGGCGCCGGGCTGCGCGAGCGCGTGCAGGCGGCACAGCGCCGCACGTGCCGCACGTGCCGCACGTGCCGCGCGGGTACCTTGGCGTCGCTGAGGTCGGCGAGGCGCAGCAGGTCGGCCAGGTTGTCGCGCAGCGCCAGCGCCAGGCGGTCGCGCGCGGCGCCGGGCTGCGCGAGCGCGTGCAGGCGGCACAGCGCCGCACGTGCCGCACGTGCCGCACGTGCCGCGCGGGTACCTTGGCGTCGCTGAGGTCGGCGAGGCGCAGCAGGTCGGCCAGGTTGTCGCGCAGCGCCAGCGCCAGGCGGTCGCGCGCGGCGCCGGGCTGCGCGAGCGCGTGCACGCGGCACAGCGCCGCACGTGCCGCACGTGCCGCACGTGCCGCACGTGCCGCGCGGGTACCTTGGCGTCGCTGAGGTCGGCGAGGCGCAGCAGGTCGGCCAGGTTGTCGCGCAGCGCCAGCGCCAGGCGGTCGCGCGCGGCGCCGGGCTGCGCGAGCGCGTGCAGGCGGCACAGCGCCGCACGTGCCGCACGTGCCGCGCGGGTACCTTGGCGTCGCTGAGGTCGGCGAGGCGCAGCAGGTCGGCCAGGTTGTCGCGCAGCGCCAGCGCCAGGCGGTCGCGCGCGGCGCCGGGCTGCGCGAGCGCGTGCAGGCGGCACAGCGCCGCACGTGCCGCACGTGCCGCACGTGCCGCGCGGGGTACCTTGGCGTCGCTGAGGTCGGCGAGGCGCAGCAGGTCGGCCAGGTTGTCGCGCAGCGCCAGCGCCAGGCGGTCGCGCGCGGCGCCGGGCTGCGCGAGCGCGTGCAGGCGGCACAGCGCCGCACGTGCCGCACGTGCCGCACGTGCCGCACGTGCCGCGCGGGTACCTTGGCGTCGCTGAGGTCGGCGAGGCGCAGCAGGTCGGCCAGGTTGTCGCGCAGCGCCAGCGCCAGGCGGTCGCGCGCGGCGCCGGGCTGCGCGAGCGCGTGCACGCGGCACAGCGCCGCACGTGCCGCACGTGCCGCACGTGCCGCACGTGCCGCGCGGGTACCTTGGCGTCGCTGAGGTCGGCGAGGCGCAGCAGGTCGGCCAGGTTGTCGCGCAGCGCCAGCGCCAGGCGGTCGCGCGCGGCGCCGGGCTGCGCGAGCGCGTGCAGGCGGCACAGCGCCGCACGTGCCGCACGTGCCGCACGTGCCGCGCGGGTACCTTGGCGTCGCTGAGGTCGGCGAGGCGCAGCAGGTCGGCCAGGTTGTCGCGCAGCGCCAGCGCCAGGCGGTCGCGCGCGGCGCCGGGCTGCGCGAGCGCGTGCAGGCGGCACAGCGCCGCACGTGCCGCACGTGCCGCACGTGCCGCGCGGGTACCTTGGCGTCGCTGAGGTCGGCGAGGCGCAGCAGGTCGGCCAGGTTGTTCGCGCAGCGCCAGCGCCAGGCGGTCGCGCGCGGCGCCGGGCTGCGCGAGCGCGTGCACGCGGCACAGCGCCGCACGTGCCGCACGTGCCGCACGTGCCGCACGTGCCGCACGTGCCGCGCGGGTACCTTGGCGTCGCTGAGGTCGGCGAGGCGCAGCAGGTCGGCCAGGTTGTCGCGCAGCGCCAGCGCCAGGCGGTCGCGCGCGGCGCCGGGCTGCGCGAGCGCGTGCACGCGGCACAGCGCCGCACGTGCCGCACGTGCCGCACGTGCCGCACGTGCCGCGCGGGTACCTTGGCGTCGCTGAGGTCGGCGAGGCGCAGCAGGTCGGCCAGGTTGTCGCGCAGCGCCAGCGCCAGGCGGTCGCGCGCGGCGCCGGGCTGCGCGAGCGCGTGCACGCGGCACAGCGCCGCACGTGCCGCACGTGCCGCACGTGCCGCACGTGCCGCGCGGGTACCTTGGCGTCGCTGAGGTCGGCGAGGCGCAGCAGGTCGGCCAGGTTGTCGCGCAGCGCCAGCGCCAGGCGGTCGCGCGCGGCGCCGGGCTGCGCGAGCGCGTGCAGGCGGCACAGCGCCGCACGTGCCGCACGTGCCGCACGTGCCGCGCGGGTACCTTGGCGTCGCTGAGGTCGGCGAGGCGCAGCAGGTCGGCCAGGTGTTCGCGCAGCGCCAGCGCCAGGCGGTCGCGCGCGGCGCCGGGCTGCGCGAGCGCGTGCACGCGGCACAGCGCCGCACGTGCCGCACGTGCCGCACGTGCCGCACGTGCCGCACGTGCCGCGCGGGTACCTTGGCGTCGCTGAGGTCGGCGAGGCGCAGCAGGTCGGCCAGGTTGTCGCGCAGCGCCAGCGCCAGGCGGTCGCGCGCGGCGCCGGGCTGCGCGAGCGCGTGCACGCGGCACAGCGCCGCACGTGCCGCACGTGCCGCACGTGCCGCACGTGCCGCGCGGGTACCTTGGCGTCGCTGAGGTCGGCGAGGCGCAGCAGGTCGGCCAGGTTGTCGCGCAGCGCCAGCGCCAGGCGGTCGCGCGCGGCGCCGGGCTGCGCGAGCGCGTGCACGCGGCACAGCGCCGCACGTGCCGCACGTGCCGCACGTGCCGCACGTGCCGCGCGGGTACCTTGGCGTCGCTGAGGTCGGCGAGGCGCAGCAGGTCGGCCAGGTTGTCGCGCAGCGCCAGCGCCAGGCGGTCGCGCGCGGCGCCGGGCTGCGCGAGCGCGTGCACGCGGCACAGCGCCGCACGTGCCGCACGTGCCGCACGTGCCGCACGTGCCGCGCGGGTACCTTGGCGTCGCTGAGGTCGGCGAGGCGCAGCAGGTCGGCCAGGTTGTCGCGCAGCGCCAGCGCCAGGCGGTCGCGCGCGGCGCCGGGCTGCGCGAGCGCGTGCACGCGGCACAGCGCCGCACGTGCCGCACGTGCCGCACGTGCCGCGCGGGTACCTTGGCGTCGCTGAGGTCGGCGAGGCGCAGCAGGTCGGCCAGGTTGTTCGCGCAGCGCCAGCGCCAGGCGGTCGCGCGCGGCGCCGGGCTGCGCGAGCGCGTGCAGGCGGCACAGCGCCGCACGTGCCGCACGTGCCGCACGTGCCGCGCGGGTACCTTGGCGTCGCTGAGGTCGGCGAGGCGCAGCAGGTCGGCCAGGTTGTCGCGCAGCGCCAGCGCCAGGCGGTCGCGCGCGGCGCCGGGCTGCGCGAGCGCGTGCACGCGGCACAGCGCCGCACGTGCCGCACGTGCCGCGCGGGTACCTTGGCGTCGCTGAGGTCGGCGAGGCGCAGCAGGTCGGCCAGGTTGTCGCGCAGCGCCAGCGCCAGGCGGTCGCGCGCGGCGCCGGGCTGCGCGAGCGCGTGCAGGCGGCACAGCGCCGCACGTGCCGCACGTGCCGCACGTGCCGCGCGGGTACCTTGGCGTCGCTGAGGTCGGCGAGGCGCAGCAGGTCGGCCAGGTTGTCGCGCAGCGCCAGCGCCAGGCGGTCGCGCGCGGCGCCGGGCTGCGCGAGCGCGTGCAGGCGGCACAGCGCCGCACGTGCCGCACGTGCCGCACGTGCCGCGCGGGTACCTTGGCGTCGCTGAGGTCGGCGAGGCGCAGCAGGTCGGCCAGGTTGTCGCGCAGCGCCAGCGCCAGGCGGTCGCGCGCGGCGCCGGGCTGCGCGAGCGCGTGCACGCGGCACAGCGCCGCACGTGCCGCACGTGCCGCACGTGCCGCGCGGGTACCTTGGCGTCGCTGAGGTCGGCGAGGCGCAGCAGGTCGGCCAGGTTGTCGCGCAGCGCCAGCGCCAGGCGGTCGCGCGCGGCGCCGGGCTGCGCGAGCGCGTGCAGGCGGCACAGCGCCGCACGTGCCGCACGTGCCGCACGTGCCGCGCGGGTACCTTGGCGTCGCTGAGGTCGGCGAGGCGCAGCAGGTCGGCCAGGTTGTCGCGCAGCGCCAGCGCCAGGCGGTCGCGCGCGGCGCCGGGCTGCGCGAGCGCGTGCAGGCGGCACAGCGCCGCACGTGCCGCACGTGCCGCACGTGCCGCGCGGGTACCTTGGCGTCGCTGAGGTCGGCGAGGCGCAGCAGGTCGGCCAGGTTGTCGCGCAGCGCCAGCGCCAGGCGGTCGCGCGCGGCGCCGGGCTGCGCGAGCGCGTGCACGCGGCACAGCGCCGCACGTGCCGCACGTGCCGCACGTGCCGCGCGGGTACCTTGGCGTCGCTGAGGTCGGCGAGGCGCAGCAGGTCGGCCAGGTTGTCGCGCAGCGCCAGCGCCAGGCGGTCGCGCGCGGCGCCGGGCTGCGCGAGCGCGTGCAGGCGGCACAGCGCCGCACGTGCCGCACGTGCCGCACGTGCCGCGCGGGTACCTTGGCGTCGCTGAGGTCGGCGAGGCGCAGCAGGTCGGCCAGGTTGTCGCGCAGCGCCAGCGCCAGGCGGTCGCGCGCGGCGCCGGGCTGCGCGAGCGCGTGCAGGCGGCACAGCGCCGCACGTGCCGCACGTGCCGCACGTGCCGCGCGGGTACCTTGGCGTCGCTGAGGTCGGCGAGGCGCAGCAGGTCGGCCAGGTGTTCGCGCAGCGCCAGCGCCAGGCGGTCGCGCGCGGCGCCGGGCTGCGCGAGCGCGTGCACGCGGCACAGCGCCGCACGTGCCGCACGTGCCGCACGTGCCGCACGTGCCGCACGTGCCGCACGTGCCGCACGTGCCGCGCGGGTACCTTGGCGTCGCTGAGGTCGGCGAGGCGCAGCAGGTCGGCCAGGTTGTCGCGCAGCGCCAGCGCCAGGCGGTCGCGCGCGGCGCCGGGCTGCGCGAGCGCGTGCACGCGGCACAGCGCCGCACGTGCCGCACGTGCCGCACGTGCCGCACGTGCCGCGCGGGTACCTTGGCGTCGCTGAGGTCGGCGAGGCGCAGCAGGTCGGCCAGGTTGTCGCGCAGCGCCAGCGCCAGGCGGTCGCGCGCGGCGCCGGGCTGCGCGAGCGCGTGCACGCGGCACAGCGCCGCACGTGCCGCACGTGCCGCACGTGCCGCGCGGGTACCTTGGCGTCGCTGAGGTCGGCGAGGCGCAGCAGGTCGGCCAGGTGTTCGCGCAGCGCCAGCGCCAGGCGGTCGCGCGCGGCGCCGGGCTGCGCGAGCGCGTGCAGGCGGCACAGCGCCGCACGTGCCGCACGTGCCGCACGTGCCGCGCGGGTACCTTGGCGTCGCTGAGGTCGGCGAGGCGCAGCAGGTCGGCCAGGTTGTCGCGCAGCGCCAGCGCCAGGCGGTCGCGCGCGGCGCCGGGCTGCGCGAGCGCGTGCAGGCGGCACAGCGCCGCACGTGCCGCACGTGCCGCACGTGCCGCGCGGGTACCTTGGCGTCGCTGAGGTCGGCGAGGCGCAGCAGGTCGGCCAGGTTGTCGCGCAGCGCCAGCGCCAGGCGGTCGCGCGCGGCGCCGGGCTGCGCGAGCGCGTGCACGCGGCACAGCGCCGCACGTGCCGCACGTGCCGCACGTGCCGCGCGGGTACCTTGGCGTCGCTGAGGTCGGCGAGGCGCAGCAGGTCGGCCAGGTTGTCGCGCAGCGCCAGCGCCAGGCGGTCGCGCGCGGCGCCGGGCTGCGCGAGCGCGTGCACGCGGCACAGCGCCGCACGTGCCGCACGTGCCGCACGTGCCGCGCGGGTACCTTGGCGTCGCTGAGGTCGGCGAGGCGCAGCAGGTCGGCCAGGTTGTCGCGCAGCGCCAGCGCCAGGCGGTCGCGCGCGGCGCCGGGCTGCGCGAGCGCGTGCAGGCGGCACAGCGCCGCACGTGCCGCACGTGCCGCACGTGCCGCGCGGGTACCTTGGCGTCGCTGAGGTCGGCGAGGCGCAGCAGGTCGGCCAGGTTGTCGCGCAGCGCCAGCGCCAGGCGGTCGCGCGCGGCGCCGGGCTGCGCGAGCGCGTGCAGGCGGCACAGCGCCGCACGTGCCGCACGTGCCGCACGTGCCGCGCGGGTACCTTGGCGTCGCTGAGGTCGGCGAGGCGCAGCAGGTCGGCCAGGTTGTCGCGCAGCGCCAGCGCCAGGCGGTCGCGCGCGGCGCCGGGCTGCGCGAGCGCGTGCAGGCGGCACAGCGCCGCACGTGCCGCACGTGCCGCACGTGCCGCGCGGGTACCTTGGCGTCGCTGAGGTCGGCGAGGCGCAGCAGGTCGGCCAGGTTGTCGCGCAGCGCCAGCGCCAGGCGGTCGCGCGCGGCGCCGGGCTGCGCGAGCGCGTGCAGGCGGCACAGCGCCGCACGTGCCGCACGTGCCGCACGTGCCGCGCGGGTACCTTGGCGTCGCTGAGGTCGGCGAGGCGCAGCAGGTCGGCCAGGTTGTCGCGCAGCGCCAGCGCCAGGCGGTCGCGCGCGGCGCCGGGCTGCGCGAGCGCGTGCAGGCGGCACAGCGCCGCACGTGCCGCACGTGCCGCACGTGCCGCGCGGGTACCTTGGCGTCGCTGAGGTCGGCGAGGCGCAGCAGGTCGGCCAGGTTGTCGCGCAGCGCCAGCGCCAGGCGGTCGCGCGCGGCGCCGGGCTGCGCGAGCGCGTGCAGGCGGCACAGCGCCGCACGTGCCGCACGTGCCGCACGTGCCGCGCGGGTACCTTGGCGTCGCTGAGGTCGGCGAGGCGCAGCAGGTCGGCCAGGTTGTCGCGCAGCGCCAGCGCCAGGCGGTCGCGCGCGGCGCCGGGCTGCGCGAGCGCGTGCAGGCGGCACAGCGCCGCACGTGCCGCACGTGCCGCGCGGGTACCTTGGCGTCGCTGAGGTCGGCGAGGCGCAGCAGGTCGGCCAGGTTGTCGCGCAGCGCCAGCGCCAGGCGGTCGCGCGCGGCGCCGGGCTGCGCGAGCGCGTGCAGGCGGCACAGCGCCGCACGTGCCGCACGTGCCGCACGTGCCGCGCGGGTACCTTGGCGTCGCTGAGGTCGGCGAGGCGCAGCAGGTCGGCCAGGTTGTCGCGCAGCGCCAGCGCCAGGCGGTCGCGCGCGGCGCCGGGCTGCGCGAGCGCGTGCAGGCGGCACAGCGCCGCACGTGCCGCACGTGCCGCACGTGCCGCACGTGCCGCGCGGGTACCTTGGCGTCGCTGAGGTCGGCGAGGCGCAGCAGGTCGGCCAGGTTGTCGCGCAGCGCCAGCGCCAGGCGGTCGCGCGCGGCGCCGGGCTGCGCGAGCGCGTGCACGCGGCACAGCGCCGCACGTGCCGCACGTGCCGCACGTGCCGCACGTGCCGCACGTGCCGCGCGGGTACCTTGGCGTCGCTGAGGTCGGCGAGGCGCAGCAGGTCGGCCAGGTTGTCGCGCAGCGCCAGCGCCAGGCGGTCGCGCGCGGCGCCGGGCTGCGCGAGCGCGTGCACGCGGCACAGCGCCGCACGTGCCGCACGTGCCGCACGTGCCGCGCGGGTACCTTGGCGTCGCTGAGGTCGGCGAGGCGCAGCAGGTCGGCCAGGTTGTCGCGCAGCGCCAGCGCCAGGCGGTCGCGCGCGGCGCCGGGCTGCGCGAGCGCGTGCAGGCGGCACAGCGCCGCACGTGCCGCACGTGCCGCACGTGCCGCGCGGGTACCTTGGCGTCGCTGAGGTCGGCGAGGCGCAGCAGGTCGGCCAGGTTGTCGCGCAGCGCCAGCGCCAGGCGGTCGCGCGCGGCGCCGGGCTGCGCGAGCGCGTGCAGGCGGCACAGCGCCGCACGTGCCGCACGTGCCGCACGTGCCGCGCGGGTACCTTGGCGTCGCTGAGGTCGGCGAGGCGCAGCAGGTCGGCCAGGTTGTCGCGCAGCGCCAGCGCCAGGCGGTCGCGCGCGGCGCCGGGCTGCGCGAGCGCGTGCAGGCGGCACAGCGCCGCACGTGCCGCACGTGCCGCACGTGCCGCGCGGGTACCTTGGCGTCGCTGAGGTCGGCGAGGCGCAGCAGGTCGGCCAGGTTGTCGCGCAGCGCCAGCGCCAGGCGGTCGCGCGCGGCGCCGGGCTGCGCGAGCGCGTGCAGGCGGCACAGCGCCGCACGTGCCGCACGTGCCGCACGTGCCGCACGTGCCGCGCGGGTACCTTGGCGTCGCTGAGGTCGGCGAGGCGCAGCAGGTCGGCCAGGTTGTCGCGCAGCGCCAGCGCCAGGCGGTCGCGCGCGGCGCCGGGCTGCGCGAGCGCGTGCAGGCGGCACAGCGCCGCACGTGCCGCACGTGCCGCACGTGCCGCGCGGGTACCTTGGCGTCGCTGAGGTCGGCGAGGCGCAGCAGGTCGGCCAGGTTGTCGCGCAGCGCCAGCGCCAGGCGGTCGCGCGCGGCGCCGGGCTGCGCGAGCGCGTGCAGGCGGCACAGCGCCGCACGTGCCGCACGTGCCGCACGTGCCGCGCGGGTACCTTGGCGTCGCTGAGGTCGGCGAGGCGCAGCAGGTCGGCCAGGTTGTCGCGCAGCGCCAGCGCCAGGCGGTCGCGCGCGGCGCCGGGCTGCGCGAGCGCGTGCAGGCGGCACAGCGCCGCACGTGCCGCACGTGCCGCACGTGCCGCGCGGGTACCTTGGCGTCGCTGAGGTCGGCGAGGCGCAGCAGGTCGGCCAGGTTGTCGCGCAGCGCCAGCGCCAGGCGGTCGCGCGCGGCGCCGGGCTGCGCGAGCGCGTGCAGGCGGCACAGCGCCGCACGTGCCGCACGTGCCGCACGTGCCGCGCGGGTACCTTGGCGTCGCTGAGGTCGGCGAGGCGCAGCAGGTCGGCCAGGTTGTCGCGCAGCGCCAGCGCCAGGCGGTCGCGTGCCGCGCGGGTACCTTGGCGTCGCTGAGGTCGGCGAGGCGCAGCAGGTCGGCCAGGTTGTCGCGCAGCGCCAGCGCCAGGCGGTCGCGCGCGGCGCCGGGCTGCGCGAGCGCGTGCAGGCGGCACAGCGCCGCACGTGCCGCACGTGCCGCACGTGCCGCGCGGGTACCTTGGCGTCGCTGAGGTCGGCGAGGCGCAGCAGGTCGGCCAGGTTGTCGCGCAGCGCCAGCGCCAGGCGGTCGCGCGCGGCGCCGGGCTGCGCGAGCGCGTGCACGCGGCACAGCGCCGCACGTGCCGCACGTGCCGCACGTGCCGCACGTGCCGCGCGGGTACCTTGGCGTCGCTGAGGTCGGCGAGGCGCAGCAGGTCGGCCAGGTTGTCGCGCAGCGCCAGCGCCAGGCGGTCGCGCGCGGCGCCGGGCTGCGCGAGCGCGTGCAGGCGGCACAGCGCCGCACGTGCCGCACGTGCCGCACGTGCCGCGCGGGTACCTTGGCGTCGCTGAGGTCGGCGAGGCGCAGCAGGTCGGCCAGGTTGTCGCGCAGCGCCAGCGCCAGGCGGTCGCGCGCGGCGCCGGGCTGCGCGAGCGCGTGCACGCGGCACAGCGCCGCACGTGCCGCACGTGCCGCACGTGCCGCACGTGCCGCGCGGGTACCTTGGCGTCGCTGAGGTCGGCGAGGCGCAGCAGGTCGGCCAGGTTGTCGCGCAGCGCCAGCGCCAGGCGGTCGCGCGCGGCGCCGGGCTGCGCGAGCGCGTGCACGCGGCACAGCGCCGCACGTGCCGCACGTGCCGCACGTGCCGCGCGGGTACCTTGGCGTCGCTGAGGTCGGCGAGGCGCAGCAGGTCGGCCAGGTTGTCGCGCAGCGCCAGCGCCAGGCGGTCGCGCGCGGCGCCGGGCTGCGCGAGCGCGTGCAGGCGGCACAGCGCCGCACGTGCCGCACGTGCCGCACGTGCCGCGCGGGTACCTTGGCGTCGCTGAGGTCGGCGAGGCGCAGCAGGTCGGCCAGGTTGTCGCGCAGCGCCAGCGCCAGGCGGTCGCGCGCGGCGCCGGGCTGCGCGAGCGCGTGCACGCGGCACAGCGCCGCACGTGCCGCACGTGCCGCACGTGCCGCGCGGGTACCTTGGCGTCGCTGAGGTCGGCGAGGCGCAGCAGGTCGGCCAGGTTGTCGCGCAGCGCCAGCGCCAGGCGGTCGCGCGCGGCGCCGGGCTGCGCGAGCGCGTGCAGGCGGCACAGCGCCGCACGTGCCGCACGTGCCGCACGTGCCGCACGTGCCGCACGTGCCGCGCGGGTACCTTGGCGTCGCTGAGGTCGGCGAGGCGCAGCAGGTCGGCCAGGTTGTCGCGCAGCGCCAGCGCCAGGCGGTCGCGCGCGGCGCCGGGCTGCGCGAGCGCGTGCAGGCGGCACAGCGCCGCGCCGCGCCGGCACAGCGCCTCCACCGCCCACCCGCGCAGCCGCTCCTGCTCCCTGCCGCCACACCACACCACACACCATTATGCAACGATTACTACTCGCCGACCACACACGAACAACCACCAGTACGAACATGTAGCGACTTGTTCGGGTGTGCTCGCTACTCGACCCGAGTATTCACCTAATCTTCACGCGATGTTTGTTTTTTAGCACGAGTCAAAGGAATGTTCATGTGTTTCCGTATCGGTATTTATAAGCCGTAAACTTTATCGCAGGTGGTTATTATTTTTCATATAAAACAAACAGCAGACTATACAGGGTTATTTTGCAAAAACAGGACAATTTTGCAGAGAAAATACTGTATAAGTAATATAGGCAAATGGTGAAGAAAACTAATTTAAAAACCTCAAACGTACAGTCATTATTATCTTTTAAATTCAAAATGCTTGGTAATGCATGATTTTAACTGATTATCATTCATAAATATCTAACGCTTACTATTTTACACACGCACACATTAGTAAGAGTCGCTCGGTAAAGTACCTTGTGGTGCTTTTTTTTCTCGCCCTTCCCTTCTGTTTCCCGTTACACCACTAAGACCCTACGTCTGCTCGCCCGACCGACAGCTGACAGTGTTGACCGTCACCTCATTATGGACGTTTCGTTACCAATGACGTAACAAAAATATTCAAACCGCGGATACTATGAAATTAATTTTAAGCAATGAAAGTTTACGTGGTGCGCAAAGATACTAAAGTGAGTCTTACCGCGGCAAGAAATTAACGTACGTGTACCTACCAATCGAAAGTAATTGACAGATAGTCAAACTATTCAAGTGTAGTTTGCGATAACTTAAATAGTGAATATGAAGATAGGTGGATTGCACACGGAGGCCTAGTACTATGGTCTACAAACTTGCCGGAACTTTAACCGTCAGTCTTTTATCTGTGTATAAAGAGTCGTGTTTACGTCAAAGAGGCCCAAAGTAATGAAGACCGATACAATAAAACTATTACTGCATACAGGGAAGTTAAAAGTGCTGAAGAACAGGTAATAAGTGTAAATTATTTTAAGAAACGTGCGTCTATGCATAAAGAATGTGGCGGCACGGTAGTTCGACCGTTCGGCAATCTTCGGAAGCCCTCGGTTGCGCGGGAGCAACCGACTTGGTTTTCCTCGCCTCGCCAGTCGACCCGACCGTCAGACGCTGTGAGGACGCTGGTTCACGCTCCGATCCGCTACTTTGAATTTACGTTGTGAATAAATGGTTATTTAATATAATTCCATTTTGAGGTACCAATATTAGATATTGGGACTACTTGCGTAATTTAATCGTAAATAGTTTATTTAAATTTTTTAAATACGCCATTATAATGACACTCGTCGGTTACATCGTTGATAAGCAAAAATATATTTTTTATTTATTATGACGATAATAACTAAGCCCGTTAAAAGTGTAACAGGACAATTGAAATCATACTTCGCGTCATGTAGTTATTAACTTAAGTATTAGTAGTAAGCGTGTGACTAAGAAAGTAGAAAGTAGACTATAGGCAAAAACTTGAGAAACAAAAACGTGAATTGAATCATACACACAGGAGCGCGCGTAACAGTAGTCGTTGCCCATAAATCACCATAACATTCAATTTAAAAAACAGCTTAGTAATTTTTAAGGTTTTCACCGTACTGTACTAAACATTAATCTCTATTCCGTATCAGAAAAGTGGGCATTTGATTATTTATCACGGACAATTGAATCCCGGTGGACAGCAATCAACGCACTGCACTGGGACTTCGATAGCGAGCTGGAAGGGTCGAATAAGGAGTGTGTACATACTTTTAACAGCTACTAATCGGAATACAACAGAATCAAGAAAGCTATTAACAAAAAATGTGGTCAGTATCTCATAGGGAAAAGTCTACGCCGCAGATGGAGATCCCGACTTTCAGTGGAAATTATAACACTTGGCCCACCTTCAAGGTCCTTGTCACTGAAACAATTCATAACAATCCGTCTATATCCAACGCGGAAAAGATGCAGTATCTCAAGACCAAGGTGAAAGGAGAAGCCGAGGGACTTTTTTTTTTTACATGGGGAAATGCCTACGCATACCCGCCTCGCGGGGGCAAGGACGGGTTATGTCGGACTCGCACCGACTAAAACCCCATGGTGTTCCACCCTCGTCGCATATTGGCAGGGCCACGGGAACGCTTTCGCACACTTCCGCGGCCCCACCTGCGCTGGCCACTCCAAGGCGGCCCCTCCTCGGGAGAGGACTACTCCTCCCCCATCTCCCTCTCCGGTAAGGCGCACCAGAACACATGGCGCGCCCTCCTCCTCGGCCTCCAATTTCACATGCGCAACGGACGCCCCCGTGTCCGATGCGCGAAGACCATGGGGCCAGGAAAAACTAGCACTCAGTAGCACCAGCCTTCCTGACCCCAGCGGCGGATCTGGTCTATGGCTCCGCCGCCAACCAAGATTCGGCTGCGGAGGGTAGGGAGAGCGGCGCCTCGCAATACCGGCACTCCTCTCCACCCGCAGCCCCACCACCACCGCATCAATTAACGGTGCGGCCCCGTCTGAGTCGCGGAGGATAGGGCGAGTGGCGCATCGCCATACCAACACTCCTCTTCCTCCGCGACTCCACCTCGGCTGCAGCGGTAGAGGGTGCGGACTCCCCTCTCACCGCAGCCCCCCGACACACATCCGAAGTGGGCTCACCAAGCCCACTCGGAGTGGCCACCTCGGGCCAGCCCTACACCACGGGCCAGCCAAGGGGTTCCTCTTATATCCAACGCGGAAAAGATGCAGTATCTCAAGACCAAGGTGAAAGGAGAAGCCGAGGGACTGATCTAACATCTCAACATTAGCTCAGACAACTGCTGTGTATTAGGACATTTTAAATCAAATATTTTATAACAAAAGGCTTATATATTTGTCTCATATTAGTTTACCATTAAATATTCCTGTTATGCAATATCAGTCCTTGAATCATATCAAGCGCATTCATGATACTATAATTGAGTGTATTCAAGAACCTAGGGGTCGAAGCAAGCTAATGGAACCCTCTGATTGTATACATATTGTCGCAAAAATTAGACACCGAATCATACATAGATTATATTGAATCTGTTAAGCACCCAAGAGAGTTAGTTGCTTATACTGACCGATATTTTGCATTTTTTGGAAACCAAATTCACTAAGTTAGAATCAGCTAGTAAGAAGCAAGATAAACCCTACACAAAAATATCAAGGAAACTTAAAAGCTGTTAATATAATAATCAGAAATCGAATTACTACAAAAATTCATTCCCTACAGGCATACGAATGACGCCGAAAAAATCAAGTAGCAAAAATATCAACTAAATACAAATGCTCTCTCTGCAGCGATGAGCACGGGATTTATTTCTGTCAAAAAAAATTATATATGTTGTGCCAAGCAGTAGAAGAAAAATAGTTACAAAATTAAATCTTTGTCCTAATTTTCCAATTGTCCAATATTTAAATCGCGCCAATATCATTGGCTTTCCAGCTCAACTATCTTTTCTACAACTAATTGTTTACATTTATTCCCCACCTCTTTCCCTCGCTCTCTCTGTCTTTTATGTGGGAATAAAAATATTATTTAAATCGAGGTGTGCAGAACTTTTTATTTGCATAGCATGTATCCCAGTCATCGATGAAATATTTTTTTTTATTTTATTTATTATGCCGGTCATAAGCCCGTTTAAAGTATGAAAGAAAAATTGGAATCATAGTTCGCGTCGTAGTTATCAAAAGCTCCGTGCATTGACTCGTACATACACGAGCTCGCGTCGTTCTTGTCCATAAATCACATTTAGTTTAGGATATTTTCAAATAAATATAGGAACCTTGTTTACGCGTATTTTTCAAAACTGCAAAAAGTGTATAGAGGTATTTATATTTTGAAATTAATTATTAAATTTTGCTGGTCTGAAAAATAACCCTGTATACTGTCGCGAACTTTTTTGTAGAACTATTTCGGAGAAACAATTTCACCATACATTATATTCGTGTAACTCTTACAGTTTTTGTACCGCACGCCAAAATAGCTCGCAGATGACAAATCTTTTTCAGACTTACTTAACACTTATCATTATTTTTTGGTCAATTTACACAATGTCTTTATGAATTATAGCATATGTGTTATTCTGATGTATGAGCAATATTACTGTAAAGTTTCATTAAAATCCATTCAGTAGTTTTGCTTGAAATAGTAACTAACGTCCATACATCCTCACAAACTTTTACCCACGCACCGCAAATATCGCAAACCATCTTCTGAACTATACAAATATACTGCGTCAATATGGCCCCAATCGGTCAAGTTCTTCAGAACTTACACGATCACTTACTGACGCAACAACAATTGTAAAAAAAAATAAAATATACACTCACTGTTTAATTTTGTTGGCGTCGCTCCTCAAGTCGTTCTTCATACCCAAATACGCCAGCAATTTATCCTGGTCTATTTGTTTGATTACCTGCAAATAAACGTCAACCGCATTAAAATATTATATTACTTAAATTCCCAAATACTCATACGCTACTCAGTTTTAAGACCTAAGTCTCTATCACTTTATGTCTCGTACTCTGACACAAACTACGTAACAAGGTACGTGTACCGTGTACTGGAACGTTACACCAACTGATCGGCTAGGTTAGGTGAAATTCGTATATTTAAAAAATTATTATTTGAATGGTACTTAGAACATAGCCACGTAGCTTAGGTAAGGAAGGTAGTAAAAATCGACTACTGAAATAAAACCTAATACTAAATCTAAAATACATATTTAAAGTCACGTTATAAGTTGTTCTAATATTCCAAGTAGTTATCCACCGTAACAAAGTGTCAACGATTTTTACTGTGACTTTTTTGTAACCAGAACAATGGTCACGGTTACTTAAACATAAAACTTTTCCCCAAGTCTAGTCGCCTCATATGACCCTTACGGAATTATATGAATATTCCTACACCACCACTACACGGTAATAGATAATTTCTCAAAACATTTTATTTATCGACAACGTCTTGCAACTATCGTTTCTCTAGCGCACACTTGACGTTCATACAAATTATTCGATATTTGAATTGTTGATATTTTTTTTATTTTTGGATAAGAACATAGTAATGACTCTAAGTTATATTCATCATCATTTAAAAAAATATATTGTCTTTGGCCTGACCTACTATACTCTTTGGCTTGACCATAGGTCTGACTAAGTTGGTCCATTAAAATGTCGGGGGTTGAGAGGTTAATCTCTACAGGTTCGCCTTAATGTTTCAATATATATTTTATACGTGGTAGAGACATGCTCCAGCTATATTAGCAGTATAGTTGTAGCACGAATGGGTCGGCTCGACCGGGGAAGGACCACGCTCTCACAGAATACCAACGTAAAATGGCAGTTTGACACTGCTGTGTTTTTTATGGAGAGTGTAGAGTGTGTAAAAGGCCGGCAACGCATCTGCAATTCCCCTGGTGTTGCGGTTGTTCATGGGCGGCGGTAGTCACTTACCATCAGGTGAGCCGCATTGCTCGTTTGCCCCCTCTCCTATAAAAAAAAAAGAGAACCGGAGTCCTTACAGGTGACGACGCATCTGCATTTTGATTCTTTATTGAGGATAAAGCGAGTCTATGGGTCACAGCAACCACTTATCATCAGGTGGACTGTGTGCTCGTTTGTCACTCTATCCTATATAAAAAAAATATTTTTACATAAATTAAATAAGTCAATAAATCAAGTCTATAGACACCGTAGACACGTTGTGAATAAAAAATAGAGTTCATTATCTATTGCCATAGACAAAATACAGAAACATATTTAAAAACGTTTCGCTTCTCCTATAGTAAAAATATTAGCTTTCGTTTTTCAGATTAAAAAAAATGTTTTTTTATGATTTTTCCATGTATTACAGAAATAAAAACCATTTAATAATACTTCTAACTTATCGTTTTATTACCTACATATTTTTGTATTACTGTTACGAACTATGTCAAGCACCCAATTTCATACATATCCTTTATAAAATGTGATTATAGTGATAAAATCGCTATAATGCGTTACTAAATAAACTTATTTTCTTTCTTTCTTACTTTCTAAATGGAATGACAAACTTGTCTATGAGAATCAATGATTGCAGATCGCTCAGAATCAGGACTATATCTGGAAGAAACTCTATCCAATTCTTAAGCGGAAGCCTTTGCCTTTGTATGGGTATCATTATTATATAAGTCCACTGCTGAACATAGGCGTCCCCCAAAGAATCCCACACATCACGGTCCTGAGCCTGCATCCATCGACTTACTGCACGTCTTACCGGGTCGTCACTCCATCTAGTGGGGGGCCACCATACGCTTGCCTACAGGTACGATGCTGCTAATCGAGAACCTTGCTTCCTGGGTAATGGGTAACCCTACAAATATTGTATTGTAACAAAATTTTACAAATATAATTTCTTTGCACAGCTTTATACATAGAAATGTTCTTATGTTACCTTGTCAGCGATTGTAATTAGCTGTTCGCACCACGCTGTCGTTACGTCAGGATCTTCTGTGGCATGAGGTAGCCTGCAAACAAAGATAATAATCTCTATTACAACATGGGCGAATAGGATTCATTATTAATTCAAGTGGCAATGGGCTGGCCACGGCTATCGCAGAAGTGACAACAGTGGAGTAGACATGTTATGGGAGTGGAGACCGCGTAGTGTGTGACGCCCCCTGACCAGATGGAGCGACGATCTGCGCAAGTTGGCTGGTAAAAACTGGATGCGTGTAGCCGACGATCGGACTAAGTGGCGCGCTTTGGCAGAAGCCCATGCCCAGCAGTTGACTGCCGCAGGCTGGTGATGATGATCCATTCATTACAGCTTGTCAAAAGTCAACCGCTGAACATAGGCCACCCTCATTAATTGCAGATGGGGAATGATTTTGCCATCGACACGACACCACACTTGTCGGGCGGGTTGGCAGCAGCAGTTTTTTTTTTTAATTAACAGTTTTTATCAGGAATATGCTCCTACCAATCTTCTCTTTCATTTCCCTCTGTCACCTCATACCATACACACAGAATATTATGGGGTAGTGGATATTCTTACCCCGCCACTACACACGTCTGCAAATTTCCCGCGGTAAGTAAATTCTTGGTAAGTAAAATCTTATCCGTCATTAATGCACAATGCAATGTACCTATATTTTTTTTTCAATATTCCCAGCCATCAAAACTGCGTACTTTTTTTCCTCAACCTTACAATTATTTTAAGCTAGGGGCCATCAAAATCAAAATCATCCATCAAAATCATTTACCAAATGGTGCGACAGCTGATTTCCATCTGATAATCTACAAACTAGCCAGCCTGTTAGACAAGTAGTCCTGTGCTCATATTTCAACTGATTTTTCAAAGCATCAATGTTCAACTACAGAATCAATTCAACCAAATTAATCACCAATGCACATAGGTCAACTTGACAAATTAAACAAAACAATAAACGCAAGAGACAGCCCTATTTCTCATTTAAATAACTTAGACAGTGCCAACAAAATGTAAACCAAAGGAGAATTGACTTTTATTCCCTTCGGCACAAATAGGGTTATCTAATTTCAGCCTGCCTTTTCACAAAGCAAAATGATTAAACACTATCACAAAACATATACATAATTTTCCAAATAGCGCGACATTCAATTTCAATTTTCCGTGCAACAACAAACACAGTGATCAAATATATTTACAAAACATATGCAGCAGCATTTAAAGGAGCATATTAAATTCAACCTTTTAATCACAACCGCTACAAATATGAAAATTTTCGCGGTAAGCCCAAAAGCATTTTGGAAAAAAAGGAATTACCCCCCGACTGGTCGGGGGAGGGACCCTTTTCAAACCTAGGGGCCTGGTGGCTAGCCGGAGGGCGCCGAGAGTCGCCCGTCAGAGGGCGTGGCTGAGCGCCCCCGCCCGTGGGGGTCGAGGGCCTGGCAGAGCCCCGAGAGGAGACGCAGTTCGCACCCAGGCACAAAACTGCATGGTGATTGCCCTAGCAATGCAGACAGGGCCGCCGATGCGGACAGTCTCGCTGGAGGTGCCCTTCCAAACATGAGCAGCACCAGCGGCGCTCCTTGGCGATAGTTCGCCTCGCCGGAACCGGCTTACCTAATCATTTCGGGCACGACGTTACCCGGTGATCAGATGCTCAACAATAGGAGCATGGGGGGGGGGGGGGGTTGACGACGACTTGCCTGTCAGATTCAGCCTCTCACTGGGCACGGCTCGTAAGTCGTCAACGGTGCCCGCCGCGTTCTCGATCTGCCGGCACTGCTCCTCCAAAAACCGCAGCATGTCATAGAAGGGCGGAATATAGGAGGCCTCGTCCCCGCCGTACCTCTCCTCAAAATGTATTCGAAGGTCGAGAGGTAGACGGGACAGCACGATGCGGAGCAACAAAAAAGCCCATTCGCCCACTGGTAAATCCAGCCGCCTCAACGTATTACAGGACACCAAGACTGGATCCAACAGGTCCGGACGTAGTCTGGCCCGGTCACTAAGCAGCGGGAGGCTTAGAAGCTGCTTAACATGTTCGTCCGCAATTCGCCGGACGTTGGCGTATCTTCTGGCTAGGAGGTCCCGAGCAGTCTGGTAGGCGTCGTCCGACAATCTCAAGTGGCCGACGACGCCCAGGGCCTCCCCCTCCAGTGAGGCCAGGAGGTACGCCATCTTCTGGCTCGGGGTCAAGTCTCTCCGGGCGTCCACTAGGCTGTCGAAAAGACCAACGAAGGTCAGCCATTCGGAAAGGACCCCGGAGAACCTTGGCAGGTCCAGAGTTGGGAGTCGTCCCAACAGTTCCGGCTGATGGTGCTTCCGAGAGGACTCGGGCAGGCTCTCATCCGAGCTTCACGCGCCTCCTCGGCATACCTGCCTTCAGCCTCGATCAACTCGTCCGTGAGCGAAAAGAACTGCTCGTAGTCCGCGAAGCAGGAGTCCAGGACTCCCTTTTCCACATCCGAATCCTCGAGCTCAGCGTAAGCCTCCTCCACTGCGGCCCTTCGAGCATCGACCTGCTCGAACCGCTTCATCAAGTTATGAACCCTATCCGGTCGACCTATCAAAGCATGGGCGCTGGTGGCCCAGCGTAACTCAGTCCGCAGGCAACGGATTAGTAGCTTGGGCGATGACATCACTACTAAATACAATTACGATGCGGCTCAAGCACAAATTACAAAAATAACAAATAACAAATACAACAAAAAATTAACAGTTAACAAATGCAGTTCCTATCAAATCGAGTTGAATAGAAATTACACAAATACGAATTACTACTTATCAAACCAAATACAAGTTAGCACAAAAGAAGACACAAATCAAATTAACAAATAACAAATACTAGTGCGATCAAATCAAGTTAAATTCAAATTGCGCAAATACAATTACTACTCTTTAGTTCAAATACAAATTACAATACAAACGAAGATACACATTACGACCGATCAACAAAAAATGCCTAGCTCGGAAATCGACCCATCGATAAGCAATCCACTACAACTATCCGACAACGATAATTAACCAATTACGTGATAATAACCATCTACCTACATGACGTATACCTCTAGAAAAACTCCCGCTTGCGCACTAAACGGGCGCGGCTTTTCAAATCTACCCACTAACCAAATAAGCAAGCAACAAAGGAAAATAATTTTATTATTATGTACAAAAAAAAATATTTTTACGTATTACGGACGGGCGTGATTGTAGACACAAAATTAAACCAATTAAACGAACGCTCCCTGCCACCAGAATTGCTTAATTTTTATCAAACACTATGGTCGGGATCGACAGGGGAATCGAACCCGGAACCACGCTCTGCTACCAGTTTGTTACGGCCTACGGCTGCTCCTCCAAAAATTCAAATCCTCTGGGGCCCATTCAGCAGAGTTTCAACGAACAGACGTAGGTCGGGCCTCAATATGGCCGCGTGGAATTTCTCTAATTACAATAAACAATAAGGGAGAGCGTTCTACACTACTGCCATTCAACAGGGAGAATATTAAACGGAGCTTACTTACCTATATCCAAGGCGACTGGTCCCTCAGGATTCGGTCGGTCAGGTCGCATGTGGTTGTGTGGTGCCAGGGAAATAAGGTGCTGTGATGTGTATCTGGGTGTGACTGGTGGTGATTGACCTTATTAGACCTTTGCCGTCGGCAGCAGCCCGGACGTCAGCACCGCTCCAAATTGAGGTAATATTCCGCGGCGCCGTCCACAGTCACTTTATTCGTTCGTCACGATGACAGTCCATTAACTATATCGTACGACTAACTAACTTACAGAAGCCACTAACTCGTTTGTTATAAAGCTTAACACGACAAAACGAACACGGAGTGTCCGGATCAAAGGTCACTACCGTTTCGCGTGGCAACAGTTATTTCTAGAATATCAAAGGCCGCACTAGCTAATATTGTCGAATGCACTTATACAGATTCTGAGTCGGACCCAATAAGTCCCGGGAAAGGCTATCCAACAAGGAATGCGCGTTACAAATCCTAGACAGTATATTTACTAGACGCCTAAACTATTCTGCGTTTCCCGCACAAAAATTGACAGCGTGCTGACGTTAGCACAGCTGGCAGACGACTCGTGTGCTCGCGCGCCCTCGACACATCCAAGCTAGCCCGAACGTCAAACCGGTATAGCACCGAGCCGCGCGCCCTCTGACGTCAATCCCGAAGTCAGCGTTCGGGCGTAAACAGCCTTATTTAGGCATTTTCTTTGACGATTTATTCTGACATTGTTTAGGTACTACAAAATACAGACTTAAAAGGAGTCAGACATGACAACAAAACCTTAAAAGTAGTTTTTTCCTAAATGTATTATATTCTGTGAAGAGTGATCTCACTAAAATTGTTTGTAATGATGTAACCAATATATTCCCAAAAGGTCTTTAGTAAATTAAAAATGACCCTGTATACATTTTTTTTAAGTTATAATAATCTCACTTTTTAGGATCTGTAGGTGGATCCACGCTGTTCAAGTAAGCAACGTGAGCGCCGAGATATTCCGGATACTTCTCTAACAATTCTTCATACAATTGCTCCAATTTATCTCCTTCTGTAATTAAAATAACGAAATATTAGCAAACATCAATAAAGTTTTTTTAAGGTATGAAATGAAGGAACTTTGCAATAAAAGTAAAATAACAGACAATATACGTTCCACTGCTGGGCACAGACCTCCTCTCATTTATAAGAGGTGCCGTTCCGCCGCGCTGCACCAATGCATGTTGGCGAACTTCACATCTCTTTGAAATATTTATTTATTATCTTATTTCTCTGAGATAAAAAATAACACTGCCGAGCACGTGGTAAATCTGCACTTAAAATCAATATGTGCTAACAATTTCATTGGTGCCGGCGTCGATTCAACCCGGGTTGCTGTTATTATTTTAATGCGGTTTGAAATGGATATATTGGAAAAACAATAATAATTACTGTCCAAAGTAATTTTATAATTAATAAAGTAATACAGGCTGGGCCATCTAACGTTTGGAATTGGAACTATACGTTATTTTGAGGTTGGAAGATTTGATGCCGATGTGACAGGAAGTTAGTTTTATGTTTGACATTTCTATGGGGTATAATGGGTCGTTTTTTTCGCTTGAACAAAGTTGGTAAACATTAAAAAATTATTTCCAAAGTGGTAAGTATCTTACTCAAACTATAAGAAATTTACGAAAAAAATTTGACAAAAAAGAAGGTTCCAAAAACGCAGTTTGTGGATCAATTTGTGAAGCGAATTCGTGAAACTGTATCGTTGTTGGATAAAAAACCCGTTTGAGATGATCAGTGCCAAGCTATTTCTAATTTGTTTTGTGTTGTTAATTGTGTAAAATACACAATACTTTCAATAAGTATTGTTTATAATTTATATTTGAATAAAAAAGTTTTTGTTTTTGTTTCTGTTTCCGTTTCTGTTTCCTTGTACGTACCCGTTCAGTGCGCTCAACAGAAAACATCGCTGCTGTTGCTCGGAGTGTGCGTGAACAACCATCAACATCAACTCGTCAACGTTCTCAAGAATTGAACATTTCACGCACTTCTTTGAGAAGAATTTTGCATAAAGTACTCGGTATGAATTACACAAATTTCAATTAGTGCAAGAGCTGAAGCCGTATGACCATCCGATGCGTTTTCGGTTTGCTCAAAGGGCCGAAAACCGCTTGCTCGAAGTTGAGCATTTTTACCGAAAAATTATCTTTTCATATGAAGCTCATTTCCACCTCGGAGGATACGCCAATAAGCAAAATTGTCGTAAATCTGGGGCTCAGAAAATCTACACGTCATCGAGGAGATGCATCCACGAGTGGCTGTCTGGGGCGGATTTTGATGTCGATCGCTACCGCGCCATGCTAAGCGATTTTTTGTTTCCCAAAATTGAATTGAAGAAAATAATAAGTCGAAATGCTGATGTGAATTGGCCACTTTAAAGCTGCGTTTTGATTCCGTTGGACTTTTTTTGTAGGAAGCTGTTAAGGACAAGTGTTACACTAACCATCCAGAGACGATTGACGACTTGAAACATGAAATCGAAGTTGCCATTGAAGAAATAGAGGTCCAAACAATCGAAAATGTACTGGATTATTGGACTGATCGAATGGGGTATTGTAAAGCTAGACGTGGCAGTCATTTGAATGATGTTGTCTTCCATTCCTAAATGAAAAGGTTTCTCTTTCTAATAAATTCATAATTTTGAAAAAACATTTATTAGTTTTTTTTTTAGAGCCGGTTCAAATTCCAAATCTTAAATGGCCCACCTCTTACAATAGATTTAAACAGTGGTAGAGCCAAGCGGCAGATTTGCTGTCGCACGGATGGGCCGGCTCGAACCGGGGTGGTACGACGACCTCACAGAAAACCAGCGTGAAGTAGAGGTTTACCTCTGCGTTTCGCTCGGTGAGTGCAGCTGGCCGGAGGCCCTTTTTACTGGAAATGAGGCATTCCATCTTAGTCCTCACGGGTGACAACGCATCTACATTTTGATTTGTAACAGAGGATAGATGTAGAAGTCTATGGGCCGCAGCAACCACTTACCATCAGGTGGACTGTGTGCTCGTGTGTCACCCTTATCCTATAAAAAAAAATATTTTATATTTATAGTACGAGTATCGTATAATATAAATATTTATAGTACGAGTATCGTATAATATAAATTAATTACATTAAGTTGTAGTAACAGAACAGACCTAGTTTACTAGTTGGCAGCATAATATGGTACCATGTGTGCATTAGTAATTGGACGCTAACAAGCTTGAGCAGCCAGCTGATGACGAGATCGCTGTACGAGTTAAATAATACCCAACTTACCAACTTAGCTTAGAAAACGAGGAGGTAGCGAGGTCCTTTTTCACTTTTGCAAGTGATATTGTACCAGGCGAGCAAAAGGAACCGAAAGTCACTTAGCACTGCTTAGACAACCAAAAGATGTCAAAGTCTCTAGTTCACTTGTTTGAGTGATACGAAACTAGGCTAGTATAAGGAACCGAGAGTTATCTAGCATTCGTTTAAACCATGAGGTATCGAGATCCTTGTTGACTTGTATTAGTCATACGGTACCAAGCGCGCATGAGCTCGAGGGAGTTGCCTAGCTTGGGCAGGCAGCCGGCAGCCGGCAGCGAGGTCCTTATTGACTTGAATTAGTGATACGGTACTAGGCACGCATGAGGGCGCGGGAGCTACCTAGCTTGGGCAGCCAGCTGGCGGCGAGGTCCCTGTGCGCGTCGGCGTAGTCCTCGGTGCGGCGCGGCGCGGGCGCGCGGCGCGGCGGCTCGCAGGGCGCCAGGCGCAGCGCGTACACGTCGGCGCGCCGCCCCAGCTCGTCCTTCGCGAACGTCACCGTGCCCGACAGCGTCTGCCCCACCGTCAGCCCCGACCGGCTTAACCTGCAACACGTCGCCGACGCGAACTTTATCTTTAATACTGTTCTCCGGTCTATGGTGTCCTGGTACCTCCGTACCGTACAACCTGTACAACATTTTGTCACCCTTATTTCTAAAAAAAAATTCACATGTTTTTATTAGAAATAAGGGTGACAAACAAGCACATAATCCACTTGATGGTAAGTGATACTGAGGCTTATACAGATTATTCTCAACTATCAAAAAAGGGGATGCGTTGTCACTCCTGAAGACTAGGATCAAATGCCTCTTTTATTATTTTGAGTTGTTGTCAATGAGTGACCTTTGTTCCCTAACATTATTTTTTATTTATTATTTTATAAAAAAAAATGCCATTTATAGGCCGATACTTAAACGGACGTTACGTAGACAAAAAAAATCTACTTGGTATTTCCTAAGTTGTAAATTATTTTTAACCAAATATTTAAGATACAAAATGGCAAATTAATTCAGTATCGTAAATATATAGATACTCACTTATCAGCCGGCACAGATGCGAAGTAGAGAGGCAAGAGGTTGCCGCTAGCCAACGACGCTGACGTGAACTTCTTCCCTCCTGTTAACGCCTGAAATTACAATGACTGACGTAAGCAACTATTATAGATGATTCATGTTTATGCAAATACCACACATTAAAAAAAAATACTTTTTTTCGGTGTTTAAAGACGTCGGTCGTACAGGCCTTTTGGATACGTTGTAGTTCCTGCACCAATGGTCATGGAAGGGGGAGGGGGGAGAACTGGCCATAAAATATAGTTCTATCGCGTATGTTTTTTTCTTCTAAATGTCCCTGTATCGCCGTCTTACCTACTTCTGTCGCCAAACAACAGTGCGTGTATTCCGGCCTAAAGCGTGCCAGTACAATTACAGGTAGTAAGGTATTCCATCTTAGTCTACGGAGGTGACAACGCATCTGCAGCTTACTGTATTTGAATTTGGTTGCAGGTTTAGTAACTTACCATTAGGTGAACTAAAAAAAATTATTAAATTTTACATTAGAAGGGTACTCGAGCAAGAAGACGTTTTTTTATGTTTGTATGTGTGCATGTAGGGTATGTATAATGCACATGACAGATCACGTAAGTTAATGCGTGCGTTTATATGTGTCCATTTTCGTGTTCGTGTGTGCGTGTCCATGCTAGTGTGTAAATCTATGTATGTGTGTGCGTTTAAGTGTATGTATTCGTATGCGTGTATGTATGCGTATGCGTGTACGTGAACGTGTACGTGTTATGTGTGTGCAGATGTGTGCACGTGTGCGTATGCGTGTACGTGAGCGTGTGTACGTGTGTAAGTGTATGTACGTGAGTGCGTATGTGTGTGCGTGTGCGTATGCGTGTACGCTAGCGTGTGTACGTGTGTAAGTGTGCGGTTGAGTGGACGTGTGTAAGTGTATTTACGTATGTGCGTATGTGTGTACATGTGCGTATGCGTGTACGTGAGCGTGTGTACGTGTGTAAATGTATGTACGTGTGTGCGAATGTGAGTACGTGTGCGTGTGCGTATACGTGAGCGTGTGTACGTGTGTAAGCGTATGTACGTGTGTGAGTATGTGTGTACGTGTGCGAATGCGTGTACGAGAGCGTGTGTACGTGTGTAAGTGTATGTACGTGTGTACGTATGTGTGTACGTGTACGTGTACGTGAGCGTGTGTACGTGTTTAAGGGCATGTACGTGTGTGCGTACGTGTGCACGTGTGCGTGTGCGTGTACGTGAGCGTGTGTACGTGTGTAAGTGTATGTACGTGTGTACGTATGTGTACGTGTGCGTGTACGTGAGCGTGTGTACGTGTATGTACGTGTGCGTACGTGTTCACGTTTGCGTGTGCGTGTACATAAGCGTGTGTACGTGTGTAAGTGTATGTACGTGTGTGCGTACGTGTGCACGTGTGCGTGTGCGTGTACGTGAGCGTGTGTACATGTGTAAGTGTATGTACTTGTGTACGTATGTGTGTACGTGTGCGTGTACGTGAACGTGTGTACGTGTGTAAGTGTATGTACGTATGTGCGTACGTGTGCACGTGTGCGTGTGCGTGTACGTGAGCGTGTGTACGTTTGTAAGTGTATGTACGTGTGTGCGTGCGTGTGCACGTGTGCGTGTGCGTGTACGTGAGCGTGTGTACGTTTGTAAGTGTATGTACGTTTGTAAGTGTATGTACGTGTGTGCGTACGTGTGCACGTGTGCGTGTGCGTTTACGTGAGCGTGTGTACGTGTGTGAGTATATGTACGTGTGTGCGTACGTGTGCACGTGTGCGTGTGCGTGTACGTGAGCGTGTGTACGTGTGTAAGTGTATGTACGTGTGTACGTATGTGTTTACGTGTGCGTGTACGTGAACGTGTGTACGTGTGTAAGTGTATGTACGTGTGCACGTGTTTGTGTGCGTTTACGTGAGCGTGTGTACGTGTGTAAGTGTATGTACGTGTGTGCGTACATGTGCACGTGTGCGTGTGCGTGAGCGTGTGTACGTGTGTAAGTATATGTACGTGTGTGTTTACGTGTGCACGTGTGCGAGTGCGTGTACGTGAGCGTGTACGTGTGTAAGTGTATGTACGTGTGTGCGTACGTGTGCACGTATGCGTGTGCGTGTACGTGAGCGTGTGTACATGTGTAAATATATGTACGTGTGTGCGTACGTGTGTAAGTGTATGTAAGTGTGTGCGTACGTGTGCACGTGTGCGTGTACGTGAGCGTGTGTACGTGTGTAAGTGTATGTACGTGTGTGCGTACGTGTGCACGTGTGCGTGTGCGTGTACGTGAGCGAGTGTACGTGTGTAAGTGTATGTACGTGTGTTCGTATGTGTGTACGTGTGCGTGTACGTGTGCGTGTACGTGAGCGTGTGTACGTGTGTAAGTGTATGTACGTGTGTGCGTACGTGTGCACGTGTGCGTGTGCGTGTACGTGAGCGTGTGTACGTGTGTAAGTGTATGTACGTGTGTGCGTACTTGTGCACGTGTGCGTGTGCGTGTACGTGAGCCTGTGTACGTGTGTAAGTGTATGTACGTGTGTACGTATGTGTGTACGTGTACGTGTACGTGAACGTGTGTACGTGTGTAAGTGTATGTACGTGTGTGCGTACGTGTGCACGTATGCGTGTGCGTGTACGTGAGCGTGTGTACGTGTATAAGTGTATGAACGTGTGTACGTATGTGTGTAAGTGTGTGTGTACGTGAGCGTGTGTACGTGTGTAAGTGTATGTACGTGTGTGCGTACGTGTGTACGTATGCGTGTGCGTGTACGGGAGCGTGTGTACGTGTATAAGTGTATGTACGTGTGTACGTATGTGTGTACGTGTGCGTGTACGTGAGCGTGTGTACGTGTGTGTGTGTATGTACGTGTGTGCGTACATGTGCACATGTGCGTGTGCGTGTACGTGAGCCTGTGTACGTGTGTACGTATGTGTGTACGTGAGTGTGTGTACGTGTGTAAGTGTATGTACGTGTGCGGGTACGTGTGCACGTGCGTGTGCGTGTACGTGAGCGTGTGTACGTATGTGCGTGTGTACCTGCGCGTGCTCGCAGTACACGTCGAGCGCGATGGGCTGCGGCAGGCGCTGCTGCAGCGCGACGGGCAGCTCCTGCAGCCGCTCCAGCAGCGCGCGGTTGTCATGCCGCACGTTTAACCGCAACACGTACTCGCCCTTCTCCAGCTTCACCGAGTACTGACCAACACAAACACACCGGACCGTTCAAAAAGCGCCACTTAACGCACAAACGGTTTTCTCTTTTCTTAAAAATAAACATTCAGATGTATTTCTGCCGTAAAAACATTGAGCAGACATTATTTTTTTTTTATAAGATAAGGGTGACATACGAGCACACAATCTACCTGATGGTAAGTGGTTGCTGTGGCCCATAGACATCTACATTTATCCTCGATTAAGAATCAAAATGCATATGCGTTGTCACCTGTAAGGACTAAGATGGAAAGCCTCTTGTACATAAATTGATATGGAAAAAAAATCATCATAATCAGTTCACAATCTACAAAACACACGATTTTTTACGTGGTAGAGACACGCTGTAGCTGTTATGATTGTAGCATGAATGGGTCGGCACAACCGGCGTCCTACAGAATACCAGCGTAAAATAGCATCTCAATGCTGCTATTTCGTAGTGTAGAGAACCGGACACCCTTTTGTTTACTATATACGAAACATTCCATGTTAGTTCTCAGTATTGACAACAACGCAGGTGCATTTTGATTCTTAATTAAGTAAAATTTTATTCAAAAAATAAATCTGGATTTCTTGCTAGTTCTTCGCAGGACAGAGGTTTTTTTTTCTAACCAATGGTAAAGTAAAAAATGGCTTTCAATAAGAATTACACATGTGATCTATATTAAATAAAAAAAATATTCCATTCTACTCTATTCTATTCGATATCTACGGCCAAAGCATCCACTTACTTAACTGTATGCCGTTTGTAACCCTTATTCTATTAAAAAAAAAAAAACGTACAAACACCGACTAAAAACAATTACCCCCGCTGTATTTTTGTCGTAAAACATTGTGTATACAATGCGATTCAAATAAGAAAAGCAACGTCAAGGATGTCGAATGACCGCGATCTGTCAACTATCACTAGGAAAATTACGGCTTGCAAAGAAAAATAATTTGCGTATTGATAACGTTTTTTTTTTTTCACTATATTTAATTTTAATCTTAGTTTTATCAAATCTATTGAACTTTTTAATTATTTTTATAAATGAATTTAAAACATTGACAGTAGAATAAAATATTTTTGAATTTAAAATATTTAAATGCCTACATACATCCATGTTCTTTTTTACAAGGGAAAGCAGCAGTGATGATAATGATGACAATAATGACTACTCAGACATTAATGCACAGATGAGCGAAATTGAAATACTAAATTCAGACTTTTTCCTTCATGGTTATTTAGTAAATAAATATCATTTCAAAAATACCTGTTTTGCTCACCTTCCTAAATGATTTGAATTGACAGCTATTAACACCTGAAGTCACAATATTACGACGACACATTGTGACCTTACAATGCGATTCAAATATAATAAAAATAAATATAAAAATATAATAGTCTTATTTGAATCGCATAGTACTTAATTTGAATATGGAAAAATACCCAGACGCGAAATAATTATATGAAGACCATACAAATGGTCCCGCGTGGTATTTCCACGCGGGCCATTTGCATGGTCTATATGCGGTATTGATGCGCAATACCACAGATGCACGCTTAGCGACAGCACTACCGGACTGTTGATTATGGAGAATTTTCTCCACATTTACTTAAACTATTGTATTCACGCTACTGTCACCTCTATTTTCCTTAAAATATAAAGAATGCAACATGAAACCGATAAAAATTTATTGTCTAGGAACATTACCGTCATCAGTTCCGACATGTTTCGATTTGTGTGCAGCACTGTCATGAATTCTTCGAATGTCAAATTATTCTGATCTTTTGTTCTCAGGCAGCTGATAACGGAGCAGGTAAACGTTGTTGGATCCGGCTCGAAGGACCATATGTTGGTTTGAATAAAATCGAGACTTGTTTGGGTATAGTATAATGATATTAAACACGTATGTTTTGTTCAACGACCTATCTCACATATCGGCTAGTGCTGCAAAATGCCATCTAGCAGCGTTGTACTCAGTAGAGCGACGTGCTAAGAGGCTTATTGGTAACCTTGATTTGGTTAATACCAATCTCTTCAGCCTCGGGCACAGGCGCAGAGTAACCAGCCTCTCGGTATACTATAGGATGCATTTCGGAATGTGCGCAGAAATTACAGGCTTTAATTCATCCCTCCTCTTGCCACCATCGGACAACCAGACTGTTGTCGATATGTGAATGATACGGATACCTTTATTGTCGATATTCCACGCATTCGAACAAAACGGTATGCTTCATCTTTCGTAATGCGAACAGCAAAGGGGTGGAATAATTCGCCGGCAATTCTTTCCGTCCGAATCAATGTGGGCGTCTTCAAGGCAAGAGTTAATGAATCATCATTATGATTACAACGCTTCACAAGTCCACTGCTGAACATAGGCCTCCCCAAAAGAATGCCACAAAAAAACACGGTTCTACGTCACCTGCATCCATCGATTTCCTGCATATTTTACCAGGTCGTCACTCCATCTAGTGAGGGGACGCCCTACACTTCGTCCGCCGGTACGAGGCCGCCACTCGAGAACCTTTTTTTCCCATTAGTTGTCGGTTCTTCGAGATATTGCCGGCCCATTGCCACTTCAGCTTACTAATCCGTTGGGCTATGTCGGTCACTCTGATTCTACTGCGGATATCCTCATTTCTAGGTTTATCACGCAGAGAAACTCCGAGCATAGCCCTCTCCATAGCTCGCTGAGAGACCTTCCTCATCCGGCCAGCAGTGAAGGACCACGTCTCAGTTCCATAGGTCATCACTGGCAACACGCATTGGTTGTACAGTCTCGTTTTCAATTTTTGTGATATATCTGACGAGATGTGCCGTAATTTCCCAAACGCTGCCCAACCGAGTTGATACCGTCGATTGACCTCTCGGTCGAAGTTGGACTTACCTAGTCGGACTCTTTGTCCCAGGTAAACATACTCGTCAACAACAACAACAACTACAACTTCGAGCTAAGTGCTCCCAACAACTACCGGCATAGGTGTAACATGATCTTTGTTTTGTCCATGTTCATCTTAAAACCTATCCGTTGGGAATCACAATTGAGGTCATTGAGCATAATGCTTAGGTCCTCTAGCGATTTTGCCATAAGGACTATATCGTTGGCAAATCGAATGTGAGTGATGTAGTTGCCATTGATGTTAATACCGTATCATTTCCAGTCCAGAAGCTTGAAAACGTCTTCCCATGCAGCGGTGAAGAGTTTCGGGGATATAACGTCACCCTGTCTTACACCTCTCTATATAGCCTATATATAGTATACCTCGGATAGGTTTCGTACTCTGGTTCTGTACTTGGATAGCCATCGTAGCTCTACTGTACAAGCACTTCAGCACTTCGATATACCGACAGTCAACTTGGCACCGCTGAAGGGACTGCATCACCGCCCAAATTTCGACGGAATCAAAGGTTTTCTCATAGTCCACATACGTCAGACATAGTGGCAAATTGTACTCTTCGGACTTCTGTACAATTTGCCGAAGGGTATGTACCGGATGGCCCAAAATTAACGAAGGGGTTTGAATTTCTTATAATTTTTTTATTATAATTTTTTTTCTTTTCTTTTCAGTATTTTGTAAAGAAGACTTGGGGAATTTAAGATGGAGAATTTTTCAAATCAACGATCCATTGTTTTGACTCAGCGCGCATATCGTCGTTATTTTAATGTGCGGGTTGGACCCTCAGAGTCAACAATAAACCACTCACGAGCGTCGCTGCAGAGATTTTTGCATACAATAGGAATGTTTCCATACAAGATTTAGCTTGTCTGAGAATTGAAACCGACAGATTACCAGCAACGACTTGATTATGCAGTTTTTTTCGGCAAAAAGCAGAAGAAAATCATCATTTTATTCATAATTTAGTTATGAGCGACGAAGCCCATTTCCAATTAAGTGGGTTCGTTAATAAGCAAAACTGCAGGATATGGGCTACGGAAAATCCGAGAGTAGTTCAATAGCGAGAATTACATCCACCTAAGTGTACGGTTTGGTGCGGTGTTTCATCGGAAAGGATAATTGGTCCTTATTTTTTTGAAAATGAAAACGGGGTCGCCGTTTCCGTCAATGGTGTCAGGTATCGGACCATGTTGGAATTTTTTTTAAGGCCAGCTGTGGAAAACCATCCGCAAGTATGGTTCCAACAAGATGGAGCCACAGCGCACACTGCAAGGGACACAATGGCTCTTTTACGGGACATCTTTGGTGAACGAATTATTTCGCGTACAAGTGATTTTTATTGGCCTCCGCGTTCACCGGGTTTAACCGCTCCAGACTGTTTTCTTTGGGGTTATTTGAAAGGAAAAGTCTACATCAATAAGCCTAGAACCATCCAGCAATTAAAAAGCAATATACGCGACGAATTAAACAACATAACACCTGAAGTTTTGCGAAAGGTTATGGAAAATGTGTTGGAAAGAGCACGAATATGCGAAGCAGAAAATGGCCACCACTTGCGAGATATTATTTTTCATAACTAAACTAAAAATATACCCCATTTATATACTGTATTTAAAAAATAATAATAATTATGTTTTATATAAAAAGTTATAACGAATTCAAACCCCTTCGTTAATTTTGGGCCACCCAGTATGTGGTCTATGGTGCTAAAGCCTTTTCGGAAACCGCGAGACGATTCGTAATGACTCTCGAAAAGAGTTGGTTCATAAATTCCATGCTGTAAATTTACTGCGAAATGGCTCGGTAAAGGAAAATGTAGCGCTTTAGCCTAGTCTTTAGCTTCGCCACACCAGCTAAGTGAATATAAATAAATAAATGCAATTTATAATTCAGTATAACAAAGTAAGAGAAACAAAGTACCTTAGAGGGATACGCGTCGCCTACGGCCATGAGCTGCTTGCAACTGTTGTACAGCATCCACATCTGCGACTCGTACTCCGATTCGTACAGCATGTCGCATAGCAGCGACACTATCGGTGACACCTGGCAAATAAATACACACACATATTTATCTACCTTTAGCTAATTAAATAATAATTTACGTAGTAGAGCCATGCTGCAACTATATAATGGGTGGGTTCGATCGGGGTAGGACCACGCTCTCACAGAATACCAGCGTAAAATAGCAGCTAAACACTGCTGTGTTTCGTATGATGAGTGTAGAGAACCGGACACTATTTACTAGAAACGAGGCACTCTATCTTAGTCCTCAGTGGTAGGAACGCATCTGCATTTTGATTCGTAGTTGTTGTTTTAATGTAGATGTCTATGGGCCACAGTATCCAATTACCATCAGTTGGACAGTGCGCTCGTTTGTAATAATAATTCTATAAAAATAAATTGAATCTTACAAACTTTTAAGAATTAAAAAAATAATTATTAAACATTTTTACTGATTCTTCAGTTTAAATTTTTATTTATTAAGACTTATTTTTAATTCCCAAAGTTTCGGGTGTTTTACCGCTAAATTAAGTAATAAATAATAAGCATAAATTAAGGCGATAAAATTCGTAAATAGTAGTAGAAAAATCAAGTTAATTATTTTTACATATATGTATAATATTAATATTAGGTGATAGGACCCTTATTCTGCCTTGAAACTCCTCAGAGCTGACAACGTATCTGCATTTAAAGTTGGTTGCAGCTGTCCACGGACTGCAGTAGCCACTTACCATCAGATGGACTGTAAGTTATTTTTCACTTCAGTTTTAGAAAAAAATACAACAAAGAACCCATTTGCAAAGATCTATAATATTCTATATATATATTTCGAAGCGTATCAAAGAAAAATCCATACAAACATCAAAGTATTACTGCCTCAGGTGCTACAAAATCAATATTAATAGGCTTTGAATAGTTTTGTAATACTTATTCTTAGCACAATTTTTAATTAAAATTTTGTTTAAACCAAGATGAAGCTTACCTCGGTCGCCTTCGCTATGTGGAAGTTATATGTGTTGATTAATTGATATATCTGTCTACCCGGCGGTATCACATCCCGAGCGGTTAACGGCACGATTTTTGATTCTGCTGGCCTGCAATTAAAGGCAACTTTATTATGTTTTAGTTATAACACTGATTAGGTAGCCATGTAGTGCGTAAGGGGATCTACTACTGATGAGGACTCTTCATGAGGACAAGTTAAAATAATATAAAACTGCTGATGTCAACCCGCCTGCCCAATACAGCAAGTAACAAATATCCTACATATGAGATAATCTATGGAGACCTATGTTCAACAGGGGACTTTTGACAGGTACATACACTTGTCAGTTAGGAAACAGTTCAATGCCGAACTCTTGAGGTTATGATCTTTTTAATAAACATATCTCAAGATGCGGTTTAGGTCTACGATATCATCTGAGTGACGCACTGATTAATAAACTAAACTCGTCTCTAAAGTGTGTGTACTTGAGATGCTAAAAGCTGAGTGCGGGCAATCCGTGACTTAAGATCGTGATTGTTGACATGGCGATTGAAAATATTGTAAGAGAAATTAATTATTACGACGAAATTGAGTACAATGACGATATTTTACAGCCTTCACGATATTGTTAATCAATTTTAACAATTTAAGGTTTTCGAAAGTAGAAAACAACTTTATAACGTGATGCAGCTCTATTTATTTTAAAGGGGAATGCCCAGCGTTCATAGACACTTCGGCCATGGGTGCCCACATATAAAAGCATATGGAAATGATAATATGCAATTAAAGGAATGAAATGGTTAAGGAATTGGTTTAAAAAAAATCCAGATTTTTAAGATATATAGGTTTTTTATTTTCACAAGAACAGATTTTTAACAACAAATGACTTCGTATTTTCGTGACATTTAAACCACAATTGATGAGTTACTGAGAGCTGGGAAGAACTCTGGCCGGTGTGAAAGCTGGGGTCATGGTTAACAGTGGATATTGAGTCCAAGTTCGTGCAAAGGTTATCGTAAGAAATGGGAGCGGGATCCATTTTCAGGCCGTGGTCAATAGGGTGAGAAGAATTATCGGAGTCCATTTAGAAAGCTTATTCGTTGCTCAGATAACAAATCCGCGAGAAAACAAACAAAATAACACAAATGCAAAAGAATTCATCTTGTGACTATTTAGTTTTGATATTTATGACATAGGCCTAGCTGTTAGATTCGATGTTGCCAATTAACAGACATAAAATCGATAAATAGATAGCGATTATTTTATTCAATTTATAATTTCATAAAAAAGAATAATCTTTGATTCGCTTTAATTTCTGCACGCCTTTTAAAATATGTTTTGTTTTATTTATTTAAATTCAATTTTAAATGTATTTTTAAGAACAGATAAGAATAACAGGTAAATTGTGCAGTAGCGTTTTTGTTATTTTCTAAAGAGTTCATGGTAAACCAACTAGCAATTCGCTTGTTTAATTATCATAACATCATAATTGTACACGCCCCTAGCTGTCCCGACAAAGTTCAAATATCCCGGGGCCCATTAGCGGTAGATTCGACGGACAACTAAGGCTGGGGCTCGAAATACCTATGGATAATCAATATAGATGGAATAGGTCATTAATTCGACTTACTTGGTTCAGAAGCGAAGACTGGCCACAAGGCTCGGTCGGGCGGTAGGTGTAGTGTATGTAAGTGGTGTTTAGTGGTGTGTAAAATTTGAAACCTGACTTAACCCTTTTAATCCGCAGCAGCCCTGACTCCGGCACCGCCACACGGTGTGGTATCCTCCAGCGGCGTCACCCCGATGTCACTCAAAGTCTAGCGTCCCCTAGCACAAATCTATAATCTAATACGAACGCTGTTTCTCGCGGGTCACAAAGTTTAGCGTTTTTAACCAACACAGGAAAATATCTCCGAGTTACATCAAATGCCACAAAGCAACTCGTCGACGCAAATTAATATTGTCAAGCACTTCAACCGGCAATCTCTATACAATTTACGTAAATTACTTGCCAACGAATTTAGGTTAATCAATCAAAATATTACGGCTTCGTTATCGCGTGAACGCACTAAAAATAACCAAAAATTAGAAGCGAAAAACTCCAATAGTAAATTCTACGCGTCCTTTCGACCGGCAGTTGTTCACACTTAATCTCTCGACGCGTCTCGAACGACGCGACCACGATTGGAATGCGGCCGGGGAGGGGCTGGCGATGACCTTCGTACCGCGCTATGCACGCGCCGAGTCGCGAGTTATGAATTCAATTTTCAAAAGGTTAATTTTTGGCCTAAACAATAATAATTTTTTTGTGCAAAAATAATGCAATCTTGTTTGGATACATAAATACCGCGATTAATTACCATAAAAAGATGTATTTTTTTAACAAATGCAAATTGTTGGGCGTTTCATGGCCAGAATGGGGCATTCGCCTTTATCAAAATAAAAGTATTCAATAAATCTCACGATATAGCAAAAACGAAACGTGATGAATGACATTCTAAACTTCACAATGTGACGTCACGAATCGTTCACGAGATCAAGCCCTCAAGTCACAGAACAGTATCCCTAAGTACAGCATCTTGAGATAATGTTTTTATGTGTTTATTAATTAGCAACGATCTTGAGATACTAATATCGTAATAAGGGCGTATCAACTGATTACGCACTTGAGTTCGTCGTGGAGTAACGTTTATTAATACGGGCCTAAATTAAGTACTCAGTACATGAACCCATTTTATTATTTTCTTCCTCGCATCTTGAGATTCTTCTTCAATTAATGCTAATAACAATAAAACCTCAGCTTCAATATCAAAAGACATGTTTTTCAATACAAAACTCAATAGGGAAACCAAAAATAATAACGTACGAGATTCGCCTCAATTTGGGAGGTTAAACGAGCGAAAGAATCGCGCAGATTTGCGTCCTACGTCCCGCGCGGAATTCGCCTCAATTTGAACGAAGCTTTATATATATTGGTATGTTGTTTTCTACCGACTTCGAAAAGGAGGAGATACCCAATTCGACTATTTTTTTTTTATACATCTAAGGGTTCCAAACCACCACACAGTGATGTATTGTTACCCATAGTTATCTACATCTATGTTCGAATTTCTATTAAAACCAAAATAGAGATAGTATGTTACCTACGAGGAATAATATGAAATCCTTACTAGAAAATGGGTTTCAAGCTCTCATCAGTCACCATAAGATAACAGCAGTATGTTGCGATATTATATTGGACGGCTCCGTGGCGCAGTGGCTTAGCAATGAGTTGCAGCTATTAGAGCTGCGGGTTCAAATCCCGCAAGGAAAAAGTATTTGTATGGTCTACAAATAATTGTTCCAGCTCTGAACGTTTGTCCTTGTGAAATTTATGTATGTTAACTGCCCCCTCGAGAGATACAGTAAGATGATGGTGGAGGCGCAGCAATCGCAACACATAAAGGTCGCCAACTCTGGCAACGAGGACCCATGGGGCCTGTCATACAGGTTAGCCAGCGGGGGGGTGCGTCTGCCTGCAAATGTGATCAACGGGATCGCCTTTGCAGGTGGGCACCCGGACAGACTGGAAGCAGCGATGCACGACTTATTGTCTGCGCTCTGTCCGGATGACAGCCTTGATCGCGACACGCCTTATCACCAACAGGTCCGTTTACTGGCGGCATTTGTGTCACGGTTGGGGACCTGGGAGCAATGGTCAAGGCTTTGGCTAACACGGCTCCGGGACACGATGGGATAAGTGCAAGAATTGTTAGAAATGTATGGATGGCAGCACCAAGGGAATTTCACTCGGTGCCTGCTAAGTGTGTAGTGAAGGGGGGTTTCCCCAAGGTAAAGAATTACGGAAAACTGATTGTCATTCCCAAGGATAATGACAAGCCGCTCACCGACGTCAAGGCATACCGTCCGATAACGCTCCTCCCTGTTTTGGGAAAATGACTAGAACGAGTAATGCTAAGATGTGCTCCTGCGATTAGTCGTGGGATATCTGAATACCACAGCATGGATTTTCTCCGGAGCGATCTATGGTAACAGCGCTGCGTGTCTTGCTCAGCACGGCAAGGTATTCTCGGGCATGCTACGTGCAGGCAATCTTTTTAGACATCTCTGGCGCCTTCGACAACGCCTGGTGGCCGATGATGATGGTCAAAGCAAAATGAGCTGGTTGTCCACCCAACATTTATAAAATGCTGGTGAACTACTTCACCTCCATAAGTGTGGACCTCTTCATCGGCGACCGGGTAGAGTGGAAGACGTTGACCATGGGATGTCCTCAAGGCTCCGTGTTGGGCCATTCACTGTGGAACGTATTGATGGAAGAACTACTCCGACTAGCCATGACTGTTAGAGGGAAACTTCAGCCTCCCCCCACCCGTTATTAAACTTGGTGGAGCATCTATTAAGACTGTAACCAATGCTAAGGTACTAGGCGTGATTTTGGACTCGGGACTATCGTTTGTACAACACGCGTCCAATATATCTGAAAGAGCGACCAAGGGATTCGGTAAAATGACTCGCGTATCGACATCATCATGGAATGTCCGATATCCGAGCTTAAGGCCTTAACAGTGGTTGAAATGCCTAAATCTAGGATATTTAAGTAAAAAAATCTCAATAACTGTTCATTTAATCCACAAAGAAAAAATACAGGGTAACAGAAGAGGATTTGGTAAATGTTTTTAATTTAACAAAATTGTATTTTTGTCAACCCCTTATGAGAAAAAAAATCCCCAAAGAGTACCTATCTTTGTCATATTTTGCAAAATTTCTCCAAAACGGCACAAGCTTTTTAAATAGTTCTTACACTAAAAAAAAGGTCTTAAAAATATTCATATTTTTAATTGAGAGTTTTATTTTTATTACCCGTTTTATAAGAGAATATATCATTTTTCCCTGAAATTGAATAAATTTACGCGAGCGCGCATGCTCCGTCGCCATGTAAGCTCTGTCACAGTCCGTTTTCGGACATCGTCGAGGGTGGACCGCACGTCGGTGTTGGAGCGACTTCGTTCAAATATATATTAGTTTTTTATAAGTTTATACTCAATTATAAATATTTTTATGCCTAGAAATACTTAATTTAGTTAATATCTGTACACTGGTAACTGTAAATATTATTTTCTAAATAAATGAATTTTTAAAGTGCCCAAAGAAGAATAAATTTTTGCGGCGACGTTTGTTAGTGAAATTGAAAAATGCAAATTTATATAATTTAGATGTGGAACGACGAACATGCTCTCGTTACTTAGATTTCGATAGTTTTTAATACCTATGTAATTTTATTGTTGCATATTTTTATTAATTAGTTGATACTGAATTTTATAATTATGTATTACAATAAAACGCTGTTTTTATGAGTATGACTTTATATTATATTGTTGGGGAGGGAAATAAAGATACAGATACTTACATTTAGGTACACTGTTATCAAATTAAATCAAATAATTTAAATAAATAAAAGAATGGTGCTTCCCTAAGTATAAATAACTATATAAAGACATTCTTGGGTTCATGGTTTTTTTTATGTTACACAAACTATCATCTAAAAATGTAAAAATTTTAAATTGGAGAGGGGTTTCTCTACGTGATAAAGTTAGAAATGAAGATATTCGCAGTTGAACCAGAGTAACTGACATTAAACGGAATATTAAAGTGAAATGGCAATGGGCTAGCTGTATAACTTGGAAAACCGATAAAAAATAGGAAGGAAGGTTATCGAGTGGCAACCTCGTATTATAGGTAAGCGAAGTAGTACTCAACCTTTATTCCTCTTCACGTATTCTTATACGCTTTTCTTAACACATACACACACAAACACACACAAACACACACACACACACACACACACACACAAATAGGCCACAAATAGGTCACAAATAGGACGCAAATAATACTTACCTAGTACTACGAGTATTAGGCAAGAGTGAATAGGTTTTTGTTAAGGCAGTGCAATTCAACATCTTATGCTACATAACCAGCGATGGGATTGTAGTTGCTTTACTTCTTGCTGGGTAAAAATAGTAAAAAAAAATTACCCTGTGAAAGTTTGCATTTAGATATAACTTTTCTAACCAACCATAAAAATATGATAAGAATATGTATATAAGTATAAAGGTTACCTCACACGGGACGGTAATAATATAATATTATTTCTTCCATTATCTACGCATGAAAACTTTTAAAATCTCTCAATCCCGAGGTATGTGCATTTTAAGAGGCTGAATGGAGCCACATTGATATGCGTAGGGATCGTTTTGTAATTTCACGTCGTTATCGAAAAAAATTGTATGTATTTCAGGTGGCGGTTTGTAAAACACGATTCAACAAAAGTTCACTCAATAGAAAATAATTGCAAAGTTGCTTCTGAAAATACTTAAATTTTCAACGTCAATTTTTTCTTACGTGGTAGAGCCATGCTGCAGTTATATTAGTAGTTGGTATAGTTGTAGCACGAGTGGGTCAGCTCGACCGTGGAAGGGCCACGCTCTCACAGAATACCATGTAAAATAGCAGTTTAAGCCTGCTGTGTTTCGTATGGTGAGTGTAGAGAACCGGAGAACCTTTTTACTGGAAACGAGGCATTACATCTTAGTCCTCACGGGTGAAAACGCATCTACATTTTGATACGTAATCGAGAATAGATGTACCTAGATGTCTATGGGCCGTAGCAACCACTTACCATCAGGTGGACTGTGTGCTCGTTTGTCACCCTTATTCTATTAAAAAAAGCTTTCTGAGATTTCAGTAAAATAATGTTAAGTATTGTAAGCACTCGTACAATTATGTGCCTCATGTTAATAAAGCTATTGGGCTATTTTGATTTTTAATAAAGTGAATTTATTTTATAGGTTAAATAATTTATTTACCCTTTTATATCAAGAACCGTTTTTTTCTGTCACTCCTATTGAATTTGACAGTGTTTGCTGAAATTTAGCATCTTTAGATGGATCAGAATAGCGCGCTGATCCGGTTGTTAGATATTGCAAAAATAAACGAAAATATTTATTTTTACTTTCATGCCGAAGACTACCTTGTTTTATTTTATTACGGTCAAATAATGTTTATTAGGTTATAAAGCAAGTATTTACAAATGTTTACATTATTTTGTTATTCTATTGTTTACAGTTATTATCACATCTTAGCTTTACACCAAGAATTACATTAGAAATTCTTGATGGGATACGATGTAACGCGCATACTTTATTTTCATCAAGAACTATAATATATATATTTGTTTTTTTTTACCAATAGAGATCCAATACAATCTTAAAAAAGTTCAATGAATTAAAAACTGCTAATAATTATATAATTTCAAGTCAGTGTTTTACATTTAAAGATCAGTTATAACGTGCCAAAGTTCTTATTTTCATTTGGATTAATTTAATTCGAGACTAAAATAAATGTGAAAGGGCTTTTATCTGCAATAATAATTTTCATCAAAAATAACATAGACTTATAAAAGTCATATACACGGTCAATCATACTGAAGATTGTCAATTGTACTAAAAAATATTTAAAAGACTATTTCCAGTATAATGACCCGAATATCATCATTAATGTTTGACTGGCACACTTAAAAGTTTTATCCCATGGCTAAATAATTGACTAAATGATTGAGTATATTATGTTAAGGTCATGCTTTTCTATAAAAAGTTGCAATAAATTTTAAATCACGGATCTATTGGTTTGTTTCACTTTTCACTTAATTAGAGAAAAACAAGATGGACTGATCTAAAAGTTTACTTTCTTGTGTAAAAAGTGCTATTTAGAATTTAATGCAAATGATAATTAAAGTTTCTATGTAAATAAGTGTAACATAGCGGGTATTATATTCAATGGTAGCGGCCATCTATATTTGTAAAGCCAGCATCATTTTCTGTACAGAAACCGGCAAAGTGTTGCTCAAGGCACTATAAACAAAGCAGCTGATAAAATGTTACACTCATAACTGTTAACAAAAACTGTTTCCGCAAATAGTCTTATAGATAATAATATCTATTTCGCCGTGTTAGGTGCAGGAGCTATTATTAGAAGGAGAAGAGGTAAAATTTTGTTTTAGAAATGCGCAATCAATATTGTTTTGTCTGTAATTGAGCATAAAATAAAAAATAACTTCAGCCAAAGAGCAAAACTGGCATTATACTGAGTCCCATCAATTGGCATGGAAAAAAATTATTTTACCAGGTTTCAAAAATCCAATCAAAATTCAAAAAAACGTAAATATTAAAATCAAAAAATGTATATATGTATGTCTATACATACATATAATGATTTGTGGCCGCTTAGTAACTGACGGTGACTCAGTATAACATCCTACAGTCACGCCGAAACTAAGAGGAGAGTATCACTGTAGAAAAGGTAATAATTTATTGCGGAAATTATGTGATAAAATTAAAAAAATTATAAAATTATCTAAGTTAATCTAACTTAGTCTAACTTATCCTTATGCGTTACAAAAAAAAACAAATAATATAATAGTGAGATGGCGTCAGTTTTTAAGAAGACATAACAAAAATAAACAAAAAAATAAATTTCAAAAAAGTTCAGGATTTAATTGATTATATACCGCTGACACTTAATAACGCTTTTCGAAACCACGCCAGTTGTAAACAATACTTGTGTGAAAAGACAAAATCTTCTTTTCAAATTTCCGCCGAGTTGTAAGTAGAAGGCCAAAAATATGTCACGTGTCAATTTTAATTAAATATATTTTATACTCGTATGAAGTGATCTTGACTACGTTTCATCAATTAACCATTGGTAAAAATTAAAACAGGAATTTTACGATTGTGTTTACAAAAAACATTATTAGTTGAACCTTGCAGCTTGTTCATTATGTTTATTATAAATACCTATAAATGTATATATTATTAATAAATAGTTCCCATAATATTTTGGATTATTTTTTATTTTGCCCTATCTGCAATGTTCTACGCTCTATAGAAAATGTGGCGTATGACATGACTGACAATCTTTCGAACGTTTTATCTAGGTACAAAGATGTTTTACGTTTTCGTCGCCTCCACATGATATTTTTGTCAGCATACCCTTCTATATCTGAAACGAATATGAATATTGCTACAAAGTAAAGTAATAGGCTACACAAGTCCCTCTACTGGGCACAGGACACTTTTTTATTTCTGAGAGGGTTTTAGGGCAAGGAAATTCCCGCCGTGCTTCCCCAATGCGTATTGACGAAAATTGCAATTACAAATTTCATTCGTGCTGTCGGGGATCAAACCCGGGAAAATTTACAGCGAACGCTTTGACCCAGATCTATTAATACGATACAAATAAATACGATTTAACATATATAATAAAAAACTCTTACGTACTTGAAACTTGAACACTTGATAGCTCGTGACGCCTACCGGACAAAGCTACAGCACAATGTAATAGAAGATCCGTAACCGCGACATAATTCTCAGTGATGCGCAAGCATAACAGGCAGTATGTCACTTATATAATTGTCATCTCTGCAGTCTATTAATCTTTGCACTTTTATAAGTAATACAGAACGTAGTTGCTAGACGGTGTTGACATCGGCTAAAATCTCTGCGATCGCCATTTCGTCAAGGTCATTCAGGCTAGTTAAAGCCTTAACAATTATCTATAGTGTTTGTATCCAAGCTTACGTACGCGTCAGACTGCTGGTACGTAGTGCACTACTGAGATCGCAGTGAACCGCCCTTATAGTGTTAACTAAGGCATACCGATCCACTAGCACGGCGGCCTTACCGGTGCTAGCTGGTGTTCTCCCTGCTGATCTGGAGGTCATCCGTGCTGGTAGGATGGGTATAGATGAGCAGACGGAAGCGCGAAATTTGGACTGAGGTGATCGGTGTTTGTCAGGAGAGATGGATGAATGACTCGAAAGGAAACGAGCTCTATCGATTTTTCCCGGATGTGGCGTTGAGACTTAGGTATACCTGGGTCTCACCGGACTATCAAACCTCTCAGATTCTCACCGGACATGCATGCTTTCGGAAGAGACTGAGTTAAATGCGACTATGTGAAACAAGTATGTGTGAGTGTGGTGTGATAGAGGAGGACGTTCACCATGTTCTATTGGAATGTCCTCTGTATGAAGACCTAAGAGTGAAAATGATGGATCGAGTAGTTCGTCCGGTTCAGGGACCGATCTATTACTCGGATCTCGTCAGCGGTGGGAAGAACTACGTGCTGTTCCGCTAGTTTGCCCAAAGAATGCTGGCAGAAGGGCCTGACAGCGTAGGCGTTAGTGTGTCGTCAGTCCCAGATGGGGGAGAATGACGTTAAAACTGGGACAAGGTATAGAAGAAATGTTTGTAGGGAGTCAAGAAAGTGCGCGCGGGAAAGAGCCACGTGCAAGTATCGCGCGCATCTCCCGAGATTCGGCCCGTATGCCTGAGGGCCGGTGGGGCTATGGGAGATGGTCGGTTGTCCCCTCGATACAGGAGAAAATCCTAGTGTCCACACTAACACTAAGGTTAACAGTTTTTTCACCTCTCTTAAAATTGATAGTCTGTGAGAGCGTTGTCCTTCCCCAGTTGAGCCTAAACTACAGAAAACTATACATGCGACTTAGAATGGTCATTCTGTTAGAATATGAAAATACCCTTTCACGCAGCAGTTAAAAATCTTAGTACCTGTACACTGGCTCGCTATGCTTAAGCTGTGCGACGGGCTGTACTTCTTCCAGCCTCAGGGCTGACAGTAGCACGCTGCCCAGCGTTTGAGCGCCACCCATCCAAAGCTGCGAGCCGAAGTCCGGTTTCAGTCCGTGGAACTCCACTGTGTAGTCTATCACCATGTCGCCTATGTTCGCCCAGTACTTTGCTATTACAACCTCGAGCATCACTCCACCCTATAAAAGAGTATTTTTTATTTTATTTTTGAAGTGAATTTTTTAGGCACGACTAATGGTAACCCAAATCTTTTGTTGGACAGAAGTAATGTTTAAGTTCCGTATTAATAAAGCCCCGGATACACTAGGGGACATTTTTTCCCGCAACATGACGCGGAACCCTCAATTTACGTGACCATGCAACGTTGCACAGTGACCCGCAACATTTTACGTGTTGACATGTTGCTTGGTCCCGCTCCGAGAGCGAGCGCACGTGTCCCGCGTCAGTCGCGCCGTTTGTTGTCGGGTGTACTCGTGTGCGCAACCTGTCCTGCAACAAGTCAGTAGTGTGGGGAAACGAAACCGTGCTTTTACTTCTTGAGCTTTACATGTTTTATTGAGGGATACTTCAAACCACAAATTTCTGGTCCTATTCTGCCGACCAGTTGTTTCGACACTCGAAAAGTGTACGACAAGGAAGCATATGAATCTCCAGTTGACAAGTATACAATGCAATGGCAAGTCTGATATGAGGGCTAACAGCGTTCCTAGCTAACAGGATACAATGCTACGTATCCTGTTTGGCTATAGAAGGTCCGATCATTTGTTATAAAGTTTCAAAATCAGATGTTGACATTCGAGTAAAATTCACAAAAGATCCGTCAGACATTCGGAGATCACTTGAAATATTAAATCCTCTTTCTTTTCGTTGTAGTAAGAAATTCTGCATCCACCACATTCTCTTTCGCTAACGTTTCACTCCCGAAATAAGTACAACCTCCTCGGGGGATATTTACTACCTGATTAATGTGGCATGCAAAATGTTCTGCGACATGTCTCGGGACTTTCCACGTAGTTGTTGAGCGACATGTTGCATACCATGCCGCTCCTTTTCTCCCCTAGTATATCCAAGGCTTAATGATAGTCACTAACTATAATATTTCGTAAGTACATTTAATCTAGGTACTTAATTATAAAAACAAATAGATATAGATACTTTCGCTACCATCGGTTGTCGATTCTTCGGAATATAAGGTTATGTCGCTTACTCTGGTTCTACTGTGGATATCCTTATAATGAATTCTATCATGCAGACAAAGTCCGAGGATAGACCTGTTCATAGCTCTCAATCTCATTTTGCATTCTTTCAACATTCATCATTCAAACGATGGGAATTGAAGCATGGGACGGCAGCCCCCACTAGAGAGTGACGACAGTCTTCATACGTTAGCGAAATTTGTTGTCAGGTGCTACTACAGTGTTAAGCTACTAGGATATAATAGGTGAGAAAGAGAGGAAATGGAGGTGGAGAGGGGGGAGATATCTTGTTTTGTGTGGTGAGTGACGAGAATTAAAGATCCTTATCATGAGTAACGAAGCGATTTGATTCTTTTTCTCTCTGTTTCAATTTGTATAGGGGCAGAAAAGGTTTAGAGAAAGTTGTCGGTGATTACGATCTTGATGTTATCGAGGATAGGTGCTGCAACGGTACAATGTAGCAGGGCATCATAGGTTCAGAGTAAGTTGTCAGCGAGTACGATCTGGTTGTTATTGTGTGCAGTTATCGGGATTGTACCAAGGTAGCAAGACAGCATAGGTTCAGAGAAAGTTGCCGGTGAGTACGATCTGGTTGTTATTGTGTGCAGTTATCGGGACTGTACCAAGGTAGCAAGACAGCATAGATTCAGAGAAAGTTGGCGGCGAGTATGATTTGGTTGTTATTGTGTGCAGTTATCAGGATTGTATTAAGGTAGCAAGGCTGCGTAGGTTCAGAGAAAGTTGCAGGCGAGTACGATCTGGTTATTGTGTGCAGTTGTCGAAACTGTATCAAGGTACCACAGATCAGCATAGATTTAGAGAGTTGTCGGCGAATACCCTGTTGTTATCGAGGGCTGGTGGTGCTGAGGTGTAAAAGTAGGACGCCGCGGCAGCAGCTGCACTGTGTGCAGCAGCAAGCTGCAGTAGAGGTTGCGACTCACGACTAGCTGCAGCGGCATGAGCGCGGGCGCGTCGGCGGCGAGCGAGAGCATGCGGTGCGCCTCGTGCGCGCGGCAGCTGCGCTGCGGCAGCAGCGCTGCGGCAGCAGCTGCACTGTGTGCAGCAGCAAGCTGCAGTAGAGGTTGCGACTCACGACTAGCTGCAGCGGCATGAGCGCGGGCGCGTCGGCGGCGAGCGAGAGCATGCGGTGCGCCTCGTGCGCGCGGCAGCTGCGCTGCGGCAGCAGCGCTGCGGCAGCAGCTGCACTGTGTGCAGCAGCAAGCTGCAGTAGAGGTTGCGACTCACGACTAGCTGCAGCGGCATGAGCGCGGGCGCGTCGGCGGCGAGCGAGAGCATGCGGTGCGCCTCGTGCGCGCGGCAGCTGCGCTGCGGCAGCAGCTGCACTGTGTGCAGCAGCAAGCTGCAGTAGAGGTTGCGACTCACGACTAGCTGCAGCGGCATGAGCGCGGGCGCGTCGGCGGCGAGCGAGAGCATGCGGTGCGCCTCGTGCGCGCGGCAGCTGCGCTGCGGCAGCAGCGCTGCGGCAGCAGCTGCACTGTGTGCAGCAGCAAGCTGCAGTAGAGGTTGCGACTCACGACTAGCTGCAGCGGCATGAGCGCGGGCGCGTCGGCGGCGAGCGAGAGCATGCGGTGCGCCTCGTGCGCGCGGCAGCTGCGCTGCGGCAGCAGCGCTGCGGCAGCAGCTGCACTGTGTGCAGCAGCAAGCTGCAGTAGAGGTTGCGACTCACGACTAGCTGCAGCGGCATGAGCGCGGGCGCGTCGGCGGCGAGCGAGAGCATGCGGTGCGCCTCGTGCGCGCGGCAGCTGCGCTGCGGCAGCAGCTGCACGCAGTGCAGCAGGAAGCTGCAGTAGAGGTTGCGACTCACGACTAGCTGCAGCGGCATGAGCGCGGGCGCGTCGGCGGCGAGCGAGAGCATGCGGTGCGCCTCGTGCGCGCGGCAGCTGCGCTGCGGCAGCAGCTGCACGCAGTGCAGCAGGAAGCTGCAGTAGAGGTTGCGACTCACGACTAGCTGCAGCGGCATGAGCGCGGGCGCGTCGGCGGCGAGCGAGAGCATGCGGTGCGCCTCGTGCGCGCGGCAGCTGCGCTGCGGCAGCAGCGCTGCGGCAGCAGCTGCACTGTGTGCAGCAGCAAGCTGCAGTAGAGGTTGCGACTCACGACTAGCTGCAGCGGCATGAGCGCGGGCGCGTCGGCGGCGAGCGAGAGCATGCGGTGCGCCTCGTGCGCGCGGCAGCTGCGCTGCGGCAGCAGCTGCACGCAGTGCAGCAGGAAGCTGCAGTAGAGGTTGCGACTCACGACTAGCTGCAGCGGCATGAGCGCGGGCGCGTCGGCGGCGAGCGAGAGCATGCGGTGCGCCTCGTGCGCGCGGCAGCTGCGCTGCGGCAGCAGCTGCACGCAGTGCAGCAGGAAGCTGCAGTAGAGGTTGCGACTCACGACTAGCTGCAGCGGCATGAGCGCGGGCGCGTCGGCGGCGAGCGAGAGCATGCGGTGCGCCTCGTGCGCGCGGCAGCTGCGCTGCGGCAGCAGCTGCACGCAGTGCAGCAGGAAGCTGCAGTAGAGGTTGCGACTCACGACTAGCTGCAGCGGCATGAGCGCGGGCGCGTCGGCGGCGAGCGAGAGCATGCGGTGCGCCTCGTGCGCGCGGCAGCTGCGCTGCGGCAGCAGCTGCACGCAGTGCAGCAGGAAGCTGCAGTAGAGGTTGCGACTCACGACTAGCTGCAGCGGCATGAGCGCGGGCGCGTCGGCGGCGAGCGAGAGCATGCGGTGCGCCTCGTGCGCGCGGCAGCTGCGCTGCGGCAGCAGCTGCACGCAGTGCAGCAGGAAGCGCCCCGACCGCGCGCGCTCGCTCGTGCTCAGCCGCACCACTGCCCACGTCGCCTCCGCCGGCACTGCAACACCACACAATACCACCGTAAAATACCACCTTCATACTGCTGTATTTCGTATGGTGCGTGTAGACAACAGTATACTCTTTTTTACTGGAAACGAGGCATTCCATTCTTAGTCCTCAGGGATTACAACGCATGTGCATTTTGATTCTTAATCGAAGATAGATGTTAGATGTCTATGGTCAATAGCACCCTATGTTCGCGCAAAACACTTTCAAGGATTGACGCGAGAGGGCGCTCGGCGCGGTGCATTCATACCGGTTTGACTTTCGGTCGTGCGAAAAACGCCCAAGGGCAAGCAGTCGTCCTTTAATCGGTGCTGACGTGAGCACGCGGTCCATTCTGTTAGGGAACTCGGAATAATTCGGCGCGGCCAGTAAATATACGGTCTATCATTGTGACGCGCATTCCTACTGGAGAGCTTCCCGGGACTTATTGTGTCTGACTCAAAACCTGCATAAGTGCATTCGGCAATATTAGATAGTGCGGCCTCTGATTCTAGAATTAACTATTGCGACGCGAAACGGTAGTGACCTTTAATAAACTGTAAACTCCGTGTGCGTTTTGTGTGTTAACCTGATAACCAGCGATAGTTAGTGGCTTCTGTAAGTTAGTAAATCGTACGATAGAGTTAATTGACTGTCAACGTGACGAAAGAAGAAAGTGACTGTGGATAACCTCGAAAGGCCCCCTCAAATTGGAGCGGTGTCGACGCTCGGGCTGCTGCCGACGGCTAAGGTCCAGGTTTAATCACCATCAGTCACACCCAGATACACACCACATCACCATTCTTTCCCTTGCACTACACAACCACATGCGACCTGACCGACTCCGGAGGGACCAGTCGCCTTGAATAGGTAAGTAAGCTTCATCCATATTCCTTCCGGTCGACGGGCCGTAGTATAACGCTCCGCCATATATTTTAGTGTAATTAGAGAGATTCCACGTGGCCTTAGGAGGCCCGACCTACGTCTGTTCTCGAGGTCTTCAGCTCATGGGCCCCTGAAGATTGGATCCTTTAAGGGAGCAGCCGTAGGCCGTAACACCCTACTTACCATCAAGTGGACTGAGTGCTCGATTGTCACCCTTATACTATAAAAAAAACACACCGCTTCACACAACCACGTAATATGTACTACGTACTAGAACACACCGCAAACAAAATATGTCCGGAAGTGCGAGGCGCGTGTTAAGAGGCACAAAGTAACATTTTATACCACAGACTACATAAGTTTGAGTCTACAGTCTCTAACACGTGTTTTAAACAACCAAGTCTCACCATTTCTTCTAGTACGTAATACACTTTATGTTACGGCCTGCAGCTGCCCCTGCAAAGCTCGTCTTGGCTGGGGCCCATAGCAACCTGCTCGACGGGCAGACGCGGGTCGGGCCCAAATGGCCATATGGAGAAATGTCCTATCATACTAAACTGTAGGGAGAAGGCTAGAAAAATATAGTACGTACCTGTATCCGAATCTAAGGCCGCCCCTAGGCTCGGTAAGGCCGTAGGTGGGTGTAAGGTGCATGGAAAGTAGTGTTTAGTGATGTGTATGTGTCTGAGACCTGGACCAGCTCAGGTAACCGGCAGCGGCCGATTTCCAGGCTGCCCCACAATGCTGCAGCACTCCAGCAGGCTTCCCTGCTGGACCATTTCTTTCTTCATGTCACTATTTCAGTCTATTAACTTCATTGTACATTTAACTAACTTAAACTTGCCTAATTTCACATTCATCGTAGAATCTAACACGTGACACCCGACACAGTAACGGACAGTAGTTCAAAGTTCAACATTCAATGTCCCGGATTCATTTATCACCAAATGACGAATAGTGAACTAACGCGATCTCTTGGTAAGTCACACGGTTCAGCGTTACAAACACAACTAAATTCCTTCGTTCGATATCAAACACTACGCCGCGATAAGAATTCAAAATACGCCTCGTTGACACGCAAAACTAACAAAACAGTAAACACACAAAAAAGGGCACTTAACGCGACGGCACAATTACTTTCAAAGAAGTTACTTTAATCAGTCAAACACAATACAAGCCTCTTGTCAAAAACTTAGACCCTAGACAACCTAAAACGAGGCGATTTTCACGAAACACAATTACGTAGCGATGTCACGCGCACAATTTCCAAAATTCTAGACCTTAATCCAAAAAAACCGGTCTCGCGAACCTCAGCGGCGGGCATCGAAAGACACCAATTAACTGCCCAGCCGCCGTCGAGCTACTATCAACTACTCTCTCGCCCGACAACGCCATAACGCTGGGAAGCTCCCTTCCGCTGCCCCTCCCCGCAACACGCGTGACACCTGGCACCATCAGCCGATTCACGAAGTCGAACGTGATTGGATGTCGTACAAATTACCTTTTTTGGGCCTAAACACTTTATATTTCTTCAGTATATTTTCACTTCAATTTTATTTATACATTATACATGCAAATTTATTTAGATTATTATGCATGTGTATGCAGGTGTCTATAGTCCCATAGCATTTACTTACCATCAGATGGACTGTGTGCTCTTAGGTAACCCTTCTGAAAACGCACTGTGTTAACCAGCCCAGGTGCCGCCAAAGGTACCAGGACATCAGGAAGTCGTTGGCGAATACGATTATGTTATTCCGTGCGCAAGTCCGTTTAGGAAGGTACCACCCTCTTAGCTATTTCTGCCGCCAACTAATAGTGCTTAAACTGGTGTGTCTGGTCTGGAGGATATAGAGTGCCAGTATAATCACAGGCTATAAGTTATTCCATCTTAGACTTCTGAGGTGACAGCGCATCGTAGCCTTCTTTATTTGAAGTTGACTGCAGATGTCCATAGGCTGCAGTAGCCACTTACCATCAGATGGATTGCAAAATCATTTGTCACTTTAGTTTTATAAAATAAATACATTTCAGTAGTTTGTTTGATATAAGCAACTGGAACTATATACTATAATCATAAAAATAAATTACCAAATTACCCATAACGAAGTGTCGTCGTATAGTGGCGGGTTTGAAGAGAACATCCTTTTCGGAAAAGAATGGGTAAGCGGGCCCTGACATCTCTAGTGGCTGTGGCTGAAATACAGTGATCCACAAGCGGTATACAGGGCCCTTCTCCACGCACGTAACGTCGTACGCATTGATACTGAAATGACAAATGTGACAATATTATATAATGGGTCTTATAAAAGTAAAATGTTAAAGAATTATAAGTGATAGAGCCACGCTGGAGGTATATTATAGTTGAAGCACGAATATGCCGATTCAGCGGGGATATTTTTTTTTTATAGCAATCGGGTTTAAACGAACATACGGTTCACCTAATGAAAAGTGTTGACCACCGCCACAGTTTAAACACAGTCTAACATCTAGTAAACGAATGCACTTGTGCATAGCAACGGCGGGGAACTTGCGGGGCAGAGGGGGGGCGACCTTGTGCCAGCGCACTGCACTGAGGTTAACGCGAGCGTTTTACAGTACTTATTTAACATTTATAGGGTGAATAACTGTCATAGTTATATGAGTTTCTAAGTAAAATTGAATTCAAGTGACCGCCATGCATATCTTTCCCTCATTTTCTTTTTATGTTTATCTTAATTAAATTTAACAATCGAAGACTGAAAACATCTTAAAATGAAGGTGTCATGAAAATATTTGGCAGTGCAACACTTGTAAATGTGTTTTATCTAGTAGTAATAAAAACATGATATTGTTCAATAAATATTTTTAACTTAAGTATTTACATAATGTTAATAACAATGATGATGAGTAATATAAAATTCAAAATTATTTTATTCTCAATTTCGCGACAAACCCGAGAATACACGACATACCGCCCGCGTCTTTCAAGCAATGCTTCCGCCACCACCTACGCAGGCGGAAGCATTACTTGAATCGAGGATAGATTTAGATACCACAGCATCCACTTACCATTAGGTAAACGGTGTACTCGCTTATCAACCTTTTTCTATAATAATAATGTAGGTGTATGGGTCCAATATAGCTGGAGCGTGGCTGCCCCACGTGTGGTCAGCAAGCAGCGAGCAGCGGAGCAGCGTGCAGGTGCAGGTGCAGATGCAGGTACCTGGCGTGGTGCGGGCCCGGCGGCAGCGCGGCGGTGTGTATCCGCAGGGCGAGTGTCCGCGGCGCGTGCATGAGCTCGAGGTTATATAGCTGCAGCGTGCAGGTGCAGGTGCAGGTGCAGGTACCTGGCGTGGTGCGGGCCCGGCGGCAGCGCGGCGGTGTGTATCCGCAGGGCGAGTGTCCGCGGCGCGTGCATGAGCTCGAGGTTATATAGCTGCAGCGTGCAGGTGCAGGTGCAGGTGCAGGTACCTGGCGTGGTGCGGGCCCGGCGGCAGCGCGGCGGTGTGTATCCGCAGGGCGAGTGTCCGCGGCGCGTGCATGAGCTCGAGGTTATATAGCTGCAGCGTGCAGGTGCAGGTGCAGGTGCAGGTACCTGGCGTGGTGCGGGCCCGGCGGCAGCGCGGCGGTGTGTATCCGCAGGGCGAGTGTCCGCGGCGCGTGCATGAGCTCGAGGTTATATAGCTGCAGCGTGCAGGTGCAGGTGCAGGTGCAGGTACCTGGCGTGGTGCGGGCCCGGCGGCAGCGCGGCGGTGTGTATCCGCAGGGCGAGTGTCCGCGGCGCGTGCATGAGCTCGAGGTTATATAGCTGCAGCGTGCAGGTGCAGGTGCAGGTGCAGGTACCTGGCGTGGTGCGGGCCCGGCGGCAGCGCGGCGGTGTGTATCCGCAGGGCGAGTGTCCGCGGCGCGTGCATGAGCTCGAGGTTATATAGCTGCAGCGTGCAGGTGCAGGTGCAGGTGCAGGTACCTGGCGTGGTGCGGGCCCGGCGGCAGCGCGGCGGTGTGTATCCGCAGGGCGAGTGTCCGCGGCGCGTGCATGAGCTCGAGGTTATATAGCTGCAGCGTGCAGGTGCAGGTGCAGGTGCAGGTACCTGGCGTGGTGCGGGCCCGGCGGCAGCGCGGCGGTGTGTATCCGCAGGGCGAGTGTCCGCGGCGCGTGCATGAGCTCGAGGTTATATAGCTGCAGCGTGCAGGTGCAGGTGCAGGTGCAGGTACCTGGCGTGGTGCGGGCCCGGCGGCAGCGCGGCGGTGTGTATCCGCAGGGCGAGTGTCCGCGGCGCGTGCATGAGCTCGAGGTTATATAGCTGCAGCGTGCAGGTGCAGGTGCAGGTGCAGGTACCTGGCGTGGTGCGGGCCCGGCGGCAGCGCGGCGGTGTGTATCCGCAGGGCGAGTGTCCGCGGCGCGTGCATGAGCTCGAGGTTATATAGCTGCAGCGTGCAGGTGCAGGTGCAGGTGCAGGTACCTGGCGTGGTGCGGGCCCGGCCGCAGCGCGGCGGTGTGTATCCGCAGGGCGAGTGTCCGCGGCGCGTGCATGAGCTCGAGGTTATATAGCTGCAGCGTGCAGGTGCAGGTGCAGGTGCAGGTACCTGGCGTGGTGCGGGCCCGGCGGCAGCGCGGCGGTGTGTATCCGCAGGGCGAGTGTCCGCGGCGCGTGCATGAGCTCGAGGTTATATAGCTGCAGCGTGCAGGTGCAGGTGCAGGTGCAGGTACCTGGCGTGGTGCGGGCCCGGCGGCAGCGCGGCGGTGTGTATCCGCAGGGCGAGTGTCCGCGGCGCGTGCATGAGCTCGAGGTTATATAGCTGCAGCGTGCAGGTGCAGGTGCAGGTGCAGGTACCTGGCGTGGTGCGGGCCCGGCGGCAGCGCGGCGGTGTGTATCCGCAGGGCGAGTGTCCGCGGCGCGTGCATGAGCTCGAGGTTATATAGCTGCAGCGTGCAGGTGCAGGTGCAGGTGCAGGTACCTGGCGTGGTGCGGGCCCGGCGGCAGCGCGGCGGTGTGTATCCGCAGGGCGAGTGTCCGCGGCGCGTGCATGAGCTCGAGGTTATATAGCTGCAGCGTGCAGGTGCAGGTGCAGGTGCAGGTACCTGGCGTGGTGCGGGCCCGGCGGCAGCGCGGCGGTGTGTATCCGCAGGGCGAGTGTCCGCGGCGCGTGCATGAGCTCGAGGTTATATAGCTGCAGCGTGCAGGTGCAGGTGCAGGTGCAGGTACCTGGCGTGGTGCGGGCCCGGCGGCAGCGCGGCGGTGTGTATCCGCAGGGCGAGTGTCCGCGGCGCGTGCATGAGCTCGAGGTTATATAGCTGCAGCGTGCAGGTGCAGGTGCAGGTGCAGGTACCTGGCGTGGTGCGGGCCCGGCGGCAGCGCGGCGGTGTGTATCCGCAGGGCGAGTGTCCGCGGCGCGTGCATGAGCTCGAGGTTATATAGCTGCAGCGTGCAGGTGCAGGTGCAGGTGCAGGTACCTGGCGTGGTGCGGGCCCGGCGGCAGCGCGGCGGTGTGTATCCGCAGGGCGAGTGTCCGCGGCGCGTGCATGAGCTCGAGGTTATATAGCTGCAGCGTGCAGGTGCAGGTGCAGGTGCAGGTACCTGGCGTGGTGCGGGCCCGGCGGCAGCGCGGCGGTGTGTATCCGCAGGGCGAGTGTCCGCGGCGCGTGCATGAGCTCGAGGTTATATAGCTGCAGCGTGCAGGTGCAGGTGCAGGTGCAGGTACCTGGCGTGGTGCGGGCCCGGCGGCAGCGCGGCGGTGTGTATCCGCAGGGCGAGTGTCCGCGGCGCGTGCATGAGCTCGAGGTTATATAGCTGCAGCGTGCAGGTGCAGGTGCAGGTGCAGGTACCTGGCGTGGTGCGGGCCCGGCGGCAGCGCGGCGGTGTGTATCCGCAGGGCGAGTGTCCGCGGCGCGTGCATGAGCTCGAGGTTATATAGCTGCAGCGTGCAGGTGCAGGTGCAGGTGCAGGTACCTGGCGTGGTGCGGGCCCGGCGGCAGCGCGGCGGTGTGTATCCGCAGGGCGAGTGTCCGCGGCGCGTGCATGAGCTCGAGGTTATATAGCTGCAGCGTGCAGGTGCAGGTGCAGGTACCTGGCGTGGTGCGGGCCCGGCGGCAGCGCGGCGGTGTGTATCCGCAGGGCGAGTGTCCGCGGCGCGTGCATAAGCTCGAGGTTATATAGCTGCAGCGTGCAGGTGCAGGTGCAGGTGCAGGTACCTGGCGTGGTGCGGGCCCGGCGGCAGCGCGGCGGTGTGTATCCGCAGGACGAGTGTCCGCGGCGCGTGCATGAGCTCGAGGTTATATAGCTGCAGCGTGCAGGTGCAGGTGCAGGTGCAGGTACCTGGCGTGGTGCGGGCCCGGCGGCAGCGCGGCGGTGTGTATCCGCAGGGCGAGTGTCCGCGGCGCGTGCATAAGCTCGAGGTTATATAGCTGCAGCGTGCAGGTGCAGGTGCAGGTGCAGGTACCTGGCGTGGTGCGGGCCCGGCGGCAGCGCGGCGGTGTGTATCCGCAGGGCGAGTGTCCACGGCGCGTGCATGAGCTCGAGGTTATATAGCTGCAGCGTGCAGGTGCAGGTGCAGGTGCAGGTACCTGGCGTGGTGCGGGCCCGGCGGCAGCGCGGCGGTGTGTATCCGCAGGGCGAGTGTCCGCGGCGCGTGCATGAGCTCGAGGTTATATAGCTGCAGCGTGCTGGTGCAGGTGCAGGTGCAGGTACCTGGCGTGGTGCGGGCCCGGCGGCAGCGCGGCGGTGTGTATCCGCAGGGCGAGTGTCCGCGGCGCGTGCATAAGCTCGAGGTTATATAGCTGCAGCGTGCAGGTGCAGGTGCAGGTGCAGGTACCTGGCGTGGTGCGGGCCCGGCGGCAGCGCGGCGGTGTGTATCCGCAGGGCGAGTGTCCGCGGCGCGTGCATGAGCTCGAGGTTATATAGCTGCAGCGTGCAGGTGCAGGTGCAGGTGCAGGTACCTGGCGTGGTGCGGGCCCGGCGGCAGCGCGGCGGTGTGTATCCGCAGGGCGAGTGTCCGCGGCGCGTGCATGAGCTCGAGGTTATATAGCTGCAGCGTGCAGGTGCAGGTGCAGGTGCAGGTACCTGGCGTGGTGTGGGCCCGGCGGCAGCGCGGCGGTGTGTATCCGCAGGGCGAGTGTCCGCGGCGCGTGCATGAGCTCGAGGTTATATAGCTGCAGCGTGCAGGTGCAGGTGCAGGTGCAGGTACCTGGCGTGGTGCGGGCCCGGCGGCAGCGCGGCGGTGTGTATCCGCAGGGCGAGTGTCCGCGGCGCGTGCATGAGCTCGAGGTTATATAGCTGCAGCGTGCAGGTGCAGGTGCAGGTGCAGGTACCTGGCGTGGTGCGGGCCCGGCGGCAGCGCGGCGGTGTGTATCCGCAGGGCGAGTGTCCGCGGCGCGTGCATGAGCTCGAGGTTATATAGCTGCAGCGTGCAGGTGCAGGTACCTGGCGTGGTGCGGGCCCGGCGGCAGCGCGGCGGTGTGTATCCGCAGGGCGAGTGTCCGCGGCGCGTGCATGAGCTCGAGGTTATATAGCTGCAGCGTGCAGGTGCAGGTGCAGGTGCAGGTACCTGGCGTGGTGCGGGCCCGGCGGCAGCGCGGCGGTGTGTATCCGCAGGGCGAGTGTCCGCGGCGCGTGCATGAGCTCGAGGTTATATAGCTGCAGCGTGCAGGTGCAGGTGCAGGTGCAGGTACCTGGCGTGGTGCGGGCCCGGCGGCAGCGCGGCGGTGTGTATCCGCAGGGCGAGTGTCCGCGGCGCGTGCATGAGCTCGAGGTTATATAGCTGCAGCGTGCAGGTGCAGGTGCAGGTGCAGGTACCTGGCGTGGTGCGGGCCCGGCGGCAGCGCGGCGGTGTGTATCCGCAGGGCGAGTGTCCGCGGCGCGTGCATGAGCTCGAGGTTATATAGCTGCAGCGTGCAGGTGCAGGTGCAGGTGCAGGTACCTGGCGTGGTGCGGGCCCGGCGGCAGCGCGGCGGTGTGTATCCGCAGGGCGAGTGTCCGCGGCGCGTGCATGAGCTCGAGGTTATATAGCTGCAGCGTGCAGGTGCAGGTGCAGGTGCAGGTACCTGGCGTGGTGCGGGCCCGGCGGCAGCGCGGCGGTGTGTATCCGCAGGGCGAGTGTCCGCGGCGCGTGCATGAGCTCGAGGTTATATAGCTGCAGCGTGCAGGTGCAGGTGCAGGTGCAGGTACCTGGCGTGGTGCGGGCCCGGCGGCAGCGCGGCGGTGTGTATCCGCAGGGCGAGTGTCCGCGGCGCGTGCATGAGCTCGAGGTTATATAGCTGCAGCGTGCAGGTGCAGGTGCAGGTACCTGGCGTGGTGCGGGCCCGGCGGCAGCGCGGCGGTGTGTATCCGCAGGGCGAGTGTCCGCGGCGCGTGCATGAGCTCGAGGTGCGCGGGCGCTGACACCCAGCCGCTGCTGCACGCCAGCGCCAGCCGCAAGCTGAACGCGATCTGCTTGGGAATGACCGACTTGTCTGCAACACCAACCACGCACCCACCGCTACATACAAACACTTCTATATACAACATGCCACAAAAACCACGTGGTTCCCGTTAGGTGTGCTATCGAAATCAGTATTCAAATGTATACAAATAACTATATTTTTAATTAAAACTAATTTTACGGATTTTATCGCGTATATTAACTTATTTTTATATTCCCGACGTTTCGGGTGCTTTCCAGCACCCGTGGTCACCGGGGGCTGAGTTGTTTAACGTCCTGCTGTCATAGTTAGTCCGGCTACCTTCAGTTTTTTAATATTAATTTTTGGTTCGATTTACGCAGAATGAGCTTACAGTATCTTGAAGTCTAGCAGTGGTATACTTGGGTTTGGATTTGATTTTATTAATTATGGGATCCCAAGCAGATGGCAGCACCCATCCATCTTCTCTATTGAAATTAGGATGTTTTTTAATTTCAATAGCCTCGCGAATCATCCTTGGGAGGAATCGGTGTTCTTTTGCGAGGATTTGTGGTCTATCAAATCTAATGTAATGACGGGGACGATCCTGAACATGTTCACAAACTGCAGACTTCCCGATACGTCGGTGCTTCACGTCAGCTATATGTTCTTTAACGCGGGTTTTAATAGATCTTTTTGTTTGTCCTATGTACGAGAGACCACATTCACAATCCAGCTTGTACACTCCTGCATCTTGTAGGGATATGACCGATATTTAAATGGTGAATCTCACCATCATTCTTCACAGTTAGCTACCGTGGGAAAATCTTTGTTTCAGAGAGCACGAGGGATCTGTGACAGAAAACATCTGGCCGCCGAGCTTCAGCACGTCGAGCAAGTACTGCAAGACAACAAGCTTCGGGTCCCGCGCCTACGTCACAGTGACCGAGTGAAGCCAGCCACAGTCGAGCGTGTGCCTGCTGTACTACCCTATGTCAGAGGAGTCACAGACAAGGTTGGCTACATCTTGAAGCGAGCTTCCATTAAAACGTACTTCAAGCCGCTGAAGAAGATTGGTCAATTTTTACCATCCGTCAAGTGTCATATCCCTCTACAAGATGCAGGAGTGTACAAGCTGGATTGTGAATGTGGTCTCTCGTACATAGGACAAACAAAAAGATCTATTAAAACCCGCGTTAAAGAACATATAGCTGACGTGAAGCACCGACGTATCATCATTACATTAGATTTGATAGACCACAAATCCTCGCAAAAGAACACCGATTCCTCCCAAGGATGATTCGCGAGGCTATTGAAATTAAAAAACATCCTAATTTCAATAGAGAAGATGGATGGGTGCTGCCATCTGCTTGGGATCCCATAATTAATAAAATCAAATCCAAACCCAAGTATACCACTGCTAGACTTCAAGATACTGTAAGCTCATTCTGCGTAAATCGTACCAAAAATTAATAATAAAAAACTGAAGGTAGCCGGGCTAAGTATGACAGCAGGACGTCAAACAACTCAGTCTCCCGTGACCACGGGTGCTGGAAAGCACCCGAAACGTCGGGAATATAAAAATAAGTTAATATACGCGATAAAATCCGTAAAATTAGTTTTAATTAAAAATGTGTAGTGTTCGCGTAAATATAAGAAATCATCAAATAACTATAGTTAAAAAACTAGACCACAAAAAAAATTAATTTAAATAAAATATAATTTTATTTGCAAATGGTATTTTTGTGGTTTTATTACATCTGCATTCAGTATGGTCAAAGACATCCGCTTTCCCAGCGCACGCAAGTCACAAATGCCTACCGACCTTCGACAAATCACGAATATACCTACCATACAGCACCGCCTGCTAAGCAAACGACAGCACGTCTTTAAAACGTGACTCAATTTATTTACGTAACTTAAGAATACTCAACACAGTATAAAAATCAAGGTTTAAATGTTAAGATCGTCTTTTATTTTTGAGAACATACATGGAGGTACTTTTCAAAACTTGACTATTTCATTTTCACCCAAAGTAGATTTTTAAATTTTTTTAGGTTGCTTACATTGAAATGTGTATGCATCGAAAACAAAATCCTGACAAAACGTGATAGATCAACTAGAAAAATATATTTAAAAACGCATGATTTCGTCACAAGTAGATTATTCCTAAAAAAAAGAAGATTAATGACAGATTAACAACAAAACATGATTAATCCAGAAGAAATTTTTTTTATCACTGGAAATTGTAACAAAACATTTTTTTCCTCATATTTTTAAGGTAGTTGTTTTTATGTTTTCATTGGTGCCAAGGCTGCCATGTTTTTAAACGGTTGATGACAGGCTCAAAAGGGCAAGAACCCAGAGCCGTAAAACGTGTTTAAAAAATTCTTATTTGACATTCACTGCTGGCCGGATGAGGAAGCTCAAGGTCGCTCAGCGAGCTATGGAGGGCTATGCTCGGAGTTTCTCTGCGTGATAAACTCAGAAATGAGGATATCCGCAGTAGAACTAGAGTGACTGACATAGCCCAACGGATTAGTAAGCTGAAGTGGCAATGGGCCGGCCATATAGCTCGAAGAACCGACAACCGATGGGGAAGAAAGGTTCTCGAGTGGCAGCCTCGTACCGCCAGGCGAAGTGTAGGGCGTCCCCCCACTAGATGGAGTGACGACCTGGTAAGATATGCAGGAAGTCGATGGATGCAGGTGGCTCAGGACCGTGCTTTGTGGCATTCTATGGGGGAGGCCTATGTTCAGCAGTGGACTTGTGAAGGGCTGTATTGATGATGATGATGATGATCCGACAGATGACACCCGTTATACTTTGTCGATCATTGTTGAACGTCAAAACCAAATATTTTTGTCTGTCGCGGTCAGTTGCAGTTTATAAAACTTTTATGCGTTGGGAATTGTGTTTTCGACATTTCGAGGATCAAAATAATTTTGAGAAATGCAGTCTCAAACAACAGTACAAGATATAAATACAGGTTCAAGAAGTAGAAAGCGCGGACGACAAAATCGAAAGAAGTAAGTTTTTGTGTCTTAAACCTAGCTACAAATCTATTGTCTTAAAACTTCTGCGTTTTAATTCAATGTAATTTTTTATTAACGTGGTCTATATTCTTGCTTCAGGGACTATTCGGACTGTGACCCATGTGCACTTGCATTTGAAAAGCCTTGTAATCATAGCGAATACAGCAAATTTCATTGCAACAAATTCGTAAGAAGAGATATTTTGAAAAATCGTAAGGGATTGTACAAAAACCAGTCCAAAGTGGACCAGGATGCATATTTGTCGAGATTAATTTCGGTATATGAACCTGTTCGTCGTCGCAACAGTAAAACAAATCCCACGAAGCCCAGACCTAAGCAAAAATCAGCCACTTTTTTTCTACTGAGAAATGGTCATCCTAAGGGAGTATGCAAGAAATTTTTTTTAAAAGCTTTAGGATTAAATAGAGGAAGAGTGGATATTCTTGTGAGACGACTAGGCAATGGGGATGGGATAAGAGAAAATAGAGCTGGAGACCGAAAAAGCTTATTAAAAAAAATTATTAATAATTTTGAAGCTGTTGAATCTCATTATAATAGGGCAAAATCCAAGCGTATACTGGGTGGCGCCCAGGTTATCACGTTAAATAGCACAACAGTTAATACAAGTTGATATATGTCTGTTAAAATAATAAAATAAACAATAATAAAAACTAATAAAAACTGCATCTTTCAAACAAAATAAATAGGGTAAAAAATCACATAAAATAAATCATCCTTGATAATATTACTTAACTGACCTGAAATGACTTGTAGAAGCGGCAACGTCGCGGCCAGCGGTTCATTGCTCATGCGACATCGATATAGGTAATTATATTATAATACCTAGGTCCTAGGACTTGCCCATACATAGGTAATTAGGCACGCGTAGGGCGATGCTAATCCGATGTTATCAACAAATCACAAATTTCATGGTATTTTTTTATCCAAATAATCACTTTAACCTTGAAATCACTCAAGTTTATGAAACAAATCAAATTTTTAAATTTTCAAAATGTCCGCCGTGTATCCGAATGCATAATTGACATCGTCGCATGATATTATTTCGGACTTTTCGAAAGAGGGCACCATTGGCTGCAAAATTTTTTATTTTGTCGAAAGCCCGCATTATTCTTATTTTTAAGTCCTCGACAGTCGTTACTTCAGTAGAGTACACCTCATTTTTTATGTAACCCCATAAAAAGAAATCTAACGGTGTTAGATCCGGAGACCGTGCTGGCCACCGAGAAGGTCCGTATCTGCCAATCCAGTTCTCTCCGAACATCTCAGTGAGGCGCTGCCTGGCAGCCACCACTGAATGAGCAGGTGCTCCATCAAGCTGGTACCATAACCGGCTATTGGCCCCCAACGATAGTCCATCAACGTAATCCGCCACTGTGTCGTCAAGCAGTTCCAAAAATTTAGGCCCATTAAGGTTGCCTTCGATAAACACGGGACCAATTATTTGATCTCCGTGTATTCCAGCCCAAACATTAACGGCAAATCTATATTGGTGCATAGACTCTCGACACAGTTGCGGATTTTCTTGACTCCAGTATCGTAAGTTCTGCCGATTCCATATTCCGTTACGCGTGAATGTGCTCTCGTCAGTCCACATTACGTTTGCTAAAAAGTTAGAGTCATTAGCTACTTTGCTCAGGAGCCATTCACAGTAGGCTTCCCTAACTGGCTTATCTCTATCTAATAAAGCCTGTACCTTTACGTATTTGAACGGCCGTTGCTTGTTTTTTTTTAATATTCTGTGAACAGACTTGTGGTGTACACAGAATTGGCGAGCTGCTCTACGGAGACTTGATGTTGGATTACGAGCGAAATAATTTAATATTCGTTCTTCCTGAGCCACGGCGACTCGCGGAGGAATTTCAACCTGACGTGGAATCAAATTTTCGCCGTCACGTAATCTTTGGACTGCCCGTATAAAAATCCGTCAGTCTGTAGGACATACACGTGTGGTATTATACCTCTCTCGGTATGTTCCTAATGCCAGGGACGCGTTTTGGTGGCATTCTCCATAAATTAAAACCATATCGGTGTATTCCAATGACGTAAAATTGATACGAGGCATTTTAAAATAAAAAAAGTTATACGTTTAAAAAAATAAAAGCGTCCAATTGCGCACGGGCTGACACACCACTAAGTTATTAAATATCACTTATCTATTATTAACGAGTCCTATCACAAATAAAAAATACAAGACAGTAAAAGAAAGCGTCAAATTTCGCACAAATAGTCACACCACCTCCTCAACACAATTATTATTATAGTATTAACGTGTCCTATCACAAACAAATCAAGAAACTTATGAAAATATCCACAAAAAAAACTTTAAATTAAAAGGACGTGTACGCGAAAAACTAAAATTAGGTCAAGCGATTAATGAACCGTTCCCAAGGACGCCGGCGTCGGACTAAGTGACTTACTGTCTTACTTTATCGTCGCACGCGTCAATCGACCACATCCCACCCTCCCAACACCCCGTCCCAATTCTTGTCGCATCGCGCATAAGAATTATGCCTTATTTTGTTACATATAAGTACATTTTTTGCTTAATTTATTACTTTATTTGATTATTTAAAATTGGCAACGTTGCACTATAATACAATATAGGTCTCTTGGCCTTCACGGGCCATGGGTCTTTGAACTTCTAGTATTTATCAGGTGATATCTGATGCATTTACATGATGTTGTTTAATATTAAAACAAAAAAAAGGCTACCGCGCCCAGAATGTTAATTGTTATATATTTTTTTAGTTGTGTATGTTTAAAGAACTTTGTATAGAATACGTCTTTTCATTTAACGTGATAACTTCATCGTCACTTTGTATACCTAAGTTCAGAACTAAATGTAGCTAAACTAAGAAAAATGTACAATGAAACAGTAGAGATTTCATTCAGAGCTAAAAAATTTTTTTCAGATCAGTGTTTATAAACAACTTTAACATCGGGTTTCAGTCTCCATCATCAGATGTATGTACTTATTGCACATTATTAAAAAATAAAATAAAAACTGCTACAGGTACGGAAAAAGTTAATTTAATGACTGAAAAAAGAATCCATAGCAAAAGGGCTAGAGCATTTTATGACTTAATGAAGAAAGAAGAACAAGAAGGTTCTTTAACATTCTGTTTCGATCTGCAACAGGTTCAGCCACTCCCCCGCACTCCGATCCAAGAAACATTTTATAGTCGACAGATTAGCTTTTATATATTTTGCATTGTAGCCAAAAATATTAAAAATCCCTTATTCTACAACTGGACTGAAATACAAGCAAATAGGGGCGCAACAGAAATCGGTTCTGCTTTACTAGATTTTTTAAAAACTCATGATTTTGATGGTATTCATACTATCAGGTTGTTTTATGATGGCTGTGGGGGCCAGAACAAAAATTGCCATATTGTGCATTTACTATTGTTTTGGCTCCAAAAGCTGTCACCCGAAAATGTGGAAAAAATACAATTGTTTTTCCCAGTCAGAGGACACAGTTTCTTGCCTGCTGACAGGGTTTTTGGACGTGTAGAAAAGGAACTCAGGTGTCATCCAATTATAACAACCTTAGAAAAATACATACAATATTACTCTCAGTTTACACAGTTTATACAGAATTTAAAAAGAATAACTTTTATTAAAACTATTAATAAAAGAAACCAACGTCAATGTCACATTAAAACTTTTGAAAATTACATGTTTACATCGGATGTCGAAAATAATGCAAAATTAAACCTTGTTAAACGACAAACAAGTCGGGTTAACCTTGATTTAACTGAATTGGCAATAGAAAAACACTTGAATTTAAAAAAGAAAAATGATGTAAAAAACCTGCTTGTGAAACAATTTGGTGAAAACTGGGCAGAAAACCAGGAGCTTTCCTAATAATCCTGAAAACGATGAAGAGGATGCTTGTGACTGATGAAAATTGTGATTGCCTTGAATATGAAACGGCTGTTAAAATTTAAGTATATTTAAATAAAAAAATAATTCTTTAATTACATTAGTTTTATTTATTTTATTTCAAGATGAAAATGAGGTTAGTCAATTTTGTTTAAGTGATAAAGTTATTAAATAATATTACATATAATATTAGAATGATATAATAAATAAATAAAGAATTTTATTAAGTAAAACACCATTTTAAATTAATTTCAACAAAATAAGATTAATCCACAATGGTTTGAATCAAAACTAGATAATTCCTTTAAAGCACATAACAAAACTTGATTATTCCAATCAGCCTAGTCCAAACTTGATTATTCCATTTTAAAATTCTAGATTTATTCTATGTTATATTACTGCAAAAAATTTGAAAGTCATACAAAATAATCACTATTTTTGTTGTATATTATAATTCATCAACATTTTATATTAAACACATAACTGTGCTCTTAAAATTATATTTCTTTAAATTATACAAAAACAAAAAGTGGAATAGTCAAGTTTTGAAAAGTACCTCCTCTACATTGTCACAGTAGTTAACTTAGCTTATAAGTTAGAAAATAAAACTAATATAGGAAAAAAGTCTTCGTCTTAAGCTTAAATAAATCAACCCTCCCCGGGTTGAAGTTGTAAAAGAAGCTGCTACCACAAACGTAATTGGCGCAGTCGAAAGGTACGTATATACGTTGTACGGACCTGTGGCAGAAACGGAATGGGGTCCCAACCGTTGGACCAGGACTGGAGGATCGGAGTACCGGGATGGAGTTCATGTAAGTGCACTAGAATAGATCGTGTATTGCTTTGGATCACCCGCCCTATAGCCCCCGACCTCGCATCTTGCGTTTTATTTATTGCCGAAAATAAAATAAAAACTTCGAGGGTAACGTTTTATGGACGCCGAGGAAGCAGTGGCTGCGTTTCAAAATGCCGTCTAATCGACTCCTAAGAACGAGTGGGCATAGTGCTTTACTTTATAAATTTTAAGAATTTAATACGAAATTCTGGGTGATCATTAAAAATCTTTAAAATCCGTATATCTCCAGACCTGTTTATTTTCGGCCAGACATATGGGGGTTTAAATTTGTAACATTTTGACTCCCCTTTCACGCCCTACCAGGTAGTTGCCGAGTTTCCAGTAACTCTGTATATAGAGGCAGAACGCCCGAATATCAGCACTTGGTATCTATGCGAAAAGGCAGTTACGCATCAACTCCATACCAAACCCGACTGCAAGCACAACAATAACCCTGATGAGAAGCGATGGAGAAACTGGATGATAAGCACTATGTAGTCTCCTTTCCAAACCAGACCAGTATACATCTAATCTGCAACCGACAAGACTATACCTACACTACAGGGAAGTTACCTCATTAACATTCTAACTGGTTGTCCATCGAAATCAGAAGAATTTACACTTCTGAACAGTAACGATGAAATTAAGGACACCTCTACAGCCAGGCCTTTGTCACTCTTACTACCAGCGTGAAATAAACCTACAATCGCGAGCTGTCCCAGGGGTAGATCGCAGTCGGGGCTAGCGCGCTCTATACGATTGAATGTTAAAGTTTTTTTAGCGCTGTTTACATAAATAATTTTTTGTAAATACTTCTTGAAATACTCGTCGAAATACGTTTTATTCAGTGTTTTGTATATTTAATTGTAGGATAAAATAGTTGAAAATGTTTTAATATAATTTTAGAATAATATATATGTATATTACCTATCTATTTGATAAATTATAATGACAAAACGTCGTTTCTACTATAATTGTTCACGCCCAAACGTTGGTTTCAAGACTTGACGCCGGAGGGCGCTCGGCTCGATACAGCGCGTTCATAACCGGTTAGACGTGTGGGCGGTTAACGGGAGTTTGTTGCCAGCGGCCCGCGTCCGGAGATTGCCACCAGTTAGTTCCTACCGGCGGCGGGGTCGAGTCGAACGGTTGCTAGAATACAGTGCGGTCGAGAACACGTCGTGAAGTCGCCCGAGAAACCTCCATTTTGAGAGTCGGTTGCCACGACGGGGGTTTTTGTCAAGTCTAGAATTAGAAGCCGGGCCAACAAATTGTTAGGAAGTTACATTCACAACATTGATTGCAATCAACGTCTGAATTGTTCTAGAAATAATTCTTGCCACGCGAAACGGAAGTGACCTTTGATCGGAACATTCGGTATTCGTGTTGTGTGTTACGCTTTATAATAAACGCGTGTAAGTGGCGTCTGGAAATTAGTTAATTGTACGGTATAGTTAATAGACTGACAGAGTGAAGAAGAAAGAAAGTGACTGTGGGTGACGCCGCTGGAGATTACCACAATTTGGAGCGGTGCCGAAATCCGGGCTGCTGCCGACTTCAACAGTCCAGTCAGGTCTATCACAACCAACACCACAAAAACACCACTATACCCAACACATACACACCTCCGGCCTGACCGAGCCCTGAGACAGCAGTCGCCTCATATACAGGTAAGTAATCTCTATTTGACCAGCCTCCCCATTAAATTGTAGTAGGATAAAACATTTTCCATATAGCTTAGTATTATAGGACATTCTTCCATATAGCCACTCGGGCTCGAACCTGCGGCTGCTCGTTGAATTTTTCGCTCATGGGCCCCGGGAGATTCGACGTTTGCAGGGGCAGCTGTAGGCCGTAACAATAATTGTTGTGGGGATGGATGCTTAATGAGCAATTAAAAGGATTCATATATATTTTTGAGTTACCGAAGGATAATGAAAGGAACATTTATTTTATTTTTTTTGTTAGATAGGTACTTATAGCGAAAAAATAATTAAGTAATAATTTAACTACAGAAGTAATACCTAAGTAAGTACTTTATTACATAACTTAGTTGAAATTTACTTCACTACGCAAGTGTACCTACCTACTTACATACCTATACTCGTCTTTGTAATTAAAATGTTTTAAGTTATAATAGCACAAAATACTGAAATTAAAAATTTGTTTACATGATTTTCAACTAAGTACATTACGAATATATTTCTATTTGGAATCGTATTTTGGGTTTATTTGTTGTTTACGCTATCTACCTATACGAACCAAGCATCGCGACGACGTTGGCCTTGCAAATTGCATGCGTTGGACGTCACAGAACTCACATAATAGATAAATATGGTCGATTATAGTCAGCATAGGTACTTTACCTAAGTAACTTACCATTTCACAATGTATTTTTTTACTCTTTATTAACAGCCCTTAGCAACCACGGAAAGTCCGTTGTGACGTAGTAAGGAGAAAAGATGCAAAGTAATACGGACCCTCGCGCGCAGCGATAAAGTTTTATTTAACTTGCGTGCGCGATTTATCCGATTAATAATAACTATGTAGGCTATTAAAACGTCGGCAAGCAGTCAACATCAAAAGAGTGCAACTTCTGTACGTTAGTACTATTATTTATTCTGTGCTACAGCTAACAAAGATACCAGATCTCAGAGAGAACCGAATCCCGGCAATTCGTCTTAACCTTACCACTTTCATAATCTCCAGGAAAAAGTAATATTACAAGCCCCAGTGCAGATAGATAATGCACGGATGATCCAGTGTATCATACAACTATTCCTTTTTATATACGGCCTGCTATTTACAGGGTTACAAAAAAACTGAAACATTTTATTCTTTTTATCCTTTATATTCAAAATGTGTGGAAATGCATTATTTTAATTGCTTGTCATTCATAAATACGCACGCACACATTCGTAAAGGAGTGTTGAGTTCGGAAGCAGTTGGTGTTGGTCGGCGCTCGGGCTCGGTTACAGATTAGGTATCTAATAGTTGTTTTGACTCGGTAAAAACAAACGCGTCTCCCCCGCCCTTTCCCTTCCATTACACCACTGGGTATGTTTACCTGGCGTGCCAACAGTCAGTGTTGACTTGACCGTAACCTCATTACGTATCAAGTGTCCGATTTTAAAATTTTTGTAGGTAGTATTACTTGTCACAGCCAGCAAGTACTACGTATGAAAAATACTGAATTCTTCTGAATATCACCCATTTCATTACCAACGTGTGTAAGCATTGAATAATAACGATGGTCTACCTCGAGAATATTTTTGTGAATGGCTGTTGTCAAAAATTGATAATACCAACATTATGTGGACTGACGAAGGCCTATTTACGCGTGTAAGGTTTTATAATAGTCGCAACGAACGTTAGTGGGCAGTATGCAACCCACACGTTATAAAAGATAGTTATCATCAAGTGCGATTTAGTGTAAAGACAGCCACATGTAGTTAATGTGAAAAATAATTTAAGGAAACGTGCTCAACTGTGCATTTTGAGAAACGGACTTCCATTTTAACACCTATTAAAATACCAGTAAGTTAGTTTATTTTAAGTGATTGCATATTTAAGATGTAAATAGTTCGTTTTTGTAAATAGTTAATCGTTTTAAATTGTTAATAGTTGTAAATACTTGATTCCAATTTTTAAATACGCCAGTTAGTCATCGGTTACGTCTGTAATACAACGATATACAACAACATACAATTTCTGTCAGTATTCATGTTTATTGAACAGCATCGCTGATGCACTACAGAAACGAGGCAATCCCAACAACATCCTGAACACGGATTTCCCGTGTACATGTTTTGGCAATACGCTTTAAAAAGGGTCACATTTACGTCTTCGCTACAACGATAGAATCTGCGAGCCAACATATTGCCTCTAACTGAGAGAGCCCTACATTCCCTTTCTATATCAGCGTCGTCTTTAAGGTCGTCAGTAATTATATGTCCCAGATATTTAAATTATGATACACATTGTATGTTCACGCCGTTCAGGGTAATGTTATTGACTTTATCGGGACATTCACCAGCGGCCTTAAACACCATGCATTCTGTCTTTTTACATTGTATATGAGCCCATGCTCCGCAGCATATTTCTCACAAACCCTTAGCATCTCGTTAAGAGCCCCTGCAGTTGGACAGAGCAATACACTGTCATCAGCCTAATTTATATTGTTGGTGCTTACTCCGTCAATACGGCATCCGACACGCATACTCCTCAACAACTGTAAAGTTTTAGTTGATCAATAACGATTTTATTTATTATTATTTAAAATTCGCGTCGTAGTAAACAACTTAGTAGCGTGCGTGTCATTAAGGAAGTAAATAGTAGGCAAATGCTCCGTGCATTGACGGCATCGTTGTTGCCCATAAATCACATTCAATTTCTATTTTGAAATAAATGTAGAAACTTTATTTACGCATATTTTTCAAAACTGCCAAAAAGTGTATGTCAGTATTTATATTTTGAATTTAACTATCAAATTTGGCTGGACTTTGAAAAATAACCCTGTATACTGGTTATAATGACTATAGGCTGGTTATAATGGCTGCTACATCTATCATAGTGACTGTTGTAATATTAATTCGACAATAGCCAAGAAGAAAACCAATGAAAACCCAAGAAAATCCTTCAAATATTATACGAGTGGAAACCACCGAAGACGTCCCGGAGACATATTCGCTGAATGTGCTGCAATAGTCACCGCGCGGGTGGAGGGGTTACATATAGCAGATAGCACGGCCTGCTAAGAAAATAACAGCACGTCTTTAAAACGTGACTCAATTTACTTACGTGACTTAAGAATACTAAATAAAAACCAAGTTTTAAATGTTCAAATCGTCCATTATTTTTGTGAACATACATTGTCACAGTAGTTAAGTTACCTTGTAAGTTAGAAAATAAAAGTAATATAGGAAAAAGTGTTCGCCTCCTTCTACATCAACCCTCTCTAAACTGCCGCAAAATTAAGTCGCGTCAGTTAGAGAAAAAAAACTACACACAATTTGCAAATAAAAATATTATTTAAATTAAATTTATTATTTTCTTTTAGTCGAGTGGTCTGAATTAAAGTTATGTCTATACGTTTGAATACTAATTCTGATAACGCACACTTAATAGGAACCACAGGGTTTTGTTACACGTTTTATACTACTAGAAGCCAACTACAGTACTAATACATTGTACTCTAAGTTACGTTCAATTCTTACATAACTCCTTTAATCGACTGCGATCGGGTGAGAAGTAAAATACAACACACTTCTATGTATACAAGTTGCTGCACGTAAGTCTAGCGCTGAACAAAACGTGGAGGGAACACCCACGAATTGAATTGCACCAATGCAACTAGAGAGCCAATCAGCGCGACTTATATGCAATACAATAACGCTCACCGCTAGACTTTCGTGCCGCTACTTATACTAAAAGACGTCCGCTACAGTACAAATACATTGCGCACCAAGTTACGCTCAATTCTCCGTAACTTCGTTAGTCCACTGCAAGCGGGCGAGAAGACTAGTTCTTTGTTTTATAAATCGCAAACGTTGTTTTCAACAATCTAACACAGATTTTGTTTAATGTGACTAAGAAAACGCTGTCATAATTTATGTGCGCACTTTATTAACATGAGTTTGAGTTTATTTCAGATAAGTGTGTAACTATATTTCGTAATTGCCTATATTTTCCTAAAAACATTAACTATCGTAAATGAAAATACAACCATCATCTTAATTTATGCGTCTCGCTACTCGCCCGTGCGATACACAACTGTGACACATTTTTGTTCTCAATTGCGGTCTCGTAGTATACATAGAAGTCTTTGGCTACATACGTTTTTTGTTTTTTATTTTATAGAAATAGAGTGACAAACGAGCACACAGTCCACCTGATGGAAGTGGTTGCTGTGGCTCATAGAAAGCCACATCTATCGTCGTTCGCGAATCAAAATGCAGATGTGTCGTCAGCCTTGAAGACTAAGATGGAATGCCTCTTTTCCAGTAAAAAGGGTCGCCGGTTCTCTACACTCACCATATGAAACACAGCAGCATTAAGCTGCTATATTACGCTGGTATTTTGTGAGAGCGTGGTCCTTTCCCGATAGAGCCGAGCCATTCGTGCTACAACTATAATATAAATATCGTAGTATCCATACACGATATCTATTTTTTTAACTTTTGATATGATACAAAATATTCAAATAATAAAATAACTTCGGCAACCCCAAAATTCTGCCGCTCTGAAGTTAACTATGTAGTAGAGCCACACTGCAGCTATATCACGGTTGTAGCACGAAAGGTTCTGCTAGACCGGGGAAGAACCTCGCTCTAACAGAATACCAGCGTAAAATAGCAGCTGAATGCTGTGTTTCGCATATTGAGTGTAAAGAGCTACGGTTTTCTTTGAAGAGAACCTTTATTACTGGATGTGGCAAAGCATGTGGATTGTGATTCCTAATTGAAGATAGTCGTTAGTGTCTATGAGCTACAAGCATCCACTTACCATCAAGTGGACTGTGTACTCGTTTGTCATCCTTATTCTATAAACAAAAATAGTCTTGCACATAACATATATTAAAGTAATATAATCATCATTTATGTCACTATCAAAAACACCTCGCTGAAGAACATGATACTAAGTTATCCACATCACCTAAACAATAACACCATTTAACAACATTTAAGCTATGCTAGTTTATCTGCACTAACAAAAATACCCGGCATAAGAAATTATTGAGATGATTTTGAAATTAATTGGCCATTTAGCACAAAGAAACACTAGCCAATGTCTTATTATATTGTATATAATGTTAACATCTCATGTGTCATGGCACCCGCAGGCGGTTGACAGCTTATGCATGCCCGTGTGTCTACCCGTGTGCCCATTTGGCAATTAAACACGCCTCGTCTTTAATCTATGTTGTTCAAAGATAAAACGCTATTTATTACGACTATATAATAACCATATAATTGCAGTTGTAAATAAAATGGATTATTTAAAAAATAAAAAAAGATTTCAAAAAGCCCACCTAATAATTAGTAATCACTGTAACATATTAGTAATGTAACAGTAAGGGCAAATTACACTTTCACTAACAACTGGGACTCAAATTGTGACATTTTAAGCCACTATATCTTTTACTACTATCAACTTTATTATTATATTTTGTAAATAAATTACCATTTATGTAATCTATACCGTCATAATACCGTCTTAGTACACTAACTAAAAAACTAATAAATTATAGAAATATAATTTAGAAAAATCTACACAGACCGCATATTATAAATACTTTCATTTAATTTATATAATGTTATAATATGAAATAATAGCATATAATAATTTAGAGATTATTTAAACATACCACATAAACATAGATGTGCAACTAATTGAAACTCTTCTTTGCAAAACATCTCCCTGGTGCCTAAGATTTAAAGCAAATATTTTATCCATTCCTATTAGGATTTGACTTCAAGGTTCAAGGTAAGTTTACCTCATAATATAATACACAACACTCAGAGTTATGATTTGCGCCCTTAATTTTGTTGCAAATAGCAAGGTATATATTTGCAAATAGCTTATGGCAATGTTGCCCTCTCATATTTTAATTTTTTCTACAAACGTGTAAATATGTGAAAGGGTTGTCAAAAACCCTTGATTACGTACTTTATTTATTTTTTTTATTTAAAACATGTCACAATAGTTTCTTAAAACTAACCTATATCAACTAAAATACTCTCGACTAAAATTTAAAATGAAATTGATGCAATAATAAGCTTAAATCAGTTATAGTACAGTTAAAAAAAAAGCTACGCACAATCATTTATATCAAGTATTCGTTTGTTTATTAGTCATCATTATAATTTTATTACGGGTCATAATAATATGGCAGGTAAAAAAAATTGTAATCAATCTAAATATTGTTTCGCCACAATAGCAAAACATTCATAATCATTAAAAATTACACTGTTTTTTGGGTGCAAATTAATATCAATATACTAAGTCGAAATTATGAAAAATACTAAGTACTAATAATATTATTAATGCCCGACAACGCAGTAAAAATAGTATAGTTAAAAATATAGGTTGAAAGTGACAACCCTTGGTTGTACGAGTAGCAAAACATGGCAAAGTAACCGTCACATTGTTGCATCACTAGTATGGTAACTTTGCCAAGTTAGTTTTATAGATAAATATTAAAACCAACATGTTAAAAACGATATATAACATTTGATAACCATTAATATTACGCTACTACAAAGATATAGATACCTACATTCCGTATTTCAAATGAAAATTAACAAAAGTTCTGGAGCACTGAACAAAGAGGTTATTTCGCCGGCAGAATTCCGCGTTAAAATAAAATGTCAAAATTAACTCTCATGTTGCTATATCGAAAGCAATGCTGTCAAGTAGTTATTGTATTTTCATCCAAAAAATGACATATCCAGAAAAACGTTACGCTTTCCGTGTTAGTCGTAATTTTGTACCAGTACACCCCTAATGGCAAAGTTACCTTCCATTGGTAAAGTTGCCGGACTTGACTGTATGTGACCAAATGGTAATTTAAAGTTATCATAACACTGCCACAAACTTAATATATTTTGTAACTATTTGCAACTGGTTTCGTTACATTATAAGCAAATAAGAAAATATACATATTATATGATAGATTACTTTCATTGAAAGAAGAAAGAAAATAAGTTTATTTAGTTTTAGGCATGGCTCTTCAATTCAATGGCAAGTGACTCCTAAGACTTACCTATTTTTTTTAAATATTTCTAAAATAATTAGATAGTAGAATAAAAAATAGTACTCACTCTCCTTATCCTTGTAATCCTGCAGGAATTGTGGTTCGACTGTGACGCCTATTTCCTTAGGCGGATCGTCCGGTTTAGGCCGCAGCAGAATGCCTTTAGCGTTGGACGGTCCACATTGTATGTTGAATGTGACGTCTCGCTCTGGTTGATTGTAGTATGTTGTCAAATTCTCAAAAGCCTGCAAAAGGATATAAGGTAAAGGTTAAAAATTACGACTTGGTAGTTCTAAAATTATGGTCTAATAAATTAAAACAATTAATTTATTAATTTTTAATATTTTTCACAATATAAAGATTCATTATTCTATCATACACATTAGAGATTAACTTAAACAAAAATATCTGTGTAGAATAGTTAACTATTTAAGACATCTATGATAAAAGTAATAGATTATAATAAAACAAATATTACGAATTATATAATTTAAATTGAATTAAATTCAATACAATCACTTTTATTACATTAGGTAAAATTAAAATTAAATTAATTTAAATCAAATGCAAATTATTTCAAATTTAAAATATTCAGTTGAATTTATTTATATTATTTATTTTAAATAATATAAATAAATTAATAAGCAAAATTTATTATAAATAACACTTTTTTGGCATTAACTTCTGCAACATAATCTCGATAGAATGAATGGCTAAAAAAGAAATCAAAAAAATAAAAATTACCAAGTGCGTGTTGGGACACACATAAGACTAGGGTTCTGCTGTGCTGATATTCTCTAATATTTTCTAGTTTAAATGCTATCAATATAATACTATAAAGATGAAGAAAGGTGATTGGCTAACACACTCGTGTAAAATAAAATTGTGTGTATTGCCTAATTAGAAAAGCATCTCATACAACTATGGTGTTGGGGACAGTGTTAGTGCACGCAATTGTGGAAGGGATTGGGTTGTTTTTGCATGCCACGCCATTACATTTTCTCATAGATTTAATCTTTCATTTAATACTTGCAATCATCATCATCATCACAACAACCCTTGACAAATCCACTGCTGAATATAGGCCTCCCCCAAAGAATGCCACAAAGCACGGTCCTGAGCCACCTGCATCCGTCGACTTCCTGCATATCTTACCAGGTCGTCACTCCATCTAGTAGGGGGACGCCCTACACTTCGTCCGCCGGTACGAGGCCGCCACTCGAGTACCTTTTTTCCCCATCGGTTGTCGGTTATTCGAGTTATATGGCCGGCCCATTGCCACTTCAGTTTACTAATCCGTTGGGCTATGTCGGTCACTCTGGTGCGTATATCCTCATTTCTAAGTTTATCACGCACAGAAACTCCGAGCATAGCCCTCTCCATAGCTCGGTGAGCGACCTTGAGCTTCCTCATCCGGCCAGCAGTGAAGGACCACGTCTCAGTTCCATAGGTCATCATTGGCAACACGCACTGGTTGTACAGTTTCGTTTTCCAGTTTTGAGGTATATCTGACGAGAAGATGTGCCGTAATCCCGTAATTTCCCAAACGCTGCCCAACCGAGTTGAATCCGTCGATTGACCTCTCGGTCGAAGTTGGACTTACCTAGTCGGACTATTTGTCCCAGGTAAACATACTCGTCAACAACTTCAAGCTTAGTGCTCCCAACAACTACCGGCATAGGTGTGACATGGACATTAAACATGATCTTTGTTTTGTTCATGTTCATCGTAAGACCTATCCGTTGGAAAACACTATTGAAGTCATTGAGCATAGTGCTTAGGTCCTCCAGCGATTATACCATAAGGACTATATCGTCGGCAAATCGACGGATGGAGGACTTCTGTACAATTTGCCGAAGGGTATGTATGTGGTCTATGATGCTAAAGCCTTTTCGGAAACCGGCTTGTGTTTGGGTAGTGGGCACTTCTGCTCCACGCCTCCGGTGTAATGCCACCATGGAGGACGGAATCAAAGAGCCTCTGAAGGACTTCAAGTACCGGTTTTCCACCCGTTTTCAGAAGCTCCGATGTAATTCCATCCTCGCCTGGGGTCTTGCCATTTTTAAGGTACTGGAGAGCCATTCTAATCTCGCTCAGACTGACGTCCGGATATCATCAGAATAGTGTCAGGTAAAACTCGCTCTTGGATCGTTGCTCACACTTGCGTGTGGCTCCAAAGATAATGTGTACAGCTGCCCATAGAACCTCTCAATCTCACTCAAAAACTCAGATGTCCCGGAAACGACGCTGCCACACTCGGTCTTCAGCTTCGACAGTTGGCTCTTTCCGGCAGACAGATCTCTAGCAAAGACTTTGGAGCCCTGGTTCCGCTCGATCGCTTCTTCAATACGAGCAGTATTAAAGCTGCGTAAGTCCTGCCGCATGAGTTTGGAAATGCGTCTGTTCAGTTGTCTGTATGCTGTCAAATATACTGAAGACTGCAGCTTCATATCCCGTCTAACAGCCATGAGATTAAGAATGTGATCGGAGAGTTTTTGTGTTCTTCTGCGGCGGGTCTTGCAAAACTTAGCTCCGACCGCATGGACAGCTTTCATGAGCTTGTCATTCATATCGTCCACTGCATTGCAATCTTCTAGGCACTGAAAACGGTTTCGTAGCTCGAGCTGAAAGGTTTCGGGACTTTGGATTAGAGAACGAGGGGGACGGAGAGTTGACTTCATTAGACGAGACCTCTACAACAGTGTGTGTTCAGTGTGCCTCTCACCATTCGGTGATCGCTGCCGGTTTTCATCCTCGCGATCACTGAGACATCACTGAACTCGACCAGGTCCACTTCCTGTGGGGCCGCTTCTGGAAGAAAGAGTTCATCATAAAGAGTCCCTCTTTCTCCCTGAAGTTGGCTAGTTGCTGGCCCCTTGGGTTCCGTTGCCCTATTCCGAATTTCCCTACTTTCAGCTCACTGTTTTCTCTTGTGCCTAGTTTTGCGTTGAAGTCTCCCATTAACACCGTATAGTGGGTTTTGGGGGAATGCATGGCTCTAGAGATATCTTTATACATTTCCTCCACCTCCTCATCGGGGTGTGCCGAGGTTGGTGCGTAAACCTGTATGACCTTCAGCGAATACCGTTTGGTGATTCTGAGTATAAGGTACGCAACCCTCGTCGACACACTCTCAATCTTTACAACGTTGTTAACGAGAGACTTGTGGACGATAAATCCGACACCTCCTTGGGACAGATGGTCGCCCTCCTGGTGATAGTTGCCGTATTCGAGGATTACCGTGTTCTCCCCCTCTCTTCGGACCTCGGATAATCCTATGATATTCCAGCGCAACTTGTCTATCTCTTGTTCCAGCTACAAGATCTTCTCGTCAGTCCTCAGGGTGCGTGCGTTATAAGTTGCCAGGTCGAGTCGTCGTAGGTGGCAACCGAACCTCCACCGGAGATTCTTAGCACCCACTGCCCCGCCGTTAAACATGGTCCCCACCGTAGCCAGGAATAGCGGGGCCGCCGGGGACTGGGGGCCGTCTCTTCGTTACTTTCATGGGGGGTATATTGCTATATCTTCTTAATATTAAAACTGATTGAAAGATTATAGTGTTAAAATTATCTAAGCCAGCCAAAACTCGATATGTTAGTGTCATGACACATGTGGATAGACAGACAGAACAAAATTATGAGGGTTCCTTGTATGACAACGGAACAAAAAGATTTCTTTAATATTAAAAATAATAATTAAGGCGTGCATTATTTACCTTCTCCATGTTGAGCAAGCCGCAGCCCTGAGCCCAGGGCTCTACGTGACTGAGGAAGGTGGCTGAGTTCTCCAGCGCGCGCTTAATTGAATATGGTGAGTAAGGTAGCTGCTTCTCTTTCAGACCGGAGATTAAGGCCGCTGACATGAAAAGAAAATTTAATTATTATTTCAACGTATAAGGACTGTTTTAAAGTAAGGAACACCAGGTTTATCTGTTTAATAGTATAGTTGTAGCACGAAAGGGTCGGCTCGACCGGGAAAGCACCACGCTCTCACAGAATACCAGCGTAAAATAGCAGCTTAAGTGTTTCGTATGGTGAGTGCAGAGAACCGGCGACCCTTTTTACTGGAAAAGATGCATTCCATCTTAGTCCTCACGGGTGACAACGTATCTGCAATTTGATTGTTTATTGGAGATAGATGTAGATGTATGGTTCACAGCAACCACTTACCATCATGTGGTGGCCTGTGTGCTTGTTTGTCACCCTATCCTATAAAAAAAAATATTGTTGGAACAAAGGCTTACACAGGTAGTAAGGTCATAACGATTTTTCTGTAGTCGTTTACAGTAATGATCACTTACCAGTATTAATAATGATTTATTATTTACCAAAAAAAATTACATGTTGTTCAAAATGAGCCACCCCCCCCCCCCCCTATTTAAAAGGCACGCAGTAGCACAAATCGCCACCTGCTGTGTTGACCATCTTAACTGGCTCGGATCAGCCTTCATTTCTGCTGCAGCAACGTGAATAGGCTTCAGCAGCTATTCCCTGGTGCTGGCTCAAAATAAACTTTTTGCTTCATCCAACCCCAAAGATAAAAAGTCCAGTGGCGTTAACGTTAAGTCTGGTAAACGCGGTGGCCCGGCTACTGGACTGCCGCGACCAATCCACTGAAGATGATGTTGGTCTAGGTGACTCTTAACTGCTCAGGCAGTGTGGTGGAGCTTAGTCTAACTGTAGCCACATGCGTTGGCGATATGACAATGGCAATTCTAATAACGCTTTCCAAAATTCATTATTTAAATTCTAGAAATATTGGGTGCTTCATAAAAGTCTATAAAAACACAAAAATGTTAGAACCCCAAATGTAGAATATTTTTATTGATAGAATAGAGCAAACTACCTCTCTTTTAAGTTTGTACAGTCCGAAACCAAACACACTGTATATGGAATAAAAAGAATACAACAAATTGAAATAAGTGAAAATGTGGCCGACAACAATAGCTGGCAACTTTTATTTGGAAGATGAGCCCTGAGTAAGGGCTAAATATACACGTCATTTTTCTGTCTTGTTGGACAAATGGTTGTAAGTGCAAATGCTAATCATGCATTCGGGTACGAATCCTAGGTTGGGCCGAAATTCAGCTATCGGGTTTAATGTGTCATATAATTCTCAGATGCAACCCGATGTCCTCTATCAATAACAGTGTGACCTGTGTTTCCGCACAAACTCGTGCAAAGAATTAGCCTCAACCCAAAAATGAAATTGGCAAGAAGCTGCAAAGGACAGTAACAAAACTAGAAGATCCCCGTTGTACCTCATATTGTAGCGCGTAGGAGGCGACAGAGGTAAATAAAAATTGAAATATGGGCAATGGCATTTTCTTCAAAGTAATTTAAAAAAAAATTACGGTTGCCAGTCAGCTGTAGTAATGGTGAAAGGGGTGCTTCTGTGAATGTTCATGATCTCAAATCTTTGACTTACCAACGGCGCCAGCAACGTGTGGCGCAGCCATCGAAGTACCGTTCATAAGTTGACAATTCCGAAGAGTAAATCTGTAAAGGAAAGGCGGATTTTAGTTTCATAATCAAAACGGTGTTATTATCAGGGGCAAGTAACTTTAGTCAACATTTTTATGAATTGAGCTTAAATTTATTGATTACTATATGTATAATGTAAACATATGGGCTGCCTCGTTGTTGTAGTGGCCGTAAATGCGATTGCTGATAATGAGGTCCAAAATCTGTTTTTTAAATTTCTCTGTTAAGAAATTGTCAGTATCAGCCTAGAGTCAGGAAGTTGGCGGTGTGTCCCATTCAAAGCATCTATAAAGCTGTTGATCCTGCGCCTGATCTCTCTCAGGTCGTGTAAGATTACCGTTTAAAAAGAGAGTGCACCGCACACACTTGAGTGCTATAATCCCGTCAAGCGCAGATGGTTAGCCCCCGTTGAGACTGGCCGCTGAGACCAAAATTCGGTCTGGAGGACATTATATTACATAATTGGACCATATAAGCAATTTGACAAACTGTCGTCGGCGCAGGGCCCGCGCGAGCTCCAGCTGAAGGCGCCGGGCGGCACGTGCTGCACAGTGTACCTGCGACAGTGCACAGAGCAGCGCGCGGCGCACAGTGCACAGTGTACCTGGCGACCGAGGCGACGGCGCCGCCGGGCGCGCACAGCGACAGGCCGGGCGCCCCGTCGGCGCAGGGCCCGCGCGAGCTCCAGCTGAAGGCGCCGGGCGGCACGTGCTGCACAGTGTACCTGCGACAGTGCACAGAGCAGCGCGCGGCGCACAGTGCACAGTGTACCTGGCGACCGAGGCGACGGCGCCGCCGGGCGCGCACAGCGACAGGCCGGGCGCCCCGTCGGCGCAGGGCCCGCGCGAGCTCCAGCTGAAGGCGCCGGGCGGCACGTGCTGCACAGTGTACCTGCGACAGTGCACAGAGCAGCGCGCGGCGCACAGTGCACAGTGTACCTGGCGACCGAGGCGACGGCGCCGCCGGGCGCGCACAGCGACAGGCCGGGCGCCCCGTCGGCGCAGGGCCCGCGCGAGCTCCAGCTGAAGGCGCCGGGCGGCACGTGCTGCACAGTGTACCTGCGACAGTGCACAGAGCAGCGCGCGGCGCACAGTGCACAGTGTACCTGGCGACCGAGGCGACGGCGCCGCCGGGCGCGCACAGCGACAGGCCGGGCGCCCCGTCGGCGCAGGGCCCGCGCGAGCTCCAGCTGAAGGCGCCGGGCGGCACGTGCTGCACAGTGTACCTGCGACAGTGCACAGAGCAGCGCGCGGCGCACAGTGCACAGTGTACCTGGCGACCGAGGCGACGGCGCCGCCGGGCGCGCACAGCGACAGGCCGGGCGCCCCGTCGGCGCAGGGCCCGCGCGAGCTCCAGCTGAAGGCGCCGGGCGGCACGTGCTGCACAGTGTACCTGCGACAGTGCACAGAGCAGCGCGCGGCGCACAGTGCACAGTGTACCTGGCGACCGAGGCGACGGCGCCGCCGGGCGCGCACAGCGACAGGCCGGGCGCCCCGTCGGCGCAGGGCCCGCGCGAGCTCCAGCTGAAGGCGCCGGGCGGCACGTGCTGCACAGTGTACCTGCGACAGTGCACAGAGCAGCGCGCGGCGCACAGTGCACAGTGTACCTGGCGACCGAGGCGACGGCGCCGCCGGGCGCGCACAGCGACAGGCCGGGCGCCCCGTCGGCGCAGGGCCCGCGCGAGCTCCAGCTGAAGGCGCCGGGCGGCACGTGCTGCACAGTGTACCTGCGACAGTGCACAGAGCAGCGCGCGGCGCACAGTGCACAGTGTACCTGGCGACCGAGGCGACGGCGCCGCCGGGCGCGCACAGCGACAGGCCGGGCGCCCCGTCGGCGCAGGGCCCGCGCGAGCTCCAGCTGAAGGCGCCGGGCGGCACGTGCTGCACAGTGTACCTGCGACAGTGCACAGAGCAGCGCGCGGCGCACAGTGCACAGTGTACCTGGCGACCGAGGCGACGGCGCCGCCGGGCGCGCACAGCGACAGGCCGGGCGCCCCGTCGGCGCAGGGCCCGCGCGAGCTCCAGCTGAAGGCGCCGGGCGGCACGTGCTGCACAGTGTACCTGCGACAGTGCACAGAGCAGCGCGCGGCGCACAGTGCACAGTGTACCTGGCGACCGAGGCGACGGCGCCGCCGGGCGCGCACAGCGACAGGCCGGGCGCCCCGTCGGCGCAGGGCCCGCGCGAGCTCCAGCTGAAGGCGCCGGGCGGCACGTGCTGCACAGTGTACCTGCGACAGTGCACAGAGCAGCGCGCGGCGCACAGTGCACAGTGTACCTGGCGACCGAGGCGACGGCGCCGCCGGGCGCGCACAGCGACAGGCCGGGCGCCCCGTCGGCGCAGGGCCCGCGCGAGCTCCAGCTGAAGGCGCCGGGCGGCACGTGCTGCACAGTGTACCTGCGACAGTGCACAGAGCAGCGCGCGGCGCACAGTGCACAGTGTACCTGGCGACCGAGGCGACGGCGCCGCCGGGCGCGCACAGCGACAGGCCGGGCGCCCCGTCGGCGCAGGGCCCGCGCGAGCTCCAGCTGAAGGCGCCGGGCGGCACGTGCTGCACAGTGTACCTGCGACAGTGCACAGAGCAGCGCGCGGCGCACAGTGCACAGTGTACCTGGCGACCGAGGCGACGGCGCCGCCGGGCGCGCACAGCGACAGGCCGGGCGCCCCGTCGGCGCAGGGCCCGCGCGAGCTCCAGCTGAAGGCGCCGGGCGGCACGTGCTGCACAGTGTACCTGCGACAGTGCACAGAGCAGCGCGCGGCGCACAGTGCACAGTGTACCTGGCGACCGAGGCGACGGCGCCGCCGGGCGCGCACAGCGACAGGCCGGGCGCCCCGTCGGCGCAGGGCCCGCGCGAGCTCCAGCTGAAGGCGCCGGGCGGCACGTGCTGCACAGTGTACCTGCGACAGTGCACAGAGCAGCGCGCGGCGCACAGTGCACAGTGTACCTGGCGACCGAGGCGACGGCGCCGCCGGGCGCGCACAGCGACAGGCCGGGCGCCCCGTCGGCGCAGGGCCCGCGCGAGCTCCAGCTGAAGGCGCCGGGCGGCACGTGCTGCACAGTGTACCTGCGACAGTGCACAGAGCAGCGCGCGGCGCACAGTGCACAGTGTACCTGGCGACCGAGGCGACGGCGCCGCCGGGCGCGCACAGCGACAGGCCGGGCGCCCCGTCGGCGCAGGGCCCGCGCGAGCTCCAGCTGAAGGCGCCGGGCGGCACGTGCTGCACAGTGTACCTGCGACAGTGCACAGAGCAGCGCGCGGCGCACAGTGCACAGTGTACCTGGCGACCGAGGCGACGGCGCCGCCGGGCGCGCACAGCGACAGGCCGGGCGCCCCGTCGGCGCAGGGCCCGCGCGAGCTCCAGCTGAAGGCGCCGGGCGGCACGTGCTGCACAGTGTACCTGCGACAGTGCACAGAGCAGCGCGCGGCGCACAGTGCACAGTGTACCTGGCGACCGAGGCGACGGCGCCGCCGGGCGCGCACAGCGACAGGCCGGGCGCCCCGTCGGCGCAGGGCCCGTGCGAGCTCCAGCTGAAGGCGCCGGGCGGCACGTGCTGCACAGTGTACCTGCGACAGTGCACAGAGCAGCGCGCGGCGCACAGTGCACAGTGTACCTGGCGACCGAGGCGACGGCGCCGCCGGGCGCGCACAGCGACAGGCCGGGCGCCCCGTCGGCGCAGGGCCCGCGCGAGCTCCAGCTGAAGGCGCCGGGCGGCACGTGCTGCACAGTGTACCTGCGACAGTGCACAGAGCAGCGCGCGGCGCACAGTGCACAGTGTACCTGGCGACCGAGGCGACGGCGCCGCCGGGCGCGCACAGCGACAGGCCGGGCGCCCCGTCGGCGCAGGGCCCGCGCGAGCTCCAGCTGAAGGCGCCGGGCGGCACGTGCTGCACAGTGTACCTGCGACAGTGCACAGAGCAGCGCGCGGCGCACAGTGCACAGTGTACCTGGCGACCGAGGCGACGGCGCCGCCGGGCGCGCACAGCGACAGGCCGGGCGCCCCGTCGGCGCAGGGCCCGCGCGAGCTTCAGCTGAAGGCGCCGGGCGGCACGTGCTGCACAGTGTACCTGCGACAGTGCACAGAGCAGCGCGCGGCGCACAGTGCACAGTGTACCTGGCGACCGAGGCGACGGCGCCGCCGGGCGCGCACAGCGACAGGCCGGGCGCCCCGTCGGCGCAGGGCCCGCGCGAGCTCCAGCTGAAGGCGCCGGGCGGCACGTGCTGCACAGTGTACCTGCGACAGTGCACAGAGCAGCGCGCGGCGCACAGTGCACAGTGTACCTGGCGACCGAGGCGACGGCGCCGCCGGGCGCGCACAGCGACAGGCCGGGCGCCCCGTCGGCGCAGGGCCCGCGCGAGCTCCAGCTGAAGGCGCCGGGCGGCACGTGCTGCACAGTGTACCTGCGACAGTGCACAGAGCAGCGCGCGGCGCACAGTGCACAGTGTACCTGGCGACCGAGGCGACGGCGCCGCCGGGCGCGCACAGCGACAGGCCGGGCGCCCCGTCGGCGCAGGGCCCGCGCGAGCTCCAGCTGAAGGCGCCGGGCGGCACGTGCTGCACAGTGTACCTGCGACAGTGCACAGAGCAGCGCGCGGCGCACAGTGCACAGTGTACCTGGCGACCGAGGCGACGGCGCCGCCGGGCGCGCACAGCGACAGGCCGGGCGCCCCGTCGGCGCAGGGCCCGCGCGAGCTCCAGCTGAAGGCGCCGGGCGGCACGTGCTGCACAGTGTACCTGCGACAGTGCACAGAGCAGCGCGCGGCGCACAGTGCACAGTGTACCTGGCGACCGAGGCGACGGCGCCGCCGGGCGCGCACAGCGACAGGCCGGGCGCCCCGTCGGCGCAGGGCCCGCGCGAGCTCCAGCTGAAGGCGCCGGGCGGCACGTGCTGCACAGTGTACCTGCGACAGTGCACAGAGCAGCGCGCGGCGCACAGTGCACAGTGTACCTGGCGACCGAGGCGACGGCGCCGCCGGGCGCGCACAGCGACAGGCCGGGCGCCCCGTCGGCGCAGGGCCCGCGCGAGCTCCAGCTGAAGGCGCCGGGCGGCACGTGCTGCACAGTGTACCTGCGACAGTGCACAGAGCAGCGCGCGGCGCACAGTGCACAGTGTACCTGGCGACCGAGGCGACGGCGCCGCCGGGCGCGCACAGCGACAGGCCGGGCGCCCCGTCGGCGCAGGGCCCGCGCGAGCTCCAGCTGAAGGCGCCGGGCGGCACGTGCTGCACAGTGTACCTGCGACAGTGCACAGAGCAGCGCGCGGCGCACAGTGCACAGTGTACCTGGCGACCGAGGCGACGGCGCCGCCGGGCGCGCACAGCGACAGGCCGGGCGCCCCGTCGGCGCAGGGCCCGCGCGAGCTCCAGCTGAAGGCGCCGGGCGGCACGTGCTGCACAGTGTACCTGCGACAGTGCACAGAGCAGCGCGCGGCGCACAGTGCACAGTGTACCTGGCGACCGAGGCGACGGCGCCGCCGGGCGCGCACAGCGACAGGCCGGGCGCCCCGTCGGCGCAGGGCCCGCGCGAGCTCCAGCTGAAGGCGCCGGGCGGCACGTGCTGCACAGTGTACCTGCGACAGTGCACAGAGCAGCGCGCGGCGCACAGTGCACAGTGTACCTGGCGACCGAGGCGACGGCGCCGCCGGGCGCGCACAGCGACAGGCCGGGCGCCCCGTCGGCGCAGGGCCCGCGCGAGCTCCAGCTGAAGGCGCCGGGCGGCACGTGCTGCACAGTGTACCTGCGACAGTGCACAGAGCAGCGCGCGGCGCACAGTGCACAGTGTACCTGGCGACCGAGGCGACGGCGCCGCCGGGCGCGCACAGCGACAGGCCGGGCGCCCCGTCGGCGCAGGGCCCGCGCGAGCTCCAGCTGAAGGCGCCGGGCGGCACGTGCTGCACAGTGTACCTGCGACAGTGCACAGAGCAGCGCGCGGCGCACAGTGCACAGTGTACCTGGCGACCGAGGCGACGGCGCCGCCGGGCGCGCACAGCGACAGGCCGGGCGCCCCGTCGGCGCAGGGCCCGCGCGAGCTCCAGCTGAAGGCGCCGGGCGGCACGTGCTGCACAGTGTACCTGCGACAGTGCACAGAGCAGCGCGCGGCGCACAGTGCACAGTGTACCTGGCGACCGAGGCGACGGCGCCGCCGGGCGCGCACAGCGACAGGCCGGGCGCCCCGTCGGCGCAGGGCCCGCGCGAGCTCCAGCTGAAGGCGCCGGGCGGCACGTGCTGCACAGTGTACCTGCGACAGTGCACAGAGCAGCGCGCGGCGCACAGTGCACAGTGTACCTGGCGACCGAGGCGACGGCGCCGCCGGGCGCGCACAGCGACAGGCCGGGCGCCCCGTCGGCGCAGGGCCCGCGCGAGCTCCAGCTGAAGGCGCCGGGCGGCACGTGCTGCACAGTGTACCTGCGACAGTGCACAGAGCAGCGCGCGGCGCACAGTGCACAGTGTACCTGGCGACCGAGGCGACGGCGCCGCCGGGCGCGCACAGCGACAGGCCGGGCGCCCCGTCGGCGCAGGGCCCGCGCGAGCTCCAGCTGAAGGCGCCGGGCGGCACGTGCTGCACAGTGTACCTGCGACAGTGCACAGAGCAGCGCGCGGCGCACAGTGCACAGTGTACCTGGCGACCGAGGCGACGGCGCCGCCGGGCGCGCACAGCGACAGGCCGGGCGCCCCGTCGGCGCAGGGCCCGCGCGAGCTCCAGCTGAAGGCGCCGGGCGGCACGTGCTGCACAGTGTACCTGCGACAGTGCACAGAGCAGCGCGCGGCGCACAGTGCACAGTGTACCTGGCGACCGAGGCGACGGCGCCGCCGGGCGCGCACAGCGACAGGCCGGGCGCCCCGTCGGCGCAGGGCCCGCGCGAGCTCCAGCTGAAGGCGCCGGGCGGCACGTGCTGCACAGTGTACCTGCGACAGTGCACAGAGCAGCGCGCGGCGCACAGTGCACAGTGTACCTGGCGACCGAGGCGACGGCGCCGCCGGGCGCGCACAGCGACAGGCCGGGCGCCCCGTCGGCGCAGGGCCCGCGCGAGCTCCAGCTGAAGGCGCCGGGCGGCACGTGCTGCACAGTGTACCTGCGACAGTGCACAGAGCAGCGCGCGGCGCACAGTGCACAGTGTACCTGGCGACCGAGGCGACGGCGCCGCCGGGCGCGCACAGCGACAGGCCGGGCGCCCCGTCGGCGCAGGGCCCGCGCGAGCTCCAGCTGAAGGCGCCGGGCGGCACGTGCTGCACAGTGTACCTGCGACAGTGCACAGAGCAGCGCGCGGCGCACAGTGCACAGTGTACCTGGCGACCGAGGCGACGGCGCCGCCGGGCGCGCACAGCGACAGGCCGGGCGCCCCGTCGGCGCAGGGCCCGCGCGAGCTCCAGCTGAAGGCGCCGGGCGGCACGTGCTCCCGCATGGAGTACGCCGCAGACATCATCTCCGCGGACACGTACGCTCCCACGCCTGCAAGTGAGCGATGCTCGTGCTACAGACACAGGTTCATCACTTTGACTTCAAGATTGGGCCCAATATTAAAATATATGGCACAGTGTGCGAAATCATTTCCGTGCAATTACCGTGTGTAAAACAATCTACCATCCTAATTTGTCCGATGTCTTTCAATAGAAACAGACAACGTAGTACGTTATTTTTAAAATATTAGAAAAGTTGGTTTAAAGAGCAGGTGTAACCGTTACTAAAACATAGTGTGACGGCTCATTATTATCATTATTCATAAATTATAATTAAATTCGATAAAGAGAGATTTAAAATATCATCATCATTATTACAGCCCTTCACAAGACCACTGCTGAACATAGGCCTCCCCCAAGAAATGCCACAAAGCACGGTCCTAGGCCACCTGCATCCAACGACTTCCTGCATATCTTACCAGGTCATCACTCCATCTAGTGGGGGGTCTCCCTACACTTCGCCTACCGGTACGAGAATACCGCTCGAGCACCTTTCTTCTACGTCGCTTGTCGGTTCTTCAAGCTATATGGCCGGTCCATTGCCACTTCTGCTTACTAATCCGTTGGATTATGGCGGTCACCCTGGTTCTACTGCAGATATCCTCATTTCTAAATTTATCACGCAGAGAAACTCCAAGCATAGCCCTCTCCATAGCTCGCTGAGCGACCTTAAGCGTCCTCATACGGCCAGCAGTGAAGGACCACGTCTCAGTTCCATAGGCATCACTGGCAACACGCACTGGTTGTACAGTTCCGTTTTCCAGTTTTGAGGTATACCTGACGAGAAGATGTGCCGTAATCCCGTAATTTCCCACACGCAGCCTAACCGAGTTGAATCCGTCGATTGACCTCTCGGTCGAAGTTGGACTTACCTAGTCGGACTATTTGTTCCAGGTAAACATACTCGTCAACAACTTCGAGCTTAGTGCTCCCAACAACTACCGGCATAGGTGTGACATGGACATTAAACATGATCTTTGTTTTGTTCATGTTCATCTTAAGACCTATCCGATGGGATACACTATTGAAGTCATTGAGCATAGTGCTTAGGTCGTCCAGCGATTCTGCCATAAGGACTATATCGTCGGCATATCGAAGGTGAGTGATGTACTCGCCATTGATGTTGATACCGTATCCTTTCCAGTCCAGAAGCTTGAAAACGTCTTCCAATCCGCTGCATTGGAGAGTTTCGGGGATATAACGTCACCCTGTCTTACACCTCTCTGCAATTGGATAGGTTTCGTACTCTGGTTCTGTACTCGGATAGCCATCGTAGCCCTACTGTACAAACACTTCAGCACTTCGATATAAATACCGTCAACTTGGCACCGCTGAAGGTATTTAGCACCGCCAAAATTTCGACGGAATCAAAGGCTTTCTCATAGACCACATACGCAATGCAAAGTGGCAGATTGTACTCTTCTGTCTTCTGTACAATTTGCATAAGGGTGTGTATGTGGTCTATGGTATTAAAGCCTTTTCGGAAACCAGCTTGTTCGGGAGGCTGGAAGTTGTCGAGTCTGCGTGCGAGACGATTCGTAATGACTCTCGATAACAGCACGTGGACGCGGCTCAGAAATCGGTCTGTAGTTCTTCAAGAGAGCGTTGTCACCTTTCTTGAAGAATAAGACCACCGCACTTCTGCTCCACGCCTCCGGTGTAGTGCCACCATGGAGGACGGAATTAAAGAGCTTCTGAAGGACTTCAAGCACCGGTTTTCCACACGCTTTCAGAAGCTCCGCTGTAATTCCATCCTCGCCTGAGGCCTTGCCATTTTTAAGGTGCTGAAGAGCCATTCTAATCTCGCTCAGACTGATGTCCGAGATATCATCGGAATAGTGTCGGATAAGATCCCCTCTTGGATCGTTACTCACACTTACGTGTGGCTCCAACGATGATGTGTACAGCTGCCCATAGAACCTCTCAATCTCACTCAAAAACTCAGGTGTCCCGGAAACGACGCTGCCACACACGGTCTTCAGCTTCGACAGTTGGCTCTTTCTGGCAGACAGATCTCTAGCAAAGACTTTGGAGCCCTGGTTCCGCTCGATCGCTTCTTTAATACGAGCAGTATTAAAGTTGCGTAAGTCCCGCCGCATGCATTTGGAGATCTGTCTGTTCAGTTGCCTGTATGCTGTCAAATCTACTGAAGACTGCAGCTTCATGTCCCGTTTAACAGCCATGAGATTAAGAGTGTGATCGTAGAGTTTTTGTGTTCTTCTGCGGCGGGTCTTGCAAAACTTAGCTCCGACCGCATGGACAGTTTCCACGAGCTTGTCATTCATATCGTCCACTGCATTGCAATCTTCTACGCACTGAAAACGGTTTTGTAGCTCGAGCTGAAAGGTTTTGGGACTCTTGACTAGAGCACAAGGCGGTCGAAGCGTTTCATTAGACGAGACTTCTCCAACTTAACGTTTAGGTTGAGTGTGCCTCTAACCATTCGATGATTGCTACCAGTTTTCACCCTCGCGAACTCGCGGTCACTGAGACATCACTGAACAGTTGTCGTCTGGTCGTTATAATGAAGTCAATCTCATTTTTTGTCGAACCGTCGGGGCTCGACCAGGTCCACTTTCTGTAGGGCCGCTTCTGGAAGAAAGAGTTCATCATAAAGGGTCCCTTTTTCTCCATGAAGTCGGCCAGCTGCTGGCCCCTTGGGTTCCGTTGCCCTATGCCAAATTTCCCTACCTTCAGCTCACCGTTCTCTCTTGTGCCTAGTTTTGCATTGCAGTCTCCCGTTAACACCGTATAGTGGGTTTAGAAAGAATGTATGGCTCTAGATATATCTTCATACATTTCCTTAAACCTCTTTATCGGGATGTGTTGAGGTTGGTGCGTAAACCTGTATGACCTTCAACGAATACCATTTGGTGATTCTGAGTATAACGTACGCAACCCTCGTCGACACGCTCACAATCTTTACAATGTTGTTAATGTTGACTTGTGGACGATAAATTCGACACCTTCTTGGGACAGATGGTCGCCCTACTGGTTTGCGATGGTTGCTTGGCAGGTCGCTATTCTCAATGCCGCTCTCTGCGTCTTGGTTTGACTCACAACCTAAATAGCTTTGCCCAAGTCGGGTCCCTTCATTACGGGGCTGCAGACTGTCAGATCTCCATGATGTTTAATGTAATCTCTTATAAAGTTCTCACCTTTGAATGATTGAAGGCAACTTGTTGGTGGGTGAGACAGACATAATCAAATAATGCATATACTCAACGTCAGTTACACAAACCATTTCTGATGGCGAATTATTACTTTTATCTCATAACTGCCTATTGGATATATCTGCCATTGTATTAGTTGGTGGAGCATTTAATTATGTCGACCTCATGCAGGTGGTATCTGGAGAGAGAATTTGAGGAAGCTCTCAAAGCTGCGGCCTAAAGCCGCGCAACATGGGACCCCATTCCCTTGAGATGAGCGTTAGACTCTTGACACGCTCTGCGGCTAATTAGCCGCGCTGATCATGCAATTGGTGGTGATTATTGCCTTATCCGTGTGACGTACATTCACTGTGGCTGGATTTCATCGTATTCTGTTTGGCGTTTACACGCATTGATATGCGCGACTTCGGTCGATATTGTGCTTACGCACTACCAAGGGGCCAAGCCCTCTTTTACTGGTACGCCAGTAATTTTGCTGTGGACTACGATCAAGTTCCCAACTTAACGTCCCCAACGTTGGTTGGTTGGCGCTCACCGCACGCGGCGTGTGGAGTCATGTGCATCCCCCACATTCTTTTAAAATATGGGAGAGTGAAGCCCTTGTATCTGGTATTTTAAATAAATATTGTGAGCCTTTTCCAAGCGGGAAGGGATTAATTAATAAGGAATAGACTAATGTAAACCTGATACAAGTGGAATAGGAATGATTTAATGTTCTTAAACTTTTTTGAGCCCTGTCTTCATAAACGGGGTTCTGTAGCTTATAAGGCACTACCAACAACCTTTAGATTGATCTCGTGAATATGACACCTAAAAGAACTAAGTTACTATACAAACACAACGTAAATAAGGGTCCTAACTAAGAAGATCACGCCATAAATTTATTAAACGGCCTATATTTAAACCTTTAGAAAGGTCAATATATGGTTAATATACTGCTCACGTAAAGTTGATATATTTTATATATCGTGTAGATATAGATTTAAAAAAATAAAGTAGAGGGTGGGGGAGTGTTACAATAGCTTCAACCTGTCTCAAGGTCATTTCCTCAAGGGTAGATCTACTGTTTCAAATATAATACTATTTAACTCATTCTTGACAAGATTTGACTTGAGGCTTTTGACTGGATTGAACATAATCTCCTCTTTTTAAAAAGCAGTTTTCATCATATTGGTTTCTATGGTAAATTACCGCAGTGGTTCTCTTCTTATACCCAACAATCGCTCGCGCGCTGTTGTGGACAAATATGTATCTTGTTGGTCGTGTCAATACCAAGTGGCATACAAGGCACCTTGCTGGGACCGTTACTATTTGTTACATTTGTCCATGCCTATAATCATCGTGCCTATAGTATTTTACTGATGATTTGAAAACATCTCAATATAATAAAAATCATCAAAATACTCAATTACTGCACAATGACCTATCAAGATTAGAGTAATACTGTGCAATCAATAATAATCCATCTAAATGCACCCTTGTTAAATATTCAGGCAAGCAGAACATAGTTCATTTAGGTTATCACATGAAAGGTTCATTTAGGTTATCACATGAAAGGTCAGAAGTTACAAAAATAATATGTTATACGTGATCTAGGGATTTTCTACGACTCCAAGTTCATTCAATACCCATGTTTATAATATCATAGCAAGGCATTCAAGGTTATGTCATGTGTACTGCAAAAGTTTTAAATATAAACCAATATGAATATTTTAATATTGTTAAATCTAGTACTGTGCTTATGTTATTGTTATTGCTTTATGTAATTTGCTTACTGTTACCGTTACAGCCTATTTAAGTCTATTGCTGAACATACGCGTCCCCCATAGATTGCCTCATAGAGGGGATATTTGCCATAGTTGGTACGCTTGGCAAGCGGATCGACAACTGCAGTTTTTATTTTTATTTTTAGTTGTTATTAGGAAGACGCTGTTGCCTATCTCCCGATTTGTTTCTCTCTGTGGCCTTTTATGGGATACGAGATAATATGGGGTAGTGGATATTGTTACACCGCTATTAGACGGTAAAAATAATAATATATTATAAATTTGGTGAACGGTTACCTAAAATTATAGACTGTAGTGACAAAGTACTTCGATGCTGATTTTTCGTAAGTGTCAATTAGGGTTAATAATTTTATGCTCACTAGATGTCGGTCGTCGGAAGTGAGGTGAATCTATTTGTTATACAATGTTATCATAATTGAGAAATTGTGTTTTAAATAAAAATTAAGTGGTTATACACAAAACAATGAATCTATGACAAAGTAGAAAATAAGTTAAAATTTTTTCACGTTCCACTCTTTTTTTTCTACTTTTAGAAATATAGCAGTAGTTGGGTTTATCTATTTGTAATTTAATTAAATAAAATAGAAGTAATATTTCAGAAATAAACATTAACCCATATCGTCATTAACATGTAAGTGAGTTGGACATTAAAATGTAAGTGTATAGTGGTGGTTGTGGTTGCGGTACCGATGAGCACGGGCTGCGCGATGTCGGGCGGCGCGCCCACGGTGCAGAGCGCGGGCCCGTGGTTGCCGGCCGACACCACCCACGACACGCCGTACCGGTTCACCGCCGCCGCGATCACCGCGCCCACGCGCCTGCACGCACCACATTACTGCATTATACATTTTGTATATGTACACACAGAAGAATCAACGAGGCATTAAGGCCAATATTAATAAACGTTACTCAGCTGAAGTACACGCACTTGATGACAATCTTGAGGTTATGATCTTATTAATAAACATATCTGAAGATGCGGTTTAGGTTTACGATATCAGCTGAGTGCTACATTGATTAATAAACGAAACTCGACTTTCAAGTGTGTGTACTTCAGTGCAAGTCACAACAGCAGTATTTATAAGTACAGCGTTTTGAGATACTGTTTTCATATAAGCAAGTGAGTGATGGAGCGACAGTAGCAACAGTGGACAGTGGCGGCGTGCTCACCCGGCGTTGGCCCAGTGCGCGTGCTCGCCGTAGCTCATGTTGACGACGTCGACGCGGCGCGCGGTGGGCGCCAGCGCGCAGAGGCGCAGGCAGGCGCGCACGAGCGCGGCGCCCGTCTCCATGGAGCCGAGGCGGCCGTCGCCGATGGTCAGCGACACCAGGCGCGCGCCCGGCGCCACGCCGTTGCGCTCCGGCTGCTCCGGGAAGTAGCCGGCCGCGATCGCCGCCACGTGCGTCCCGTGCGTGGCTGTCACAACATGTCGCATACACACGATCCACTTCTCAACTCACATCCTCTTACAAAACCGATCATGGTGATACTTCAAATAATTTAAAACTATCATAATCGTCATCATTACAGCCCTTCAGATGTTCAAAGATTAACATGGGACTCCCCTAAGGAACCAATTATTATTTACTCTTTTAAAAAACGTTACCTCCACACTACAATATTCTCATGTAGTTTACATACATAAATTACACAAAGACAAACATCCAGACCCAAAACAATTATTTATAGGCCATACAAATACCTGTTCCGTGCAATACAAATAACCAACACCAAAAATGTGTGTTTCTCGTAACTAAACCATACTCCCCTCATATTCTTTAAAAAATAAAACAAAATACAAATATTTTATAAATTACAATTAAATTGAACTGGCCACTTCGAACTGTAATACTATAGTTTGACTTTACTTCAAATAGTTTTACATATTACTCCTTTTTTAAAATCAATTATTAATTTGTTTTTTGTCCCTACGGACTATGAAACTGAAGAAATAGAGTATACTTGTGCTTGCACACACACTATAGTCCTGTCCAGCACACATATGACTAGTCTTCATTAACACTGACAGCCGTGATCAAAATTCGGTCTGGAGAACATCTATTTATTTATTCTTTATTGCATTTCCTATTAAAAAAGAATAAAAAGAGCATACTTAATGCCGTTAGGCATTCTCTAACAATTAAAAAATTATTACTATTATTAAATGTTCTATGTGTGCTGCCACTGTTAACCCATCTGTCTTAATGAGGGTTTTATAGGTCGTAAAAGATAAATCATGAAACGTTGGACTTAACAGTTTAACTTCGAACATGAAAACAGTGCGTCTCAAACGACACGTAACATTAATAACGTATATGGAAATAGCACTGCTAACAACCAAGCAAAGAATAAGTGATGTTAAAACACATGTCTAAATAGTCAGATCTTTGCTTGTGAAATTAAAATTTTGTATACCATCATTGTAATAATAAAATATTACAAAAAAAAAAACAAAAAGTAGAGAGAGTAATTTGTTAATGCCTGCTATAGAAGTTTGCCGAATGAAAAGTGATGAAATCTTTAAAGATATTCTTTACTGTTTCTGTGGAATTAACAGTCTCGCCTATCAAACAGTTATGACAACTGTATCAACAACAAATTCCAAGACCTAATAAAACATAATTCTTTGTATGCAAGCATTAATATAAACTTCAATCTTTGTAGCCTGGTCATTTATACATAGTAGAGCCATGCTGCAGCTATATTAATAGTATAGTAGTAGCACGCATTCGTCGGCTCGAACAGGAAAAAACCACGCTCTCACAGAATACCAGCATATAGTAGTAGCTTAACATTAGTGTGTTTTGTGTGGTGAGTGTAGAGAACCGGAGACACTTTTTACTGGAAAAAGAAGCATTAAGCATTCCATCTTAGTCCTCACGGATGCCAAAACATCTGTATTTTGATTCTTTACTAAGGATAGATATGGATATCTATGGGTCACAGCAACCACTTACCATCAGGTGGACTGTGTGCTCGTTTGTCACCCTATCCTATAAAAAAAATTGATGTACAACATAATCTATACTAATATTATAAAGCTGCAGTGTTTGTTTGTTTGTTTGTTTGTTTAAACGCGCTAATCTCTGGAACTACCGGTCCAATTTGAATGATTCTTTCAGTGTTGGGTAGTCCATTTATCGAGGAAGGCTATAGGCTATGTTTTCTTTTTTCAAAATTAGGGATCCGTAATAAAATTGCTATTTTGTAACACAAGGTGTAAAATTGAAAACCTATTTTTGCGTACGCTGCAAAAACTATTGACAATAAAACAAAATGATGTACTACGGGTTTGTAGATCTCATTAAGACCTACAAAAAAGTCCGCGAGAACATATATCTAGCTATCATGGTTTAATCACAATAACCGATTTTGTGTTCAAATTAATTATTAAATCGTGTGAAGAAAAAAAAACTACGTGAAATATGTATCGTAATATTAATCTTTATCGAAATTAAGCATTATGTTATCAAGAGTATTTATGTAGAAGTAAAATACTTTTTGTTTCATCTCAATCGGATATTTCGTTTAAAAGTTATCACGTGTGTAAGATGTTAAGAGTTGGTACCTATTAATGAGTTATGGACCATAGAGTTTTTTATCAACATAAAATCCTGTAATAATCTTTTTCGAAATATAGTAAGATCTTTGAAGAGTATAATAAATACATTTCTAAAATAACTCTGCTAAGGAAATCCACGCGCGCTTGATGCAAGCAAGACGAGACGCTGGCGGCGCGGCGGCGGGCGAGACGAGGAGGCCGCGCTTGCTGGCCGCCTGTCATCCCCCCCCCCCCCCCCCGCCGCGTCGCCCGCGTGTTTTGTTTGGTTTACAAGGTACCATGCCGCGCGGCTCAGACGCGTAGTCGGCTCCCTACGGAACGGTTGAATGCAGCGTTGCGTTTTTTGAAGTCATTTACGATCGTTCCTTTGACATATATTTCATACGACTTTTAATAATTACTCAGGTACGACTTTCCATTGACGTCAGTGGAGTTTGGTGTTGATACGTATTTTACAGAAAGATTACACTATTATAAGCACACACACAAAGTCTCAATATACGGAAACGCGTAATTTTTGAGAAAAGAATAATTGAAAATCAATTATTCTTGCAATGTTTATGTCTAATCTGATAATAAACTGGCGCCATTTTGTAATGTCATTGTCGACGTCAATAGGGATGTCGATTCTTTCCGAAAAAGATCGATTTTTTAAATAGATTCGAATTGTAAGCTGATGTATCGATCACCAAAAAATCGATTTCTAAAATATCGATATTTTTTTCATGTTTGCATTTATAATGTAAATATAAATCCATTTTATGAGAAAAAAATCCCCTTCATCATAAAAAAATAAGGGGACTGATTCATAAGGATTTCTGTATCTATTTTGAAACTGCTACGTCTCCGGCGCTGCGGGAAGAGCAACCTCTACGCCTTAGCGTAACAAATCGCAGGCATCCCTTCTCGCCTCCGCAGCTTCGGCTTGTTGGTCGCCTTCGGCGACCAGCCTCAGCCGCTCCGGCTCGTCCGATGCCTACGATTTGTTACAGCAGGCGGAGGCTGCTCCCCCTACGCGCCTCCGGCTCTATAAAACCACTCTAGGGGTAGGACAGACTCGTACCAGGTGGAGTCGGGGTCAATCAATTCGGTTCTTTGACATAAGTTGAACCTAACCTATTTTATTTGTTATCTGCCCTAATAGGTACTGTTAAATAAAACAAATTTCAATAAGAGATCATTTATCATGGTATCTTTCTTGTTTTTCATAAAATGGGTTTATATTTACATTATAAATAGAAACATTAAAAAAATATAGATATTTTAGAAATCGATTTTTTGTGAACCGATACATCAGCTTACGATTTGAATCGATTTAAAAATCGACCTTTTTCGGAAAGAATCGACATCCCTATTGACGTCGACAATGACATTACAAAATGGCGCCAGTTTATTAGCAGATTAGACATAAACATTGCAAGAATAATTGATTTTTAATTATTCTTTTCTCAAAAATTACGCGTTTCCGTATATTGAGACTTTGTGTGTGTGCTTATAATAGTGTAACCTTTCTGTAAAAATACGTATCAACACCAAACTCCACTGACGTCAATGGAAAGCTAAGCCATTACTCACCTTACGTTTCTTTTACCTGATTACTACGTTTCAGTTTATTTTAATTAAGTTTTAATTTTATACTGTTTTTCTTTTATCTCTTTACTATTATGCCTAGAAAAAGAACTCAGCTTTCTAGGCAGACTGCTACTGCAAAGCGATTGCGACTTCTACGCAGCAATGAAACACCCGAAGAAAATCTGCACAGGTTGGCTACTCAACGAGCGATCAGTGAACAAAACCGTTTTAGGGAATCGAGTGTTGAACGTTCGCAGCGGTTAGTCTCACAAAATATCCGTACTTCGGCGAATCGACAACGGGAATCAAGTGCTGAACGTTCTCAACGTTTAGCCGCACAAAATTCCCGAACTTCGGCAAATCGCGAGCGGGAATCAAGCGCTGAACGTTCTCAACGTTTAGCTACACAGAATTTACGCACTTCGGCAAACCGGGAACGGGAATCAAGTGCTGAACGTTCCCATCGATTAGCACAGCAAAATGCACGAACAGCAGGGAACAGAACTCGCAGGCAATATAATTTATTGAATTCAGCATTTGCTTATGATTATACCCTTGACTATGCTGAGCTAAATGGTACTAATATTTGCAGAATGAATAAAATATGTAATTCATGTCAAGCAAAAAAATGGCCGGCTGAAGCTCCTGGACTGTGTTGTAGTGGTGGCAAAGTAAATATTCCTAAAATTCCAGCACCAACATCAATTCTTAAAGATCTAATATCAGGCTCACATCCATCTTCTAAGCATTTCTTAAATCATTCTAGACAATATAATACTATGTTTCAGATGACTTCATTTGGTGCCAAAGAAATTCGTGAAGGAAAATTTATGCCCACTTTTAAAGTCCAGGGGCAAGTTTACCATCTAATCGGTAATTTACTTCCACCTGAAGGCGCACAACCCGAATTTTTGCAAATATATTTTATTTCCCATACAGATCAGGTATCTTTACCCTCAAATTTAAACCCAACGTTAAAAACCGATCTTATCGATGCTCTCTAAACATATCTTCACGATCACAATACTTATATTCAAAGTTTTAAATATAATCTCGAAAACAGACCAACGAATGATTTTAAACTTATCATTCATGCTGATGTGAAACCTCCTAATTAACATCGAGGTCGATATAACGCGCCCATGGTAGATGAAGTAGCTGTTCTTTTAATAGATGAAGACAAAGGTCCCCGAGATATAGTGTTAAATACCAGAGACGGGCGCCTTCAGCGAGTTTCTGAAATACATAGATCTTATGACCCACTTCAATATCCTTTACTTAGTTAATTAATTATTAAAAAAAATTAAAAAATCCTTAATTAATTTACTCAGAAGTACTTTAAAATAATATTTTAACCCGGTTTAAAGTGGACGGACACTCCCGCCTGTAGTCGTAATTCTTATGTGTCTGGCTGAATGTCGAACAGACAGACAGCTATTGCCTGCGACTTATACAATTTAACTTAATCTATATTTTTCTTAATATTATAAAGCTGAAAAGTTTGGTTGTTTGTTATGAACGCGGTAATCTCGGGAAATACTGATCTGATATGAAAACTGTTTAAATATTCAATAGTCTATTTATTGAGGGAGGCTATAATATAGGCAATATTTTATCTCGGTATTTCCACGGAAACGAGAAAAACGCGGGTGAAACCGCGGGGCACAGCTAGTCTATAGATATAAATAAAATTGAATTGTCTGTCTGTAATATAGAAATAACTGTTTTTATTGACCTGACAGGGTATTTGCATGCTATTAACACATGAAGAACCATTTATTAAATTTTGTCTGTCTGTCTAGACTCAGAGTAATCTTCGAAATGTGTGAACTGATTGTAATGAAACCTGACGAAAAGATAGAGAGCATTGACAGGTATTCAACAGATGCAGGTGGTTTAGGACCATACTTTGTGGGAATCTATGGGGGAGGTTTATACTCAGCAGTGGACTTGTGGTGGACTTTAATAACAGTGAGTGTGATTGGCAATACAAATATTTTTTTATTCATAGATAAAGGGCTTTGTCGCTGATGCGATTATGCCGCCCTGGTAGTTACAAAAAATCTTAAATATAATAATTACTAACAAATAAACTTATTATACTTACTAGTTACTTAATATCTTATTAACTAACAAATAAATACAAATTTACTCACAGCACATTCCGACCACTTCCAGAGTCTGTCCATCATCGTGCACATTAATGCTGACAGTCATCTCATCGATTGCGGTGAGGTGCGCATGCTCGTGTGTGACGCTATACTCGCCTAACAACAACCCTGAGGCCAAATCACCATTCTCTGATGTGTCTATGCACGCTCTGAAATACATGGGAGTTATATAAAAAAGAATCATAGAACAATTAGCAAATAGATAAAAATTAACCCAATATCATTATTTACCTCCATACTTCTCCATCATGGAATAATACACAGTCATATGTGGGACCAACATCATTGAATTTTTTTTCAGCCGCTTGTAAGGTTTCTACTCTTGCCTCTAACTCTTCTTTCAAAATTTTCTCATCAGGACTTAAATTGGAGTTTTTTGAAGCTGGTGAACAAATATGAAACTATGAACAATGGGATAACAATATTTATGTTTAAATGTTAAATAATTTTTTAAATGTTACTACATTGGGATTCATCACGTATTGTGGAGGTAGTTTACATACATAAATTACATAAGGACAAACATCCAGACCCGGCACAATTATTTGTAGACAATACAAATACTTGTTCTCTATGGGATTCGAACCTGCGGCCCTGAGCGCACTCATTGCTAAGAAACTGCGCCACAGAGCTGTCAATGTATTTCAATTCTAAATCTTTTATTTCATACTAGCACAAACTTACATCTTGATTATTTATTGAGGTATTGATAAATCACCTCAGAAAACACTTAAAGTTTTGTAGATTTACTGTTGAATATAGCCCAACGTGAGGATTTCAATACTCAACCATTGCTATTTAGGGCATATAAAAATATACATACCAACATCAGTCTCAAATTCATTGAGCTTTGCATTAGCCTCAGCAAATGCTTGTTTATAGCCAATATCCCAAAGGTGCTCCTTGCGATGCTCTTGAACACGCTCCTTTAACTTGGTTGGGTAAATACTGAATGGGTATAAAACACCAGTACGCCACGCACCTGTCGGGTTCTTCCATGTTTCAGGTATCTGGAAATGAAATGATAAATGTAAAAGAGATTATGAATTTCTTCATTAATTATAAAAACTTTGTTACATACAAAAATAGAAAGCAGTTACATTCAAATTCACATAATAATAGAACAAATTCATATATTCAAATTCCATATGAAAAAGACGCTAGGGTGTCCATAAGAGCATTATTATCAATTAAGACCAAAATCACCAACAAAATTGTGACGCAGGATTCTAAAGCCAACCCTCGAGCCATAGTGATTATATATACATACATACACACACACACACACACACACACACGCACGCACGCACGTACGCACGCACGCACACACGCACGCACGCACGCACGCACGCACGCACGCACGCACGCACGCACGCACGCACGCACGCTCGCACGCACGCACGCACGCACGGGAAACACCACATTTGCCAAATTACTGTTTAAACTAACTAATTTTCCTCATCATCATTAAAAGATACATACCATATCAAGTAGCAAAACAAACTCATTCAATCAAATCTACCTTACACAGATATTACAATTTTACCCTCAACATTATCGTATACATAACAATATATATTAAGGAAAATTGTTATATATGGATGATTATGTATTTGTTTGTATTCATTTGCATTTGCGTAATTTACAAGACTTATTTTAATATTAGTTGTATCCATAAATATATTAAATTTAGATATTTAAAACTTATATCATTAATTTCATTACAAGAACAGCCTTGAGAAGTTGCAAGTACCCCTCCGTTTTTTGTGCAGAAGAAGACTCAAAAAAAAACAATTTATATATGTTGTGCATGCAACCTATTATGGTATAATCATGTACACAACCACTGTTAGAGTTAATCAACTATATATTTGTCTTGTACAAATACAACTCACTTTAACCAATTTTTTTTTATTATATGTTTTTGTCTTATGGAACACAAACAACACAACATATTCTACTTCTCAACATATTCTTGACGGCTCCGTGGCGCAGTGGCTTAGCAATCAGTTACTGCGCTGGGGGCCGCAGGTTCGAATCTCACACAGAACATGTATTTGTATGGCCTAAAAATTATTGTTCCAGGTCTGGATGTTTGTCCTTGTGCAATTTGTGTTTGTAAACTGCCTCTATGATACAGGAGAAAATCCTAGTGTGGGAGTAAGATTTTTTTTTAAAAAGAAATAATGTAATTTCTGAAATATATATGGCAATGAGTCTTTATATATATAACTCAACAATTCCAATGGTTTAAACAGTAATTTAAAAAACCTTAGTGGGTAAAAAAGCAGTTTTATACCTTGTGTCACTTCCACAACTAAAACGAGTCCCTACAAAGTACATACATACACTTGAAAAACATTACCCTCCTTTTAAGGCAATCAGATAAAAAGAGTGACTAATATGCACTTTATAGATTAACAACACTATTGTCCACTACAGCATTACGCTGAGCTGGGATCATTTAACATTAGCAATACACCTGTAGGTACTTTGTATCTTTTAGCATTGTGTACTACCTCTCTGTGAACAGATACATCTATCTGTCTATATCTAATTGCATTGTCTATTGAATGGGAAAAAGGCTACAGCCTAGTGAAAGAAAGTAGGTGACAATATTACAACTTTATTTTATACCATATAAAATGTCTAAGCAATAAAGAGTTAAACCATAAGAATGTTGTTATTATAGGATTTCCTCTATGCTTGTACTCACTGTAAGAAGGTAAGGTACCACATAACCTCATAAAAGTGACAAAAAACAGCTGTGAAGACTGTCAGGGAATTTGATAATAAATTTTTTATCCAACTTATAATATTCTTGTGAGATAAAAAATAATACAAAATTTAAAATATATTATTAGCAAAGGTTCAAAGAACAATAACAAAGTATATAATAGTAGTTTATATTTATTTTACCTTAAGCTTTCTGCCAGTAATACCGGTAATGTATCCGTCGACAACTTTCCGAGTAACAGTACTAGTATCGACATCTCCACATCCACTGCAGTCAAATCTTTCTATTACCTTTGTCTCCCCTGTCGAGGTCACCTAAGTACAGCAAAAATAAATTAAAATCATAACTAAAAAAACCACCAAACAAACCATGACAAGTCAAAAATATTCACCGTAAGCCCTGCGGCTGCAGGGTCAACTCCAGAATCTAAAATAGCAATTATGGTACCTCTGCCATCGTAGTTCGGATATTTGTTCAAAAATGATACAACCCCCGTCTCTTTTTTCGGTAATAATCCCCAAACAGGGAATTCATATTCGGTCGGTATTTCAGCCATTTTTGATTGCCAGATTTAATTTTAATTACCATTTACCAGAAAACCAGATTACCACATTTCTAGTGTTACCATTTCAAATATCTATTTGCAGTTTTTAATAAAATGCCATTCTCCAATAAAATTATACATATTAGTTTTCAATCCATTTTAAACATAAAATAAAATCAAACAGTCAGTGTTATTAATTACTAAATTGTTAAAAAAGAGATTAGGTACCATAATATGATGTCAAAGACAAATCAATCAATCAATTTATTTATTCGTTGCATATATAATTATATTTTATTTTTTCCTCGTTTTATCTTAGAGTCATCATTCATCATTACAACCCTTTAAAATTCTACTGCTGAATACAGCCTGCTCCAAGGAATGCCACAAAGCACGGTCCTGAGCCATGTGCAGCATGTGTTACCTCTATCTAGGTGGTAACTCTATCTAGTTGGGAGATGCCCAACACTTTGCCTGCCGGTACGAGGCTGCCGCTCGAAAACCTTTTTTTCCCATCGGTTGTTGGTTCTTCGAGCTATATGGCCGGCTCATTACCACTTCAGTTTACCCATCCGTTGAGCTATGTCGGTCACTCTGGTTCTCTACTGCGGATATCCTCATTTCTAAGCTTATCACGCAGAGAACCCTGAGCATAGCCCTCTCCATAGCTCGCTGGCATGGTTTCCTCATATGGGCGGCAGTAAAGAACCACGTCTCTAATCCATAAGTCATCACTTTCAAAACGCACTGGTTGTACAATCTCGTTTTTAGGTTTTGAGGTATATCTGACGAGAAGATGTGTCGTAATTTCCCGAACGCTGCCCAGCCGAGGTGAATCCGTCGATTGATCTCTCAGTCGAAGTTGGACTTACCTAGTCGGACTATTTGTCCCAGGTAAACATACTTATCAACTTCGAGCTTAGTGCTCCCAACAACTACTGGCATAGGTGTGACATGGACGTTAAAAATGATATTTGTTTTGTCCATGTTCATCTTAAGACCTATCCGTTGGGAGACACAATTGAGGTAATTGAGCATAGTGCTTAGGTCCTCCAGCGACAACATCGTCGGCAAATCGAAAGTGAGTGATGTGCTCTCCATTGACGTTAATACTGTATCCTTTTCAGTCCAGTTGCTTGAAAACGTCTTCCAATGCAGCTGTGAAGGGTTTTAGGGGTACAACGTCACCCTGTCTTACATCTTCCTGCAGTTGGATGGGTTTCATACTCTGGTTCTGCACTCGGATAGCCTTCGTAGCCCTACGGTACAAACATTTCAGCACTTCGATATACCTACAGTCAAATTGGCACCGCTGAAGGGCTTATAGCACCGTCCAAATTTCGACGGAATCAAAGGCTTTCTCATAGTCCACATACGCAAAGCAAAGTAGCAGATTGTACTCTTCAGTCTTCTGTTAAATTTGCTGAAGGGTATAGGGTCAGGTATAGAGCTGAAAACCGGCTTGTTCGGGAGTCGTATACGTAAATATAAATGTTATATAACATACATTTAAAACTATTCCAATTATAGGTATATTACTCTAAATAACCTACATAATATATTACCTATTAAATATCTTAGCATACTTATTTAAACAATAAGTACATTATACGCCAGATAATATGTACTCGTATAGGCTACTTTTATAATTCCTTTTTACTTTGTTAGTTAACTTCGCTCTTTAAAAATGTTTACATTGTAACTTGATAACTCAAAGTACCATTTGAGACAAGCGTATAATAGTGTCTTTGAATTCATCGTTTTTTATTACTAAGTACTATATTATATCAGTTTAAAGAACGCGGATTGTGTAACATAGTGAAGTTTGTTATTTAAAACGACCTTTATTATATCTCGAAAGTTCGAAATACAAAATTTATAAAATATCTAACTACCTAACTTACTCAAGTTCTTTTTTAAAATTGAAATGTCAAACAAAACTTACACACCACCTAATGAAATGTGCCTACTGCGGTCCATGGACACCTGCCACTAAAACTATAGATGCGGTGTCACCTCGACGACTAAGGAGAAATGCCTCGTTTCCAGTAAATATGGTTTCCAATTTATAAGCAAACTAGCTTGCTCATAAATACTCTATGTCTGAAGTGGTGAAGATGTTAGTGTTAGTTCACAGGCTACTAACTACTACGAAATACACATGTATTAGTGGGAATTCCTTCTTTTAATAATGTGCCTCGGTATTACCATTGATAGAATATATTTCTACTAATTTGAAACACTGATGTCATACGCACAGACTAGTCTAAGTATATGTTTTAAGTTGTAAATTACTAAGGCCACGAAACTAAACTGTTAAATTAAATTAAAGTTGGTAAAAATTACCTCGCGTACATCCGCTCGACAAAATAAAATGATGTGTCTTACCTAGTTTGAAGAGCACCTCCCGCCCTCCCTCAATTACTCTGCGGTGGCTGATCTCTTAGCGGTCAGCTACCGCAGAGTCTACATCACCTGAAGAGTCCTCGTTTAGAGGCGAAACACGTGTCGTATTGTCGTCAGTGGTGTGTCGGAAGGTGCAGGGAAAGCGGGAGGTGCTCCTCAAACTAGGTAAGACACATCATTTTATTTTGTCGAGCGGATGTACGCGAAGTAATTTTTACCAACTTTAATATAATGGATTTCCACAATATACGCCTGATTCTATTAATTATATTAAGTTAAATTAAATATACAGAATTTCATAAAACTATTTTGGTTTAGATTGTTTTTTAAATGATAATAATTTAATAATTTTGTTGGTGGTTTTGTTAAGACATAATTAATTCGGGTCTGTTGTGAGTTGCGTTGATATGAGTTTATATTATTTTATTATTATTAAATAATAATTATTTGTATTTTGAATTCTATTATGAACAGTGGTAGAGCCACACGGCAGCTTTTGCTGTCGCAGGGATGGGCCGGCTCGAACCGGGGTGGTACCACGACCTCACAGAATACCAGCGTGAAGTAGAGGTTTACCTCTGCGTTTCACTTGGTGAGTGCAGGTGGCCAGAGGCCGTTTTTACTGGAAATGAGGCATTCCATCTTAGTCCTCACGGGTGACAACGCATCTGCATTTTGATTCGCAAACGAGGATAGATGTAGATGTCTATGGGCCGCAGCAACCACTTACCATCAGGTGGACTGTGTGCTCGTTTGTCATCCTTATCCTATAAAAAAAAGAGCACTTATGCATTTGATATATGTATTAATTTTTAATAATTAATATTAATATTATAATTAACTCGAATAAATGTAATATCACCCTAAGATCAAAACAAACGTTGTAATGGTTTTTGAGAAATATTTTACTGATATTCCGATCTTAACCACTAATTCACTAAATTATTCTTCTGCCATCGCCGAATTATTACTTATACGAAATGTAAATGCGTGTACAAAGAATTTTATATTTCATAATGTATTATCCAAATATATTTTATTTTAGAGCTATTGATGATGAAAACTGCAGATCTGTGGGGGATTTCTGTTAAACTTATTGCTCCTATAATAGATAAAATCACGCCTCATCTTGCTATTATTTTTAATACTAGTATCGAATTTGGTGTGTTTCCTGATTTAATGAAGCATAGTGAAGTAGTACCTTTATTTAAAGCTGGTAGTACACTAGATCCCACCAATTTTAGACCTATTTCTGTACTACCAACACTTAGTAATAAGAAAAAAAAAATGATTCTTGATCAAATGTTGAATTTCTTTAATAGGTATAAATAATTTACTTCATAAAAATCAATTTGGTTTCACAAGGGGTGGCTCGACAACTGATGTCGGTGTTGAGTTAATTAAATATATTTTTAATGCATGGGAGAAATCTCAGTATGTTTTGGGTACATTCTGCGACATATCCAAGGCCTTCGATTGTGTTCACCACGAAACATTTATCAGGAAACTTTAACACTGCGGTGTAAGATATGATGCTTTTAAATTAATTATTTCATATTTTAAGTAACAAAACGCAAAAAGTTGTCATTAAAAAATTATCATTTGTAGTATGAGCTCTTCTGGGTCTATGGTACAAATGGGCGTGCCTCAGGGCTTAATTATCGGCCCCTTTCTGTTTCTTGTATACATTAATGACTTACCTTACATAGTAGGGGATAAGCATGATATAGTATTATTTGCTGATGACACTTCTTTCATTTTCAAATTAAGACGACAATTACTAAAATATGACGAAGTAAACAATGCAATAAGTAAATTAGTAAATTGATTCAATGTTAATAATTTGCATTTAAATGGCACTAAAACGAAATGTATGAAATTCATGACTCCAAATGTCAATTAAATACTAATGTAATTTTAAATGGGGAAGAACTGAGTCTTACCATCATTTTTCTTGGAATCACACTAGACGCGAAGCTTCAATGGAGCCCCCATATATCAAAAATAGCAAGCAGACTTAGTTCTGCAACATATGCTGTAAAAAAGATTAGAAATCTTACCAGTGTTGAAACAGCTAGACTTGTTTACTTTAGCTATATTCCATAAGAGCAATTTATGATCTATAATAAAGAATCGCTGCGACAAAAATTTAATGTAAATTAATATAATATATTAATTATAATATTATTAACTTTGGCCTCTCAACACATTTATGAAAATGTACGTACACAAAAATAAAAATAGTTTTACAAAAATAAGTGATATTCATTTTGTAAATACTAGGAACAGACACAAGCTAGTAGTACCAGTTACTCGACTCTACCGAGTCATTAATTCATTGTTGGGGCGATGTATACGCTTTTACTATGCTATGCTTTTTAAGTTCAAAAACTTTATTAAACTAAGTTTGTATAAAAAGGGTTATTATAATATTATGGAATTTATGAATGATAATAACCGCTGGAAATAAGGTGGTCGCTACCAAGCTATTTCTAATTTGTTGTGTTGTTAATTGTGTAACATACATGATTGTAAGTTGTTATTTAAAAAAAATCCCGCTGGGTTTCTTGCTGGTTCTTCCCAGAACAGAGATTTTTTTGCGAACCAGTAGTAATTAAACAAAAAAGCGGCTTTCAATGAGTATTATTTATAATGTATATTGAATAAAAAGTTTCTCTTTCTGTTTCTGATCCTTGTTGATCGAAATAAATAAGTGCTTTTAACACTATCGTTATACCTGTTGACCACTCCAAATAAGGTAAAATAATCTAATGGCGGATTCTAAACCACGACATTTGAGTCTTACAGTCCGTATACTAGTGATTTTATTATCATATTAATCATAATTCATAAATCCATAAAATATGGTAAAAATAAATGAAATGCAAACTATATAAAAGATATAAATAAAACATAACCAGACGGAAAAGCCCTCGACAGGAAGGACCAAATGGCCAAGGATTATGCGAAAGGGATCCAGTCCAGCGGACGATATACATACGTACATTATGCGGAGGAGAACCGCCTACTGCACTGCGTCTAGGAGCGGTCTATCACGGAACCGTGTCTAGACTCCGTATTCCGTAACAGACCGCTCCTTCCCAGGCATCACAGACAACAACATTATTAAAAGATTTAACGAGCGTTACTACTTGTTGATGTCGCCTCTGTCTAGCAGTGGAGTATAATTAATATTATTATAATGTACAGTGACAGTGTATTATGTGATTAAAATGCACTTTTAAAGAAAGAACGTAAATATCAAGTAAACTAAAGTTACAGTCTATATAGTCCCACTGCTGGCCTTCTTTCGATTCTTAGAGGGTTTTAGGAAATGTACTCTGCGCTGCGTCTTTGCATGTTGGCGGCTTTCACATGTCATCGAATTATTTTTAATATTTTTTATTTCTCAGACATACAGGTTTCCTTACGATGTTTTACTTCACCGCCAAGCATGTGGTAAATCAGCACTTAAAATTGTAATTTAATATTTCATTGGTGCCGGCGGGGATCAAACCCGGGTTGCTCACGTACTATGAAATTTACAGCGAACGCTAAGCCCCTGAGCTACTACGCCTCATATAATGTAAATATGTTGATAGTGAATTTTAGTTTATATTTTAATTATTGATAGGGTAACACCAAGTACGAGTATAACTATAAATAATAAATAGCGTGTAATTTGAACGTTTCTAGTTAGTTTGTGAACGTAATTTAACGATACAGTCACTGTACAGTCAGCACAGACTACTTAGTGGATACTACGTATACAGTCAGTGGAAAGAATTATTTAAACAAAGTGCTTACACTTTACTTAGTCATTATCAGTCAGAAGAAAACAATATCTATACATTGTTAACAGAGGAAGCTGCAAGATAAAGGGGAGTGTAATATTTTGTTTTACAATGTAGTTTTAATTTCTGCGAATTATATCTATTGCTTAGTATTTTATTAAGTAGGTATATTTTGTTATACATAAATCTAATCTTATCTCCATTAACTTGCAACTTTCAATTTTTGTTCCTTTGTGTTTCCTTATTATTCGAAACTTTAATTTATTATTAAATTTCATATTAAAATGAGATTAGGTATTTAATATTATTATGTTTTTGTGGGTAATGGATTTCACTTATACTATAACTATTAGAAATATATTTTTTATAGGATAGGATAGGGTGACAAACGAGCACACAGTCCACCTGATTGTAAGTGGTTGCTGTGGCCCATAGACATCTACATCTATCCTCGTTTGCGAATCAAAATGCAGATGCGTTGTCAGCCGTGAGGACTAAGATAGAATGCGTTTTTTCCAGAAAGGGTCTCCGGTTTTCTACACTCACCATACGAAACACAGCAGTGTTAAGTTGCTATTTTACGCTGGTATTCTGTGAGAGCGTGGTCCTTCCCCGGTCGAGCCGACCCATTCATGCTAAACTATACTACTAATATAACTGCAGCATGGCTCTGCCACGTAGGTATATATTAGATTTGCAATTAGAGTTTTGAAGGAGGTAACTTTCCTTCAAAATTAGATAATTAAGATTCAAAATTAGAAAAAAAGTAACAGAGTTAGTTACAGCCTACATACGTCCCACTGCTGGGCACAGGCCTCCTCTCAATCCTGAGAGGATATCAGGGCAAGGAAATGTTGCTGCGGGTTTTTCTTGTACTGTGAAATTTATTAGTACAATGATTTCTTATATTTACGCGAACACTACACATTTAAATAAAACTAATTTTACGGATTTTATCACGTATATTAACTTATTTTACTTTCCCGACGTTTCAAGCACTTTACAGCACCCATGGTCACGGGGGGGACTGAGGTGTATGACGTCCCAATGTCATAGTTAACCACGGCTACCTCCAGATTAAAAATTATTAATTTTTGTTCCGATCTACGCAGTATGAACTTACAGTATCATGAAGTCTTGCAGTTGTATGCTTGGGTTGGGATTTAATTTTATTAATTATGGGATCCCAAGCAGATGGTAGCACCCAGCCATCTTCTCTATTGAAATTAGGATGTTTTTTGATTTCAATAGCCTCGCGAATCATCCTTGGAAGGAATCGGTGTTCTTTAGCGAGGATTTGTGGTCTATCAAATCTAATGTAGTGACGGGGGCGATCCTGTACATGTTCACAGACTGCAGACTTCCCGGAGCGTCTATTCTTCACATCAGCTATGTGTTCTTTAACGCGGGTTTTTATGGATCTTTTAGTTTGTCCTATATAAGAGAGACCACATTCACAATCCAGCTTGTACACTCCTGCATCTTGCAGAGGAATATTACACTTGACTGATGGTAAAAACTGACTAATCTTCTTCGGCGGCTTGAAATATGTTTTAATGGAAGCACGCTTCAAGATGTAGCCAATCTTGTCAGTGACACCTCTGACATATGGCAGTACAGCAGGCACTCGCTCGACTGTGGCCGGCTTCACTCGTTCACTGTGACGTAGGCGCGGGACCCGAAGCTTATTGTCGTGCAAAACTTGCTTGACGTGTTGGAGCTCGGCGGCCAGGTGTTTACTGTCACAGATCCCTCGTGCTCTCTGAAACAAAGATTTACCCACGGTAGCTAACTGTGAAGGATGGTGGTGAGAATCACCGTTTAAATATCTATCTGTATGGGTCTTTTTTCTATACACACACACACACTCATTTCTATACACAGTGTGGCTCAAACACCTTGAGCCACACTGTGTATAGAAAAAAGACCCATACAGATAGATATTTAAACGGTGATTCTCACCACCATCCTTCACAGTTAGCTACCGTGGGTAAATCTTTGTTTCAGAGAGCACGAGGGATCTGTGACAGTAAACACCTGGCCGCCGAGCTCCAACACGTCAAGCAAGTTTTGCACGACAATAAGCTTCGGGTCCCGCGCCTACGTCACAGTGAACGAGTGAAGCCGGCCACAGTCGAGCGAGTGCCTGCTGTACTGCCATATGTCAGAGGTGTCACTGACAAGATTGGCTACATCTTGAAGCGTGCTTCCATTAAAACATATTTCAAGCCGCCGAAGAAGATTAGTCAGTTTTTACCATCAGTCAAGTGTAATATTCCTCTGCAAGATGCAGGAGTGTACAAGCTGGATTGTGAATGTGGTCTCTCTTATATAGGACAAACTAAAAGATCCATAAAAACCCGCGTTAAAGAACACATAGCTGATGTGAAGAATAGACGCTCCGGGAAGTCTGCAGTCTGTGAACATGTACAGGATCGCCCCCGTCACTACATTAGATTTGATAGACCACAAATCCTCGCTAAAGAACACCGATTCCTTCCAAGGATGATTCGCGAGGCTATTGAAATCAAAAAACATCCTAATTTCAATAGAGAAGATGGCTGGGTGCTACCATCTGCTTGGGATCCCATAATTAATAAAATTAAATCCCAACCCAAGCATACAACTGCAAGACTTCATGATACTGTAAGTTCATACTGCGTAGATCGGAACAAAAATTAATAATTTTTAATCTGGAGGTAGCCGTGGTTAACTATGACATTGGGACGTCATACACCTCAGTCCCCCCCGTGACCATGGGTGCTGTAAAGTGCTTGAAACGTCGGGAAAGTAAAATAAGTTAATATACGCGATAAAATCCGTAAAATTAGTTTTATTTAAATTATTAGTACAATATAATAATAGAGCCTACTACCACTATTATTTATTCTGTGCTACTACTCCCAAACTAATACTTACTCGATTCGCGAGTAGGCGAGTTCGGTGTTTGCATGCACCACTGAAATTGTTATTTGCAAATATAAGTGTCAAATTAACACATGCTCGACGGTATAGAAAACCATTGTAAGGTATCACTGCATGTGTAAGAAATAAAAAAAAATCATTTAAAGTACCTACACGTGAAGTCTGCTAACACACATTGAAGTGTGGCCTCTTCCCAAAGTAAAGGTATAAGGATTACTCATGTACTCTTACTACCGTTACCGTGTCTCTTTAGGTCGGCCACATACATACAAAATTCCGTTTCGTGATTGCGTAAATACATCACACACATACGTTTATTTCCGTACGAATTACAAGGCTCAGTTGAGAGACGCTAGTCATTGCGCGGTTTTCCATTTACCGACACGGTGAAGGCAAGGCACGGCTACCGGGGAAGTAAAAATGTATAAAATGTATGAAATATATGGAATGTTTTTGCACTTACCGGCGCCGGCAACGGCACGGCGATGACTTCCACCGGTGCCGTCGCCGGTGCCGTGACAGCAAGTTTACGACTTGACAAGACCATTTTTACGTGCTACAGAACTGAAGTCTGTGTTAGCTCTGCCCAAAAACCGAACGTAGAACGGTAACGGCGCAGTGGAAAAACGATCCACGGCGACGGCAAAATGGTCTCGTAAAGTCGTCGCATTTTTTATTATATCTATTACATTTAAGACGAAAATATAATCAACGCAGAGAAGTCAAATTTTGAATTCATCCAATCTTAAAAATAAAATACTTAGAAGGACATATAATACCCTATTTTAAAAGTTGGAAATGGGCTATAAAAAAATATTTCAACTACTTCCGCATGAACTAGGAGACATTTCACATTTCACAAGTCAATTTCGAGTCTCAATCTCAACTCGTCCCTCTCCCTTCTACTTCGGCCGGCGAACACATACACAGCTGCAACGTACACAATACACATGTAGTTTTGCCGGCCGGCAACGAGTGGGAAGCTTGCTGTCACGGCGCCGGCGACGGCACGGCGATGACTTCAACAGGTGCCGTCGCCGGCGCCGATAAGTGCAAAAACATACCATATATTTTTCTTATATTTTCTACATTTTTGCTTCCCCGGCAGCTGTGCCGATTCAGTAGCCGTCGCCGTGCCGGTAAATGGAGAACCTCGCAATGGCTATCGTCTCTCAAGTGAGCCTTGTTATTCCGAACGGGAATAAACGAAAATATTTCGAGGACATGTGAACTCCGTCAACACGCACTGGAGCAACGCGGCGAACTAATCTCTCCTCAAGCTTTTTTATAGAATAAGGGTGACAAACGAACACACAGTCCACCTGAGGGTAACTGGATGTTGTGACCCATAGATATCTACGTCTATCCTCAATTAAGAATCAACATGCAGATTTGATGCCAACCCTGATGACTAAGATGAAATGCCCCGTTTCCAGTAAAAAGGGTCTGCTGTTCTCTATACTCACCATATAAAACACAGCAGCATTGTGCTGCTATTTTACACTGGTATCCTGTGAGAGCGTGGTCCTACCCCTGTCGAGCCGACCTATTCGTGCTACAACCATAATATAGCTGCAGCATGGCTCTACCCGGAAGTGGACTTATATAGGTTGCAACATAAATTTTTTATTGGTTACATTAATTGACATCAATGCTGAGGATTAGGGTGATAAACGAGTATACAGTCCACCTAATAGTAAGTGGTTGCTGAAGCCCATTGACATCTACATCTATCCTCGATTACTAACCAAAATGCAGATGCGTTGTCACCCGTGAGCACTAAGATGGAATGCCCCTTTTACAGTAAAAAGGGTCTCCGGTTCTCTATACTCACCAAACGAAACACAGCAGCATTAAGCTGCTACTTTACGCTGATATTCTGTGAGAGCGTGGTCCTTCCCCGGTCGAGCCGATCCATTCGTGTTCCTACAACTATACCAGTAATATAACTGCAGCACGGCTCTACCACGTATAAAACTACATAAACATAGGCCAGTAGCTTTTCCACGCCTTCTCGATGCGGTGATCGATTTCCTAATATTAGCGGTTTTCTAAGGATAATACCTGGTCCAGGTTTATACGGATTTTGTCTCGTATATATAACTATTCCCGACGTTTGGAGTATTCTTCAGCACTTACAGTCACGAGGGGGGAGGGGGGGAGGGTCAGATGTGTACGACCCAATATCATAGTTAACCACTGCTATATTCATTGCTCATTGCTACATTGTTGCTTTATAATAATTGTAAAAAGCTTGGCGTGCTCAGCAGAGCGGGACAGTATTTCAGGCCAGCACACCGTCCGCAACTTTAGAAGGCGCAGGTTCGGCCTTACATGGAATACTGTTCCCATCTCTGGGGCTGGGGCTCCCCAGTGCCAGCTCCTTCTATTAGATTGCATTCAGCGCAGAGCTGTTCGAATCGTCGGCGACCGAGTCCTTTCCGATCGGCTCGATTCACTGGCGAGAGATGTTGCATCTCTTTGCGTATTTTATCGCATCTACCATGGGGAGTGCTCTGAGGAATTGTTCGGACTAAGTCCAGCCGATCAATTCACCATCACACATCTGGATGATTAGCGGCCCACCACTGTGCAATTTACTAGAAGTTTTTCGCCTCGCACAACTTCTTTGGGGAATCGACTACCACGAGCGATTTTCCGGACCGATACGACTTACCGATACGACACCTTCAAGAAAAGAGACTACTCCTCTTTAAAAGGCCGGCAATGCATCCGCAATTCCCCTGGTGATGCAGTTGTTAATGGGCGACGGTAGTCTCTTACCTTCAGGTGAGCCGTATGCTCGTTTGCCCCCTCTCCTATAAAAAAAATACATGATTCATAGGGAGGATATTTGCCTATGCCTTCTCATCTAAAAAAAAATACTCGCAACGTCGGTAATTTAAAATAAATTAATATACGCGATAAAATGTGCAGTGGTCGCGTAAACATAGGAAATCATTACATATTCATCGACATAATAATATAGTGTATCACTATCTTTCCCGAGTGTGATTCCTGCCGGGTTGGGTAGGCGTATAACATGCAGTTCCACCATATCGCATTAAGAGTGTCGTAAGAGGCAACTGTGGAAAATTCCGAAAGGTCTCACGAGCAGGAATATGTAAATCAGGATAAGTCTTAATTCTGAGTCCAGCAGACGGAATTTTACGTGGTAGATCAACGCTGTAGCTATATGAAGGCTGTAGTATGAATAGGTCGGCTTGAAATGGGGTAGGATCACGCTCTCAAAGATTACCAACTTAATGCTGTTGTGTTTCGTATGGTGAGTGCAGAGAACTAGAGACCCTTTTACTGGAAACGAGGTTTTTAAATAAAATTCGCGTAAATATAAGAAATCATTATGGAAACGAGGTATTTCATCTTAGTCCTCGTATCGTGAGCTTAGAGAACTGAACACTCATTTTACAGGAAATGAGGCTCATCTTAGTCTTCAGGGGTTACAACGCATCTGCATTTAATTTTTAATTGAGGATAAATATACAAGGATAAAATGTCTATGGACCACAGCATCCACTTATCGTCAGGTGGACTGCGTGTAACAAAGATAACATAAATGCTTTGATTCATAGAATTTATTACCCAGTAATAATTCTATGGTTTAATTATTAAAAAGATTCAGTAACAAACCTTATTGAATATAATATAATACTATTCAAATTAGATTATTAAACAGCTTAGGTATGAGTACGAACAGGAGCAACAACGAAAGAACGAGAACAGATGGCGGTGGACCATCCTGGTGGGAGATTGGAGGTATGATTGTAGGCGCTGCGGCCACTGCGGCCGCCGCTGTCGCTATATATAATATGGGGCAAAGTAATCCACAACAAGAGACGTCAAGTGACCGCCGGGACAACAGGTTCGATTAAGATTCTTTCTTTTTATTATTTGATAGAAAATACTTTCAAGTTTCAAGTGCTTAGCTTTTCTGCCGACTTCAAAAAGGAGACGGTGCTCAATTCGACTGTATTTTTTTATGTGTGTTACCTCATAACTTTTTACTGGGTGAACCGATTTCGATGATTCTTTTTTTATTTAAAAATTGGTGCTTCTCATGTGGTCCCATATGAATTTGGTCAAGGTCAGACCAATAGTTTTTGAGTTATTCTTAATAATTTATTTTGAAGTTCGGTTGTACAAAATTTTTAATTTTAAATTATTTTTAATTTTAACCAAAATCCGTCGAACTAAAATTACTGTTTAATAATTTAAAATTTTGTACTACCGACTTCAATATAAATTATTAAGAATAACTCAAAAACTATTGGTCAGACCTTGATCAAATTGAAAGGATTACATGGGAAGCACCAGCTTTCAAATAAAAAAAGAATCATCGGTTCACCCAGTAAGAAGTTATGAGGTAAAACAATTAAAAAAAAACATACAGTCGAATTGAGTACCGGCTCCTTTTTGAAGTCGGCAGGAAACATCACGCATTGATCATAAGCTGTGTATTCTAGTGAGTGTTAGGTTAGATATACATACGCATATACATTATTCATAGAGAGGATATTTGCCGCTGTAGCCCCGCTTCAAAGTGTTATTTTTTAGCTGTTACCAGAAGGATGCTGCTACCCATCTCTCGTTTAATTTCAAGTCATGTCAGTCTGTCAATGGCAACCCGGACGGATTTCCTTGGGTTTGTAATTATATTATATTTGATATTTTTGCTGTGTGTATCGCTACGACAAACAAATATGTATTTACACAAAGGTAGGAAGGACTGAGGATAATCAACCCTTTTTAAAGCGCTTTTATTTTTATCTTTCGTGATTTACTTCCTTTTAGTCAGAGGATTTTCAAAAAAAAAATATTTAATCCTTTTTCGTTTGCAACAACGGGTTTTTTTATTTTTCTTTTTGTATAAAAAACTTTTATTATTTATTTATTTAATAAATAGAATCAGGCGTTACTTTGCAGAAATAAATTATATCAAAAATCTTAAAAATAAATTTGCTTATATCCGCGTCTTATAATTAAATGATGTGTCCTATCTAGTCTGAAGTCTATTAGTCTTCAGTGTTCAGACTGTAGATAGAACACATCATTTAACGCTGATATAAGAAAATTAATAATTACGATCCTTAATTTATTTATTTACTTTTTTTAAAATTATTTTTACATTTCTTTTACCGTGGTAACTCAGGGGCTAAATGATCGCTGTTAATTTCACAGTAGCAATGAAATTGCATTGATAAAACTAATTTTAAGGATTTTATCGAGACGAATACAATGTCATGAACGGACATTTATTTAGGTTTGGCTTATACCTAAACTGACCATTTATTTTTTAACTCAAAACAGGACATGGGTTTATTTATACACGCCAGTTAGCAGGTTAACAATAAAAATAAACACACGTTTTTAATGTTATTTATTTAGAAAAACTGTAACTTTATACAATTAGTGTTCACTATAATTATATTCACATTTATTATAATTATAACAAATTGTGAAAAATAAAATCAATCACCAGTTCTCCAGCTTCGTTAAAGCAAAGTTTCTCGGACAGTAATTATTGAATGCAACATATTTTTTTAATGATATTTATGTGAAACAAAATTGCTTTAATAATGTTGATGATGATTTTAAATAAGAAAAAAATTCTGAGCATATTTTTTTATATTGACCTTTGTTGTCAACATCGCCTTAAGAACTGGAACCATAAGTGATTTTTTCAGACCTACATAATTTATTAATTATAGAATATACTCTTTTTTTCTTTTTGAATATCTTCCCATGCAGGTTTGCTTAAATCTGCCCAATAAAATATCTCCATTTCATTAGTAAGAAGGGAAGGGAAGTCCACTGTATCCAGATATTCACGGATTGTTTTATAAAATTCTGTTGCTGTCATTGAGATAATATGTTACTATTACGTAGTAACATATTATCTCAATGGTTGCTGTACTTTTCACAAACTCTTCATCAATGTTATTTGGTTTCGCAAAACGGGGACTATTTTGCGTCCCGGAGCTTTGTTTGGAACAGCAGAACAGGTGACCGAGAAAAGGGACAGTCCCGTTCAAAACTGGACGTATGATTATTTATACCTAAACTAGAGCATCAAATGCGCATAAAATGTCAAAAAATATCAGCCAACTCATGGTGAAATTCTTATAATTCACGCACACAGAGACAGACACACTGTCGCTATTATTTATTTTGTGACACCGGCCGCACGCTGGCGCACGCACACATGTTTGAAATTGTTGGCTCGTTAAGTTTTGATTGATATATATATATATATATATATATATATATATATATATATATATATATATATATATATATATATATTATTATATAGTGCCGCATACTTACGCATGTGATTTACCTAAACAGTGTTAATTGAAGGGAACTTTTATATCATCGTTTACTTTTATAACATCTTTTATAGCATAAATTAGTAATATTCAAGTAACAAAATTGTTTCAGAAATCCACCTCCAACTGAAATGGCTACTGAAGGAAATAAAGTTGACAGGTGAGTTTTCTCAGCTGAGTTTTTTTGTTTAACAATATCAGCGGTTACTGTACGATCTATGCATAGGCGTTAATTTTATGTCTCCATTAAGATTTTTTAAATCCACTACTAATCTAGTCATTAAAGGTATGCATAACTTTAGCTTGTGTGGGACGCCCCCCCGCTCACCCCACAACTAGATGGAGTGCCGATCTGAGGAGTAAGACATGCCCGAAATCGATGGTTGTAGGTTGCAGGTGACTCAGGACCGTGCTTTGTGGCATTCTTTGTTTCTTTGTGGGAGGCCTATATTCAACAGTGGACTTGTGAATGGCTGTAATGATAATGATGAATTACTTGAAGAATTATCCATACACATCACGCCGTGGACCATATCGAGGCTTTACTGATAAAACCGGTTATCTGCATTTTTTTTTCCGTGAAAATGAGTTAAATGTACACTTCGACTCTGAATTTTTTTCTTCATTTTCTGGTAAAACCCCGACTAGGGTTACCATATCTCAGGATTTGTCCTGAGATTTCAGGATTTTAAGACTCTTCTCAGGATTGCGGTTGGATTTTGCAAATCTCATGAAATCTCAGGATTTTTAGAACTTTCAATATAATACAGCTTACATCTTTTCTCTTACATCTTAGAGATCTCTTTAATAAAAAGTTAAACAAATTAAAAATAATTTTCCTTTGGTAATAATTCCACAATTAAAATGAAAACTTATTTATACAAGTAGGTACTTAAACAGTTTTATCATACTTAATATGTGAAGATACCTTTTTAAGTAAGGTTTTCTTCTCAAACTGTAAAAAAAATTCAGGATTTTTAAATCGAAATCAGGCCTCTTCTCCGGACTTTTAATTTTTTCATCTGGTAACCCTAGCCCCGACTCTTCTACGAAAAATAAGATTAACTTCATAATGACGATCAGACGCCAACACTTCCCCGATGTGTTAGTGATCGCGAGGGAGAAAACTGGTAGAAAACACCGAGTGGTGAGTGTCACCTGAGATATGAGAGGTTTTAAGACCAGCTGTACACACCATCTCTCCTAAAAACTGGTTCGATAAAAACCTCTGTCCTAGGAAGAACCAGGACTTAACAAATTAGGAATAAATTGGTAGCAATCACCATATTCCCAGGGGTTATTGTCATCCATAAATTCCTTAATATTGTAATAACCCTTTTTATACAAACTTGGTTTGATAAAGTTTTTGAACTTTGTTAAACTACGTAAAGTAAGTAAAAAGTAAAGTAAGTTTTTATATTCCAACTAGCTGAGCCCCGCGACTTCGCCCGCGTGGAATTTACTACAATTTCATGGCTATCAATTTTTTTACGCAGAACAATAATTTTATTTTTGAGTAATGTTACCATATTATAAATATTGACAAATATTGACATTAATATTTATACGATACTAACGTCACTCAATTGTTTTGCCTTTCCGGAACCCCTCCACTAACACTTAAACTTTATGGCATGGTATTAAAGTTCAAATTGACTTTTAAGTATTACTAAGAATCTGTATGGGAATATAGAAAAGTGTTGTTTTTAGACTTTTTCAGGCATTTTTTTAAATTTTTCTCTCCGTAAGAACCATCTTCGTACATCAAGGAATATTATAAAAAAAAAGAATTAGCGAAATTGGGTCAGCTGCTCTCGAGATTTGCGCTTAGCAGCACATTCAGCGATTCATTTTTATGTTATGTATAGAATATTTGATTCTAGAACTATCTTTAAATAGATATCTGAATCTCTTCCGATGATATTCGGGGCGTCAATCAAAGCAAGGTTATGATGACTGTTCAGCACATTAAAAATGACAAGACCCCCGGGTGGGAATAAAATTAAAGCGGAGCTTATAAAAGTAGGTGGAAAACCGGGTCCTTCAAAAGCTTTTTAATTCCATCCTCCATGGTGGCGCTATAGTAACCACCGCACTTCTAGATATCCCGAAGGAGTGAAGCTTAAATGCAGTAGACTAATTCTTAAATAAATAATAGTTAAAAAAAAAAACTAAAAAAAACTCGCTTTTGTAGATAACCGAACTAAAAAGTAGAAAATATTTTTCAATAAGTTTAAAATAAGAAAATAGTAATTAGCATAAAAAATAATTTTATTGTAAACGCTTTTTTACAAGAAATTCAGTTTTTTTTTAGTTTTTTTAAACTACTTATTATTTATTTTCTATTTTTAGTGCGGCTAACTACAAAAGCGTGTTTTGTTTACGTGGCTTACAGTATATTGAACTGGCTGAAATCGTTGTTCTTTTATGAATTATTCGCAAATCCTGATGATCCTGGCAAGGATAATGGGTCTAACTATTTAAATTATTGCATTGTCATTGGACCTCGATAAGTGTGCGAAGTTACAAATCAATTCGACGTTTAGAAGGGGATGAAAATCACATTAAAAAATTCCGTTACATAAATACATACCAAATTAATAAAAGCGTGTTAAATAATTAAAAATTAAAAACTTTGTACAGCCGACTTCAATATAAATTATTAAGAATAACTAAAAACTATTGGTCCGACCTTGATCAAATTTATATGAGCACATGTGAAGCACCATCTTTCAAATAAAAAAAAGAAACATCGAAATCAGTTCACCCAGTAAAAAGTTATGAGGACACACATAAAAAAACATACAGTCGAATTGAGTACCCAGCTCCTTTTTGAAGTCGGTAGAAAAGTCGCAATCGATTATTCTTCTGAACCGCGTCTACCTGCTGTATTCTAGAGATAATTTTCAGCCTATCGAAGAAGCCGGTTTTCGAAGACATAGTATTCACATACATCATACATATCATTCGGCAAATTTTATAGAAGACCAAAGAGTACAATCTGCCACTTTGTCTTACGTAAGGAGAATATGAGAAAGCCTTAATTCCGTAGAAATTTGGGCGGTGCTACAGAATTCTTCACCTCCACCGATGCTTGTTTTAATGTTTGGTTTTAATTTTTTTAAAAACGTTATTTTTTCAAAAACGTTACCCCCACACTAGGAGATTCTCCTGTATCGTGGAGACAGTTTACAAACACAAATTTCACAAGGACAAACATCCAGACCCGGAACAATTATTTGTAGGCCATACAAATACTTGTTCCGTGCGGGGTTCGAACCCGCGCCCCCCAGCGCAGCAACTCATTGCTAAGGCACTGCGCCACGAGCCGGATGCTAAGTCTATTGTCAAGGCTTAGTGAGTGTAGAGAACCGGAGACCCTTTTTACTGAAAAAGAGAAATTCCATCTCAGTCCTCACGGGTGACAACGCATCTGCATTTTGATTCGCAAACGAGGATAAATGTAGGTGTCTATGGGCCACAGCAAACACTTACCATCGGGTGGACTGTGTGCTCGTTTGTCACCCTATCCTATAAAAAAAAACTTTGGCTGGCGGTAACGTGCAAGGCCAAGCTAAAAAAAGGAAGGAAAGTTAAATGTGGATGAAAAAATATTTGCTCCTCAGAGAAAAACTATCGAATATGCAAATAGTCAGCGTTTTGGACCCAACAGACCTGCGAAACTATTTTAATGAGTAGGTGAAAACCAATTCGACGAGTTATTAAGCTTAGTGACGCCTTTAATAGAAAAAAATTCTTTAATGATTTCTTATAGTTACGCGAACGAAGAAACGAAGATTCTATCGCCTTTAATTTTTTTTTTTATATTAATTACCGACGTTTCGGATGCTTTACAGCAACCAGTCCCCCGTGACCATGGGTAGTAAAGCACCCGAAACGTCGGGAATTAATAAAAAAAAATATTAAACGCGATAGAATCCGTAAATGAAGTTTTATTCAAAAGAATACTTTTTTAAGAGAGATTGGTTGTCACTTTACGATTTTGGCCACTGGAAACTCCTATCAAGTTTTGATAAGGCATATCTTTGTAGATGTCGATGACATTGAGAAGGATCTTTTTCTTTAGCGCATGACATAAATACGAGTAATGATTTAGAGAGTAGATCGACATAGTAGAACTTTAAATAAACAAACGTGTAGACTGTGCGCATGCGGGATGCGGCCCACAAATTATAAAGTTGTATGATGCGGCCACGCAACTGAGCTCCCTGCCTCCCTGTCTCTTATTACACTACACGATCCACAGCGCGGCAGGGAAGCAGGGCGGTCGGAACCACTCGGTCGCCCTGTTTAGGGACCCTAACTCCCTGTTTCTTATTACACTACCCTGTCCCTGCGGGCAGGGCCCGAGAAATCGTGTAATGTAATAAGCCTTTAAATCGATGCTAAAATTTCAGACAGGTGTAAGATTGGGTGATGTTATATCCCTAAACTCTTCATCGCTGCATTGGGAGATATTTTTAATAATAATAATAATAATAATAAATATTTATTGCCACACAATAATAAGTTTACAAATGAAAAGTTTACAAAGTAAGTATACACATAAAAATGATTAGACTTAAAATTTTTATAAAAAAATGAACATTCACAATTAACAGAATAACTAATATTACTCAGTATACGATTATAATGTGAGGCAACGGGCACAGGCTCAGTATTCGCTGGGCATTATGCTCAGCACTGTTTTTCAGCCAGTCCAGCTGTTGTGGGTATATTTTGGTCGCACGCACATCTTATTTAATTATGTATTGTTGGTAAACCTCTTTACAGTCAATGTGTTAGATGAAAAAAAAACTTTATTACAGAATAAACATACAGTTATTCGGCCTAAAAAGACTTCTGTTTATGTAATAACTCCTTTTTAACCTTTTTTTTAAATGTTTCAAATGTAATATTAAAATTTTCTTTTAAGGGTGGTGGCAAATCATTCCATATTTTTGCGGCCGAATATTTAAAACTGCGGTTACCTTCCCGCCTGCCCAGCGTGGCAACAATGGTCAATATCCCCTCCATTGCTGATCATAGTCATCCAGCCAATTCATTTATGTTGGACTGCTGAGCATGAATGAATTACTCAACTATGGATTTCATTCTAGAATGATTTCAACATCATCCGTGCCTACCGCACCCATATTGCGAAATCTGAACGCAGTCCTAGCCGACATCTACTGCAGGTATATAGCTTTGAAGAAGGAGGACTGCGCACTTCACTATGGAGTGTTCACCGAAGTATTTCTGAAACTTCACGATACTATGAAAAAGGTTGATTCTTACTATGGACGCTATTCAAGTGCGGTACGTATTGACCATTGAATATATTATGTTAATGATGATACCAAATTATTTGGAACCAACTGCGATAAAGTCCATAAGGATGAAAATATTGACTGATATGTATATATCATATTACCTACCTTTATATATAACGATGGATTTAGGTCGCCACAAGAAATGCCACAAAACACGGTCCTGTGTTTTGTGGCATTTCTTGGGGGAGGCTTTTGCAGCAATCAACTTGTGGTTGTGAAAGGTTGTAATGATGATGATGGTGATGTATATGGCATAAATACTAACTAATACAGTAAATATGTTTGCATGTGTGAATACGAATATATGTTCGTTTTTATGTCCGCCCCCAAATCTTAAACTAATAACTGTATAGTCGCATTGAGATAATTTACGTAGTAACATATTATCTCAATGTATAGTCGTCGGATTTTGACCATAAATAATATACTGCGATCTTGTTATGTAATGTAACAATTTTTTTTATAGTAAGGGTACAAACGGGCACACAGTCCACCTGATGGTAAGTGGATGCTGTGGCCCATAGACATCTACATTTATCCCGGATTAAGAATCAAAATGCAGATGCGTTGTCACCCCTAAGATGGAATGCCTCGTTTCCAGTAAAAAAGGTCTCTGGTTCTCTACACTCACCATACGAAACACAGCAGTGTTGAGCTGCTATTTTACGCTGGTATTCTGTCAGAGCGTGCTCCTTCGCCGGCCCAGTCGACCTATTCGTCGTGCTACAATATTATAGCTGCAGTTTGGCTCTACCACGTAAGAAGCATGTAGTGCGGTGTAAAGCCTGGCGTCGACTACAGCAGAAATGCGTCGAATCGAAGCGAGTCGCATTTATTCCTAGTGCGTCCATCTCTGAAGAGTCGAATCGAATTGTTCATTCATCGCAAATTCTTCAACAAAATAGGTCGTATTTGCGTCATGGACAGCTCGAATGAAGAGATGTTTTTATTTCATCGTGATAATGTGGCTCTTCATAATTAAACAATTCTGGATATTGTTGGACCAGTGATGTCAATAGTTCTTCATTCATTTTTATTTAAACATAAAGATTTTTACGAAAACGAAATAGAAATTAATTAAAATACGCTGGCGTGCATCCACTTCACCGCGTCGACTGAGGCGCGCCGAGTTGAATCGAATCGCATCAGCGAAGAAATTCGCCTGTCGAGCAATTCGCGCGGTCGATTCAATACGGCGCGCCGCGGCTCGACGCTAATAGCCGCAGTTTCATAGTAAATATATAGGAGGCGACTTTCTGCGATTCGATTCGACTTGGCTCGGCGAGCCTAGTGGACGCTTAGCGTAAGGATATCCACTACCCCACACTCTCTCGTGAGTATCGTAAGAGCGAAAAGAAACAGAAGATGTGCAGCAGCTTCTTTCTGATAACAACACAAATTTAGAATAAATAACTGCGGTTGATAACCCGCCTGACAAGCACACCAATCCTGGCAAAGTTATGAGGTAACCTATGAGAAAGGCCTATGTTGCCCGTGGAATATTATAGGTTGCTGTAATGGATGGATATTTTTTTATAGGATTAGGGTGACAAACGAGCACACAGTCCACCTGATGGTTAGTGGTTGCTGCGGCCCATAGAAATCTATCCTTTATTATAAATCAAAATCCAGATGCGTTGTCACCCGTGAGCACTAAGATGGAATGCCTCATTTCCAGTAAAAAGGTCTCCGGTTCTCTACACCCACCATACGAAACACAGCAGCGTTGAGCTGCTATTTTACGCTGGTATTCTGTGAGAGCGTGGTCCTTCTCCGGTCGAGCAGCATGGCTCTACCACGTATAAAATGAATGTAAGGTTTGAAATCTTATTCAAGGTTGAAATTTTGTATTTAGTTGACCTTTTACTTTCAAAGGTAGGTTTATTCCTGTATTTATTTTTTTAACGCCGAGCAAATCTTATGTACTTTTCATAATCATAATTGCATTGACTTTTAATTCCTTTTTATTTTATGATTTTCATTGTGGACTGCAATGAATAAATGAATGCATGAATTCTAGGTGAAGTTCGCTGGAAGTCATTTCGACGGTTTGCGCATAAACAAGCCCGACGAGTATGATATGGATATAGTAATTAGAGTACCAGTAAGTATTAACCACAATAGTTGGACACCAGGCGCGAGCGATATCACCATTGAACCGAAGCACCCGGGCTTCGTGCAGCTTCGCGCCGGTGTGCAGTACCAAAGGATACCATTCCGAGATGGCGAGGACTGTGTTATAAACCGAACCGCGTACGAATGGTTAGACGCGAAGAACTACATTCTGCGCTCCAAGTTCACGAACTGGTTCAAGAGCGTAGTCACAAAAGCCCTTAACCAGCTACCACGGTATTGCGGCCTTCCGTCGATGTGCGTCAATGGGACCGTGCACACAATAAGAACAACCGAGAGTGGGCCCGCGTTCACACTCGTAATTGAGGGCCCGCGTGGCTTCAGACTCGACGTGGATCTGGTGCCGGCGTTGAAGTTCCCGGAGAGTCGTTGGCCGGTCGAAGGTTATCGGAGCATTCCTCCTGGCTGCAGCGTAGATTACTGGATGGTGGTGCCAAAACCAAATAAGAATGGGCATGACTGTTACGACGAGTCCCGCTCGTGGCGGATCGCACTTCACGAGCAAGAGAGGAAGTTAATGCATAATTCATACAATATGCATTTGACGATTAAGTTGGTAAGCTTAATTGAATTTCACTTTTCTTCACGTGGGTCGTTTAAATTTACTATTTTTCCTCTTTAATCATTGAGTTATAACCTACTTACAATTTAACAGCCCTTAAAAGTCATATGAGTCCACTGTTGAATTTGCCTTTATCGTCACACTTGACTGAATATTGACGGTCAAATTTAAAATAAATAATAATAATAACGTACATTATATATTATTATTTACAAAAATGAGGTTTATTGAAGGTTCTTATCAGGCAGAATATGTTGTTTTGTGAACCTGTGGTAAAGACATAAACGACTTTCAATAAGATTACTTCTCTAATCGTGTGTGACAATTTTTTGTAATAATTATATTAAAATAATTACTTATATTTCTAATTTAAATATACTTGAATGAAGTGTAATGTAAATGTTTATATTTTTAAGTTTTTCGGTTTACGTGGTAGAGTCATGCTGCAGCTATATTACTGGTATAGTTCCAGCACGAATGGATCGACTCGACCGGGGAAGGCCCACGCTCTCACAGAATATGACCGTAAAATAGCAGCTTAACGCTGCTGTGTTTTGTATGGTGAGTATAGAGAACAGCAGACCCTTTTTACTGGAAAAGGGGCATTCCATCTTAGTCATCAGGGATGGCATCACTACTGCACTTTGATTCGTAATCGAGGATAGATGTAGATGTCTATGGGCACAGCAACCACTTACCATCAGGTGGACTGTGTGCTCGTTTGTCACCCCTATCCTATAAGAAAAGACAGGCATTGTCTTGGTTGAACTGTAATGATGCTGTAATTGTGTTTGTAATAAATAAATAGACAAACGAGATGAAATGGGACGATAGATTCCCTTACACGGCTACCACATGGTACCACTGCATCATCTATCTCAGGGTTCCAAAGGCAATACTCGCTCCTTGTGACGGCTGGCAAGCATTATGTTGGACAAGCACAAACATCTTCGCACTCGTTTTAAGAAATAAACTCAAAGGCAATAATTTAATCTTCATTTTCAGTTGAAGAAGTTACGTGATTCCAGAGGCATGAACAAGATAGCGAGTTATTATATAAAGACATTGTTCCTGTGGGAGATAGTGGAGCTCAACGACCCAAGCTTCTGGAAGCGTAATGATCTAGCGACGCTTTTGAAGCACATGCTTAATAAATTCCATATCGCGCTGATAGAAGGGAAGATAAGTTACTTCTGGAACAGGAGATGCAACCTCATCGGCCACTTGAGTAGGCAGCTATTGGACAAGTATTCTGACATAGTGGGGAGCTTACTGAGGGCGTTAGACGACCGTCAAGGCCACGTCACGGCGGCCAAGTATTTGTTATCTGATGTGGAGTATGCGTCCTATCATAGATTTTTAAGCACCAATTGATGATGGTGTCAACCCTGTGTGGTGACGTGCCACACTGTACCACATGGTCGTGGAGGAGGATTGCCCACTACAAATGCCTTATTTTTTTTTCTTTTTCATGATGAACAAAAAGTATGCGTACCTATATCACAGATTTAGCTAAATCTGTGGCATAAATATTACTTTCTTGCTTATATCTACACTATTAAATAGCTCGCCACTTTTCGGACAACTACAAGAAAATATTTTTCATAAATACTTGTCAATTTTTATTACTGTCATATAATAGATAGATAGATGTATAATTCCTTATTGCACAAATCAAAAACGAAATTAGAAACAAAAAATAAAGTACATACTAAAAGCGAAATATACATCCAAACAACCAATGGATGGAGAGATTTGTAAAACGACAGAAAACTTAGTAGGTCGATAATGCTACAAGCTACAATATACCTACTACTATTATTCTATAAATATAAATAACGAAACATAAATTGTAATTTAATTTAAAATCTATACAAGTATTAAATGCAATATTACGTATATATTATATAAAATAAATAATAGATGCAGCATTCAGCTTAACACATTCCTAAAGGATATAGTATAGTATAGTAATTTTTTACCATTCATCAGATAATATTATCTCAATGTTTTTACAAGTTTTTAAAGATAGTAACGGTTGAGTGTGTCGTATGATAAACTCTTTCAGAAAATAATTTTGATGTACAATGTTGTCTGAGAATAGTTGCAACCCGTCATCGGGACCCATTTATTTGGACATTGTAATATTTAGGTACTAGGTACTTCTGTAGCTTTTGTAGAATTAGGATTACTTAAATACATATTTTTTTTATTATCAAAGACATTTAATTAGTTAGTATATTTAAATTTCTTTGTTTATTATATTATTTTCAATTTTGTTTCACTATGTAATACTCTCTAGACATATTGTGTAATAAAATTCAATAACTATATATAAAAATACTATAATAATCATAGATTTAGTATAAACTGACATTAGTTAATAAAGTCATAACTTTGTTTCAAACAATGATATGTAGTGTAAGTAATACATAAAATTCTTTTTACGTGGCAGAGCCATGCTGCAGCTATATTAGTAGCACGAATGGGTCGGCTCGACCGGCTAAGGACCACGCTCTCACAGAATACCAGCGTAAAATGGCAGCTTAACACTGCTGTGTTTCGTATGGTGAGTTTAGAGAACCGGAGACCTTTTTACTGGAAAAGAGGCTTTCCATCTTAGTCCTCACGGGTGACGAGCATCTGCATTTTTATTCTTTATTGAAGATAAATGTAGAAAGATGTCTATGGGTCACAGTAACCACTTACCATCAGGTGGACTGTGTGCTCGTTTGTCACCCTATCCTATAAAAAAAAATACAATGGGCAAACATTTAATAATTCTCACGTTCGTTGTTTGTATATCACAGCTATAATTACTTTCTTATCTATATTCGTTGAACGGATGTTTTAAGAACCTTAAATATGAAACTGCTTTTAAACCGGATACCGAGTACTTGAGATATTATATTTTAAAATAGATTAAATAACTTGACGCTTTATTTTGGCTTGACGGCATTATTTACGAGTAACAAAGTCGGGCCAACAAAGCTTTTTCTTTTAATTATTAAATTCAACTTGTGAATGTGTAAGTATTTGAGGTCACATTGCAATAAAAACCAAGCCCTAGCTAACTAGGGACCACAAGGCAGTGCTGTCGTTAGTTAGCCTGGATATCGCTGATACATAATACGAATCTGCGATTTATCAGCAATTATTGTTCTAATTTCGCTATCGCTAGCCTTCTGCAAGATACGTAATACGCCTACCGTAAGGGTGTGTCAGTTACTTAAGGATGTACTGTGTGGTGAAGGATGTGCTGTTCGTCGAATAAGCTATGTAAGAACATGCAATAACGTCAACTAAGCACTTTACACTCTTTATGTAACAATTACTGTAATATTTTATATGATGCTAATAACTAAATAAACGGTACAATGCAGTCATGTGGTTTCATTTACACATAGCAACCTGAAGGTATACCTATGTCTATGGGTTACAGCATACACTTTCCATCGGGTACTGTGCTCGTTTGTTACCCTAACTCTATAGAAAAAGGTGGGTATTTCTCTGAATAACCTAGAAAAGGGACGATGAACCTTGGTATTTATTAGTGTTCTGTGATACTAAAACCCTCGGACTGCGTAAGGAAATCCATCACCCATAAACTATATTCTCAAGCATAGGTATATCACGGGGAGTGCTCAGAGGAATTGTTCAGATTAATACAAGCTGCTGAGTTCCACCATCCTACACTCCGACAGAACTCAAAAGTCCATCCTCATCATTTCGTTGGCTGGCGGTCTACTAAAATGCAATTTAGTCGGGATTTTCTGCCTCGCGCGACCAAACTGTTGGAATATACTGCCGCTAGTGGTTTTTCCGAACTGATACGACTTAAGGACCTTCAAGAAAAAAGCCTACACGTTTATTAGTATTGCGCATGTTCTTGGACGACGGTGATCACTTATCATTAGGTGAGCCGCATGCTACTAAACTAACTAGTCAGTCCTCAGTCCACTCCGTTGGTGCCTTATGTAGTGACTAAAGAGTATAAAATCACTATGTCAACAACTATAGGCCTATCTCAGTACTTACATCTATTTCAAAAATTTTAGAAAAAATAATAAACATTCGAATAATTAAGTATTTAACTAAATATAACAAATTATCAAAAAATCAATTTGGATTTAGACAAAAAAATTCTACTGAAGACGCGGTTTTAGAACTTACTTCTTTAATAATTGAAAATGTTGATCACGGAAAAAAACGTATTACAGTTTTTCTTGATTTAAAAAAGGCATTTGACACCGTCTCGCTTCCCACTCTAGTTACTAAACTAGAACATATCGGCATTCGAGAAAAAGCACTTGAATTAATGAGCGACTATTTACAGGGACGTACCCAGAGGGTGAAAATTGGAGACTACCAAAGCCAAGACTTCGACATTACTTACGGCGTACCACAGGGGAATGTCTTGGGCCCTACTCTATTCTTGATATATATTAATACCAGCTCACTGAAAAACTTGAGCGAGTACATAACACAAAATACCTTGGAATAATTTTTGACCAACATCTTTCAACAGAATACGTAAACGCCAGAATTCGAAAGCTTATATGGATATTTAAAAAACTGCGTTACATTACAACGACTAAATTGATATCAAATTTATATGTACACATATTTAGCTCAGTCAGTTCTAGGATATTGCATTACGGTATGGGGAGGAGCGGCAAAAACTAACTTACTGAACATAGAAAGAGGACAACGATACCTTCTTAAATTTATGTATTTTAAGCCTATTAGATTTAATACCGAACAACTGTATAATATTAGTGATGTTCTTACGGTTAGGCAACTATATATTTTACAGTCAATTTTAAAAACACATACTAACTCGCCATATGATCCAAAAAAAAACATCTACACGGGGGAATCATAACGTCATTAAACAAATTTATGTAAAATCTAAATTTGCTGAGAGACAGTACTGTGCCCAATCAAGATATATGTATAATTACTTAAATAAAAAATTAAACTTTCACCGGCTTAATTATCGCGAATGTAAAAAAATACTAACCGATCATCTTAAAAAATTATCTTATAACACCACAGAAAACATTCTACGTCACGGAATTAAATAATATATTTGTTTATCAGAACAGAATAGAATAAAATAAAATTACATAAAATAATAATAATAAAAATGCTTACACTTTTAAGCACCTACAATCATGTACGTGTGATATACACTCACACGCGCACACTCACACACAAACACACACACACACACACACACACACACACACAAACACACACCTACTCTAAATCATAGGTAATCTTGCACGGCTTATCTCAATATTTAATGTTATTAGGAAGAGCGGTGCTTCCTAACACAGGTATTCTTTTATAATGGTGGTAGAGCCACGAAGCAGTTTTTGCTGTTGCACGTATGGGCCGGCTCGAACCGGGTTGGTACCACGACCTCACAGAATACCGGCGTGAAGTAGAAGCTCTGCTTCTGCGTTTCGTCTGGTGAGTGCAGGTGGCCGGAGGCCCAATTCCCCCCCCCCCCCCCCCCATCAACATGGTAGCGGAATTACACGTTAGACTACCCCAGGAGGGTACCAGCACCCCTGGAGAATCCCTCACTGAGCATCCACGACCATGTTATTCCACTCCTGAGCGTGGGTGCTCAGGCTGCCCCGCGTATTCTGGGGGAGGGGGGCGGCAAAATTCCGCTCAAAAACATAACTGCTCGGGGCAAACTGAGCAACAAGACCAAGGCGACCCCTGCCACGCTATCCGTGAATTTCTGCAACATCAGGGGACTTCACTCGAACCTAAACGCCGTCAACTACCATCTCGAGACGGCGAAGCCGGCCTTGCTTTTTCTGACCGAGACGCAGGTTTCCTCTTCGGCTGATATTTCGTATCTCTCCTACCCGGGGTACAAATTAGAGCACTCCTTTGTGCCTCGGGCTGGAGTTTGCGTGTATGCCAGAGAGGACATCTGTTCTCGACGCCTCGGCAGTCTTGAAGGTTCGGACCTGTCCATCCTATGCCTACGCGTAGACAGCGATGACCATCCGCGCGTCTACGGGTGCCTCTATAGGTCCCATAGCGGTAATGCCGAAACAGACCGACTCATTGACCACGTCCAAATGACTACAGATTCCTGCTACAACAGGTCCCATCCGCAAAGATCGTGATCCTTGGCGATTTTAACGCCCACCACGCCGAATGGCTCGGTTCACGTTTAACCGATCATGCGGGGAGATCTGTTTATGACTTTGCTTTGGCATATGGTCTGACACAACTGGTTACTTCGCCTACGCGGATTCCAGATGTGGAGGATCATACACCTTCCCTGTTGGACCTTCTGCTGACCTCTCATCCGGACGGATATCAGGTTTCCGTCGATGCCCCTCTCGGCTCTTCGGACCATTATCTGATCCGGAGTGTGGTGCCACTCACGCTTCCCTCGCGGTTGCGTTCTGCAGGTTTCCGCCGTGTTTGGCAATACAGGTCAGCGGATTGGGACGGAATGCGGTCTTTCTTTGCATCCTATCCATGGGGGCGGGTTTGCTTCTCGCCGGATGATCCCAGCGCTGTTGCTGACTCTGTCACTGATGTGGTGCTACAGGGAATGAAACTATTTATTCCATCATCTGTGGTACCCATCGGAGGCAGATCTCAGCCTTGGTTTGGTCGCTCCTGTAAGACCGCATTACGCAGTAAGCAGGAGTGTTATCAAGCCTGGGCTGCGACTTCGGCCACTCGGGATGTTAACACCAGCACACTTAAAAAGAAGTATAACTTCGCCTCCAGGTCCTTCAAAAGAGTTATTGCCAAGGCAAAGTCAGAGCACATGGGCAGAATTGGCGAGAAACTAGTTCGCCTTCCTTCGGGAAACCGTGCATTCTAGTCTCTCGCCAAGGCTGTCCAAGGGAATTTCTGTAAGCCATCACTACCGTCTCTGCACAGGGAGAACGACTCATTGGCCCAAGACGCAAAAGACAAAGCTGACCTTTTAGGCTCCCTTTTTGCGTCCAACTCGACTCTTGATGAACGGGGGAAAACACCGCCGACCATCCCGCGGTGTGATTGCTCCATGCCGGATGTGCTGTTTTCACAGCACTCGGTTCGCAAAGCACTCCTCTCCCTGGACATCCAGAAGTCGAGTGGGCCCGACGGAATCCCTCCAAATGTGCTGAGGACGTGTGCTCCGGAGTTGGCACCGGTCCTAACGCGTCTTTTCCGGTACTCCTACTCCCAAGGCGTAGTCCCGAATTCATGAAAGACAGCTTTTGTCCACCCGATCCCTAAAAAAGGTGACCGCTCAAACCCGTCCAACTACAGGCCTATCGCGATCACCTCCTTGTTCTCCAAATAATGGAATCAATTATTAACTGCCAGCTCATGCGGTACCATGGGGATCAGCAGCTGATTAGTGACCACCAATACGGTTTTCGTCGGGGTCGATCTTCTGGTCTACCTGACCCATAGATGGGCAGATGCAGTAGAGTCCAAGGGGGAGGCGGTTGGCCGTTAGTTTGGACATTGCGAAGGCCTTCGTTCGGGTTTGGCACAAAGCACTTCTTTCGAAGCTCCCTTCCTATGGGCTTCCCGACAAATTGTGCGATTGGATCACCAACAAGAAGCTGATGATGCAGATTGGAGCATCAAGGTCGTTGTAGACGGTGCATGCTCCGACTACAAGCCTATTAACGCTGGTGTTCCACAAGGCTATGTGCTATCACCAACGCTGTTTCTTCTGCATATCAATGATATGTTGCTAACTGGTAACATTCATTGCTATGCAGATGACAGCACTGGTGATGCTCTTTACACCGGCCGTGCCAATATTTCTCAGGAAAACGTCGCCGAGTACCGGAACAAACTTGTGTCTAAAGTCGAGTCTTTGCTGAACAAAGTCTCGGATTGGGGGTAACTAAATCTAGTCCAGTTTAATCCTCAGAAGACACAAGTTTGCGCGCTTACCGCTAAAAAGAACCCCTTTGTCGTATCTCCTCAGTTTCAAGGCACTCCCCTTCTTGCCTCAGCCAGTATCGGAATCCTCGGAGTCGACATACCGAGTGACGTGCAGTTTCGTGATCACTTGGAAGAGAAGGATAAATTGGCCTCTAAAAAGCTTGGCGTGCTCAGCAGAGCGGGACAGTATTTCATGCCGGCACACCGCCTGCAACTTTACAAGGCGCAGGTTCGGCCTCACATGGCATACTGTTCCCATCTCTGGGCAGGGGCTCCCCAGTGCCAGCTCCTTCCACTTGACCGCATCTAGCGCAGAGCGGCTCGAATCGTCGACGACCGAGTCCTTTCCGATCGGCTCGATTTATTGGCACTGCGAAGAGATGTTGCATCCCTTTGCATTTTCTTTCGCATCTACCACCGGGAGTGCTCTGAGGAATTGTTCGGATTAATCCCCGCCGCCAAATTTCACGAACGCACATCGCGGCAGAACTCCCTATACCATCCACACCATCTGGATGATTGGCGGTCCACCACTGTGCAATTTAGAAGATGTTTTCTTCCTCGCACGACTTCCTTGTGGAATCGATTACCATCAGCGATTTTTCCGGACCGATACGACTTAGGGACCTTCAAAAAAAGAGCGTACTCCTTTTTAAAAGGCCGGCAACGCATCTGCGATTCCCTCCCAGGTGTTGCAGCTGTTCATGGGAGGCGGTAGTCACTTACCATCAGGTGAGCCGCATGCTCGTTTGCAAAAAAAAACCTTACCTCCTATAAAAAAAAAACTTACTAGGAGGCTCCAATTACTTTATTATTTAGTATGCCTTGAGAAAGAAGTAAATGGATATTTAATTTTTTTTAATTTTTTTTCTATGTTTTGGAACTGAATATAGACTATAGGATACATCAAAATGATCTTATGGCTTAATAAAGCCATCACGGCGGTATAAGTATAACCATCTTGTTTACGCCACTCATAAAATACCTAGACCAACGACTGTCTTTCGTCTACATTGAGAGAGTACTGTGTTTAGAAATGGACTTTTACGAGCTATTATCGTTGAACTATTCCTCAGTCGACTCAAAAGAAAAAAAAGCCCCGACTTCAGAAGTGGAAAGTATTTTTGTTCGCGCCAAACACTTTCAAGGAACGAACGCGAGAGGGCGTGCGGCTCAGTGTCATACCGGTTTGACATTCGGTCGTGCGTAAAACGCCCAAGGGCAATCGTCTGTAAGCGGTGCTGACGTGAGCACGCGGTCAATTCTGTTAGGGAACTCGGAATAATTAGGTGCGGCCCGTAAATATACGGTCTAGGATTTTGTGACGCGCATTCCTGCTGGAGAGCTTCCCTGGACTTATTGGGTCCGACTTAGAATCTGTATAAGTGCATTCGACAATATTAGCTAGTGCGGCCTCTGTATTCTAGAATTAACTCTTGCGACGCGAAACGGTAGTGACCTTTAATAAACTGTAAACTCCGTGTGCGTTTTGTGTGTTAACCTTATAACCCGCGATAGTTAGTGGCTCCTGTAAGTTAGTAAATCGTACGATAGAGTTAATTGACTGTCAACGTGACGAAAGAAGAAAGTGACTGTGGACAACCTCGAAAGGCCCCCTCAAGTTGGAGCGGTGTCGACGCTCGGGCTGCTGCCGACGGCCAAGGTCTAGGTTCAATCACCATCAGTCACACCCAGATACACACCACATCACCATTCCTTCCCTTGCACTACACAACCACATGCGACCTGACCGACTCCGGAGGGACCAGTCGCCTTGGATAGGTAAGTAAGCTTCATCCAAATTCCTTCCGGTCGACTGGCCGTAGTATAACGCTCCCCCATATATTTTAATGTAATTAGGAATTTCCACGTGGCCACATTGGGGCCCGACCTATGTCTGTTCGGGAAATCTTCAGCTCATGGGTCCCTGAAGATTGGATCCTTTAAGGGAGCAGCCGTAGGCCGTAACAAACTGGTAGCAGAGCGCGATTCCGGGTTCGATTCCCGGTCGATCCCGACCATAGTGCTAGATAAACATTAAACAATTTTGGTGGCAGGGAGCGTTGGTGTGATTGGTTTAATTTGTATCTACAATCACGCCCGTCCGTAATACGTAAAAATATTTTTTTGTACGTAATAATAGAATTATTTTCCTTTGTTGCTTTGTTGCTTGCCTTTTTTTTGGTTAGTGGGTAGATTTGAAAAGCCGCGCCCTAGGTTGCGCAAGCGGGAGTTTTCTAGAGATATACGTCATGTAGGTAGATGGTTATTTTTACGTAATCGGTTAATTATTGCTGTCGGATAGTTGTAGTGGATTACTTATCGAAGGGTCGATTTCCGAGCTAGGCATTTTTTGTTGATCGACCGTGATGTGTATCTTCGTTTATACTGTAAGTTGTATTTGAACTAAAGAGTAGTAATTGTATTTGCGCAATTTGAATTTAACTTGATTTGATCGCACTAGTATTTGTTGTTTGTTAATTTGATTTGTGTCTTTTCTTTTGTGCTAACTTGTATTTGGTTGAAACGTGGTGGTTCGTATTTGTGTAATTTCTGTTCAACGCGATTTGATAGGAACTGCATTTATTAACTGTTGATTTTTGTTGTATTTTTTGTTTGTTATCTTTGTAATCTGTGCTCGAGCCGCGTCGTAATTTGTATTTAATAGTGATGACATCGCCCAAGCTACTGATCCGTTGTTTGCGCACTGAGCTACGCTGGGCCACAAGCGCCCATGCTTTGATAGGTCGACCGGATAGGGTCCATAACTTGATGAAGCGGTTCGAGCAGGTGGATGCTCGAAGGGCCGCAGTGGAGGAGGCTTACGCTGAGCTCGAGGATTCGGATGTGGAGAAGGGAGTCCTGGACTCCTGCTTTGCGGACTATGAGCAGTTCTTGTGGCTCACGGACGAGTTGATCGAGGCTGAAGGCAGGTATGCCGAGGAGGCGCGTGAAGCTCGGATGAGTGACCTGTCCGAGTCCTCTCTGAAGCAGCTTCAGCCGGAGCTGTTGGGACGACTCCCAACTCTGGACCTGCCAAAGTTCTCCGGGGTCCTTTCCGAATGGCTGACCTTCGTTGGTCTTTTCGACAGCCTAGTGGACGCCCGGAGTGACTTGACCCCGAGCCAAAAGATGGCGTACCTCCTGGCCTCACTGGAGGGGGAGGCCCTGGGCGTCGTCGGCCACTTGAGATTGTCGGACGACGCCTACCAGACTGCTCGGGACCTCCTAGCCAGAAGATACGCCAACGTCCGGCGAATTGCGGACGAACAGGTTAAGCAGCTTCTAAGCCTCCCGCTGCTTAGTGACCGGGCCATACTGCGTCCGGACCTGTTGGATCCAGTCTTGGTGGCCTGTAATACGTTGAGGCGGCTGGGTTTACCAGTGGGCGAATGGGCTTTTTTGTTGCTCCGCATCATGCTGTCCCGTCTACCTCTCGACCTTCGAATCCATTTTGAGGAGAGGTACGGCGGGGACGAGGCCTCCTATATTCCGCCCTTCTATGACCTGCTGCGGTTTTTGGAGGAGCATTGCCGGCAGATAGAGAGCGCGGCGGGCACCGTTGACGACTTACGAGCCGTGCCCAGTGAGAGGCTGAATCCTCCAGGCAAGTCGTCGTCAACCCCCCCCCTGCTCCTATTGTCGAGCATCTGATCATCGGGTAACGTCGTGCCCGAAATTATTAGGTAAGCCGGTTCCAGCGAGGCGAACTATCGCCAAGGAGCGCCGCTGGTGCTGCTCGTGTTTGGGAGGACACCTCCAGCGAGACTGTCCGCATCGGCGGCCCTGTCTGCATTGCCAGGGCAATCATCATGCCGTTTTGTGCCTGAGTGCGAACGGCGTCTCCTCTGGGGGCTCTGCCAGGCCCTCGACCCCCACGGGCGGGGGCGCTCAGCCACGCGCTCTGCCGGGCGACTCTTGGCACCCGCCGGCCAGCCATCAGGCCCCTAAGTTTGAAAGGGGTCCCTCCCCCGACCAGTCGGGGGTTAATTCCCCCAGGGGCGGGGGTGTCATCACCCCCCCTAAGCGTGTGGAGAGGAACTTCATGGCCACTCATCGGTCCGCTGGACCCTTCTCACTCCCGTTAGCTGAGTGGCCGCGACTGGTGTACCACTGTTCCCCATTTGATGGAGGCGGCCCTTGCTAGCTGCCGCCTTAGCTCCCACCACGGCCGCCTCCACTGAGCCTTGAGCCGTCTACAGTCCACTTGTCAAGGTGTTCTGTTGCCGACGTCCTCAGTGAGGCTTACAACCCGTGTGGCGACTGTTAGCAGTCGCACTCTATCGATCTTGATCGATTGGTGGTGGGAAGATTAGGGCCCCTCTGGAGCGTTGAATCACGCTGTCAACGGGTATTAGATTTGGTTTGGTCGAGCACTTAGTCAAAAATACTTGAATTAAAATTAAAAATTGCTTTGGGCTTTCCGCGAAATTTTCCTATTTGTAGCGGTTTAAATTAAAAGAATTGAATTTAATCTACTCCTTTAAATGCTACTGCATGTGTTTTGTACATATATTTAATCACTGTATTTGATTGTTGCGTCTGTTTGCTGAAAGGAAAATTTGAATTCATCTGAAATTGAATGGCGCACTATTTGAAAAATTATGTTTATGTTTATGATAGTGTTTAATCATTTTGCTTTACGAAGAAGTAGGGCTGTCCCTTACGTTATTGTTTTGTTTAATTTGCAAGTTGACCTATGCGCATCGGTGATTAATTTGGTTGAATTAATTCTGTAGTTGAACATTGATGCTTTTGGAAAATTAGTTGAAATATGAGCATAGGACTACTTGCCTAACAGGCTAGCTAGTTTTGGAGATTATCAGATTGAAATCAGCTGCCGCACTATTTTAGTAAATGATAATATGGTGGGTGGCCTGGCTAGGCCTACTTGTTGAAAATTCATACTAGGGACTATCTGTGCGTTTCGTTCGGTCCTCCACAGACGACGTTCATGTGGATTTTGTGGGTGCTCTCTGCACTGAAGCTTAGGAGGCCGCTCGGGGCCGCTTCGTGTCGCGTCGCTGTTTGCAGACCTGATCCGGTCGGATTGCGGAACTAATCGTAGGGGCACAGATAGGTTTTGAAAGAGGTCGTCGGACTTCTGTCCAGTACAGGACTTGTTAAAGTGCTGCGATGCCCAGGAGGGGCATCCAGTGGAGGCTGACCCTCCGACTTTTTTGAGGCGCTGGTTAGGGTTGCAAGATCTGATGGGGTGCCTAAGGTGGCCTGGTTTGGTTGTAGATTCGGTCTTGCAACTTGCCTTCGCGACCTTGTCCCGCTGACCGGTTTGCTCGCGGACCTAAATCCTTATGTCCGGGACGGGGGTTTGTTCGCGCCAAACACTTTCAAGGAACGAACGCGAGAGGGCGTGCGGCTCAGTGTCATACCGGTTTGACATTCGGTCGTGCGTAAAACGCCCAAGGGCAATCGTCTGTAAGCGGTGCTGACGTGAGCACGCGGTCAATTCTGTTAGGGAACTCGGAATAATTAGGTGCGGCCCGTAAATATACGGTCTAGGATTTTGTGACGCGCATTCCTGCTGGAGAGCATCCCTGGACTTATTGGGTCCGACTTAGAATCTGTATAAGTGCATTCGACAATATTAGCTAGTGCGGCCTCTGTATTCTAGAATTAACTCTTGCGACGCGAAACGGTAGTGACCTTTAATAAACTGTAAACTCCGTGTGCGTTTTGTGTGTTAACCTTATAACCCGCGATAGTTAGTGGCTCCTGTAAGTTAGTAAATCGTACGATAGAGTTAATTGACTGTCAACGTGACGAAAGAAGAAAGTGACTGTGGACAACCTCGAAAGGCCCCCTCAAGTTGGAGCGGTGTCGACGCTCGGGCTGCTGCCGACGGCCAAGGTCTAGGTTCAATCACCATCAGTCACACCCAGATACACACCACATCACCATTCCTTCCCTTGCACTACATAACCACATGCGACCTGACCGACTCCGGAGGGACCAGTCGCCTTGGATAGGTAAGTAAGCTTCATCCAAATTCCTTCCGGTCGACTGGCCGTAGTATAACGCTCCCCCATATATTTTAATGTAATTAGGAATTTCCACGTGGCCACATTGGGGCCCGACCCATGTCTGTTCGGGAAATCTTCAGCTCATGGGCCCCTGAAGATTGGATCCTTTAAGGGAGCAGCCGTAGGCCGTAACAATTTTAATATTTTTAATTCTTTGTCCGCCTTTACTTTTTATCATTTCTTTTTGCGTCACCTTTGCATAATATACATATTATTATGTAAATGTGAAAATTAATAATATAAGATTTGTTATTCGTTGGAAGATTAAACGATCATTTTTTTTATAGGATAAGGGTGACAAACGAGCACACAATCCACCTGATGGTAAGTGGTTGCTGTGGGCCATTGACATCTACATCTATTCTCGATTACGAATCAAAATGCAAATGCATTGTCACCCGTGAGGAGTAAGATGGAATGCCTCCTTTCCAGTAAAAAGGGTCTCCGGTTCTCTACATTTACATTTAGTGCTAGCTATTTTATTGTGTGGTGCTAGCGTCACATAAACGAGATTGTGGAGGTAATGAGGACTATTTCATATAGGGGACAAGATGAAAAAGTGTCCAGTTGTAAGCTGTAAATAACAGTACAAAAACTTTCCAGAATGGCGCTAGCGTAGATACAGGGTATGGTACTATGAATGTAGCAGTTGAAGGATTGAAGTGTGCTAAGTTAAAAAAATATATTTTAAAAAGACTGATTTTTTTTATGCCAATAAAAATATTTTCAAATGTTTTTATGATTTATTCTAATAATTTTCTCATCCAAAAATTTACATTTGTAATTTTTGGAATGAAGTTCCTTATCGCATGGTACGAAATTGGCGGATGGGGCTTGGTGAGAAAGTGTAAGATTTTTCTGTCATAACCCCTTCTGACGTAGTATAGACGGCTTTGGCGGCTAAGGAATATAAAAATCTAAGGAAGCGATATGGAATAACATCCATCTCCCTCGCACTTTTTCTTATCTTGCCATGAAAGAAATATTATTTTATTTTAAATGACGCTTCATTTTAATAGACGCTAGTAAATCATTTATTTGTATTTGTTAATAATAATATAATAGGTTTGTCAATAATAATATACAACGAAACGAACGTCGTTCCAACTGAGTGTTCCACGACACTCACGCATGTTTTTTTATCATTTTGTTTTTGATGAACTTTTGCTTCCTTATTTTGAATAATAATTTACTAATTTAATTTATAAATTAATCTAACAATTTGAATTAAAATAATTAATTTAAAATTTACTCTACTGCTATTACAGCGCCACCATAATTTAACGCATTTCGACGGACACTTTTTCATACACAGACATAGTCCTCCTTACCTATATCCTCCATAAACGAGATAAAAGTAACATAAATATAGTCACTGACCTCTATATAAAGCAACACGAGCCGCCGACGTAACGGATGTCCTGTGTTGCTCTATGACCTCTATATATACAATACAAGGTATATAAAGTTAATGTCAGTAAGTGGAGGCACTGATACGGCGTGCAGCTGCCTATCCAAGAGTAGGATCCTCACGGCCCATGAAGGAAGAACCTACAGGCAGATGCAGGTCAGGCCGCCTAAGGTCAAAGTGGAAGGTTTCTAATTACATTAAACAATAAGGGGGAAAGCCAGTCATCGGGAAGGCACTTACCTGCTTCTGGAGCGGAGACGGTTCACCAGGATCTGCCCGGCTGATGAAAGTGTAGTGAATGTATGTGTTATTTGTATGAAGCTGTGTGTAAATGGCCTAGGCTAGATGACACAATACTGTCCTGGAGAAGGTATCCTCTGGTAGCCCCGGAACTATTCCCTTCTTAAGGCACCCTTTCAGTCTTGTCACGTAATGGTACAGCCAAAAGAAGAACTTCAACGGAAAATCAGTTTTTTCAATTTAACAGAAGTTAATAAGTCTTTAAAGAACAATACGTGTTCTCGTCGACGCAACGATTTAAGCGGGTTTTATACGTTCGTAACAAATTAGGCGCTAAACACTAAGACGTCGGTATCGATCGCAAAAACTTTACAATGAATCTCGAGAAGTCCGTCCGATACCGCCCGTGGAATGCGACCGGGCGGGGAGCGGGTGACCTTGCTACCGGTGCTATGCTTCGAACGTAACGTTTAATATTTTTGCCTAAACAAACCCCTGCCCCGGACATAAGGAATTATGTCCGCGAGTAGATTGGCAAACGGGACAAGGTCGCGACGGCACGTTGCAAGACCGAATCTCCGACCAAAACCTCGGCCACCCTAGGCACCCCATCCGATGCATACGACAAATTAACAATACGCCCACGGCGCCAATACAAAGGCAAAGCGTTGGGTTCTTTAACCAACACGAGGTCTCCAACCCGAGGAGGATCCGTCTTGTTAGACCACTTAATGCGCTGCTTTAAAAGATGTAGGTATTGCAGAGACCATCGGTGCCAAAAACTCTGAGTCATCTGTTGCAGCAGGTCAAATCTGTTCAACCGTGAAGAGTTCGTTTCCCTGAAGGGGTACTCGGGCAGGGTGTTAAGCGGCTGGCCAATCAGGAAGTGTCTCGGGGTTAGAACCTCCAAATCATTCGGGTCGGATGAGAGGGGACAGAGGGGCCGAGAGTTGAGTACCGCCTCAATTTTACATAATACAGTGGTGAACTCCTCAAATGTCAAAATAGTTTCACCAATAACGCGACGAAGATGCGGTTTTGCAACTTTAACCACCGCCTCAAAAATGCCGCCCCAGTGGGGACACGCCGGAGGGTCGAATTTCCACTGGATGCCCCTTTTTGACATAGCATTGACTAAATAAGTCCGGTGGCTGGACAGAAATTCGACGACCTCTTTTAGATACCTATCCGTGCCCTTATAATTCGTTCCGCAATCCGACCGGATCAAGTCCGGCAAACCGCGCTGCGATACCAAACGGCCAAGCGTGGCCAAGAAGGCTTCCGTGCTGAGGGCGCTTACGAGTTCTAAGTGAACGGCCTTCGGCGAACGCGCGTTACGAAGGTTAGAGGACTTGACGAGGAAAGGGCCAGCAAAGTCTGTTCCGACACCAGTGAATGGTCGGATGGCCCTGACGCGGTCGGGCGGCAAGTCACCCATCAGAAGCTGCGATATGGTGGCCTTCAGTTTATAACAGGAACACTTAAAGATGACGCTCCGAATGGTGCGTCGGCTATCCAAAATCCAAAACTCCCGCTGCAAAATAGCCGAAAGAGCGTACACCCAGCGTGGGCATTCTTAACATGGTGGTGGGTTACCAGCAACCGGACAAAGGCGCCGTCCTTAGGGAGCAGCAACGGGTGTCGAGCCCCGTACGGCAGTTGAGAATTTTTCAAACGTCTGCCAACGCGCAGCATCCCAGCGTCGTCCAGAAAGAGGTTCAGGCGGGCCAGAGCGCCCTTGATAACGGAGCCACGCTTCAAGTTTTCAATAACGGGCTCAAACTGCTCCGTTTGGACCATACGGGTCCAATGCATCAAAGCTTCACGACGCTCGCTAGGGGACAAAACGCAATCAAAGAGTCGGTTGGACGGGTCTCTCGAATTGCGAACAAAGCGGCGCAACCAAGCAGTCACTCCTAAGAGCTTATCGAGAGAGCTGTACCGTTCCAGAAGAGAGAGATCCCGAGTGGGCTTATCCTTGCCCATTCGGTTCGGAGTAATTACCCTGGGGCCAGGATGACTGAGACTCAGATAACCAGCCGGGACACCACCACAGTGGGTGGTCAACCAGCGAGGGGGCCTCACAGCCCCGAGAAGCGCAGTCTGCGGGATTCAACTCCCCTGGGACATGTCTCCAGTTGAGAGAAGTCTCAGAACTCTGGATTTGAGACACGCGGTTCGCCACAAAGACCTCAAGATTGTGCGGTGCAGCTCGGAGCCAACAAAGTACTATCTCACTGTCCGAGCATGCGTAGACGTCCGTAATGTCGATTACAGGCTTCAAGGACGAGTGAACGTGGGTGAGGAGTCGCGTGAGAAGAGCGGCACCGGACAGTTCCAATTTAGGAATAGTTAAGCGGGACCTAATGGGAGCAACCTTGCTTTTAGCGAGTACGAGACGGACTGCAGTATGACCAGAGGAACTCACAGTCCGAAAATATACGACAGCCGCATAGCCTTTCTCAGAGGCGTCGCAAAACCCATGTAGGGTAGCCCTGCATCTCCCTGGCGGGAGGAAGCACCTTAAAATGGAGACCCGGTTGATGTCCGGAAGGGAGGAGACAATGGAGAGCCACTCTCGCAAGAGAGTTCCGCTAATAGGCTCGTCCCAACCCAACCCGGATATCCAGAGCTTTTGAAGAAAGCATTTAGCCAAAAAGATGACCGGGGTGATCCATCCATTAGGGTCGTAGGTGCGGGCTACTGTAGACAGCACGGAGCGCTTGGTCCATGCTTTGGGAGGAGGATCGAGTTTTACTCGATACGTGAAGGTATCCTGAACAGGCTGATATTGAATGCCCAGCACAGTCAACAAATTAGGATTTTCAGGGTGCTCGAATAGATGAGGGTCTTGTTGATCCTCTCCTGGGAGGTCCTTCAAAATATGAGGGGATTTCGACAACAATTTGCGCAACTCATAACCTCCAGACTTTAGGATGGCAATTAATTCGTCTCGCAAGACAAGAGCCTCCTCGACGGTGGAGGCGCCCGTACAAATGTCGTCCATGTAGACCGAAGTCTCCAAAATAGAAGCTCCCCGAGCGGATCTTAGGCTCTCTCTCTCTTAGCGAGTTCAAGGAGGGTTCGCATGGCGATATACGGACCGGAGTCCATAGGTGGTGGTGTTCTACGTGGTAGAGCCATGTCGCAGCTATATTATGGTTGTAGCACGAATGGGTCGGCTCGACCGGGGAAGGACCACGCCCTCACAGAAAACCAGCGTAAAATAGCAGCTTAACGCTGCTGTGTTTCGTATGGTGAGTATAGAGAACCGGATACCCTTTTTACTGGCAAAGAGGCATTCCATCTTAGTCCTCACGGGTGACAACGCATCTGCATCTTGAGTCTTTATTGATGATAGATGTAGATGTCTAAGGGTCACAGTAACCACTTACCAACAGGTGGACTGTGTGCTCGTTTGTCACCCGATCCTATATAAAAAAAAAGAACTCAAACACCTGTATCGGATCGCTGGGCTTCTCGCGCCACAATATCAGCTGATATCGACAGTCATCACGATGGACAACTGATTGTCGAAACATCATCCGAATGTTGGCTACAAAAACCACTTGGTGTCGACGGAATTGGGTCAAAATGTCGGATATGTCCTTGATTAGTTTAGGACCAGAGTGAAGACACTGGTTCAGGGACACACCAATTGGACTGGGGGCGGAGCCGTCAAAAACTACCCGAATCTTATTCTCCGGGGTCCTCAAGACCGCATGGTGAGGGAGGAAGTAGTGCTCCTGTGAACGCCATTCGAAGTTGGACGTTGACATGTGACCCAACTCTCGATACTCGCGCATGAACTCGATATATTTGTCGCGAAAGGCTGGGTCGCGCCGCATGCGGCGCTCCATGGAAAGCAACCTCTTCTCGGCCAGTGAACGAGATTGACCCAAGGGGGGACGTGAGTCCAGAAAGGGTAAGCGAGTGACGAAACGACCGTCGACACGGCGGCCGGTATTGTTCTGGTAGAACAACTCGCACTCACGTTCTAGAGGGTTGACTCGAGCCGCATGTGGTGGTTCCTCAATTTCCCAGAACCGCTGGACGGCATCCGAAAGGGACACGCCCACAAAAGAGAGCGGGTCGGCCGTCGGAGGAGGAGGAGACCACATAACCGGTCCAAAGAAACTGTGCCCAAATACAGTGGACACGGCCGACAAGCCATCAGGCTGCAGGGGCCGTATCTCGCCTAACAAGATGAACCCCAGCGCGTCGGCCCCCAGCAACAAATCTATAGGCCGAGGTTGGGACCATTGAGGTCCGCCGGTCTCAAATCCGATGCACAACGAACCGCGCTGTCATTTATACGGACGTAAGGGAGGAAACCTACAATGTCATCGAGGACATTTACCTTGACTAAAATGTGAAGGTGTTCGCTGGCGGGGCTGAACACCAACTCTGCTTATTCCCTAGGAGCATGAGGCTCGGCAACTCCGATACTTACCATCGGACGTGATTCAGAGCTCCAGGGGAGCCCCAGTCTTTCCACCAACCAAGTGGAGGCCACACTACGTTGTGAACCCGAATCCAATAGAGCTCGAACCGTTAAGCGGTCGCCGCTCAGGTTGTACACCTTCACTGTGGCCGTCGGCAATAGAACAATTTGACAGGTGGACTGCTGACGGCTCAAAGGCTCAGTGGAGGCGGCCATGGCAGGAACTAGGGCGGCAGCCTCCTATCTGGAGCTGCCTCTGTCGGACCGGCACCCGAACCGGGGGCCCAGAGAACGGTCCTCCGACGGCATCTCGCTGACCCTTGGCTGGAATTCCGCAAACGGGCCGACCTGGGAAAATTCGGGGATCCCCGGCCCCGAGGCCCGGGACCGAAACGAGGTCTCCGGAACCCGATAATACCGATGCCGACCAAGGGGGAGCGGGCGGCGTTCCAGTCGCGGTCACTCAGCCAACGGGGGTGAGAACGGTCTAGCTGACTGCTGAGTAGCCGCAAAGCCGCTCTCAACACACTGAGAGGGGGGTGACGACCCCCTGCCCCTGGGGGAACGACTTCCAGACCGGTCGGGGGAGAGGCTCCCCTCAGAACGAGGGCAGCTGTGGTCAGCCGGCGAGCGCCGAGCGTCGCCCGACAGGGAGCGTGGCTGAGCGCCCCCGCCCGTGGGAGTTGGGGAGCTGGTAGGGCCCGGGGAGGACGAGCCGCGCGCACCCAGGCACAAAATGATGTGATGGTTGCCCTGGCAGTGCGTGCTGGGCCGCTGGTGCCGGAAGTATCGTTGTAAATGCCTCTCCAGGCACGAGTAGCAACAGCGGCGCTCCCTGGTGATGGTTCGCCTCGCCGGAGCCGGCTTGCGCAACAGCTTAGGGCACGACGTCGCCCAGTGGTCTGATGCTCGACAATAGGAGCAGGTAGGTGCCTCCCAGGCCGCTAGGCCACTATAGTAGGGTAGGGGGGGGGGCGCCCTCACGCGGGGGCTCCGCTCGGCCTCAGAGGGGTGAGCGACGCCTTGGCCGTCCGATTCCGCCTCTCCCTAGGCACCGCTCGGGCGGCAGCTGGGGGGCCCTCGACGGCGCCTGCTGCGTTCTCTAACTGCCTACACTGCTCCTCCAGGAACCGCAGCAGGTCCCTAAAGGGGGGAATGTACGAGGCGCCATCCCCGCCGTACCCCTCCTCAAAATGGAGCCGAAGGTCGAGGGGGAGGCGGGACAGCACGATATGGAGTAGCAAAAAAGACCACTCGTCCACCGGTAAATCCAGCCGCCGCAACGAGTTGCACGCTACGACGACTGGATTCACGATGTCCTCACGTAGTCTGGTCCGGTCCCTCAGCAGCGGGAGGTGCAGCAGCCTCCGAACATGCTCGTCAGCAATCCGCCGAACGTTGGCGTACCTTCCAGCGGGAGGTCCCTGGCGGTTTGGTAGGCGTCGTCCGACAACTTAAGGTGGCCGACGACGCCCAGGGCCTCCCCCTCCAGTGATGCCAGGAGGTACCCCATTTTTGGCAGGGGGTCCAGTCCCTCCGGGCGTCCACCAGGCTGTCAAACATACCGACAAAGGTCAGTCATTCCGAGAGACCCCGGAGAACCTTGGCAGGTCCAGCGTTGGGAGTCGTCCTAACAGCTTCGGCTAAGTGGGCGGCTTCCGAGGGGACTCGAGCAGGCCACTCAGCCGAGCTTCGCGCTTCTTCTTCGCGTCCTTGGCCCCCGCCTCGATCAAGTCGTCCGTGAGCGCAAGGAACTGCTCGTAGTCCGCGCGGAAGGAGTCCAGGACTCCCTTTTCCACCTCCGAGTCCTCGAGCTCAGCGTAAGCCTCCTCCACGGCAGCCCTTCTAGCATCGACCTGCTCGAGCCTCTTCCTCATGTTATAAACCCTATCCGGTCGACCTATCAAAACGTGTGCGCTGGTAGCCCAGCGTAGCTCAGTCCGCAAGCAGCGAATTAGTAGCTTGTGTGACGGCATCCCTACTAAATACAATTACTACGCGGCTCAAATATAAATCAATTAGCAAATAACAAATACAGTTCCTATCAATCAAGTTAAATAGAAATTACACAATTATTAAGTTAACACGAAAAAACACAAATCAAATTAGCAAATAACAACCCTAGTACGATCAACAAATTATCCGATTACGTGACAACCTTATCTACCTAGTCAAGGTACTTCGCCTTAAGAACTACGGTAAGTACTTAGCCTTAACAATATTCCCACTTGTTAACCTACGGGCGTGGCGTTCCCAATCTACCCGCTAATACAAAGAAGCAGCGAGGAAAATAATTTTATTATTACGTATAAAAAATAAAGAAATATTTTTACGTATTCTTAATGTTACGGCCGTGCCGTGATTGAAAGTCAATCAACCACGCTCTGCTACTAAATGATACGGCGTGCAGCTGCCTATCCAAGAGTAGGATCGTCCCGGCCCATGAAGGAAGAACCTACAGGCAGATGCAGGTAGGGCCTCCTAAGGCCAAAGTGGAAGGTCTCTAATTACAATAAACAATAAGGGGGAAAGCCAGTTATCGGGAAGGCACTTACTTGATTCTGGAGCGGAGACGGTTCACCAGGATCTGCCCGGCGAATGAAAGTGTAGTGAATGTATGTGTTATTTGTATGAAGCTGTGTGTAAGTGGCCTGGGCTAGATGACACAATACTGTCCTGGAGAAGGTATCCTCTGGTAGCCTCGGAACTATTCCCTTCTTAAGACACCCTTTGTCTTGTCACGTAATGGTACAGCCAAAAGAAGAACTTCAACGGAAAATCACTATTGGAGTTGCACAATTAATTTAACAGAAGTTAATAAGTCTTTAAAGAACAATACGTGTTCTCGTCGACGCAACGATTTAAGCGGGTTTTGTACGTTCGTAACAAATTAGGCGCTAAACACTAAGACGTCAGTATCGATCGCAAAAACTTTACAATGAATCTCGAGAAGTCCGTCCGATACCGCCCGTGGAATGCGACCGGGCGGGGGGCGGGTGACCTTGCTACCGGTGCTATGCTTCGAACGTAACGTTTAATATTTTTGCCTAAACAAACCCCTGCCCCGGACATAAGGAATTATGTCCGCGAGTAGATTGGCAAACGGGACAAGGTCGCGACGGCACGTTGCAAGACCGAATCTCCGACCAAAACCTCGGCCACCCTAGGCACCCCATCCGATGCATACGACAAATTAACAATACGCCCACGGCGCCAATACAAAGGCAAAGCGTTGGGTTCTTTAACCAACACGAGGTCTCCAACCCGAGGAGGATCCGTCTTGTCAGACCACTTAATGCGCTGCTTTAAAAGATGTAGGTATTGCAGAGACCATCGGTGCCAAAAACTCTGAGTCATCTGTTGCAGCAGGTCAAATCTGTTCAACCGCGAAGAGTTCGTTTCCCTGAAGGGGTACTCGGGCAGGGTGTTAAGCGGCTGGCCAATCAGGAAGTGTCCCGGGGTTAGAACCTCCAAGTCATTCGGGTCGGATGAGAGGGGACAGAGGGGCCGAGAGTTGAGTACCGCCTCAATTTTACATAATACAGTGGCGAACTCCTCAAATGTCAAAATAGTTTCACCAATAACGCGACGAAGATGCGGTTTTGCAACTTTAACCACCGCCTCAAAAATGCCGCCCCAGTGGGGACACGCCGGAGGGTCGAATTTCCACTGGATGCCCCTTTTTGACATAGCATTGACTAAATAAGTCCGGTGGCTGGACAGAAATTCGACGACCTCTTTTAGATACCTATCCGTGCCCTTATAATTCGTTCCGCAATCCGACCGGATCAAGTCCGGCAAACCGCGCTGCGATACCAAACGGCCAAGCGTGGCCAAGAAGGCTTCCGTGCTGAGGGCGCTTACGAGTTCTAAGTGAACGGCCTTCGGCGAACGCGCGTTACGAAGGTTAGAGGACTTGACGAGGAAAGGGCCAGCAAAGTCTGTTCCGACACCAGTGAATGGTCGGATGGCCCTGACGCGGTCGGGCGGCAAGTCACCCATCAGAGGCTGCGATATGGTGGCCTTCAGTTTATAACAGGAACACTTAAAGATGACGCTCCGAATGGTGCGTCGGCTATCCAAAATCCAAAACTCCCGCTGCAAAATAGCCGAAAGAGCGTACACCCAGCGTGGGCATTCTTAACATGGTGGTGGGTTACCAGCAACCGGACAAAGGCGCCGTCCTTAGGGAGCAGCAACGGGTGTCGAGCCCCGTACGGCAGTTGAGAATTTTTCAAACGTCTGCCAACGCGCAGCATCCCAGCGTCGTCCAGAAAGAGGTTCAGACGGGCCAGAGCGCCCTTGATAACGGAGCCACGCTTCAAGTTTTCAATAACGGGCTCAAAATGCTCCGTTTGGACCATACGGGTCCAATGCATCAAAGCTTCACGACGCTCGCTAGGGGACAAAACGCAATCAAAGAGTCGGTTGGACGGGTCTCTCGAATTGCGGACAAAGCGGCGCAACCAAGCAGTCACTCCTAAGAGCTTATCGAGAGAGCTGTACCGTTCCAGAAGAGAGAGATCCCGAGTGGGCTTATCCTTGCCCATTCGGTTCGGAGTAATTACCCTGGGGCCAGGATGACTGAGACTCAGATAACCAGCCGGGACACCACCACAGTGGGTGGTCAACCAGCGAGGGGGCCTTACAGCCCCGAGAAGCGCAGTCTGCGGGATTCAACTCCCCTGGGACATGTCTTCAGTTGAGAGAAGTCTCAGAACTCTGGATTTGAGACACGCGGTTCGCCACAAAGACCTCAAGATTGTGCGGTGCAGCTCGGAGCCAACAAAGTACTATCTCACTGTCCGAGCATGCGTCGACGTCCGTAATGTCGATTACAGGCTTCAAGGACGAGTGAACGTGGGTGAGGAGTCGCGTGAGAAGAGCGGCACCGGACAGTTGCAATTTAGGGATAGTTAAGCGGGACCTAATGGGAGCAACCTTGCTTTTAGCGAGTACGAGACGGACTGCAGTATGACCAGAGGAACTCACAGTCCGAAAATATACAACAGCCGCATAGCCTTTCTCAGAGGCGTCGCAAAACCCATGTAGGGTAGCCCTGCATCTCCCTGGCGGGAGGAAGCACCTTAAAATGGAGACCCGGTTGATGTCCGGAAGGGAGGAGACAATGGAGAGCCACTCTCGCAAGAGAGTTCCGCTAATAGGCTCGTCCCAACCCAACCCGGATATCCAGAGCTTTTGAAGAAAGCATTTAGCCAAAAAGATGAACGGGGTGATCCATCCAAATACAATATGACAAAAATGTTTTACAAAAGGCCGGTAAAAATAGTAAACTTGTATGGAAGTTCATTAAAAATAATACCTTCAGTTCAAAAAATCTTGGACCCCCACTTGATCTACTGTTATTAGACAAAAGCCCAAATGAAGCAACCAATAAAGTGAATAATTATTTTATTAATATTGGCAAAAAAATAGCAGAGACAACTTTAAAATTAAGCAACACTTGTAATCCAATTTTTATGCCCACATCCTTTTCTAAGTTAAATTCTTTTGTATTGTTAAATACCGATATTGATGAGATTTTAAGTATAATATCTGGCTTAAAAGAAGATTGTGCAGTTGGATGGGACAATATACCTAATCGCATACTGAAAAGATTTAAACATTTACTGGCCGCCCCGTTAACACATATCTTTCAATTATGCCTAACAAATGGTATTTTCCCGAAACTGCATAAAAAAGCAGTGGTTTCTCCTATTCACAAAGCTGGTGATAAAAACTTAGTTAATAACTATAGGCCGATTTCAGTTCTATCTGGTTTATCTAAAATTTTAGAAAAGATCATAAATACCAGGTTGATAAAATATCTGGAAACTAATAACTTGCTGTCAGACAGACAATTTGGGTTTAGGCCTAAGAGATCTTGTAATGATGCCTTGCACCAATTGACAGAGTATGTCACAAGTAATCTTGACAATGGTTTATACTCAATTGGGATCTTCCTAGACCTTGCCAAAGCATTTGATACTATCTCTTGCCCTTTACTATTGCAAAAGCTTGAAACACTTGGCATAAGGGGAACTCAACTACAAATTTTTTCCGATTATCTAAGTGATCGCTTTCAATGTGTAAAAATCGGTGAGTATACAAGTACTGAATTACAAAACAGTTCTTTTGGAATCCCACAGGGCAGTATCCTGGGGCCTATACATTGTTCCTAATTTATGTAAATGACTTATGCAATCTTCAACTTCAAAATGGTGTCATAATGTCTTATGCGGATGACACAGCCCTGTTATTCTCAGCTAAATCACGAGATGAGGTTTATAAATACGCTCAGCAAGGCTTTAATATAGTATCCAATTGGCTTATAAATAATCTCCTAAGTTTAAACGCAGATAAAACACAATATATGTTATTTTTAATGAGAAATAATAACATACCTGCTGACCTTAATATTTACGCTCATCATTGTAACTCGCATGACGACATTGCATGTGCATGTCCCGCTTTAACAAAAACAGACAATATAAAATATCTAGGTATCACGTTTGACACAAATTTAAATTTCCGCAAGCACATCGATTTACTTTGTGCTAGAGTTCGTAAATTAAAATATATTTTTAAATATCTTCGTAACATCGCTGACTTCAAATTGATAAGACAGGTCTATTTAGCTTTGTGTCAATCCATACTCACTTATGGCATTACTTCCTAGGGTGGTGCTTCTAAAACAATATTGCTCCCACTAGAACGTGCTCAGAGAGCAGTTCTAAAGGTAGCCACTTTCCGTCCATTCATGTTTCCTACACATCAACTGTACTTGGCATGTAGTGTACTAACTGTCCGTCAGTTGTTTATCCTGAAAATCATATTAAAACAACATACCGAACTTCCATTTAACTTAAAATCCATAGACAGGAGAAGAATGGACTTAGTTTGTGTAAACCCTCAAACCAAACACGCATTTGTGAACAAATTTTACATATTTTTAGGACCCTTTCTATATAACAAGCTCAACAAGTCACTAAAGGTATATAGTCTAAGTTATAAGGACTGTAATATAAGTGTAAGGGAATTTCTAAATAAATTAAATTACGAAGACACAGAGAAGTTGTTAGATATACTAAAATAGTTTGTATTAATTGTAGGCAATAAATAATTGTTATTTAGTTATTTTATTTATTATACAATTTAGTTTAATTATTTAAATATCTAGTGTCCTACATTATTAAACCGATTGTATAAGTGATGTCTGAAACACAGGTACTCAACCTAGTTCAGGCAGGTAGCTAATATTATAAATATGAATTTTCTATCTTCTTTTGTAGATTCTACATTATTTAGCTACACATAGTTTTAATTTTATCATAGCATGTTATTTTTGTTAGACTTATTGTTACTTTATTAATTGTAATCATTCTGATTCCTGTATGTCAACATGTGTAATTCGAAATGAAATAAATATTTATTATTATTATTATTATTATCCATTAGGGTCGTAGGTGCGGGCTACTGTAGACAGCACGGAGCGCTTGGTCCATGCTTTGGGAGGAGGATCGAGTTTTACTCGATACGTGAAGGTATCCTGAACAGGCTGATATTGAATGCCCAGCACAGTCAACAAATTAGGATTTTCAGGGTGCTCGAATAGATGAGGGTCTTGTTGATCCTCTCCTGGGAGGTCCTTCAAAATATGAGGGGAGTTCGACAACAATTTGCGCAACTCATAACCTCCAGACTTTAGGATGGCAATTAATTCGTCTCGCAAGACAAGAGCCTCCTCGACGGTGGAGGCGCCCGTACAAATGTCGTCCATGTAGACCGAAGTCTCCAAAATAGAAGCTCCCCGAGCGGATCTTAGGCTCTCTCTCTCTTAGCGAGTTCAAGGAGGGTTCGCATGGCGATATACGGACCGGAGTCCATAGGTGGTGGTGTTCTACGTGGTAGAGCCATGTCGCAGCTATATTATGGTTGTAGCACGAATGGGTCGGCTCGACCGGGGAAGGACCACGCCCTCACAGAAAACCAGCGTAAAATAGCAGCTTAACGCTGCTGTGTTTCGTATGGTGAGTGTAGAGAACCGGATACCCTTTTTACTGGCAAAGAGGCATTCCATCTTAGTCCTCACGGGTGACAACGCATCTGCATCTTGAGTCTTTATTGATGATAGATGTAGATGTCTAAGGGTCACAGTAACCACTTACCATCAGGTGGACTGTGTGCTCGTTTGTCACCCGATCCTATATAAAAAAAAATAAAAAAAAACTCAAACACCTGTATCGGATCGCTGGGCTTCTCGCGCCACAATATCAGCTGATATCGACAGTCATCACGATGGACAACTGATTGTCGAAACATCATCCGAATATTGGCTACAAAAACCACTTAGTGTCGACGGAATTGGGTCAAAATGTCAGATATATCCTTGATTAGTTTAGGACCAGAGTGAAGACACTGGTTCAGGGACACACCAATTGGACTGGGGGCGGCGCCGTCAAAAACTACCCGAATCTTACTCTCCGGGGTCCTCAAGACCGCATGGTGAGGGAGGAAGTAGTGCTCCTGTGAACGCCATTCGAAGTTGGACGTTGACATGTGACCCAACTCTCGATACTCGCGCATGAACTCGATATATTTGTCGCGAAAGGCTGGGTCGCGCCGCATGCGGCGCTCCATGGAAAGCAACCTCTTCTCGGCCAGTGAACGAGATTGACCCAAGGGGGGACGTGAGTCCAGAAAGGGTAAGCGAGTGACGAAACGACCGTCGACACGGCGGCCGGTATTGTTCTGGTAGAACAACTCGCACTCACGTTCTAGAGGGTTGACTCGAGCCGCATGTGGTGGTTCCTCAATTTCCCAGAACCGCTGGACGGCATCCGAAAGGGACACGCCCACAAAAGAGAGCGGGTCGGCCGTCGGAGGAGGAGGAGACCACATAACCGGTCCAAAGAAACTGTGCCCAAATACAGTGGACACGGCCGACAAGCCATCAGGCTGCAGGGGCCGTATCTCGCCTAACAAGATGAACCCCAGCGCGTCGGCCCCCAGCAACAAATCTATAGGCCCAGGTTGGGACCATTGAGGGTCCGCCGGTCTCAAATCCGATGCACAACGAACCGCGCTGTCATTTATACGGACGTGAGGGAGGAAACCAACAATGTCATCGAGGACATTTACCTTGACTAAAATGTGAAAGTGTTCGCTGGCGGGGCTGAACACCAACTCTGCTTGTTCCCTAGGAGCATGAGGCTCGGCACCTCCGATACCTACCATCGGACGTGATTCAGAGCTCCAGGGGAGCCCCAGTCTTCCCACCAACCAAGTGGAGGCCACACTACGTTGTGAACCCGAATCCAATAGAGCTCGAACCGTTAAGCGGTCGCCGCTCGGGTTGTACACCTTCACTGAGGCCGTCGGCAATAGAACAATTTGATAGGTGGACTGCTGACGGCTCAAAGGCTCAGTGGAAGCGGCCATGGCAGGAACTAGGGCGGCAGCCTCCTATCTGGAGCTGCCTCTGTCGGACCGGCACCCGAACCGGGGGCCCAGAGAACGGTCCTCCGACGGCATCTCGCTGACCCTTGGCTGGAATTCCGCAAACGGGCCGACCTGGGAAAATTCGGGGATCCCCGGCCCCGAGGCCCGGGACCGAAACGAGGTCTCCGGAACCCGATAATACCGATGCCGACCAAGGGGGAGCGGGCGGCGTTCCAGTCGCGGTCACTCAGCCAACGGGGGTGAGAACGGTCTAGCTGACTGCTGAGTAGCCGCGAAGCCACTCTCAACACACTGAGGGGGGGGTGACGACCCCCCGCCCCTGGGGGAACGACTTCCAGACCGGTCGGGGGAGAGGCTCCCCTCAGAACGAGGGCAGCTGTGGTCAGCCGGCGAGCGCCGAGCGTCGCCCGACAGGGAGCGTGGCTGAGCGCCCCCGCCCGTGGGAGTTGGGGAGCTGGTAGGGCCCGGGGAGGACGAGCCGCGCGCACCCAGGCACAAAATGATGTGATGGTTGCCCTGGCAGTGCGTGCTGGGCCGCTGGTGCCGGAAGTCTCGTTGTAAATGCCTCTCCAGGCACGAGTAGCAACAGCGGCGCTCCCTGGTGATGGTTCGCCTCGCCGGAGCCGGCTTGCGCAACAGCTTAGGGCACGACGTCGCCCAGTGGTCTGATGCTCGACAATAGGAGCAGGTAGGTGCCTCCCAGGCCGCTAGGCCACTATAGTAGGGTAGGGGGGGGCGCCCTCACGCGGGGGCTCCGCTCGGCCTCAGAGGGGTGAGCGACGCCTTGGCCGTCCGATTCCGCCTCTCCCTAGGCACCGCTCGGGCGGCAGCTGGGGGGCCCTCGACGGCGCCTGCTGCGTTCTCTAACTGCCTACACTGCTCCTCCAGGAACCGCAGCAGGTCCCTAAAGGGGGGAATGTACGAGGCGCCATCCCCGCCGTACCCCTCCTCAAAATGGAGCCGAAGGTCGAGGGGGAGGCGGGACAGCACGATATGGAGTAGCAAAAAAGACCACTCGTCCACCGGTAAATCCAGCCGCCGCAACGAGTTGCACGCTACGACGACTGGATTCACGATGTCCTCACGTAGTCTGGTCCGGTCCCTCAGCAGCGGGAGGTGCAGCAGCCTCCGAACATGCTCGTCAGCAATCCGCCGAACGTTGGCGTACCTTCCAGCGTGAGGTCCCTGGCGTTTTGGTAGGCGTCGTCCGACAACTTAAGGTGGCCGACGACGCCCAGGGCCTCCCCCTCCAGTGATGCCAGGAGGTACCCCATTTTTGGCAGGGGGTCCAGTCCCTCCGGGCGTCCACCAGGCTGTCAAACATACCGACAAAGGTCAGTCATTCCGAGAGACCCCGGAGAACCTTGGCAGGTCCAGCGTTGGGAGTCGTCCTAACAGCTTCGGCTAAGTGGGCGGCTTCCGAGGGGACTCGAGCAGGCCACTCAGCCGAGCTTCGCGCTTCTTCTTCGCGTCCTTGGCCCCCGCCTCGATCAAGTCGTCCGTGAGCGCAAGGAACTGCTCGTAGTCCGCGCGGAAGGAGTCCAGGACTCCCTTTTCCACCTCCGAGTCCTCGAGCTCAGCGTAAGCCTCCTCCACGGCAGCCCTTCTAGCATCGACCTGCTCGAGCCTCTTCCTCATGTTATAAACCCTATCCGGTCGACCTATCAAAACGTGTGCGCTGGTAGCCCAGCGTAGCTCAGTCCGCAAGCAGCGAATTAGTAGCTTGTGTGACGGCATCCCTACTAAATACAATTACTACGCGGCTCAAATATAAATCAATTAGCAAATAACAAATACAGTTCCTATCAATCAAGTTAAATAGAAATTACACAATTATTAAGTTAACACGAAAAAACACAAATCAAATTAGCAAATAACAACCCTAGTACGATCAACAAATTATCCGATTACGTGACAACCTTATCTACCTAGTCAAGGTACTTCGCCTTAAGAACTACGGTAAGTACTTAGCCTTAACAATATTCCCACTTGTTAACCTACGGGCGTGGCGTTCCCAATCTACCCGCTAATACAAAGAAGCAGCGAGGAAAATAATTTTATTATTACGTATAAAAAATAAAGAAATATTTTTACGTATTCTTAATGTTACGGCCGTGCCGTGATTGAAAGTCAATCAACCACGCTCTGCTACCAAATGATACGGCGTGCAGCTGCCTATCCAAGAGTAGGATCGTCCCGGCCCATGAAGGAAGAACCTACAGGCAGATGCAGGTAGGGCCTCCTAAGGCCAAAGTGGAAGGTCTCTAATTACAATAAACAATAAGGGGGAAAGCCAGTTATCGGGAAGGCACTTACTTGATTCTGGAGCGGAGACGGTTCACCAGGATCTGCCCGGCGAATGAAAGTGTAGTGAATGTATGTGTTATTTGTATGAAGCTGTGTGTAAGTGGCCTGGGCTAGATGACACAATACTGTCCTGGAGAAGGTATCCTCTGGTAGCCTCGGAACTATTCCCTTCTTAAGACACCCTTTGTCTTGTCACATAATGGTACAGCCAAAAGAAGAACTTCAACGGAAAATCACTATAGGAGTTGCACAATTAATTTAACAGAAGTTAATAAGTCTCTAAATAACAATACGTGTTCTCGTCGACGCAACGATTTAAGCGGGTTTTGTACGTTCGTAACAAATTAGGCGCTAAACACTAAGACGTCAGTATCGATCGCAAAAACTTTACAATGAATCTCGAGAAGTCCGTCCGATACCGCCCGTGGAATGCGACCGGGCGGGGGGCGGGTGACCTTGCTACCGGTGCTATGCTTCGAACGTACGTTTAAAAAATTCACGTTTCAAATATTTTTGCCTAAACAGACACTTTATTATATAAAATTCCTAGAAGTTTTGTAATCTATGCTAATTGTCAAGATTTCTCTCGAAGATGTGGTATGAAATTATTCCTCCTTTCTTAATTGTTACGGGGTCTATGTCTATAGGAGATTATGGATTGTGGTGGTTGCATTACTTTGTTCTTGGAAATGTAAGTGCGTTATAATGTATATTGTGTAAGACAGTATCTACCTACGCCTAATTATGCTTTAACTCAGTTTCTTAACCAAATCTGTTGGATTCAAATACAATTATTTAAGATAGGGTTTGGTTTGGTGAAAAGGCACTAGAACCGTAAAATGTCCTTTAAATAATTGAACTTATTATTCGGTAAAAACTAATACAATGTCCATGAAAATGATTTAGAAGATTTAGGTGGTCAATTAAATGCGGAGTAAAATAATTTATTATCCCCTTTTACCCCAAAATCATTCCGAATAGTCCATGTGCAATTTTATCTACCTACTTATATAAAACGCCTCCACAATACAAGAGAGAATTGTAATATTGGGCATGGTATATTTAATTGTAGTAATGTATAGGTATATTAACTAATAGTATATACCAATAGGTATAAAAAGGACCAAAGTTATAGTAATATATATATCTATTAATTTTGTATAATCAAGGCTGGCACACGCAGAATTATGCCACATGTTATAATTAATGACGAAAATAAATATTATTAGAATAATAAATGTTATTTATAACAAGTTCACGTTAAGTGGAAATCTGAACTACGTATATACGTATGAATATATAATATATAGGTATATGAACTACGTATAAATAAAACAAATACACTGGTTTTGCAAGCGCTCCAGTTTGTTAAGGAGCTCCTCTGTAGCATCCAAATAACTATTAGTGGAAACGGTGAAACAAGTGCTCTGATGGTGATGTGATTCTCGAGATAAGGTGTCTGCTTAGATGTCTTGAGATACCATTACCAACTGTCAGATGTCTGCTGGCTCAAGTTGCTGTCAAAATTTCCCAAGGAATGCGACGCATCAACATATTGTGAAGCTGTGTACTATGAAGGATAATTATACATTGTAAATTGTAAATTCTCTGTTATCACCGTTATCACTTGTCACTGTTTGTCACCCTTGTCACCGCACACTACCATAGGGAGTTTTGGCGGGAACTTGACCGGCGGCGGTTTGCTGCTCCTGTATTATAGTTTAAATAATAGTTTGAAGTGGATTTTAATATGTAAAAGTGATGCAATTTTATGTATTAACTGTCTACGCATGTGAACTATTAGTGGAAACGGTGAAACAAGTGCTCTGAGGGTGATGGATTCTCAAGATAAGCTGTTTATCTGAATAGGCGCATTTAGATACCATCGCCAACTGTCAGCTGTCTGCTGGCTCAAGTTGCCGTTAAAATCTCCCAAGGACTGCACAATGTGACGCATCAACATATTGTGAAGCAGTGAACTATGAAGGATAATATAAAAAAGACAAGGCTGTATGGCTTAGTTTCTTTGCCTGCTCTCTCGAGCGAATAATAAAAACAACAACACTACCATAGACTTATCCTCTATCTACACAAACTTGACACAAACTACCATGGAAATATATGTACTTCGTACAAACCAAACTACAGAGGACTAGTATATTTTTTAATACCTGGCTTTACGGCTCTACTAAAACCAAATTTCTTAAATGTCGATTGGGTAGCTAAGACATTTCTTGCTTCGCATTAGTCGTCTATGTCACACATAGCGCGTGGAACGCGTTCCTTACGCGTTCCATTCGTTGCATGCGGGCCGTGTTTAGTTGTACTACGATATTACGTGCAGCCAATTGAAGTTTTTGTAAAAAAGAAGATGTTATTGTTAAATACCAAGTCTTTTCGTTGTTTCGTCCGTTGTTTAGTGGTGTAATAGAAGTATCGTTATGAGTGATAACGACGAAAACAATGACCGGTCGCCTACTTTGACTCCGCCTAGAAAATTACCCAAAAAAGGTGGTTGGACAAGAATAAAGGAAGGTAACACATTATCGCAACTTCGTTGACTAAATTTTAGACGGCAATGGTTAAATGATCCGACTTTTAAAGATTGGCTTTTGTCAGACACCAATGATTTAACAAAAGCTAAATGTGCATATTGCCCGGGAACATCAATGGTAGCTGAACTATCCAATTTAAAAACTCATGCCACTACCAAGAAACACCTAGGCAATAAACCTGGATCCAGTAGAAAAACACAAACATTAACATCGCTTGGATTCCAAAGAGGTATAACTCCACAAAATAGAGAAAAAGCTCGTGTAGAAATCAAACTTGCTGCTTCTTTTGCGGAGCACAGTATAGCATTCTCGGTTGTTGACCATTTGACAGATTTATTAAAAGAAGTTGTGACGGATTCTAAATTAATCAAGGAAATTGAACTTAAACGAACCAAAATTACAGGTGTGGTAAAGAACGTTCTTGGAGAAGGTCATAAAGCAGATTTAGACCAAAAATTACAAAAAAAAATCAGTTGTCGGTGATTATACTTGAGTAATAATGTTACGAGCTTGGGGTTCGAGACAACTAATCTACCGAGTGAATTACCAAAATTGACACTTGAATTACAGAACACTAATTACAATTTTAAACCACACTAATAAAAAAACACAATTGTACTACTGATCACTTTAGTTCGCAGTTATTTCGCTTCGAAGTATTAGCTTATATCGCCGTACTGACTCGGTCGTGGTCTATACCGGGCCTTATATAGGGCCTCAGATAGTTGCCAGAACCTTCTACTGTAGCGACATCTAGAATGTTCGAGTACATATCGGTCCCGAAATTTCTAGAAGGATCTTGACTCTCCTGGTTCTGCTACTCGATACTAGAGGGCGCTGATGGTGACTAGTGTTGCCATGTACAAGACATTAATAGTGGCGCACAACACTGCTCCCTCCTAAGACATGCTCGTCCCGAGCATTATTGGCCCCATAATAACGCGCCAGCCGATCCACATGGACAATCTTAGGAGTACCTCTGGCACCTTTCTGTATCCGGTAGGTTATGTCATTGATCTTTGTCACAATCCGGTACGGTCCGTCTCATTTAGCTTGAAGTTTAGGAGATTTCCCTTTGCTGCGAACTGGATTGTGTAACCACACTAGTGAATCTTCGTCAAACCTTTTGTTGTTCATTTTGCGGTCATACCGTGTTTTCATCTTCTCAGACGTTTGCTGGCCCGACTGTCTGACGTGCTCATAAATGTCATTCATTTTGTTCCGCAAGTCATTTGCATAATCGGTTATACTGCGTGGTGCATCATGTGGTATTCCGGTGATCAGGTCTGCAGGCAGCCGTAATTCTCTCCCAAAGTTTGCGAAAGCTGGCGTCACTGATGTACTTTCGTGAACAGCGCTCCGTTATGTCAACAAAAACGGTTGTATGTGCCTGTCCCAGTCTCGTTGCCGTTTTTCCACAACTTTTGTCAGGTACCTTTCCAATGTCTGATTAAATCATTCTACTATTCCATCAGATTGTGGGTGGTAAGAAGTTGTTCTTGTTTTATGAGTACCCATAACTCGGCAAGTTTCCTGGAATATTTGAGACTCAAAATTCCTTCCTTGATCGCTGTGAATCTCTAAAGGTACTCCAAAAGGACAGAAGACTTCATGAACTAGTTTATTTGCAGCTGTTGAAGCTTCTTGATTTGGAATTTCGAAGACTTCTGGCCACTTAGGGAAGTAAAACATCACAACCATGAAATACTTGTTACCACTTTCACTTTCCGGAAACGGAACCGCAACGTCAATGGCTATCCTCGCCCATGGTGCACCAACATTGTACAATTTCAATGCGCCTCTACTACGAGTTTGATGTCCATTTACAGCCGCACAACTTGTACATTTGCGGCACCAGTCCTCGACATCGTCACGACAGTGGACCCAGAAAAACCGTTCTCGGATCTTCAATAGTCTCCCCGACCATTTTTCCATTTACGGCACAGGACTCCATCCTGAATCACCAAGCTATCCCATTGGGCCCAATAGCTTTTCGTGGTCGAACTCATCGCTGAGACGTCGCTCCACTTGGGCTTAGGAGCACTGGCCTTCATCGATTCCAGAATCGGCTTAATGTCCGAATCTTCCTGCTGTGCATGTTGTAGGCTGTCCTTCCACTCATTGCTGAGCTGGTCTGTCCTGAGTATCCTCACAGATACCACTTCCTTACCCTCTTGCCTAGTACAATGCTTGCAATCTTTAGGGCAAGGTCTTCTTGACAATGCATCTGCATTGCCATGAGATTTCCCGCTGCGATATTCGATCATAAAGTCGTATTCCTGCAGTAGTTCAATCCATCTCGCAACTTGTCCTTCCGGATTTTTGAACTGCAATAGCTATTTCAGTGCAGCATGGTCAGTTCGTAAGTGGAATTTCCGCCCTAGAAGATATTTGCTAAAATGCTGCAAGGACTTTACCACAACAAGCAATTCCCGTCTTATGACACAATAGTTCCTTTCAGGTTTTGACAACGACTTGCTGAAGTACGCTATCACAATCTCTTGATCACCATTCCGTTGAGACAACACACCGCCAAGTCCTATATCACTTGCGTCTGTGTCAACTATAAATTCCTTGCACGCATCAGGGTACCCCAAAATAGGTGTTTTGCACAGACGGTTCTTGAGCTCCTGGAATGCAATATCGCAACTTTCATCCCAGCAGAAATGTAGCTTCTCCTCGGTTAGCTTCTGCAGAGGTTTGACTATATCTGCAAAGTTCTTCACAAATCGCCGATAATAAGAGCACAAACCCAAAAATGCTCTAACCTGTGTCTTGTCTTTTGGAACCGGCCAATCCTTGACAGCGGCAATTTTCTCTGGATCCGTGCGGATACCTTCTTCCAACACTACATACCTCAAAAAGCTAACTTGCCGTTTGAATAGTGAGCACTTGTTCGGACTCAACTTGAGGTTGGCACTCTGGATCTTCATGAGCACGCATTCCAGTTTTTGAAGGTGTTCCTCAAACGTACGGCCTACGATGATGATGTCATCCAAGTAGACCAGACAGGCATCTCCAATTAGCCCGGTAAGTACAAGCTCCATCAACCTTTCAAACGTTGCTGGAGCATTGCACAATCCAAACGGCATGACTTTAAATTGCCACAGACCCTTTCCTGTGGAGAATGCAGTTTTCTCCTTGTCCTTAGGGTCAATTTCAAACTGCCAGTAGCCACTTTTCAGGTCCAGCGTACTAATCCACTTTACGCCTGTAAGCATGTCCAGCGTGTCATCAATACTTGGCAAGGGATAGCTGTCCTTCTTCGTAACGTCGTTCAGACAGCGGTAGTTAATACAAAACCGCATGCTGCTGTCCTTCTTCTTTACCAGCACCACAGATGAACACCACGGACTAGATGAAGGTTCAATAACACCATCCTTCACCATTCCCTCAATCATGGTTTCCTCTTCCTTTTCCCGTGCTACAGGCAATCTTCTTGGCCGCTGACGGATAGGCAATTCTTCTCCTGTGTTTATTTTGTGTTGAACTAAGCCAGTTTTTCTTATGTCAGCTTCGTTTGACGAGAAAACATTGGCGTACTTGAGTAACAACTTCTTCGCCTTGACCATTTCATTCGGGGAGAAAACACTGCGACAGTCTTCTAAAAGTGTGGTCACTCTCGTTTGTATATCCTTGCTGGGGTCCCAGTCGATAGATATTGGCACCGACGCAACCAATCCACTTCCTCACTAGTACCAACCAATGTGCCTTTTTCTATAATCTGTTCCTGATCACAAAGGTTCAACACACGTACTCCTGAGATGTCGGCGGTTCTGATCAAGGTTTGAGCCACTTACCATGGAAGGTCATTATCTACCCTTTCCAAGAGTACACAACGAAGAGTTTGCCCAGGATTCCGAGGAAGTCTAATCGGCACAATAGTTTAGGATCTCGGCGGAAGAACAATCTTCTTAAGGATGTACACATTCCCTGGTAACGCCATTTCCACGAAAAGTTCCTCTTGTCCACAATTCAAAACACCTTGCTTAACGTCGATCTCACAACAATTCTTCCTCATAAGGTCTAAGCCCAGGATGCCAGTCGTCCATTATACCAGCCACGATGACATTATGCAGGTGGATCACGTTGCCTAGCTTCAACTCTATCTCCTTCTCTCCACGGGCGGGTATGCGCTGACCGGTGGCTGTCACCAAATTAATGCGTTCTCGTTTGTATGCGGAGTCCCCAAGGAACTGACTTATAAGTTGGGAACTGATAACCGTGCGAGAGGCTCCGGTATTTATGGTCAGTTTACACGGCGATCCGTTGACCTCGCACTTAATGATTAGGCTGTTCCCATCATGGGTTTGTGAGATCGAAATCCTTGGGGCTCTTTTAACATCAGCCAGCACCCGCCCAATAGTCCTGGCTTTTACTCGTTTCCCTGCTGCCAGGTACAGACTGGTATGCTTTTCGAACCAGCTTCTCCACCTCAAGGGCCCAATGCTGCAGGTTTTCGTTACTGCGTGCGCACGAAAGACGTGCTCCAGGTGAGCGTATCCATATCTCGCCTCCAATGCCTCAAGGAGCTGCTCGTAAGTCACTTCCTTACCTAGAGCTTCCAGAACAGTTAAGGCCTGGTCGCGCAGGCCTAGAGTGAGAGCAGTCATGGCCTGACTTTTATTCCAGCAGTTCGCCTTCATGACAGCCTCGAATTGGATTTTGTAGGCTGATCAGGAAGAAGACCGAATGGCGGTACTTTGAATCCTCGTAGCGAAGGTGTTGTACCTACCATGGGAGCTGTAACTCCATCCCCAAGTTTGAGGTCGTCCAGCGTTTATTTCACGTCAGCCATCACGTTGTTAACCCGATCGTACACTTGGTCGATTCGGGTTTCAGCTTCCGACAGGCGGTTCTCATATTGAGCAACCTTATCCTTCACCTCCCTTATCTCTTTCCCGAAGGTAGCGTGAAGGTTCTTCATGAGAAGTATCTGCTCTTCCTTATTGCGTTTGAGCTGCTCTTCCAACCGACGGCCCTGTTCCTCTTGTTGGCGGGCCTGTTCCTCCTGTTGGCGGGCCTGTTCCTCCTGTTGGCGGGCCTGTTCCTCCTGTCCGCGCTACAGCTGCTCTTCCAATCGACGGGCCTGTTCCTCTTGTCGGCCAGCCTGTTCCTGCAGCATCATCATCAGAGCACCTAAGTCAGGTGCTGCAGATGCAGGAGCTGCTGACGGGCCGGCCTCCGTGGTCAGCAGCTGACCCTCCGACGTTTGCGGCGTTGCATTACCAAATCGTCTCTGGTCCGTCTCCAGCTGGCGTTGACTTCGGGTACGGATACACTCCATGTCGTCCTTTGGTAAAATCGGCATGATTTGATCCCACTTTTGACACCAATTGTTACGAGCTTGGGGTTCGAGACTAATAAACTGCCGAGTGAATCATCAAAATTGACAGTTTAACTACGGAACACTAACTACAATTTAAAACCACACTAATAATATAACACAATTGTACTACTGATCACTTTAGTTCGCAGTTTTTTTCACTTCGAAGTATTCGCTTATATCGCCAATTCAATACTGACTCGGTCGTGGTCTATACCGGCCTTATATAGGGCCTCAGATAGTTCCCAGAACCTTCTACTGTAGCGACATCTAGAATATTCGAGTACATATCGGTCCCGAAATTTCTAGAAGGATCTTGACTCTCCTGGTTCTGCTACTCGATACTAGAGGGCGCTGATGGTGACTAGTGTTGCCATTTATAAGACATTAATAGTGGCGCGCAACAATAATAAAGATTTTTTTAAATACTTTTAAACTTGCAATAGTTTATTTCATTGAGTAAAAGTCCTGGAGTTTTGGCGGGAAATTGACCGGCGGCGGTTTGCTGCTCCTGTATTATTGTTTAAATAATGGTTAGAAGTGGACTTTGATATGTAAAAGTGTTGCGATTTTGTGTATTAAGTGTCTACGCATGTGAACTATTAGTGGAAACAGTGAAACAAGTGCTCTGATGGTGATGGATTCTCAAGATAAGCTGTTTGTTTGCATAGGCACCTTTAGATACCATCGCCAACTATCAGCTGTCTGCTGGATCAAGTTGCCGCCAAAATCTCCCAAGAACTGCACAATGTGACGCATCAACATATTGTGAAGCAGTATACTATGAAGGAGTGGGGAAATTACAATAAACCGAATAAAAATACTTAAGATTTGGCCTAAAGGTCTAGATACCAGGCCATAAACTCCAAAAAAAAAAGTAAAAGTCCTAAATCCAGTAGTTCAATATGCCTTCATTTTGGTTTTAGCACGTTTTTGATGCATTATAAATGTACGAGTTTTGAAAGTCAATATACGAGAGTTTTAGCTGCCTAAGTACGAGGGAATATTTTTTACTGTTGGCAGCCCTGGTGGTCAAAAGTCAGTAGTATATTATCTATGACATGAGTTCTATTCATAGATAAGACATAAGATCTATTAGTTTTTCTGACTTCCGAGTTCTGATTTTCTCAATTTTTAAAGGGAAATATGTGGTACGAAATATTACCCAGTTTTTTTATCATAACAGCGGCTTTAGGTTTGCCTGGATGGGGTCTATATCATATTCATAATTTGACTTTAGGAAATGTAAGTACAAAAAATTAACTGTCGCTGACAGGTTAGGTAACACTAATCAATTTTATTGTAGCTAACTTATATTTGTGGGTAACAACTATCGGTGGGTAGTGGCGACGTAAGATGATCTACTACCCCATATCATCCTTTAAGGGTGTCGTAGGAGGCGACAGAGGGAAATTAAACAGGAGATTGTCAGCAGCATTCTCCTGATAACAACCCAATATAATAAAAGTTGGTGTTAGCTTTGTTGTGCCACCTTAGAAGAGTAGCAACTAGCCGTCTATGAGGGTATCCTTTGTTCAGCAGTAAACTTTGATAGACTGGAATGATGATGATGTACTATTGAATTAATAGGTAGTTATTTTTCTCTTACTTATTGTATTAGTTGTACAGATGACCAGTAATTAAAGTTTTGGCTTAGCTGTGAGTTAAATTAAGTAATTAAGTTTCAATATTTGTGTATATGTTACTTTTTGATTGATATTTTATTGAAAAGTTAGTTTGCAGTAGTGTTGTGACTTAAGTACTATTATGCCACTTCCTTGAGTTACATTAAGTTTTTGATTCTCTTATCAACCATTTAGAATTGGCCATCACTGTTTCAAATAGTACATCTAAAAATGTTTGAAATGAAAAATCCTTATTTTCTACATTAAAATAAAAAAAATCATGCTTGTCAGTTTACAAAATTAAAACTTCTACAGTTTCTGTTAGAATTTGATAAGTGCCTATATTTTGCATTAATAGAAAGAAAACATAAAATGTCACTAAGTGGTAGAACTGCTTTTCCGCCTAGAAGTATGCCTGGGTAGGTATCACCTTACCTATTTCGGTAACAAATAACAGTTCTTGCGCTGCTGTGTAACAGTCCAATCAGTATAGAGTACTAGTATAATTGTAGACATTTTGTCTTAGTCCGCAGAGGTGGCAAATGACAATGCATCTTTAGCCTTCTCTGTTTGAACTTGGTTGCAAATGTTCATGGAATGCAGTAGCCACTTATCTTTAGGTGAATTGCAAGTTCATTTGTCACTTCAGTTTGTATAAAAAAATATAACATCATACTTAAAATTTTAGCACTTCAGGCGTACAATGGACGACAGATGGGATCGCATAATGTACCAACGGGATGTTAGGCTCACTGGTGATCCATACAATGTTAATGTAAGTGGAAATTATTATGCAACAGTCCACAGTTTGGCATAAGTGTCTTATTATAAACTAGAGTATATTTAGATTTAATATTGTAATAGCAAAAAGTGTAATATAGTTTTTTCTTAATCAAAAGCTTGATATTCCCATCACACACTTATCATCAGGTGTACTTTTTCTGTATTATTTATTTATTTGTTACCCTTATTCTGTAAAAAAAGTACATATAATAGACTGCAATAGTAGTCTGTAATAGACAGTAACAAATTGCAATTTTAAAGAGAGTAACAAATTCCTTGTTTGGATTGTTAACTTGTTAATTGAATAATATACTAATATAGATTATAGTAATGTACTACTTGCATAGGATGTACCATTATAGTGGGGGCACTAACGCATCCCAAAGTTATAATTTAAATAAAACTAGTTTTTCGGATTTTATTGTGTATATTAACTTATTTTATATTGCTGACGTTTTGAGCACTTTACAGCACCCATGGTCACGGGGCGACTGAGGTGTTTGACGTCACAATGTCTATATATATGTATTATACAATGTCTATATAATAGTTAACCAAGGCTACCTCCAGATTAAAATTATTAATAAGTTAATATACACAATAAAATCTGTAAAACTAGTTTTATTTAAATGTGTAGTGTTCTCGTAAATATAAGAAATCACAATGTTATAATTTTTTAAAATTTTGTACTAATAATGTCCTCAAGACCTTTGACTATGCAGACAACGTTTAGAAAACTGTTGCAGAAACACTATAGTTAGTAGTAAGATACAGCAAACAGTAATATGCAAACACAGAGGAACATTATTAAATTAGGTTAATGGCTTATCATTTTTATCTCTCCATGCCCAATGTGACACATATGTAATAAGGAACTGCAACATAGTAGCCAAGCACTTGTCATACATTCCCACACTGTTTTGACTGGTTCTGCAACCAAGGAGGTAGCATCAAACGTAACAACACATTGGGTACTAAGATTGCTAATCAACCTGTGGAGCGTGGTGACTAGGCAAATAAAAAAATGTGATGATTTCTTATATTTACACGAACACTACACATTTAAATACAACCAGTTTTTATGGATTTTATCACATATATTAACTTATATTACATCATATTTATTTCCCAATGTTTCAAGCACTTTACACCCTCCATGGTCATGATGGGGACTGAGGTGTTTGACTTTTCAATGTAATAGTTAACCATGGTTATCTACAAATAGTTTATTTAATTTTAGTTTTATTTTTCTTTAAAAATTAATAATTTTATCTGAAGGTTAGCATATTATAAAATGATTGAACAAAACACGCACAACTGAAAAGTTGCAGATCCACTACTTAGTCAAGTGTATACCATGTATTGGCATGTCCCAATACATCATAATATAATATAAGGATCTAATATAATGGCACAGGACCGTGCTTTGTGGTATTCCTTGGGGGAGGCCTATGTTCAGCAGTGGACTTATGAAAGGCTGTATTGATGATGATGATAATATATTGACCTAATGATTTCTTATATTTACGCGAACACTACACATTGAATAAAACTACTTTTACGGATTTTATTGCATTTAATAAACTTATTTTTCTTATTACTATTAATTCCCGACGTTTCGGGTGCTTTTCAGCGGCCCATGGTCACAAGAGACTGAGGTGATTGACGTCCTGATGTCAGAGTTAACCCGGAGTACCTACAGATTTTTTAAATTATTAATTTTGGTCTAATCTACGCAGAATGAACTTATTGTATCTTGAAGTCTTGCAGTGGTATGCTTAGGCTTAGTTTTAATTTTATTAATTACAGGATCCCAAGCAGGTGGCAGTGCCCAGCCTCCCTCTCTATTGAAATTAGGATGTTTTTTAATTTCAATAGCCTCACGTATCTTATCAAGACAGGAATTAATGTTCTTTCGCGAGAATTTGTGGTTTATCAAATCTAATGTAATGACGGGGGCCGTCTAGGATGTGATCACAAACTGCAGACTTCCCAGAACGTTAGTGCTTCACGTCAGCTATGTGTTCTTTTACAAGGGTTTTTATTGATAGTTTTGTTTGCCCTGTATATGAGAGACCACATTCACAATCAAGTTTGTTCACTCCTGCATCATCTTGTAGAGGAATATTGCACTTGACGGATGGTAAGAACTGACTAATCTTCTTTGGCGGCTTGAAGAATGTTCTAATAGAAGCTCTCTTCAAGATGTAAATGTCTCTTGAAAATGATCTTGTCTGTGAAACCTCTGACATATGGTAGTACAGCAGGCACATGCTTGACTGTGGCCGGCTTCACTCGGTCACTGTGACGTAGGCGCGGGACCCGAAGCTTGTTGTCGTGCAGAACCTGCTTGACGTGGTGAAAGCTCGGCGGCCACGTGTTTGCTGTCGCAGATCCCTCGTGCTCTCTGTAACAAAGATTTGCCCACGGTAGCTAACTATGAGGGATGATGGTCGGATTCACCGTTTAAATATCAGTTTGTATGGGTCTTTTTTCTATACACAGTGTGGACCTATGGTGTTATTAGGATTTCGAATGAGTAACACAACTAGGAAAGATAAAGAATTATTTGCCTCTAACTCCATAGTAAATTGAATTTTAGAGGTTATGGAATTAAGATGTTCTAAAAATGCAGTTACTTTGTCTGATGGTAAAATTGTGAAAGTATCGTCTACGTACCACTTGTAGAAACTTGGAGTACTGGTGCAGTAAGCAGGGCTTTCTCCTCAAAGTCCTCCATGAAAATATCGGCGACAATGGGAGACACCGGTGAGCCCATCGCAACACCATCTACTTGCTTGTAAAACTCTTCCTTCCACAATAGATAGCTAGATGGCAGAGGCAATGTCTGAGTAATACTGCATATTCTGCTGGCATGTTGTTTTCCTCTAGTTTCCTAGTTACAATTGAGATGCAGTCTTCAATAGGTAGTCATGTAAATAGAGACTGAACATCAAAACAGACCATAGTTTCATTGTCAGTAAGACATAGGTCTTTTATCTCACTGACAAAATGGTATGAACCCTTATTGTGTGCTCTTGTGTGTCCTCTGAGTGGTGATAGTACTTTTGCTAGGTGTTGAGCCAATCTGTAAGTTGGCGAATCGATCGGACTCACTATTGGACGTAATGGAGTGTTTGGTTTGTGTATTTTTGGTAACCCATACAACTTCGGCGGTTTGGCACACGCAGGTATTATCGAATTAACGTCTAGATTCAATTTCTAGGAGTATTTCTTAATTAGGTTGCTAGTTGTTTTATGTGTATTAGTTGTAGGGTCTGTTTTGATCTTTACGTATGTACTTTTATCTGATAAAAGTTGTATTTTAATTATTGTTGTATGTTTGTACGTCGGGAATTAATAAAAATAAGAAAAATAAGTTTATTAAACCGTAAAAGTATTATTATTCAATATATTGATCTGTTAGTCGATTGTAGCTCTACTTATTAATCAAAAAGTTTTTTTTCAACTATTGAGTTTATGATATGCGAACCAACATATTATATTATGCATATTTTCATTATATTTTTGTTTTTTAACCTACAACTAAAAAGTTATTCAATAAAAAATTGTATATTATACGCCTATCAATCATATATCATTATAACATATCATTGATATTAACAGAAAAAAATAATCAAACTTTTTTTCCTTACAGGGTCTTGAAACAATTCCAGACAAATGAATGCATTTGTAGGAAGGAATACTGTGTCTTAATTAAAAATATATTACGTAATATAGCAATTGTTGATTGATAGATTGTGTATTATTTTTGATTCATACAAATTATTGCATTTGCACTACCAACAATGTAAGCTTGGGTTTTTTAGGATTAATGGTTGAACTTTTAGGCCAGTGTACAGAGAATTTTTTTAGTTTAAACTCAAATTCCACAACATGCAAATTTGTGTATATATACTTAAGGTTAAGGTTGACATTGTGAGGCTGTAACACGAATGGGTTGGCTCAACCGGGGAAGGACCACACTCACAGAATACCAGCGTAAAATAGTAGCTTAACACTGCTGTGTTTCGTATGGTGAGTGTAGAGAATCGGAGATCCTTTTTACTAGAAAAGAGGCATTCCATCTTAGTCCTCACAGGTGATAACACATCTGCATTTTGATTCTTTATTGAGGATAGTAGATGTAAATGTCTATGGGTCAAGGCAACCACTTACCATAGAGTGGACTGTGTGCTTGTTTGTCGCCCTATCCTATAAAAAAGAGTTTAAGCTTAAAACTGGAGTTTGTCTCCTAAGATTTACTTCACTTTGACTTGCAGTCAAATCAAGCTTAGGAATTTTGTTAGGAGATCTTCAAAAGAAGCTCAGATATTAATTTATGGTTTTTCAAGCAGCATAGACCTCAGCAAGGAATAATATACTATTCTTATTGTCAGCATACAAGTGATAAGAAAGAAACAAATTGGCATTAATTGAATTTTATAAAATTGCATACAAGAAAGGACAAAATGCAACCTTGTGGTGCTTGGCTGCTGTAGCATCCAATGAGGAAAAACATCTTGCACCTAAATAACAGCAGTTTCCGAAACCAGAAATAGGTAGGTGGGTGATACCTAACCAAATGATTCATTAAAGCCTATGAAGGGCCACTGCTGAATTTAGGCAGAGAAGCCTATGTTCTACGAATAACCCCCATATTAGCCATAGTTGCCATGCTAGACCGGAGCTGCAGTTAATTTTGTGTAATCAGGATTATAACACATGCTGCTGAACATAAGCCTCCCCCAAGGAAAGCCACAAAGCATGGTCCTGAGTCACCTGCGTCCATCGACTTCTGGCATATAAATGTTCTATTTAATCCTTGTGCACTCTTTTCTCTCACTCTTGTAGTCCGATAGATCGGGAAGAATAGAATAGAATCATTTTTATTCAATATAGATTACTGTACATAATACTTATTGAACGTCATTTTTTTACTTTTACCACTGGTTCACAAAAAAGCCTCTGTCCTCAAAGACGTATTAAAAAATACAGGTTACACACTAACATTATTGTATTTTAAAGTGGCGCAGGTAGTACTATATCTACGTACAGTTATTGATTATGACAAGTTGCGCTAAAAGGCTTATTACATTACACGATTTATCGGGCCCTGTCCATCGTGTGCCCTGCCTACCAGACAGGGCGCTGCTTATTACACTACGCTAGAAATCGCTTCCTGCCTCAGTTGTTAAAGGCTTATTACATTACACGATTTATCGGGCCCTGTCCATCGTGTGCCCTGCCTACCAGACAGGGCGCTGCTTATTACACTACGCTAGAAATCGCTTCCTGCCTCAGTTGTTACTCGAACGTGGAAATGATTGCACGTCTAGCATTATGGCGCAGACTTTATCTATACGTCAAAAAATTGCTTTATTGTTTTTTTTAACGTGGTAGAGCCATGCTACAGCTATATCAGTAGTATAGTTGTAGCACGAATGAGTCGGCTCGACCGGGGATGGACCACGCTCTCACAGAATACCAGCGTAAAACAGCAGCTTAACACTGCTGTGTTTCGTATGGTGAGTGTAGAGAACCGGAGACCCTCGTTACTGAAAAAGAGGCATTCCATATCAGTCCTCACGGGTGACAACGCATCTGCATTTTAATTCGCATACGAGGATAAATGTAGGTGTCTATGGGCCACAGCAACCACTTACCATCGGGTGGACTGTGTGTTCGTTTGACACCCTATCCTATTAAAAAAAACTTTGGCTGGCGGTAACGTGCAAGGCCAAGCTAAAAAAAGGAAGGAAAGTTAAATGTGGATGAAAAAATATTTACTCCTCAGAGAAAAACTATCGAATATGCAAATAGTCAGCGTTTTGGACACAACACGAAACTATTTTAAAGAGTAGGTGAAAACCAATTCGACGAGTTATTAAGCTTAGTAACGCCTTTAATAGAAAAAAAACTACTTTAATAATTTCTTATATTTACGCGAACACTACACATTGAATAAAACTACTTGTATGGATTCTATCGCGTTTAATTTTTTTTTATTAATTCCCGACGTTTCGGATGCTTTACAGCAACCAGTCCCCCGTGACCATGGGTGGTAAAGCACCGGAAACGTCGGAAATTAATAAAAAAAAATTAAACGCGATAAAATCCGTAAAAGAAGTTTTATTCAAAAGAATACTTTTTTAAGAGAGATTGGTTGTTACTTTACGATTTTGGCCACTGGAAACCCCTATCAAGATTTGATAAGGCATTTCTTTGTAGATGTCGATAACATTGAGAAGGATCTTTTTCTTTAGCGCATGACAAAAATACGAGTAATGATTTAGAGAGTAGATCGACATAGTAGAACTTTAAATAAACAAACGTGTAAACTCCGCGCATGCGGCCACGCAACTAAAGATGAGACGTATTTACGCTACCAGGTTTTAAAACCAGGTATTCACTTCAAAGTACGGCGCCCTGGTATGAGCAAAAAATACTTGCAAGTATGAAAATACTTGCATAGGAAAATCATCCATATCTCAATAGTAGTAAGGAACTCAATCGTATTTGTTAACGAAAAATACTTAGTACTTCAAAGTATTTTTTTTATTTATACGACTTTGCTCCTTATTCATAGTAGGATAACATGGAATACGGGTGAAATTCCTATGCAAGTATTTTCAAATTTTGACACCACGGCTGGACACGTCCCTCGCGTCGCAATGAGAGGTATTTACGCTACCAGGTTTTAACTTTAAAGTACGGCGCCCTTTTACGACCAAAAAATACTTGCAAGTAAGAGAATACTTGCATAGGAAAATGATCCATATCTCAATAGTAATAAGAAACTCAATCGTATTTGTGAATTAAAAATACTTTGAACTTGAAAGTATTTTTTTTATTTATACGAATTTGCTCCTTAGTCATAATAGCCTAACATGGAAAGCGGGTCGAATTCCTATGCAAGTATTCTTCCTTATATATTACTATACTCTTTGCAAGTATTTTCAAACTGACACCGCGGCTGGACACGTCGCGTAAGTAGCTAGTGAGTAATAAGAATTATGTTTATATTCGGGGAAGTAAAAGTTTTGTTTCGATTTCTTGTAAATTCAATTATTATTGTGAACTGATTACGTAACCTACTGACCGTGACCTAATTTTTAAATAGTTATTTCGCGTGTATATTGAATTTAGAGACAGTTTTAAAACTTTTATTTATTAAAGCCGAAAAGTAGGAAGGAAAGATTTCATTTCGTTACCAAAAAAAATTTAAAAAGGTACAGTATAAATTTTGGCCCGAATTAAATTAGGCATTCATATATATATATTGACATTAACAAATACTTTCCAGTATTTATAAAACCTGGTTTTCGACCCTGGTATTTTTCCATACTCGTACTTAGAAGCCCTGGTATGAAATTTTGCAAGTATGTCTCATCTCTACACGCAACTGAGCTCCCTGCTCCCTGCCTCCCTGTCTCTTATTACACTACACGATCCACAGCGCGGCAGGGAAGCAGGGCGGTCGGAACCACTCGGTCGCCCTGTTTAGGGACCCTGACTCCCTGTTTCTTATTACACTACCCTGTCCCTGCGGGCAGGGCCCGAGAAATCGTGTAATGTAATAAGACTTTAACAAAAAGACAAATGATACGGCATACCTATCGTTAAAAAAAGATGAATATACATCATTAATTGCGTATTGATTGCTGCTGAGCGCTCATTGGCGCGAGCGCGTGACATACCGATATGGAAATTAGAGATGGGTAACTCAGGAAAGATAGATACAAAAGATATGAATCAATCCGATTCAATCAATCACTTTATATCCATCCGCATCCAAATGTATCACTGTATCAGTGTATCTTTACAACTTATTCACTCAAGGCATCTTTTAACTTTTTATATCTAACATCTGTGTCGCACATTACGCACACTGCTTTATATTATTCCTCGGCCGGCGTGGCCGGCCATTCCAGGAAGATTTCGAAGTCCATAGTACAGACGTTTCTTTCGCAGCTCACTATTTAGAATGTTCTGTCGCCCTTTGGCAAGACGGAGAGAGTGAGTTGTTTGACCACTATAAACTGTAATACGTTGGCAAAAAAAGGTAAATTGATAACTCTATTACTGGTGCATAGGGCTTAAAGTCATTAAGCGGTACGTTAACATTTAAGTATTATACTGGTTTAAACTGTACCTATGTGTACTTTGCCTATGAATTTTTTAGTAAACAATGCAAACTAATTTCGGTTATAAAACCATCGTTTTTAAGAAAGTTTTATAACCGAAATAGTAGTCGTTTATATCCATAAAAAAACGGCCAAGTGCGAGTCGGACTCGCGCACCCAGGGTTCCGAACAAATACGTAGGCATATTAGTTTAAAATTATTAAAAATACCCTACCTATGTTATTTACGTTAATCATTTATTTATTATTTTAAACTAAAAATTTAAGTAAATTTTTCGAATAAGTGCCTATTAATATTTATCAATCATAACAATAATAGCGCTCGCCGTAAGTTTCACAGTACGCGAGCAACCCGGGTTCGATCCCCGCCGGCACCAATGAAATTGTTAATTGCAATTTTAAGTGCTGATTTACCACGTGTTCGGCGATGAAGGAAAACATCGTGAGGAAACCTGCATGTCTGAGAAATAAGAAAACTTTAATTTTTTGATCATAATAAATAGATACCTAGAAAGAAACAGCAGCCAAATATATCAGAAAGATACACAATGTTACGACCAAGCAAAACGCAAACAGTTCTATAAGTCTTATATATAGGTCGATAGGTATCTATCACTCTTACTGATAGGATTGAGTTGAGCGAAGCGAGCCACGCTGAGTGAGCAACGCAATGTAATGCGATGCGTGTCGTGAACGCGACCTTGTTCTACTGATACATAAGGATATAAAGATATAAAAGAGTGATACATATCCTAGTGATCAAAAGATACATATCAATCTTTTCTTTTAAGTGATACACATTGCCCATGTCTAATGGAAATGAACACACTAGCTAGCGTCAAAGTTTACACTAGCGGTTAGTGTCGAAATAATAAAACCAATTACGAACAAAACATCTATATTCAAAATATTAATGAGACTTTTTTTGTCTCTAGCAGTTGCCGTGTAATTTGTGCACCACCTAAAAACACAGGAAGGCATTTTTACCACGAATAACTAGAAGATTTACGTGCTGTAGCGAAGGTATAGCCGCGACGCGAGAGCGTGCCCGACTGAATGCGAGTCAGGGCAATTACCTGACTTTTGTATTGCCATTTTAGAGCGTGTATGACGTATCTATACTTTAAAAACATCTTATGGATGCCATACACGATCAAGTTTACCGTCAAGTTTGCAGCGCGCTTGAAGCGGCGTCAAGTTTGCAGTGCATCCATATAGGCCACACACGTTCAAGTTCGCCGTCAAGTTTGCATGATGCCGCATCAGTTGAAACCATGGCGTCACTAGTGACGGACGACGATGCGTTAGCCATCCTAGGCTTATTGCTCGCAATTACTTTGCAAAAACTGGTTAATGAAACGAAAAATATTATCTCAATAGTAAATAGCAAAAAATGTGAAACAGACAAGTGACGGCTCCGTGGCGCAGTGGCTTAGTAATGAGTTGCAGCGCTAAAAGCCGTGGGTTCAAATCCCGGACGTAACAAGTATTTGTAAGTTAGTTAGTTAGTAAATACCCATTAGATTAGTATTGGTAGAATATGTAATTTTCAGATTTTGCAAGGTGATGCATCAGCGTATTGATATTGTGAAGTATTTTTGCTAAGAAAATAAACGTCAGAAAAAGGCTGTATGAGCTTAGATAATGGCACCTCTTCACGTTGGCCAACACAGTGGCGAATGTGTTGGCAGAGTTATTGGCCAAGAAATTGGGATCACGTCCACACGTTGGAAGGTCGTTCAGTTTGCTTCGGTTCAGGCCAATGTGCGGACGAATTTATTAAAATGATTATTGATGCGCTAACGGCTGCTGCGGTTTATTTATTCACAGCATACCACTATTTTTTTATTTCATAATCACTATATTTTTTATATTTAATATTTTTAATATAAACTTTTAATATTTCTTTATTATACACTAACGTTATACAGATAAGTGAACTATATAAACATTAACACACCTAGGCATAGGTATAATTAACACTTTTACAACTAAGGCCTGGAAAATATTAGAAGCCTGTCTATGAAACTGTTGTCAAATTTTATTAAACAAAACCTTTTTAAAAAGGGTTATTCTTATTATATAATTATAGAATAAAACTTAATAATAATAATAAATAATTTATTTCGTCAAACATTAAAGTTACATTATATGATCAGTGACCGAGGTCACCTAGTAAGCAAAATAATGCCTGTAACAGGTGACTTCGCTCTTCCATAGCTAAATATTACAGTATTATTAACGAAATAAAGTAACTAATAGGGAATATTAACGGCTCCGTGGCGCAGTGGCTTAGCAATCAGTTGTTGCGCTGGGGGCCGCGGGTTCGAATCCCACACGGAACAAGTATTTGTATGGCCTACAAATAATTATTCCGCGTCTGGTTGTTTGTCCTTGTGCAATTTATGTTTGTAAACTGCCTCCACGACACAGGAGAAAATTCTTGTGTGGGGGTAACGCATAAAAAAAAAGAAAAAAAAATAAAGAGTAAAAACATGATTTTAGTATCCTACTTTTTAATTTGATTTTAATATATATTATATATTATAGATTTTAAGATATTTAATAAATCAATTAATACATCAATAAATAAATTAATACACAATTAATCACTACAATGTGAATGTGTATAAGATAAGGGTGATCAAAAAGAAATGGAAAAAAGAAATTTTATTTCTTGACGGCTCCGTGGCGTAGTGGCTTAGCAATGAGTTGCTGCCCGGGGGGCCGCGGGTTCGAATCCCGCACGGAACAAGTATTTGTATGGCCTACAAATAATTGTTCCGCGTCTGGATGTTTGTCCTTGTGCAATTTATGTTTGTAAACTGCCTCCACGATACAGGAGAAAATCCTAGTGTATAATAACATTTTTTTTAAAAAGACTTGTGTTTTACAAACAATTTTCGGCTTGGGAGGGCTCTATAAAGCGAAAAGTTTTTTCATTGGTCATTGTTACTGCCGTTATGAAGACACTAGTTACGATGCGTGCATATAAAATTTAAATCAGGTGCGTGCAATCACTCTGGGAGCTCGTAGCTCGTAGCAAACTGAACGTGCGCCCAACGTGTGGACGCGACGGCCAATACTCTGCCACAACCCTTTGATCTTTTGCAAAAAACCGACACCACACGGATCTCGCGCCAACTTGTGGGCCATCGTTCCAATACATACCAACGTAGCTTAAACGCCCGCTCTACACGATGGCCATCGTTGTTGGCCAACACATTCGCCAGTGTGTTGGCCAACGTGAAGAGCCGCCGTAATAGGGGCTACACACGATCACTTTTAACTGTCAGTTTTGACTAACCAGTTTTAACTGACAGTGAAAACTGACGTCCTTTGCACCCACACACGTTCAGTTTTAACTGTTCTCTTTGACCACAAACAACATTACCATCTCAAGATGTCTCAAGATGTCATCAGCCGACGACGACGCTTTAGCCGTGCTTGGTTTATTATTAATTTTAAAAAATAAAAAAAAAATATACGCAAAGAGTGGTGTAAAGAGTGGTTAAAAAAAAAGGAAAATTTATTCCCATGTTAATTTATTAACCGAACTAAAAATTGTTTCGAAAGATTGGCACAACTATCTCAGAATGAGTGAAGAAATTTACCTCAATCTCGTGATCGCAACACGACTGAAGAAACACCGCCTACACACGCACAGTTTTAACTGATCAGTTCCGTCATTTCAGTTAAAAAATATGTATCAACAATATATCATCAGTTTTAACTGATAATAAAAAAAGTGACAGTTTTCATCGTACACACACTCAGTTTTCACTGTCAGTTAAAACTGGTCAGTCAAAACTGACAGTTAGAAGTGATCGTGTGTAGCTGTGTAGCCCCTATAATAGATACTTATGCCTTGAACAAAAAGTATTAAACGTCAATAAGTTTACGTCAAAGTCAGTGATTTTGTTGTGGTCCGTTTAAATTTAAAAGTTTGTTATTTTTCTAATATTTATATTTCGTATACAAATTTATATAGTATACCATCGAAATTGAATTTCGAATTTCGATGATAAGTAGCTGCAATGGATAACTGTTTTATAGATGTCACTGTGGAATTTTTAGCAGTTGCATTTCATAATATTTTATACTACGTTTCTGTATATCCGGCAACTATTTTTGAGATGAGGAAAAAGTACAGTATTGTCGTTTATCGTTCTAAACACCCTGAGGTGAATCAATACATTGATCTTTGCTTGAAAAGTGTGGCGGAGTGTTTAAAAAACGGTACGCTAAAGCGCGTCGAATTTGCAGTGACAAACGAAGATTATACACCTTTAGTAAAGTTTGTTTTCGATTTTGATAAAAATGCTGTATATGACGAAAATGCAGATGCGTATTTAGTGCAAGCTGAACAAAATTTACGGGCATTTTCCTTGAATTTAAGCACTATAAGCAACAAGCTTCAGAACTTGCCTGAAAATAAAAGTTTTACAGTATTTCTCCACACGAATGAGTCAACAGCTGTATCCATAGCTTCAAATCCTGATTTAGAAGATTTTCCTTTAGTTGAGATTGAAGATAAAGTTGATGAATTAGAAAAAATACTACCATTAAGAAGGTTCATTTTAAGAGGTTATAGTATAGATGCTTATGTTGAACTTAAATAGTGGTATTTTGTTCTTATTTTTCATGATATTGAATTTATAATTTAAAAGTTTTTATTAGGTATGATTCTTCAGTTATGTAGGTGGTGGTAAAACTAGTCATCCGGTACTTGTGTACAGGGGTGTGATGGGGGGTGTGGGGAGATGGTGGGTTCAGCCCCCTACTCTTCCCCCTTGTGGAAGAGCAGTAGGTATATGAGTAATGATTTTTTTGTAAAATCATAACCTCACTTTTTTGCACAGGAATCTTGATCCAAAGTTACTTATGCGCTGCGGGATATGCAACCCCTTTGCCGTCGCATAGTAAATTGCAGGTACCCACGGTTGTCTGCAATTTGCTACAGTGGGTAGGGGCTGCTCTCCCTCCACGCCTACACCTTTACAAAAACATTAGGGGTAGGGCAGACAGGACTGTGGGATTGGGGTGTGCTGATTGGGTTTTAGTACAGATTCAACCTATCTTATCTATAAAGTCAGGTTGCCCTAAACTCTGCTATGATGGTGGTAAATGAATCCTGACAATTCTCCTAAACTGAAAACATTATTAAGATCGAGTACTGGATGTCTAAGCCAAGTGATGTATTGGTAGAGTAAAATAATTGTTTACTCCATATCCCGTGGGTGTTTAAAGAAGCTGGGGAAAGAAATTAAATTGGTTATGAGCAGCATCTACCTGATAACAGTTCAAAATAATAAAAAAACTACAGTTGGCCAAATGCCTGCCAAGTGTAACAACTACAGCATATTATACACCCTGAGGCAATTTATGGGAAAGGCCTATTTTCAGCAGTGGACTTTATCCGTTTTATGATAAGATGTAATAAATAAACTTAGACCAATAAAGAAAGAAAGAGAGACTGCTGCATACATTACAAGTGACAGAAAAAACCAAGCCAAAACCATCTTTAAATTATTGTACGAACACACATATGCATCTAAAGTCATTTATCCACAACAATGGTTTTAGGTGCATATGTGTACGTCCAGCAGTGAAGTTTTACCGGCTTAAAAAAGATGTGTGCATGTGAAGAATTTAAGCAAGGTTTAGGCATCACTTAAAATAGGACATATTAAGGATGTTGTAAATATTTTGTCTCTGTCTGTGATAAAATGATATAGACGATAAATAATATTATTACTATGTATGTATTTTAATTGTGAAATGATTATCATTGCACTGTATGCTTCTTTTTAATATAAAACTAACAAATCTGAAACACATTTGTGAGAATTATTTATTTTCTGATCTGATCTGATATCAAACTGGTTTATTATAAAATTGTATACTTAGTGGTTATACATAACAAAATATGTAATATGTGCAGGGAGGGAAGACATGTCATTGTTATGAAGAAGCAGTGCAGACTTAGCTTAATAACAATGCTGTATGTTTTCTGTACGCACATCAATATAATGTTTTTGCTTATGAATAAATTAAACATTATGCTCTTACGAGGGAAAACTTCCATTGCAGGAAGTTGACGAAGTTTTTTCTAGTGCAGATTATAAACGTATATAGTGAAGATTATATTAAAAAAGATTATAAAAAATAAAAATTTTCAAGTCAAGATTATAATTTTATACGAGGTAGAGCCATGTTGCAGCTATATTAATTTTATAGTTGTAACACGAATGGGTCGACTCGACCGGGGAAGGACCACATTCTCACAAAAGATTAGCGTAAAATAGCAACTTATTGCTGCTGTGTTTCGTATGGTGAGTGTAGAGAACTGGTGACCCTTTTTACTGGGAAAGAGGCATGCAATCTTAGTCCTCACGGCTGACAACGCATCTACATTTTTATTCGCAAACGAGGATAGATGTAGATGTCTATGGGCCACTTTAACTACTTACCATCAGGTGGACTTTGTCATGCTTATAATATAAAAAAATAACTCAAAAAACGCATAAGTGTCAACTATGGCCCATATGTCTCATATCTCCCATTACCTATCTTCGATTAAGAATCAAAATGCAGATGCGTTGCTACCCCCGAGAACTAAGATGAAATGCCTCATATCCAGTAAAAAGGGTCTCCGGTTCTCTACACGCTCCATACAAAACACAGAAGCATTAAGCTGCTATTTTACAGTGGTATTGTGTGAGTGTGGTCCTACCCCATTTGAGTAGGTCGCCCATTCATGCTACAATCATATTATTACAGTGCCATATATACAATGAAGGAAGCTTTTCAGAAACATTAAAAACAGTGGCTAGTAAAGCTGTTACATATCATATGTCCTTAGAATCACTTATTTTTGTTTAATTTTTTAATAAGGCTTACCAATTAAATACATAAAAAATACTCATGATATCACGATTTTTGGAAAAATACATTATACGTATGCATTTAAATTAAAGGTATACAACATTGTTTAATGATAAAAGACGTTATTTTACATAATAAATACTTATATAATCTTAGAAGTTTGTGTTATCCATCAGTGAAAAGAATTTGTAAAAGGGCCCTGGCACTTATTAATCTTATGTACATTAACACAAGTGCTCACTGTAAATTTTACAGTATGCAAGCAACTTTGATTTGATCCTTGCTTGCACCAATGAAATTTTAATACCAATTTTGAGTTCCAATTTACCACATGCTCGGCTGTAAATACGAGCTCCGCATAATTTCTTATTATGAAATATGCAGCACACACTGCCTTGCTCTAAACCCCCAAATCAGAGGCCCATGCCCAGCTGTGGGGCGTATGTACGCTAACATTTGGTATCATTAGTAACTTAATATTAACAGATTCACCCATCACAAAATGATTTTGCTTTTACTCATTTGATTTCAAGTTTTATTTTTAAATAAGTTGTTTTTCCATTTCAATTTTACACTTCAAGCTCCGCTTGTTAAGAATGCTCATGTTGGTTTTTGTTTGAGTGGCCTATGTAGTGTAGGCATAATTGAAATAAGAAAAAAAAACTATATTAACACAAACTGGCCATCTTGTGTGGTCTTTTGGCCTTTTCAGCATAAGAAGTGAAGCCACAGCTAATCTTTTTTGCCTACAGCATATTAAACCAATAATTACGATGCAGAAGCATGCTGTGTTATCTTGCCCTAATTAATTGCGGTTTCTTACCAAAAAGCTATCCAAATACTTATACTAAAAACAAATATTCTCTAATAATTAAAAATAACTCAAAAGGCATACTAACATGCCTTAAATATTATATTTTTATTTTGGAGTTTTTGCATGATAACATATATTTTGCTTGACACATTAGTAAGCTCATCTGCTTAATAATAATGCACGAGCGTGTACCCAAACACAGAGGCACTCTCTATTTCCTTATTCTCATAGTCCAATTGGACGGCTATCCGCCATGACCGGAGAGATCAGGCGCAGGGACAACATGTTTACGTTCTTACCGAGACATGGGTGTGAAGTCCCGCTATCTTCCTGGCTCCGGCTTGCTACTGATAATTTCACGATAGAAAACCACAATAATTGATTTGGCCCAGGACCTCATGATTTTTTCTTTCTTCATTCCTACGGAGCTAAGACTACAACCAGTAACGATACGAAAGTTATAACTAATCATTGAGTATCTGACGGCTCCGTGGCGCAGTGGCTTAGCAATCAGTTGTTGCAAGTATTTGTATGGCCTACAAATAATTGTTCCAGGTCTGGATGTCTGTCCTTGTGCAATTTATGTTTGTAAACTGCCTTCGCGACACAGGAGAAAATCCTAGTGTGGGGGTAACATTTAAAAAAAATAATTAAAAAAAAGCCAAGAAGTTTTCAGCTACTCAAAGAAAGAAAGAAAGGAAAAATAGTACATATGTGTCATTCCTAAAATAAGTCCATAAACAGCAGAAGTTCATGTAATGGTGTAATTTTTCAACCGACTTCAAAAAAAAGGAGGAGGTTCTCAATTCGCCTTTATTTTTTTGTGTGCGTATTTAATTGACTTCGATTAATTGATGATGTTCTCATTTTATTTATATTCACATTTATAAACCTTAGGCTATGTTCCATTTAAATTATAAGGATTAAATGACTTCAGTAATTCTGATAAAACAAATATAATATAGTTATATTTTGATTTTTTTTTAATAATAACTTTTATTTTCTAATTTTACCTTAAGAGATCTCAATCTCGAGTACACTTCATCCCAATCGATGTAAACGCCAATTAATTTTCTTACGTTGTCCCCCCGATCTTCATACTGATTTCGTCCATGGAGCAGTCTAATGTTGTCGAAAACAAGTATATTACCAGTTTCCACTTTGAATTTCGCCGCAAACTTTCGATTCAGCTCGAAGAAGAGACTGTGAGCTTCGTACCATGGCTTCACTTTTTCAATAGGACCGGGGAAGTGGTTGCCTCTTTGCGGTATCGAAAAATTGATCCTTGATATATCGCCACGCCTGTCCAAACATATAACAGGAGATCTGTAAAGCTTGTGAAACTCGTTACCGTGTTCCACGCCGATGTCGCTCCATTCTACTTCTGTATCAGTCAGTATCTCGTACTGTTCCGAGTGATGTTCTTTCATATAGTTCGCGACGAAGTGGCAATCGGAAAGAATGTTTTCCCCGCCGTTAGATGTAGTCTGTACGAGACAGTGAAGTAAATTTATTCCTGGACAGTATTCATAATAAGGCAGATCTGTGTGCATTTGCAAATTGCTCGACAGATACGCCACGTTGCTTGTATTTGCGACATGTTGAACGATGAACCTAAGTCCGTAATGTGTTTGTTTCGGAAAGCCGACCCTTTTGACGACGGCGTCGATAGCTGTTTCCTTGTCCGGTGTGTTCTGTATTAACGTGACTCCATACGTGGATAAGTCGTATAGCCAATTGTACAGGGCGCTGTCTGATGCTACTATTTTGTTATAGTCGTGTTTGTTGCATATTTTATGGAAATCTTCACCCTTCCACGTGATTTTTGCTGGCTTATACAATTCCTTATTGTATTCCTTTTGATTTTCCGGTGTGAAGGCTCTGAACTGAAGCCAGTTTAGATTGTATTGCGATGTGTGACCGTCGTCCCATGTCACTTTCACTGAATCGTGTCCTTTAAGAATGTGTTTCGGCTTCGTATTGAGGTTAAATTCGCTCCAATCAAGGATCCTGCTCTTAGCTGATGGATGGAAACATTTTTCGCACTGACAGTTGTCTCTCAACCACACAAAAGGAAACTTTAGACTTTTTCCTTGGATTTCTAAAGTTACGACATCTTCGTTATTTAGAATGCTCGATGCGCTACGAACTGTACAACTCGTATTTAATAATTTGTTTGAGAAATATTTCAGCAGACATTTGACATTGTGTAGCCTCTTTATCGGGACCATGTTTACGCGCTTTCCGAGAGGCGTTAAACGATAATTTGAGATAAATGGCTGGCATTTAATTAAACATAGTCTTGTGACGTAATTATGTTGGCTTTATATTTCTATTAGTTGATAATTATCTATAACTATACTCTTATATTCTTATGAAATACTAAACATTATTATATTTTAATAATTAGATAAGGTTTTTTTTTTATTTAATACCTAATTATTGTTGTATAATGAGTATTCAGTATTTATTGATAAAAGTTTTGGTTAGAACATAAAAAATTAACGTTTACTAGTTTTTTTTAATGTGCCAGAATTTCGAAAGGAATTCTTGTGAAACTCATGCCTAATATTCCCAGAAGTAAAGTACTATAACCTGACCAGGAACCGCGTCTAAATGTTGAGTTTGATAAACTGCAAAGAATTGTGACAACGGCAAATTTTACGGGGGCCCTTTTGACAACATCGACTTTAACTTTAGTGACATCTACCGATGGTAACTATAGAAACAAGAAGTATATACCGAAGTTTAAGCCGAAGTATCCCCCTAAATACGGAGACATTTACTATACCTCTTCAACTTACCATATTTTGAGGAACGACTAAGATATACAGTTCAGACCTAGGGCCCGAGCAGTGTCTAAGGTTCAAGACGTCTGTTATTGCAATATTGATGAGATGATGAAGAACCAAATATTATCCTTATTTAAGTACAGATTTGGTGTCACTGTCAAAGCTTGGCTCTGTGATTAGAGAATCGTAACGTCGACAACCACGTGGAGTAGTGTTGAGCTCCATTAGGCTAGACTAACGTGAATGAGACTTCACACCCTCTTCGTTCCGCGTGTGAACACAAGCTTACACAAAGTACATGAAATCTTTACCTCATTTTGTTTACAAGCATCAATCTAAAGGTTATAATTTTTAAATTAAGTATAAGGTTGAATCGATAAGTGGTCCTTCATCACAGCTCGCCGTATGAGGAAGTTTAGTCGCTCAACAAGTTATTGGTAGGGCTATATGATCGGTGATATACGAATTTATCGAATTTAATGCAGATCTCTGCAAACGTGGTAGAGGCACGCTTTCACAGAATACCAGCGTAAAATGACAGCATATCGCTGATGTTTCCTATGGTGAGTGTAAAGAAACGAAGACCCTCTTTACTGGAAACGAGGCTTTCCATCTTAGTTACTCCTCAGGGGTGACAAGGCATCTGCGTTTTGATTCTTAATCGAGGATAAATGTAGATGTCTATGAGCCAAAGCATTATTATCATTGGGTAGACTGTAGGTTCGTTTGTCATTTTTTTTTATAGGATAAGGGTGAAAAACGAGCACACAGTCCACCTGATGGTAAGTGGTCGCTGCGGCCCATAGACATCTACATCTATCCTCTGTTACAGGTCAAAATGCAGATGCGTTTTCACCCGTGAGGACTAGGACGGAATGCCTCATTTCCAGTAAAAAGGGCCTCCGGCCACCTGCACTCACCAAGCGAAACGCAGAGGTAAACCTCTACTTCACGCTGGTATTCTGTGAGGTCGTGGTACCACCCCGGTTCGAGCCGGCCCATCCATGCGACAGCAAAAGTTGCCGCCTGGCTCTACCACTGTTAATATATAAGTTATATATGTTAATATATATCTGTATTCTATAAAGAAAACGAGAGCAGACATAGCCGAATGGATCGGTGAGTTGAAATGGAAGTATTAAGCTGTGGCGGCGCTGTCGTCGCGCCACAAGCGAAACACATCGAAGCCTAAATCGCGCTAACAAAAGTTCCGAAATTAAAGCAATATATAGGATAGCTTCGAACTGCCACTTGAAGAGTTGGACGCTCCCCGGGCAGAACACCTTGCCCGGCGGAAGATCTACCATTTTCCTTCCACCGGCTACACTGGTGACCAACCAACGTGATATCAACACGCAACCAACAACCTTCGGAAACTACGACTTCAAAACCTTCGTCATCGTCCTCAAGTACCCCATTCATTTGCTCCCGAGCAGATATTGTCTGCAGTCTTCACATTCTGCAAGCCATCTAGCTTTACAAAGGTTCATCGCAGCACTGGAACTGCTTCCTGTTCCTTTAAGCTACTCTCTGCGCTACAGTGTTTGGCACGGCTCTTACTGCTCGCCTCTGCTTCACGGCACTCTCGCAGATTACTTGCCTTCTTCTCGACTCACCGCAGACTACAAAGCAATCCCTGGCACTTACTCCGGCTCATCGTACTCACCGCCATCACTTGCAAGTGCGTAGTACGGCATGCATTATACATTGGCGTATCGTTTGCATCGTTTGCTTGCCGTGTAGTGGCGGTTAAGAATATCCACTAGCCCATATCTTCCCGTGGGTGTCGTAAAAGGCGACAAAGGGAAACAGGCAGGAGATGGGCAGCAGCATCTTCCTGATAACAGCAAAAATACAATAAAAAAACTGCGGTTGCCAATCCGCTCGCCAAGCGTGGCAACTATGGCAAACACCCCCCAAATGGATAAAGTTACTAAGAGACGGCCCCCAGTCCCCGGCGGCCCCGCTATTTCTGGCTACGGTGGCGACCATGCTAACGGCGGGGCAGGGGGTGCTAAGAATCTCCGGTGGAGGTTCGGTTGCCACCTACGACGACTCGACCTGGCAACATACAACGCACGCATCCTGAGGACTGACGAGAAGATTGTGGAGCTGGAAGAAGAGATAGACAAGTTACGCTGGCATATTATAGGATTATCCGAAGTCCGAAGAGAGGGGTAGGAAACGGTAATCCTCGAATCCTGCAACTTACCGGGAGGGCGACCATCTGTCCCAAGGAGGTGTCGGATTTATCGTCCACAAGTCTTTCATTAACAACGTTGTAAAGATTGAGTGTGTTGACGAGGGTTGTTGACCTTATACTCAGAATCACCAAACGGTATTCGCTGAAGGTCATACAGGTTTACGCACCAACCCCGGCACACCCTGATGAGGAGGTGGAGGAAATGTATGAGGATATCTTTAGAGCCATGCATTCCTCCAAAACCCAATATACGATGTTAATGGGAGACTACAATGCAAAACTAGGCACAAGAGAGAATGGTGAGCTGAAAGTAGGGAAATTTGGAATAGGGCAACGCAACCCAAGGGGCCAGCAGCTGACCGACTTCATGGAGAAAGAGGGACTCTTTATGATGAACTCTGAACAGACAGATCTCCAAATGTATGCGGCGGGACTTACGCAACTTCAATACAGCTCGTATTGATGAAGCGATCGAGCGGAACCAAGGCTCCAAAGTCTTTGCCAGAGATCTGTCTGCCAGAAAGAGCCAACTGTCAAAGCTGAAGGCAGAATGTGGCAGCATAGTTTCCGGGGCACTTGAGATTTTGAGTCATATTGAGAGGTCCTATGGGCAGCTGTACACGTCATCGTTGGAGCCACACGCGAGTGTGAGTAACAATCCAAGAGCGAGTCTTATCCGACATTATTCCGATGATATCCCGGACGTCAGTCTGAGCGAGATTAGAATGGCTCTCCAGCACCTTAAAAACAGCAAGGCCCCAAGCGAGGATGGAATTACAGCGGAGCTTCTGAAAGCGGGTGGAAAACCGGTACTTGAAGTCCTTCAGAAGCTCTTTAATTCCGTCCTCCATGGTGGCATTACACCGGAGGCGTGGAGCAGAAGTGCGGTGGTCTTGTTCTTCAAGAAAGGCAACAACGCTCTCTTGAAGAACTACAGACCGATTTCGTTTCTGAGCCGCTTCTACGTGCTGTTTTCGAGAGTCATTACGAAACGTCTCGCGCGCAGACTTGACGACTTCCAGCCTCCCGAACAAGCCGGTTTCCGAAAAGAATTTAGCACCATAGACCACATACATACCCTTCGGCAAATTGTATAAAAGTCAGAGGAGTACAATTTGCCACTATGTCTGGCGTATGTGGACTATGAGAAAGCCTTTGATTCCGTCGAAATTTGGGCGGTGCTGCAGTCCCTTCAGCGGTGCCACTGTCGGTATATCGAAGTGCTGAAGTGCTTGTACAGTAGGGCTACGATGGCTATCCGAGTACAGAACCAGAGTACGAAACCTATCCAATTGCAGAGAGGTGTAAGACAGGATGACGTCATATGACGTCAATCGACGGATTCAACTCGGTTGGGCAGCGTTCGGGAAATTACGGCACATCTTCTCGTCAGATATACCTCAAAATTTGAAAACGAGACTGTACAACCAGTGCGTGTTGCCAGTGATGACATACGGAACTGAGACATGGTCCTTCACTGCTGGCCGGATGAGGAAGCTCAAGGTCGCTCAGCGAGCTATGGAGAGAGCTATGCTCAGAGTTTCTCTGCGTGATAAACTCGGAAATGAGTATATCCACAGTAGAACCAGAGTGGCCGACATAGCCCAACGGATTAGTAAGCTGAAGTGGCAATGGGCCGGCCATATAGCTCGAAGAACCGACAACCGATGGGGAAGCAAGGTTCTCGAGTGGCAGCCTCGTACCGGCAGGCGAAGTGTTGGGCGTCCCCCCACTAGATGGAGTGACGACCTGGTAAGATATACAGGAAGTCGATGGATGCAGGTGGCTCAGGACCGTGCTTTGTGGCATTCCTTGGGGGAGGCCTATGTTCAGCAGTGGACTTGTGAAGGGCTGTAATGATGATGATGATATCGTTTGCACCGGCGTCACTAGACATTACGCACACAGCATGCATTCCCCACCGGCAATCGAACTGCACTATCGACCTGCGGTCTGAGCAGGAGGGTGATGTAACGGCGCTGTCGTCGCGCCACAAGCGAAACACATCCAAGCCTAAATCAATAAATGAATTATGAATCGCGCTAACAAAAGTTCCGAAATTAAAGCAATATATATAGAATAGCCCCGAACTACCACTCGGAGCGTAGGCCGCCCCCCGGGGAGAACACCTTGCCCGGCGGGAGATCTCCCATTTTCCTTCTACCCGCCACAAAGCCAACCTTATAGCTCAAAGAATTAACATCAGAACCAACTCAGGCAAGCGATGGGAAAAAGACGTTAAAAACGAGTGCCGGCTTCGTACCAGTAAGCGAAGTGTAGGGCGGGCCCTTCACTAGATGAAGTGACGACTTGCATGACTGTAGGTGCAGGCACTCAACTTTAAGCAGTCTGGAGGTTAGGACTCCTTTTGTTCTTAAAAGTCAGTCTGGGTAGGTACCACCTTCTTACCCAAATCTGCGGACATTGCACATCGCATCAGTCTACTTTAACTACACTTCACAAGTGTTGTTTACTGTGCTTGTCACTTTCATTTTATAAAAAATAAGCAATAACATTTGTTTTTAACTTAGTTTTTTTTTCATATTCTTACATTGTCATCTGATTCCGAGCTATGTTAAGAATATCAAGTCTCTAGCTCATGGGGAAGTTAGTTTAAAATCATTTACTAAATTCCACCCGAACAAACATACATAAATGCGAGTTAATAAAAACGTGGCAATAAATAGTTTTAAGTTCTGTTAAATAGTATTATGTTTGTTTGCATTTCATTGTTATAAATAAATATACTTTCTCTTTCTAACGTTGAATGGAAATGAAATTCTAATTTAATTAAATATTTTATTGAGTAAATAAAACTGGATTATATGACAGAACTAGGAATAAGTAACAGTGTGGATGTAGCACTACTTGATAACATTTAAAATTCACTAGGCTATGTTGGTTATAATAGACATTTTGTTTAACAAAAATGGAAAATTGCTTTAAATTTTCTTTAACATAATATTGCGTGATACAAGATATTCCACGTTATTCTTCTATATCTTATTTATTCTAGAATATTTCATTTATAACATTAAGAAATATTGAGTACATTGAAGAGTATATCAGTTAAAAAACAGAGGAATCCTATTTGTTAATATAACGTTCTTTATAACCATTGACGCAGCCCTAGGTTCAAAGCTTAGCTCGAGGCGAGTAAAGTTAGGTAAGTGAAAAAAAAAATCTGCTAAAACTTGCCTCGCTGACATCATCTTACAAACAACTATAAAATACATTTCATTTCATAATCTCCTTCGTTTTTGAAGTAGGTTAACAATAATTGCAAAAACATTTATATATTACAGCCTACAAAACAATTTTTGGTGCCTTGTTTTGTTTAAAAATAAACATTTATAAAAAATAAATACTACTAAAATTGAAGAAAGGAAAAGTACAAAAATAAAATAAATATAAAATGTTATGCGAGTAAATAACTTCATCATTATATAATTTGAATTTTTTCATTGAGCACTAGATCGGTTTATCTTTTAAAATTAAATTTGGATTACTATTATTTAAAAATATCCCAATAAGTAACAGAAAAACGTGTTACTTTATTCAAAATAATTTTATAGATAAACTTATCTTGCTAACTAACTAATTCGATTACAAGAAAACTGTAATCATTTACTTTTTTTCCAACTACCTATTTGCAATTTCCATCACAAATAGTTTCATTTTAACAGATAGAGTATTTCAACGAGGGCTAATTATCTTACGCTCACCAGATGTCGCTAGTTGGGATTAAGGTGAAGGGAACAAGGACACACGGTGCCATAATCTTTGAAAAAATGTGACTTAATTGTAAGTTTTTCGATTTCTAGTGTATACATACAACACAAAACAATGACCAAGTGCTGTATTATTTAATTTTTACACATTTTTCCTTCTACTTTTACGTATATTCGTAGAATAGAATACAATGATTTTTATCCAATGTAGATTATTATATAATACTTATTGAAAGTCATTTTTTTTAGTTCCAAATACCGTTGTTTGGTTTATCCATTTCTAATCTAATTTATATTTAATATTACTAATATTTCAGAAAGAAACATTAACTCTACACTTTTCTAGCAAATTAACTTCCCCCACTATGCAATCTGTCAAATATTTCACCTCATTTCTAATGGCGTCGCTCTAGTGGCAGTAAAAGTCGTAGATGCCCTCATCGACTTGTTTGCCTGTCCTATTGCAAGTGTTGTCACGTTAATGCTGTAGGCGAATTTTAATTTTATGATAAGCGTTGCTGAGTATCCCCCGTATGTTCCAAATGTGGTCGAAGTTTTCCGGCTGCGTGTTGAAGTTGCTGTCAGTCGCTTTCACCCATATCTCCATCTGGATAGGTGAGGACATAAATCCATCAATGCAATGTTGCATTCAATGTTTCAGTGCGGGTAATAATTTTCTGCTTACAGAGGTCGCTAGTTGACACTGAGGTAAAGTTTTTTGTTACACAATGTAATTTGATTGAGAAGTTAGTTTTCAATAAAAGTTTATCAGTTTCTAGAGTATTATATTAATACACAAAACAATGAGTCAGTGGTTTGCTCTTTAATTTTTTGCACATTTTTAACCTTTTTTAAATTTTTCTACTTTTATGTATATCTGTGGTTTGGTTTACAGTAGAATCAGTTTATTATGACTCCGCCTATATTGACCAACCCCTTATTATGAATTAATTACACAGCGAAGTTTGGTTTTCACATAAAATTCTTTATAACAAAGTCGGATATAATGACTTCGTTTATAGTGACATGTCGCTTATTATGCATTTTTAATAAACTGTGTCCGGTTATAGTGACCGACATAAACACCTTCGGCAGTGTTTGTGAGAGTCTCGTGATACGTAGGCGCGTGCATGGCTTTTTTTGGGTTTTCGCTGGGTAATTGATAGTTGAAGGTTGTTTGTTAGTGGTTTGTGAAAAAATGACATCTCAACGTCGTCAAATATTATACCCCACTTTCTACTAGCGCCGCCCTGTTGGCAGAAAAATTCGTGGTTGCCCTCATAACGTACTTCTGCTGCGATTTTGATAATCGTACTCAGATCCAATGAGGCAGGTCATCAGTAAAAAATAGATTTATGAAAGTCTATTACTAATACATTTGTAATATTGTATGTATATAATTTTTGCCTATGCATTTCCACGATCTTGTCTAGAATGACGGGTTTTAGGTTGTATAGCGGCGCTTCTTGTGGCATTTGTCCGCATAAGGATTCCATGGATTTGTTAAAATAACAAGACATTTGAGACGCGCGTAATGAAAGTGTACCTGGTCGCAGTGCGTGCGAGTGTACCTGGTCGCAGTGCGTGCGAGTGTACCTGGTCGCAGTGCGTGCGAGTGTACCTGGTCGCAGTGCGTGCGAGTGTACCTGGTCGCAGTGCGTGCGAGTGTACCTGGTCGCAGTGCGTGCGAGTGTACCTGGTCGCAGTGCGTGCGAGTGTACCTGGTCGCAGTGCGTGCGAGTGTACCTGGTCGCAGTGCGTGCGAGTGTACCTGGTCGCAGTGCGTGCGAGTGTACCTGGTCGCAGTGCGTGCGAGTGTACCTGGTCGCAGTGCGTGCGAGTGTACCTGGTCGCAGTGCGTGCGAGTGTACCTGGTCGCAGTGCGTGCGAGTGTACCTGGTCGCAGTGCGTGCGAGTGTACCTGGTCGCAGTGCGCGGGTACAGGCAGGCGCGCAGTCCACAGCGTCCAGGCGCAGTGCGTGCGAGTGTACCTGGTCGCAGTGCGTGCGAGTGTACCTGGTCGCAGTGCGCGGGTACAGGCAGGCGCGCAGTCCACAGCGTCCAGGCGCAGTGCGTGCGAGTGTACCTGGTCGCAGTGCGCGGGTACAGGCAGGCGCGCAGTCCACAGCGTCCAGGCGCAGTGCGTGCGAGTGTACCTGGTCGCAGTGCGCGGGTACAGGCAGGCGCGCAGTCCACAGCGTCCAGGCGCAGTGCGTGCGAGTGTACCTGGTCGCAGTGCGCGGGTACAGGCAGGCGCGCAGTCCACAGCGTCCAGGCGCAGTGCGTGCGAGTGTACCTGGTCGCAGTGCGCGGGTACAGGCAGGCGCGCAGTCCACAGCGTCCAGGCGCAGTGCGTGCGAGTGTACCTGGTCGCAGTGCGCGGGTACAGGCAGGCGCGCAGTCCACAGCGTCCAGGCGCAGTGCGTGCGAGTGTACCTGGTCGCAGTGCGCGGGTACAGGCAGGCGCGCAGTCCACAGCGTCCAGGCGCAGTGCGTGCGAGTGTACCTGGTCGCAGTGCGTGCGAGTGTACCTGGTCGCAGTGCGCGGGTACAGGCAGGCGCGCAGTCCACAGCGTCCAGGCGCAGTGCGTGCGAGTGTACCTGGTCGCAGTGCGCGGGTACAGGCAGGCGCGCAGTCCACAGCGTCCAGGCGCAGTGCGTGCGAGTGTACCTGGTCGCAGTGCGCGGGTACAGGCAGGCGCGCAGTCCACAGCGTCCAGGCGCAGTGCGTGCGAGTGTACCTGGTCGCAGTGCGTGCGAGTGTACCTGGTCGCAGTGCGCGGGTACAGGCAGGCGCGCAGTCCACAGCGTCCAGGCGCAGTGCGTGCGAGTGTACCTGGTCGCAGTGCGTGCGAGTGTACCTGGTCGCAGTGCGCGGGTACAGGCAGGCGCGCAGTCCACAGCGTCCAGGCGCAGTGCGTGCGAGTGTACCTGGTCGCAGTGCGCGGGTACAGGCAGGCGCGCAGTCCACAGCGTCCAGGCGCAGTGCGTGCGAGTGTACCTGGTCGCAGTGCGTGCGAGTGTACCTGGTCGCAGTGCGCGGGTACAGGCAGGCGCGCAGTCCACAGCGTCCAGGCGCAGTGCGTGCGAGTGTACCTGGTCGCAGTGCGTGCGAGTGTACCTGGTCGCAGTGCGCGGGTACAGGCAGGCGCGCAGTCCACAGCGTCCAGGCGCAGTGCGTGCGAGTGTACCTGGTCGCAGTGCGTGCGAGTGTACCTGGTCGCAGTGCGCGGGTACAGGCAGGCGCGCAGTCCACAGCGTCCAGGCGCAGTGCGTGCGAGTGTACCTGGTCGCAGTGCGCGGGTACAGGCAGGCGCGCAGTCCACAGCGTCCAGGCGCAGTGCGTGCGAGTGTACCTGGTCGCAGTGCGCGGGTACAGGCAGGCGCGCAGTCCACAGCGTCCAGGCGCAGTGCGTGCGAGTGTACCTGGTCGCAGTGCGCGGGTACAGGCAGGCGCGCAGTCCACAGCGTCCAGGCGCAGTGCGTGCGAGTGTACCTGGTCGCAGTGCGCGGGTACAGGCAGGCGCGCAGTCCACAGCGTCCAGGCGCAGTGCGTGCGAGTGTACCTGGTCGCAGTGCGTGCGAGTGTACCTGGTCGCAGTGCGCGGGTACAGGCAGGCGCGCAGTCCACAGCGTCCAGGCGCAGTGCGTGCGAGTGTACCTGGTCGCAGTGCGTGCGAGTGTACCTGGTCGCAGTGCGCGGGTACAGGCAGGCGCGCAGTCCACAGCGTCCAGGCGCAGTGCGTGCGAGTGTACCTGGTCGCAGTGCGCGGGTACAGGCAGGCGCGCAGTCCACAGCGTCCAGGCGCAGTGCGTGCGAGTGTACCTGGTCGCAGTGCGTGCGAGTGTACCTGGTCGCAGTGCGCGGGTACAGGCAGGCGCGCAGTCCACAGCGTCCAGGCGCAGTGCGTGCGAGTGTACCTGGTCGCAGTGCGTGCGAGTGTACCTGGTCGCAGTGCGCGGGTACAGGCAGGCGCGCAGTCCACAGCGTCCAGGCGCAGTGCGTGCGAGTGTACCTGGTCGCAGTGCGCGGGTACAGGCAGGCGCGCAGTCCACAGCGTCCAGGCGCAGTGCGTGCGAGTGTACCTGGTCGCAGTGCGTGCGAGTGTACCTGGTCGCAGTGCGCGGGTACAGGCAGGCGCGCAGTCCACAGCGTCCAGGCGCAGTGCGTGCGAGTGTACCTGGTCGCAGTGCGTGCGAGTGTACCTGGTCGCAGTGCGCGGGTACAGGCAGGCGCGCAGTCCACAGCGTCCAGGCGCAGTGCGTGCGAGTGTACCTGGTCGCAGTGCGTGCGAGTGTACCTGGTCGCAGTGCGCGGGTACAGGCAGGCGCGCAGTCCACAGCGTCCAGGCGCAGTGCGTGCGAGTGTACCTGGTCGCAGTGCGCGGGTACAGGCAGGCGCGCAGTCCACAGCGTCCAGGCGCAGTGCGTGCGAGTGTACCTGGTCGCAGTGCGCGGGTACAGGCAGGCGCGCAGTCCACAGCGTCCAGGCGCAGTGCGTGCGAGTGTACCTGGTCGCAGTGCGTGCGAGTGTACCTGGTCGCAGTGCGCGGGTACAGGCAGGCGCGCAGTCCACAGCGTCCAGGCGCAGTGCGTGCGAGTGTACCTGGTCGCAGTGCGCGGGTACAGGCAGGCGCGCAGTCCACAGCGTCCAGGCGCAGTGCGTGCGAGTGTACCTGGTCGCAGTGCGTGCGAGTGTACCTGGTCGCAGTGCGCGGGTACAGGCAGGCGCGCAGTCCACAGCGTCCAGGCGCAGTGCGTGCGAGTGTACCTGGTCGCAGTGCGTGCGAGTGTACCTGGTCGCAGTGCGCGGGTACAGGCAGGCGCGCAGTCCACAGCGTCCAGGCGCAGTGCGTGCGAGTGTACCTGGTCGCAGTGCGTGCGAGTGTACCTGGTCGCAGTGCGCGGGTACAGGCAGGCGCGCAGTCCACAGCGTCCAGGCGCAGTGCGTGCGAGTGTACCTGGTCGCAGTGCGCGGGTACAGGCAGGCGCGCAGTCCACAGCGTCCAGGCGCAGTGCGTGCGAGTGTACCTGGTCGCAGTGCGCGGGTACAGGCAGGCGCGCAGTCCACAGCGTCCAGGCGTAGTGCGTGCGAGTGTACCTGGTCGCAGTGCGTGCGAGTGTACCTGGTCGCAGTGCGCGGGTACAGGCAGGCGCGCAGTCCACAGCGTCCAGGCGCAGTGCGTGCGAGTGTACCTGGTCGCAGTGCGTGCGAGTGTACCTGGTCGCAGTGCGCGGGTACAGGCAGGCGCGCAGTCCACAGCGTCCAGGCGCAGTGCGTGCGAGTGTACCTGGTCGCAGTGCGTGCGAGTGTACCTGGTCGCAGTGCGCGGGTACAGGCAGGCGCGCAGTCCACAGCGTCCAGGCGCAGTGCGTGCGAGTGTACCTGGTCGCAGTGCGCGGGTACAGGCAGGCGCGCAGTCCACAGCGTCCAGGCGCAGTGCGTGCGAGTGTACCTGGTCGCAGTGCGCGGGTACAGGCAGGCGCGCAGTCCACAGCGTCCAGGCGTAGTGCGTGCGAGTGTACCTGGTCGCAGTGCGTGCGAGTGTACCTGGTCGCAGTGCGCGGGTACAGGCAGGCGCGCAGTCCACAGCGTCCAGGCGCAGTGCGTGCGAGTGTACCTGGTCGCAGTGCGTGCGAGTGTACCTGGTCGCAGTGCGCGGGTACAGGCAGGCGCGCAGTCCACAGCGTCCAGGCGCAGTGCGTGCGAGTGTACCTGGTCGCAGTGCGTGCGAGTGTACCTGGTCGCAGTGCGCGGGTACAGGCAGGCGCGCAGTCCACAGCGTCCAGGCGCAGTGCGTGCGAGTGTACCTGGTCGCAGTGCGTGCGAGTGTACCTGGTCGCAGTGCGCGGGTACAGGCAGGCGCGCAGTCCACAGCGTCCAGGCGCAGTGCGTGCGAGTGTACCTGGTCGCAGTGCGCGGGTACAGGCAGGCGCGCAGTCCACAGCGTCCAGGCGCAGTGCGTGCGAGTGTACCTGGTCGCAGTGCGTGCGAGTGTACCTGGTCGCAGTGCGCGGGTACAGGCAGGCGCGCAGTCCACAGCGTCCAGGCGCAGTGCGTGCGAGTGTACCTGGTCGCAGTGCGTGCGAGTGTACCTGGTCGCAGTGCGCGGGTACAGGCAGGCGCGCAGTCCACAGCGTCCAGGCGCAGTGCGTGCGAGTGTACCTGGTCGCAGTGCGCGGGTACAGGCAGGCGCGCAGTCCACAGCGTCCAGGCGCAGTGCGTGCGAGTGTACCTGGTCGCAGTGCGTGCGAGTGTACCTGGTCGCAGTGCGCGGGTACAGGCAGGCGCGCAGTCCACAGCGTCCAGGCGCAGTGCGTGCGAGTGTACCTGGTCGCAGTGCGCGGGTACAGGCAGGCGCGCAGTCCACAGCGTCCAGGCGCAGTGCGTGCGAGTGTACCTGGTCGCAGTGCGCGGGTACAGGCAGGCGCGCAGTCCACAGCGTCCAGGCGCAGTGCGTGCGAGTGTACCTGGTCGCAGTGCGCGGGTACAGGCAGGCGCGCAGTCCACAGCGTCCAGGCGCAGTGCGTGCGAGTGTACCTGGTCGCAGTGCGCGGGTACAGGCAGGCGCGCAGTCCACAGCGTCCAGGCGCAGTGCGTGCGAGTGTACCTGGTCGCAGTGCGCGGGTACAGGCAGGCGCGCAGTCCACAGCGTCCAGGCGCAGTGCGTGCGAGTGTACCTGGTCGCAGTGCGCGGGTACAGGCAGGCGCGCAGTCCACAGCGTCCAGGCGCAGTGCGTGCGAGTGTACCTGGTCGCAGTGCGTGCGAGTGTACCTGGTCGCAGTGCGCGGGTACAGGCAGGCGCGCAGTCCACAGCGTCCAGGCGCAGTGCGTGCGAGTGTACCTGGTCGCAGTGCGTGCGAGTGTACCTGGTCGCAGTGCGCGGGTACAGGCAGGCGCGCAGTCCACAGCGTCCAGGCGCAGTGCGTGCGAGTGTACCTGGTCGCAGTGCGTGCGAGTGTACCTGGTCGCAGTGCGCGGGTACAGGCAGGCGCGCAGTCCACAGCGTCCAGGCGCAGTGCGTGCGAGTGTACCTGGTCGCAGTGCGTGCGAGTGTACCTGGTCGCAGTGCGCGGGTACAGGCAGGCGCGCAGTCCACAGCGTCCAGGCGCAGTGCGTGCGAGTGTACCTGGTCGCAGTGCGTGCGAGTGTACCTGGTCGCAGTGCGCGGGTACAGGCAGGCGCGCAGTCCACAGCGTCCAGGCGCAGTGCGTGCGAGTGTACCTGGTCGCAGTGCGTGCGAGTGTACCTGGTCGCAGTGCGCGGGTACAGGCAGGCGCGCAGTCCACAGCGTCCAGGCGCAGTGCGTGCGAGTGTACCTGGTCGCAGTGCGTGCGAGTGTACCTGGTCGCAGTGCGCGGGTACAGGCAGGCGCGCAGTCCACAGCGTCCAGGCGCAGTGCGTGCGAGTGTACCTGGTCGCAGTGCGCGGGTACAGGCAGGCGCGCAGTCCACAGCGTCCAGGCGCAGTGCGTGCGAGTGTACCTGGTCGCAGTGCGCGGGTACAGGCAGGCGCGCAGTCCACAGCGTCCAGGCGCAGTGCGTGCGAGTGTACCTGGTCGCAGTGCGCGGGTACAGGCAGGCGCGCAGTCCACAGCGTCCAGGCGCAGTGCGTGCGAGTGTACCTGGTCGCAGTGCGCGGGTACAGGCAGGCGCGCAGTCCACAGCGTCCAGGCGCAGTGCGTGCGAGTGTACCTGGTCGCAGTGCGCGGGTACAGGCAGGCGCGCAGTCCACAGCGTCCAGGCGCAGTGCGTGCGAGTGTACCTGGTCGCAGTGCGCGGGTACAGGCAGGCGCGCAGTCCACAGCGTCCAGGCGCAGTGCGTGCGAGTGTACCTGGTCGCAGTGCGCGGGTACAGGCAGGCGCGCAGTCCACAGCGTCCAGGCGCAGTGCGTGCGAGTGTACCTGGTCGCAGTGCGCGGGTACAGGCAGGCGCGCAGTCCACAGCGTCCAGGCGCAGTGCGTGCGAGTGTACCTGGTCGCAGTGCGTGCGAGTGTACCTGGTCGCAGTGCGCGGGTACAGGCAGGCGCGCAGTCCACAGCGTCCAGGCGCAGTGCGTGCGAGTGTACCTGGTCGCAGTGCGTGCGAGTGTACCTGGTCGCAGTGCGCGGGTACAGGCAGGCGCGCAGTCCACAGCGTCCAGGCGCAGTGCGTGCGAGTGTACCTGGTCGCAGTGCGCGGGTACAGGCAGGCGCGCAGTCCACAGCGTCCAGGCGCAGTGCGTGCGAGTGTACCTGGTCGCAGTGCGCGGGTACAGGCAGGCGCGCAGTCCACAGCGTCCAGGCGCAGTGCGTGCGAGTGTACCTGGTCGCAGTGCGCGGGTACAGGCAGGCGCGCAGTCCACAGCGTCCAGGCGCAGTGCGTGCGAGTGTACCTGGTCGCAGTGCGTGCGAGTGTACCTGGTCGCAGTGCGCGGGTACAGGCAGGCGCGCAGTCCACAGCGTCCAGGCGCAGTGCGTGCGAGTGTACCTGGTCGCAGTGCGCGGGTACAGGCAGGCGCGCAGTCCACAGCGTCCAGGCGTAGTGCGTGCGAGTGTACCTGGTCGCAGTGCGCGGGTACAGGCAGGCGCGCAGTCCACAGCGTCCAGGCGCAGTGCGTGCGAGTGTACCTGGTCGCAGTGCGTGCGAGTGTACCTGGTCGCAGTGCGCGGGTACAGGCAGGCGCGCAGTCCACAGCGTCCAGGCGCAGTGCGTGCGAGTGTACCTGGTCGCAGTGCGCGGGTACAGGCAGGCGCGCAGTCCACAGCGTCCAGGCGCAGTGCGTGCGAGTGTACCTGGTCGCAGTGCGCGGGTACAGGCAGGCGCGCAGTCCACAGCGTCCAGGCGCAGTGCGTGCGAGTGTACCTGGTCGCAGTGCGCGGGTACAGGCAGGCGCGCAGTCCACAGCGTCCAGGCGCAGTGCGTGCGAGTGTACCTGGTCGCAGTGCGCGGGTACAGGCAGGCGCGCAGTCCACAGCGTCCAGGCGCAGTGCGTGCGAGTGTACCTGGTCGCAGTGCGTGCGAGTGTACCTGGTCGCAGTGCGCGGGTACAGGCAGGCGCGCAGTCCACAGCGTCCAGGCGCAGTGCGTGCGAGTGTACCTGGTCGCAGTGCGCGGGTACAGGCAGGCGCGCAGTCCACAGCGTCCAGGCGTAGTGCGTGCGCGGCGGCGCGTGGTCCTGCTGCAGGGTGGCGGTGCGCCAGCTGACGCCGCGGTCGCCGCTCACGTCCACGCGTAGCACACGGGCCCCGCCCCCGGAGTACGCATATCCTACGTACAGGCACGCGGGTAAACACATGTCTCTTGAATAAAGGCGCTTATCATGCCATCTCACTCGCACATCGTTCCTGTCGTTATTACACGACTCAATAAAGATTAATATCATAAATACCGGACGATCCCGTGCTATCACAAACTTCTTTTTTTTTCTGCATACGTTATCTTTTGATCTTTTCAATTTATGTATATCGTCATCTAACGTCACTCCCAGAAATTTGGTATGTACAACTAAAGGTGTTTTAACTTAATATTATGATTTGCATTGATAAAGAAGAACGGTCATCTGTAATCCAGACCCGACAGAAAGGAGACATATCTCAGTTTTTTTGTTATTTTTTATACAGTTAAATTATATATTTTTTATATTCAAAATCAATGGCTAACACCAAAATATTGCCTCTTACGTTTTTGTGCAGGCGATACACAGAAAAAAAAAATACAAAATGCCTAATTATCTACAAAATTCGTAAACGTATGTAACTAAATGACGATAAAATAGCTATGGGATGTATGGAGGTGACCTGGAGATGCAGCTGGATTATGTAATTTTTAAACTTCTAGTACAACAATCAACTTGGATTCATTATATTATCACATGACATTAGCACGGTCGTACTGCAGTGAGCATTTGAAAATCACGGGTATGGATATATCCAGCGAAATGATAGACATCCAGCGGCAGTAAAGGGCAGAAACAATAATACTTTAGTCAGGTGCCGGATTCATTCACGACACGTTACGACAAAAATGTATTACAATTATATTATGTTTGATGAGAATATAAATGGTGTAAACACAATAACAAAATATTGCTGCTACTATGGTAAAAGGACATTGGGAAGTTGCTCACACCTCATTAGTGTTGTCTATTATTTAGGGTGGGCTAGACATCGGTCTGACCGCCCCGTACTGGGTATGGATTATGGGACAAAGAAATTCAATAAAACTTTATTTCGACATATTGGTTTTATTTATTTTTTTGTTATAGATCATGGAATCCCAATGATAGGTACCTAAATCTCTAATGTGTAATGAATCATCGAATACAATGATTTTAATGAATCCTAAGTTGATTGTCGTACTAGGAGTTACAAAATTACATAATCCAGCTACATCTCCAGGTCACCTCGATACATCCCATATCTATTTTATCGTCATTTAGTTACAGACATTTACGAATTTTGTAGGTAAATAAGCATTTTGTATTTTCTTTTTTGTGTATCTTCTGAACAAAAACATAAGGCATTATTTTGGTGTTAGCCATTGATTTCGAATATAAAAAAATATATAATTTAACTATATAAAAAATAACAAAAAAACTGAGATATGTTTCGGTTCTGTCGGGTCTGGGTTTTTTTTTCTATGGGGTGTGACCGTTCTTCTTTATTGAATTGTATATATACAAAAGATCTATCTAAAACTAATCTCATTTTCAAATTACTTATGTGAAGCCGTTGTAAGTATGTCAGTTGTATTAATAACATCAACTTTATGATAATTGTTGGTATTACAAATTATAACCATTGAAATATCATGAGCGCACAGAATACATTTATGTTTCGTAATGTCATTATTATAATATTTAAATGAAAAAGTATCGGTCCTAACATATTTCCTTGCGGAACCGAATTCGTTATATTTTATATCCTGATGAATGAGATATCGAGTTAATGTTTCTATCCATTTTATCAATGATAATACATTGTTTGTCTTTTAAATGTGAAGATAACCATGAAGTATTAGTCATCTGATCCCCACTAACTTTAATTTTTGCAATACTATCACATATGAAACGAAATTAAAGGCCTTTGAGAGGTCAAAGAATAATTATGTTGTCAAATGTTTATTGTTTATATTACTAAGTACATGTGAAATGATTTCTTTGTCGATTTGTGTTTCTGAAGCCCAATAAGAGTCACTTATTATTATTATTATTATTTCCTCATGCAAGACCACAGCGGCTCTTAATTTTTCTACTAACCTTGTGGAACACAAGCGTTAATCGGCTTGTAATCGGAGCATGCATCGTCTACTACGACCTTGATGCTCCGATCTGCAAGAAAACGGATGACCCGATTGCACAATTTCTTGGGAAGCCCATAGGAAAGAAGCTTCGAAAGAAGCGCTTTGTGCCAAACCCGATCGTAAGCCTTCGCTATGTCCAAACTAACGGCCAACGCCTCCTCCTTGGACTCCACTGCCAACGCCCATCTATGAGTTAGTTAACCTAGAAGATCACCAGCTGAGCGATCTCGATGGAAACCGTGCTGGCGGTCACTAATCAGCTGGTGATCCTCAAGTTACCGCATGAGCTGGCAGTTCATAATCATTTCCATTGTTTTTGAGGATAAGGAGGTGATAGCGATAGGCCTGTAATTGGACGTATCTGAACGGTTGCCTTTTTCAGGGATCGATGAATTCGGGACTATGCCTAGGGAGTAGGAGTACCGGAAAAAAACGCGTTAAAACCGGTGTCAACTCCGGAACACACACCTTCAGAACTCCATCAGGCCCACTCGATTTGTTGACGTCCAGGGAGAGGAGTGCTTTGCGAACCACAAAAACTTTCCGATCACACTCTTAATCTTATGGCTGTTTGACGGGATATGAAGCTGCAATCTTCAGTAGATTTGACAGCATACAGGCAACTGAACAACACACTACAACTTTAATACTGCTCGTACTGAAGAAGCGATCGATCGGAACCAGGGCTCCAAAGTCTTTGCTAGAGATCTGTCTGCCAGAAAGAGCCAACTGTCGAAGCTGAAGACCGAGTTTGGCAGCATCGTTTCCGGGATACCTGAGATTTTGAGTGAGATTGAGAGGTTCTATGGGCAGCTGTACACATCATCGTTGGAGCCACACGTAAGTGTGAGTAACGATCCGAGAGAAAGACTTATCCGACACTATTCCGATATCCCGGACGTCAGTCTGAGCGAGATTAGAATGGCTCTCCAGCACCTTAAAAACGGCAAGGCCCCAGGCGAGGATGGAATTACAGCAGAGCTTCTGAAAGCGGGTGGAAAACCGGTACTTGAAGTCCTTCAGAAGCTCTTTAATTCCGTCCTCAATGGTGGCATTACACCGGAGGCGTGGAGCAGGAGTGCGGTGGTTTTGTTCTTCAAGAAAGGTGACAACGCTCTCTTGAAGAACTACAGACCGATTTCCCTTCTGAGCCGTGTCTACGTGCCGTTTTTGAGAGTCATTACGAATCGTCTCGCACGCAGACTTGATGCCTTCCAGCCTCCCGAACAGGCTGGTTTCTGGAAAGGCTTTAGCACCATAGACCACATACATACCCTTCGGCAAATTGTACAGAAGTCCGAAGAGTACAATTTATCACTATGTCTGGCGTATGTGGACTATGAGAAAGCCTTTGATTCCGTCAAAATTTGGGCGGTGCTGCAGTCCCTTCAGCGATACCAAGTTGACTGTCGGTATATCGAAGTGCTGAAGTGTTTGTATAGTAGGGCTACGATGGCTATCCGAGTACAGAACCAGAGTACGAAACCTATCCAATTGCAGAGAGGTGTAAGACAGGGTGACGTTATATCCCCGAAACTCTTCACCGCTGCATTGGAAGACGTTTTCAAGCTTCTGGACTGGAAAGGATACGGTATTAACATCAATGGCGAGTACATCACTCACCTTCGATTTGCCGACGATATAGTCCTTATGGCAGAATCGCTGGAGGACCTAAGCACTATTCTCAATTACCTCAATAGTGTTTCCCAACGGATAGGTCTTAAGATGAACATGGACAAAACAAAGATCATGTTTAATGTCCATGTCACACCTATGCCGGTAGTTGTTGGGAGCACTAAACTCGAAGTTGTTGACGGGTATGTTTACCTGGGACAAATAGTCCAACTAGGTAAGTCCAACTTCGACCGAGAGGTCAAACGATGGATTCCACTCGGTTGGGCAGTGTTCGGGAAATTACGGCACATTTTCTCGTCAGGTATACCTCAAAACTTGTGCGTGTTGCCAGTGATGACCTATGGAACTGAGACGTGGTCCTTCACTGCTGGCCGTATGAGGAAGCTCAAGGTCGCTCAGCGAGCTATGGAGAGGGCTATGCTCGCAGTTTCTCTGCGTGATAAACTTAGAAATGGGGATATCCGCAGTAGAACCAGAGTGACCAACATAGCCATGTAGTTCGAAGATGTGGCAATGGGCCGGCCATGTAGTTCGAAGAACCGACAACCGATGGGGAAAAAAAGGTTGGCGGCCTCGTACCGGCGGACGAAGTGTAGGGCGTCCCCCCACTAGATGGAGTGACGACTTGGTAAGATATGCAGGAAGTCGATGGATGCAGGTGGCTCAGGACCGTGCTTTGTGGCATTCCTTGGGGGAGGCCTATGTTCAGCAGTGGACTTGTGAAGGGCTGTAATGATGAGAATGAAATGATGATGTAAGTATGGGACGGATGAATAGAAGTCACTCTATTCATCCGTCCCATACTTGCACGATGTCACCTCATCATACATTCGCTTCGGATGTCCTCTCACCTTTGTACACAGTTCCGTCATACGTGCGTCTCGCTCGCTCACCTTTGGCTTCTATATGTCCGTCCCGCACGCGCACAGTGTCCCCGTGGCGCGGCTCGCAGACGGCAGAGGTGACGGGCAGGCTGTAGACGGGCGGTGCACTCTCGAAGTCCGCGTCCTCCCACGTGGTGGAAGGATTGAACGAGCGGTAATCTTTCTTGTGCCAGTGAGAGGAACTCTCCTCTTCCGACACTGTTATACACTCTACGAATGAGGCAAAATTAAAAACGTTAATATTATTTAAAATCCACGTGAAAATAAAATGGTGTATCTTATTTGGTTCGAAGGTTATTGGTGTATCTTATTTGGGAATGGTATAGTTGTAGCACGAATGGGTCGGCTCGACCGGGGAAGGACCACGCTCTCACAGAAAACCAGCGTAAAATAGCAGCTTAACGCTGCTGTGTTTCGTATGGTGAGTGTAGAGAACCGGAGACCCTTTTTACTAGCAAAGCGGCGTTCCATCTTAGTCCTCACGGGTGACAACGCATTTGCATCTTGAGTCTTTATTGAGGATAGATGTAGATGTCTATGGGTCACAGTAACCACTTACAATCAGGTGGACTGTGTGCTCGTTTGTCACCCTTTCCAATAAAAAAAAATATATAGAATATTTAGATTTTTTAAAATATTTTTTCAGTCGATAAAATTGAGCATAAATTCCCTCGTTTTGATATGTTTTTTACGTGGCAGAGCCATGCTGCAGCTATATTAATAGTACAGTTGTAGCACAGATGGGTCGGCTCAACCGGGGAAGGACCACGCTCTCACAGAATACCAGCGTAAATAATAATAATAATAATAATGTTTATTTCTAAAATAGTAACTTAATGTTGCTGTAAATAGTAGCTTAATGCTGCTGTGTTTCGTAAGATGAGTGTAGAGAACCAGAGACCTATAATACTGGAAAAGAGGCATTCTATCTTAGTCCTCACGGCTGACACCGCATCTGAATTTTAATTCACAAACGAAGATAGATGTAGATGTCTATGGGCTTAGCAACCACTTACCATCAGGTGGACTGTGTGCACGTTTGTCACCCTTATTCTATAAAAAAAAATGTGCACATTATAAAGACTCACATTGTATAGAGATAGAAAGTGCACATGAAGTGTTTATAATGAGAAGGTATATTTCCCTATAGGCCAAGATATTACTTGATGTAGATTTGCGAATTAAAAGCTCAGACTAAATTCAATAAAATTTTAATTAGGTATAACACAAGGGCAAGCGAAAGCCGAAGTTATTATTGTTCAAAAGTATCAGCTATTTATGTAAAAAAAAACTTATATAAATAAAAATTACGGTTTGCACTTGAGTATGCGTGTACAGAGTACTGGTCGAAGTAAGATGGGCTCTTAACTAAAGACAAAAGGCTCGCACTTGGCCTTCTTGCACAAATTAATGAGAACAAAAGGCGCACTAGCCGCTATACTGTTGCATCGTTGCGTAGATGGAGCTATGTATTACTGTCGTCTAACATCAGGTGGTCACTTGATCTATCATGACGTAGAAATGTCTTGATTCATACTGCTTTCTAGCGGGCGAATAACTCGAGTGTGTATTTGTGTACTCGCTTCACACGCAATTGAGCTTTTCAAACTAAGTAACAAATATATTTTGTTCCTTAACTATAATTAATTTCCGCAAAGTCGAAACAAAAGTCTTAAAAAAAGGTGAGATTGAGTATTAAATTCCCGGCATAATAGCTGAGATTTAAACTGTGACGCTGTGAACCGCGGCCTACCTATAAACCACATAGATCACAGCGACATGTCAGTTGATCACATATGCAGCGGTCGCCCTTGACCCGGTTGTTCTTGAACCCTTAAAAGGACCCTTATTATTCAAAATTTTAGATAAAAAATCAGTGAGTAACCTGTTTGGACACAAAGCGGCTGATTATTGGAGATATCGTAGGCCTGATAATATACGCTAAAAGCAACCTTACTGCTAACAATTTAAGATCGTCAATCGTACAAATCAGCTGCAACATTCAGTGACTTATTTGCTAGGACACAAAACGGCGGATAATTTGACATATCGTAACACTAAAAGCAACTTTACTGCGAACAACTTAAGATCGATAATCGCACAACCTTCAGCAAATCACTCGCTTGGACACAAAACGGAAGATAGTTTAACATATAGTAAACACTGAAGGCAACTTTAATACTAACTACTCAAGATTGCCAATCGCATATATCATCTGCAACCTTCAGTGAAGCGCCTTGGACACAAAATGTCTGATAGTTTGACACATCGCAAACACTAAAAGCGATCTTACTGCTAACGACTTAAGGTCGGCAATGACTCACCGAGCCACTTGACGCTGCGCACGGCGGGCGCGCCCGGCACCACGGCGCGCAGCGGGCAGCCGTGGTCGGGTGGCAGCGGCTGCCCGTTCATGTGCGTGGCCAGAATGACCTGGGCATTCGGATCTAAGGCCAGCTGCAGCGGGATCGAAGTGCTGAAGTTCTGCCCGGTCGCGTCTATATCCGCCCCCGTCAACTGGCAAAAACGTAGATTATCTAGGTCTAGTGTTTACTACAAGCTCCTCAAATTTGAACGAGTAGACGTTCAAATTAATTCGATTCGAGCCCACACTATCAAAATTGTTTATTGAAAGTTTAAACATTAATATATCACTACATTGTAGACAGTGTGTTAGATGGTGTGGTAGGCTATGATCGACAGTTGATTTGTAACAAACTTCAAATTAAGGATGAGGTTTACAATTCGAATATGTTTTTTGTATGTTTGTTACAAAATATCTTCTATGGTGTGGTAGGCTATGATCGACAGTTGATTTGTAACAAACTTCAAATTAAGGATGAGGTTTACAATTCGAATATGTTTTTTGTATGTTTGTTACAAAATATCTTCGTCAATGATAAACCGCTTTTTTATAATTCTTTTTTTATTAAATAGAGGGAATTTTGGGAAAAAATTCGAGCCCTAAGAGTGGCAAAATGGAGATGAAATATTTAGCCGACATTGGAATTGTGCAGTGGCGAAGCTAGGGCTCCAAACTAGGGCAAGCCCAAGACATGTTTTTGTTGTTTTTAGCAGTTTTATAACAATTTACTTTTTCTCTTTTCCGATTTTACCTTTTCCTTGCCGATTAGCACTTTAACACACTTTAATTCATCACAAGAAACACTATTATCCCCAATTTTCACTAAAAATTTATAAAAAAGTATAAATTTCCAACTCAATATTGCGAATTTCATTCGCTCAAGTAAACACACAGAGTAAACATTGGAATGTGAAGTTGTGAAGTGAACTTTGCAGACGCACGCCCTCACGCTCGACAACTTCACACTGAGAGCCTGGCTTCTGATCTCCATACTGCTTGCTATATAAACAATCGTAGTTATATTTCACTATAGAACATTTTGCCACAGGTTAGAAACGGAGCGATCGTCTTCTCAAAAGCCCGGTAAAAAGACCACGCGTGCGAGAGAGACAACTAATCGCTCAACTCAACTCCTTTTTTATGACAGCAGTATCGCGTAGTAAAGCAATCTGCCAAGTGTTGACGTTACATAATAAGGCTACGAGGTCACGAGGCTGTGTAGAACAAAGAAGCGCTTTAAAACAGTTTACGAGTTATTTTATTAGTTAATATTATTGATTGAGCAGATTGATAGGGCAAGCCGGGCTTCTCGGCTTGTATGGGAGCTTCGCTACCGGAATTGTGATATGTCCTTAATCCACAGTGTATAGGAGAATTAGAAACCCGATTTCAGAACGTAAAATTATTATATTCTTTTTATTTCTTTGAAGTCAACTTTTACATTTTATTAAAAGTTTATTTTTTAACGTGTAGCGTGCTTAACGAATAGTCTTTTGAATTATTGTCAAAGCTATGCCAAATGCTTAATTAGACGCTCTCCAATCAGGCCTTAAGCTTAGCGAGAACTCTATCCCTCAGTTTATGTGAGCTGAACGTGGGCAAGATTTTCTGCCACCAGGGTGGCGCCACTTAGAAATGAAGTGAAATATTTGGCCGATTTCATAGCAGGGAAAGCTAATTTGTTAGATGTCTAAAGATAAATGTTCCTTTCTGAAATATTAATTATGTTTTATATTACTTAGATAATTAAATAGAAATAGACAAACCAAAGTACGGATATTTCGGAAAACAGAATAAATAAAAATAAACAAAAGTTGTGTATGTGTAAAAGATTAAAGAATAGAGCACTGAGACATTTGTGTATAATACAATACATTTACTAAAAACAGATTTTTTTGAAACTCAACCTTTAACCTCGGTCCCAACTAGTGATATCTGCTGAGTGTAAGATTTATTAGCCCTCATTGAAGACTGCTTTAACTGTACTACTTCTGCTTTAATTCAAACACCCTAACGCCATCTAGGAAATAAAAGGGTGAACATGAAACAAAAACTCACAATGACGTGCTTCCCTTCCGTATCATTGGGGTCTACTCCGCAGTGTAGAAGGACGTCACGTAAATAGACTCCGCTCCAAACAGCATTGCTGTAATAGAATGACTTATCTCTATATATAAAAATCAATTGCTGTCCGTTAGTCTCACTAAAGTTCGAAACTGGCTCGACCGATTCTGATGCAATCTTTGGTATGTGTTTGAGTGGTTTCCTGGATGGTTTAGATTCACAATTGTATAAGCTCTTGCAGAGATCCAAAAATCACCCGTGCGAAGCCGGGGTGGATCGCTAGTGTTACATATTAGTGAGATGCACTAGGTGGGAGAAATCCGTTTTTTTACTATTCTAAGCCAGCGCTTGACTATCCCACCTGATGTTTTTTTTATAAAATCAAGGTCACAAGCGAAAACACAGTTCACCTAATGATATGTGGATGCTCTGGTCCATATATTATATCTACATCTGTCCCCTATTATATAGAGTGGCGGCCTCGTACCGGCGGACGACGTGTAGGGCGTCCCGTCACTAGATGGAGTGACGACCTGGTAAGATATGTAGGAAGTCGATGGATGTAGGTGGCTCAGGACCGTGCTTTATGGCATTCCTTGGGGGAGGCCTATGTTCAGCAGTGGACTTGTGAAGGGCTGTAATGATGATGATGAACCCTTATTATGGATCAAAATGCAGCTGCGTTGTCAATCTGAGTACTAGGATGGAATACCTCGTATTCAGTAAAACGGGTCTCGCGTTGTCTACACTCACCATAAGAAACCCAGCAGCAATGAGCTGCTATTCCACGCTGGTATTCTGTGAGAGCGTGGTCCTTCTCCGGTCGAGCCGACCCATTCGTGCTATAACCATAATATAGCTGCAGGGTGGGTATATCACGTATAAAATCTTCGCGTTATTTCCCCTATAGTCGCCTCTTACTATCTTACACCGTGACTACACGGTTCATCATCATCATTACACCCAATCAAAAATGTACTGTTGAGTATAGATCACCCCCAATGGGGGGAACAATTGCCATAGTTACCACGCTTGGCAGGGGGGTTGGCATCCACAGTTGTTTATATTATTTTGAGTTGTTATGAGGAAGATACTGTTGTCCATCTCTTGTTTCCGTTTCCCTCTGTCGCCTCTTAACACACCCACTGTAAAGTATAGATTTTGATATCATGCCATGAATTTTCTTACGCCGCCACTACACGGTTAGAAATAATAAAATGAAACGGCTTAGTATAAGTCGCGGAACGTAAGTCTAGCGTTGAACGAAACGTGTGGGGCATGCGCACGAATGCGACTGGAGCCAATCAGCGCGACTTATACGCAATAACTGTCACCGCTAGACTTTCGTGCCGCTACTTATAGCCCTACGAATCCCGCACGAAAAAACTATTTGTATTAACAAACAATTGTTACGGTATGGATGTTTATTCCTTGTAAGTTAGCCGCCTTCACAATAGAGGAGGAATACCTAGTGTGGGTAAAGAACTAGTAATTGATGGTTAAAGGTTTCCGTTTCAGACTAGGCAGACCTCTTACCTATTTCTGCTGCCAAGTACATAGCGTGCACTGCTGTGTTCCAGTCTAAAGAGTGTAGAGAGACACTGAAATTACATGCTGTGAGGCATTCCGTCTTATTTCTAGATCTAGATACCTTCTACGTGGCCTTCTTTGTTTAAAATTGGTTTAGATAGACTGCTAACATGTTTGTCACTTATATATTTGATTAAAAAAAAAGATACAAACCTAATTGCCCCTCCCGCCCAGCTGATGCCTTTGACTGGTTTCACCTGCTTCAAAAATATGGTTCTACTGAGTATTACAGTAACAAAACACATACAACAATACTCTAAAGTATGTTCAAAACGCATAGAGAAAAAGTGTAAACAAACGAACGCGAGATCGTTCACTTAAGGAAGGGGTAAATAACATTTGGTCTTTAGTGACATTTTGTAAGATCGATGCTAGTAGTAGCTAATAGTCATCATCATCATTACAGCCTTTCATAAGTCCACTGCTGAACATAGGCCTCCCCCAAGGAATGCCAAAAAGCACGGTCCTGAGCCACCTGCATCCATCGACTTCCTGCATGTCTTACCAGGTCGTCACTCCATCTCGTGGGGGGTCGCCCTACACTTCGCCTACCGGTACGAGGCTGCCACTCAAGAACCTTTCTTCCCCATCGGTTGTCGGTTCTTCGAGCTATATGGCCGGCCCACTGCCACTTCAGCTTACTAATCCGTTGGGCTATGTCGGTTACTCTGGTTCTACTGCGGATATACTAATTTCTAAGTTTATCACGCAGAGAAACCCCGAGCATAGCCCTCTCCATAGCTCGCTGAGCGATCTTGAGGTTCCTCATACGGCCAGCAGTGAAGGACCACGTCTCAGATCCGTAAGTCATCACTGGCAGCACGCACTGATTGTACAATTTCGTTTTAAGGTTTTGAGGTATGTCTGACGAGAAGATGTGTCGTAGTTTCCCGAACGCTGCCCAAGCGAATTGAATCCGTCGATTGACTTCTCGGTCGAAGTTGGACTTACCTAGTGGGATTTATTGTCCCAGGTAAACATACTCTTCAACAACTTCGAGCTTAGTGCTCCCAACAACTACCGGAATAGGTGTGACATGGACATTAAACACGATCTTTGTTTTGTCCATTGTCATCCTAAGACCTATTCGTGGGGAGACACTATTGAGCATGGTGCTTGGGTCCTCCAGCGATCCTGCCATAAGGACTATATCGTCGGCAAATCGAAGGTGAGTGATGTACTCGCCTTTGATGTTAATACCGTATCTTTTCCAGTCCAGAAGCTTGAAAACGTCTTCCAATGCAGCGGTGAAGAGTTTCGGGGATATAACATCACCCTGTCTTACACCTCTCTGCAATTGGATAGGTTTCGTACTCTGGTTCTGTACTCGGATAGCCATCGTAGCTCTACTGTACAAACACTTCAGCACTTCGATAAACCGACAGTCAACTTGGCACCGCTGAAGGGACTGCAGCACGGCCCAAATTTCGACGGAATCAAAGGCTTTCTCATAGTCCACATACACCAGACATAGTGGCAAATTGTACTCCTCGGACTTCTGTACAATTTGCCGAAGGGTATGTATGTGGTCTATAGTGCTAAAGCCCTTTCGGAAACCGGCTTGTTCGGGAGGCTGGAAGTCATCAAGTCTGCGCGCGAGACGATTCGTAATGACTCTCGAAAACAGCACGTATACACGGCTCAGAAGGGAAATCGGTCTGTAGTTCTTCAAGAGAGCGTTGTCACCTTTCTTGAAGAACAAGACCACCGCACTTCTGCTCCACGCCTCCGGTGTAACGCCACCATGGAGGACGGAAGTAAAGAGCCTCTGAAGGACTTCATGTACCGGTCTTCCACCCGCTTTCAGAAGCTCCGCTGTAATTCCATCCTCGCCTGGGGCCTTGCCGTTTTTAAGGTGCTGGAGAGGCATTCTAATCTCGCTCAGATTGACGTCCGGGATATCTTCGGAATAGTGTTGGATAAGACTCGCTCTTGGATCGTTACTCACACTTGCGTGTGGCTCGGTGTGACGTGTGACGTGTACAACCCATAGAACCTCTCAATCTCACTCAAAATCTCAGGTGCTCCGGAAACGGTGCTGCCACATTCGGTCTTCAGCTTTGACAGTTGGCTCTTTCTGGCAGACAGATTTCTGACAGACTTTGGAGCCTTGGTTCCGCTCGATCGCTTCTTCAATACAAGCTGTATTGAAGTTGCGTAAGTCCCACCGCATGCATTTGGAGATCTGTCTGTTCAGTTGCCTGTATGCTGTCAAATCTGTTGAAGAATGTAGCTTCATCTCCCGTCTAACAGCCATGAGATTGAGAGTGTGATCGGAGAGTTTTTGTGTTCGTCTGCGGCGGGTCTTGCAGAACTAAGCTCCGACCGCATGGACAGTTTCCACGAGCTTGTCATTCATATCATCCACTTCATTGCAGTCTTCTAGGCACTGAAAACGGTTTTGTAACTCGAGCTGAAAGGTTTCGGGACTTTGGAACAGAGCACGAGGGGGACGGAGCGTTGACTTCATTAGACGGGACCTCTCCATATTAACTTTTAGGTTCAGTGTGCCTCTAACCATTCGGTGATCGCTACCAGTTTTCACCCTCGCGATCACGGGGACATCACTGAACAGTTGTCGTCTGGTCGTCATAATGAAGTCAATCTCATTTTTTGTGGAATCGTCGGGGCTCGACCAGGTCCACTTCCTGTGGGGCCGCTTCTGGAAGAAAGAGTTGATCATAAAGTGTCCCTCTTTCTCCATGAAGTCGGCCAGCTGCTGGCCCCTTGGGTTCCGTTGCCCTATTCCGAATTTCCCTACTATCAGCTCACCGTTCTCTCTTGTGCCTAGTTTTGCGTTGAAGTCTCCCATTAACACTGTATAGGGGGTTTTGGAGGAATGCATGGCTCAGGGATATCCTCATACATTTCCTCCACCTCCTCATCGGGGTGTGCCGAGGTTGGTGCGTAAACCTGTATGACCTTCAGCGAATACCGTTTGGTGATTCTGAGTATAAGGTACGCAAATCTCGCCGACACACTGTTACCAGGTCGAGTCGTCTTAGGTGGCAACCGAACCTTCACCGGAGATTCTTAGCACCCCCTGCCCCACCGTTACTATGGTCGCCACCGTAGCCAGGAATAGCGGGGCCGCTGGGGACTGGGGGCCGTTTATTATTGTCATTGCTCATGGGGGGTATATTGCCATAGTTGCCATGGTTGGCGAGCGGGTTGGCAACCGTAGTTTTTTTATTCTATTTTTTGCTGCTATCAGGAAGATGCTCCTGCCCATCTCCTGCCTGTTTCCCTTTGTCGCCTTTTACGACACCCACGGGAAGATATGGGGTAGTGGATATTCTTAACCGCCACTACACGGCTAGTAGTAGCTAATACTCGTAGTAGTAACTTGAAATACATTTTTTAATTCTTATATTATTGTACTTTTATACCATGCGAGAATTATTTATGCGTCGTTTGTTAAACGTAATTATTAATTCTCTTTGTTCAATTTCTTATAGATAGTCCGTCTCCCAATACTCTTTTTCCAATCTTTCAACATGGCTAATCTCTTTTTTCCAGTCAGAAATTGTGACTGACTTTATGGCCTCCCTTGTTTGATTTCCTATTTCTCTTTCCGACTGACTTACGTTTTTATCTGCCACTCGTTGCTTCACTAAATTCCATATACATACATTCGATTTGATTAAGGTCACTATGGTAGGGTGGCAGACGTAAAACTTCATGGTCGTTATCTCTGAATAATTTCTCCACAATGTATTTTTTTGGAGGCTTGCTAATAACAATTAATCTTATAATTCTGGTTTTGTCATTTTATCATCGAACATGATATTATTGTTTCGGAGCCAGCTTTGTATTTCACATAATTCGCGCGAAGAATTCTTAGGAGGCTTTTTCATTTGCGTCGAATGGTAAGGCGCGTTGTCGATTACCACTAGGCCATTTGGCGGCAAGTTTGGAATTAGTTTTTCTTTCAAACATTTTGTGAAATTTTTTGTATCCATTTCGTGATGATAGTCGCCAGTAATACTTTTGAATTTATATAAAAGTTTGGCCCCTTGAATGAATGAAATTATAATCCCAATTAGTTATGCGTCTTTCGTCAGCTTCGTAATAAAGGTAAGCTAATTAACTTTTTTTGCTTGTTATATTGAAGGTACCTTAAAATGCATTCCACTTTTATAACATAGACATTTTTGGTCAACAAAACATGAATTTTCCTATTCTAGATGTGTAATCGCTCTTGAGGATGAAGTTGGAATGTCTCGTTATTAGTAAAGAGTCTCCGGTTCATGTCACTAACCATACGAAAAATTGCAGCAAAATGCTGCTATTTCACGCAGGCATTTTGTGCGAGCTTTGTTCTTATACATTCGAGCTAATCTATTATGCTTATCTATGTTGCAGACATTAAATACTTTTGCGACGTGACTTTTCCATTGTTTTATGGCAACATTTTTAGGCAATATGCGGTTGAGGTCTATATTCAGTGGTGTACACCCTGGAGGTGTCGTAAAAGTCGACAGAGAGAAACTGAAACAGCAGATGTGTAGCAGCATTTTCCTGATTACTACAGAAAATTGAAAAAAAAAATTGCGGTTACCAACTCACCTGCCAAACGTAGCAACTATGGCAAATACCAATGAAGCAATCTATGGGAGAGAGGCCTATGTTCAGCAGTGGATTTTTATAGGCTGTAATAGGTTCTAAATAGTGACCTGATGCATCTCACTGCGCCTGTTCCCGGCGCACATGAGCGCGGCGCGCACGATCGCCCGCGGGAGCCGCGCGAGCTGCGCCAGCGACAGCGAGCTGACCTGCTGCGTGGGCGCCAGCACCACGCGCAGCTGGTGGCTGCCCGCCTCCAGCTCTGGAACAGGCATGTGCTGCCGCACGTAAAACAACTCGCTGCAACCAAACAAACGGAAATTGTTGCCACTGCACCCGTTTATAAAAACTCTCTTCAATGGGGTTTTTGACGCTATATAATAAATTGTTTTTGTTTACAAAAGTACTAACCACTCAAACCTCTGTCAATACACAAATATCAAAAAAAAAAAAATGCCGCCTTACTCCATCGAAGTAAAATGTACTACGTACTAAAAGAAACACCTTGACGTAGTTGTTTGAAACACGCGTTAGAGCCCGCGGACCCAAACTTACTTAAGTCTTTGTAATAAAAAGATACTCGTGTCTCTGATCTAGTATGTAGTAAATATTACCTCAATGACTTACTCCTATAAATGTACTACGACTAAAGTACCACCATTTACTACTGCAATATATCACCGTCTCTGTTCAACGCAAATAGGGATCCCGCGACTATAAATTTGATTGGCTAGTATTGCTAACTTTATTAATACTACCGTTAACCAATTCCAAAGTAAGCTTAAATTGCTTGTGTTGGGAGTGCTTCACAACAGTAATTGAATGGCTGATTCGAAACCACGACTTTGCAAGTTTGCAGTTAAGCTACTGTCGCTTATTTTTAACGAATTGTTAAAATTAACATTTCTATAGAAACTGTATGAGAATATAGTGGAACGACGTTATAGTTTTTAGTTTTTAAATACTAAAATTCTTATCCAAATTAAAGTAAGTAATCGACCAAATTATAAGACAGCTAATTTTATCGAAAGTGTAATTTGTCCATGATCCCATTGCAGATCCGATAAGAACTTAAAGTAAGTTTACTACCACATTTCACCTACATAAAAAAATTACATAGAACGTGAACATACTTAGGTGTATCGAAATGTGCGATCTGATACTCCGGTGGGATTTCAGCATTGAAAGGCTTGGCAGTCTTGACAATGAGTCGTTTGTCACGGTAGGGTTCCCTAGCCCAAAGCTCGTCGTCGCTGTGGTCCACCATATCGTCTTCATGTAGATTGCCTATTGAACATACAAAAATAATTAATGGAATCAGGCGTTACTTTGCGGAAATCCATTACATAAAAGCTTTTAGAAAAATTTACTTCGCAAATATCCGCGTTATAAAATAAAATGATGTGTCTTACCTAGTATGAACAGCACTTCCCACCCTCCCTCAATTGCGTGCACTATCCCCGTCACCACTAATCCCAGCACCGCTATTCCCAACACCACTACACTAGGCAAGACACACCACTGACGATTATACGACACGTGTTTCGCCTCTACACGAGGCATCCTCAGGTGATATAGACTCTACGGTGGCTAACCGCTAAGTGAGCGGCGAGCCAAAACAAGTGCCTTTTATACAGACCGATGATGCAACCGCTCTCTACCTAAGGAGCGAGCGACTGCGTCATGCGATAAAACATGCGACCAATCACCGCTGGACATACGCAGCCGTTTGTAAAATTAAAAACAAACCGCCGCGCAACGCCCACCCTCCAACCACGCAACCAATCGCCGATCACCGTGAGGGTGACAAACGACCATATTGCGAGGCTCTCTATTATTAGAGAGCAGGCTTGAAGATATTTAAGATAGGTGAGTTAGTAACATTTGTTTGTTCATTCAGCAATGCAACGGTATTATTATTACTTTTTAATATCTCTAACTGTTCCAGCACACACAGCCGTAGCCCTTTATTACACGTATGTAAGACTTTAAAGGAGTGGTCGTTGGCTAGGTTGTGTCCAGTGTCCAAAAGATGTTTGGCAAAATGGGATTTATCGGGATTGCAATTCCTGTACGCGGTTAAATGCTCTTTATAACGTGTCTCGAAATAGAGACCAGTCTGACCCATTACCATGCGATAAAATACGCAAAGAGATGCAACATCTCTTCGCAGCGCTAGTAAATCAAGCCGATCGAAAAGGATTCGGTCATCGACGATTCGAGCCGCTCTGCGTTGGATGCGGTCAAGTGGAAGGAGCTGGCACTGGGGAGCCCCAGCCCAAAGATGGGAAAGGTATTCCATGTAAAACCGAACCTGCGAATTGTAAAGTTGCAGGCGGTATGCCAACATGAAATACTGTCCCTCTCTGCTGAGCACGCCAAGCCTTTTAGAGGCCAATTTGGCCTTCTCTTCCAAGTGACCACGAAACTGCACGCCAATCAATATATCGACGTCGAGGATTCCGATACGACAAAAGGGTTTTTTAAAGGGTGGTAAATGCATGCCATGTCATTTAACATTATAATAATATGTCATTTGCAAATATTTTTTATTGTATTCAATTAGCGTTATGGATTGAAGAAATTCAAATTGAGCATCCCAGTGCAGTGAGAATATTCATATAATTTCGTTTTGTAGAAATTCAATTATAAAATAAGAATTGGATGAAATGAAAGGATATCATCCAGATTGAATTTCGGTCATGGCAGTCAATCTCTATGGAGACTGCAGTACAGGATTATGATGTATGAGTGTATGCACTCCATTCCCTCTATAGAGACCAGACACAAGACCAACTTTTTTACGTACTTTCTGAACCACAAGGATGAACTACCAGTGAGAACTATTAGCATACTTGCCTATTCTATATGATTCTAGTAACTCGTAGACCTCATGTGTTTTATGCATTCCATACACATTCCAAAAAGGCTCAATACTGTATCCCGCTGCATTGTATATTTGTTCACCACCAGGATGAGAAGGTAAGAATGACGTTATGTCATACACCCCATGCCTGTATGTCACCCAAAAGCTATTTCTGTAAAAAACAAAATGAGTAGTTATTATAATATAATAGGATTTTATATTTACCTGCTTCTCTAAAAAAACTTGCTCCACATTCTCTCAAAATCACCTTCACTACACTAAGAAAGCATGATTATACATTTTTGATTAATGTAGATATGTATGTAGAAAGGTCACAGTGTATACTTAGTACTTAACTTACTATATAAATATCTTTACACGTTGACTGCCCTAGTGTAAATGAGAAAAATCAGTAAAAAACTTTTTGATGAAAATAGGTGGGCAATATCAATATTTTAAAATATATCTAATTTAGGGTTCAATTAGAAGCTGCGTTTCATAATTATTTCGAAAAAACCACATGAGGCCACTGCGGTGACCTATGCGGCGCCTTGATAGTAAAAGTGTGAATTTCCGTTACGGGGCGCTAGGCCGGACATTTCTCCGGATACCCGCACCCCGCAGTCGTCTGTTTGCGCTTGGACTTGATTTCGTGATTCAACATGGAGAATAGTAAGGATTTAGACGTGAATTTTATAGATATTTGGTATTTTTGATGAAATTGCTTGAAAAATTGATTTGAGTGAAAATGAAGAATCAGAGATTGATATAATTAGAATGGTAATGTCTCTTTGTGAGCATATACTGGGCTGTGGTCACGCACTTGCAACAGACAATTGGTATACAAGCTTGGAGCTGTCCAATGAACTACTCGATAAGGACACTCAATTGGTGGGTACTTTGAGGAAAAATAGAAGAGGTTTGCCGAAAGCGGTAGTTGACTCCAAATTAAAACCTGGCGATGTAATTGCTATGGAGAATGAACGAGGAATATGCGTATTGAAGTGGAAGGACAAAAGAGACGTGCTGATGTTATCCACGAAATATTCTAAAGGATTTTCTAAAATAACTAAAAATGGTAAAGTAATTCGCAAACCAAGAATGGTTTTAGCCTACAACAAAACAAAAAGCGCAGTTGATATGAGCGTTCAAATGGCCGCATATTCCTCGCCATTACGTAAAACGGTTAAGTAGTATAAAAATTGGGAATAGAACTTATATTGAATACAGCTATAGTTAATGCATGGGTTATGTACAATGAAAATAAAAAAAAAGTGAAAGTATAGTACAGTTTAGAAGAGTTAGTGGAGTATTTAGTTGATGCAAGAAAGGAGGAGACCATAGAACCCGAAAGAATAGATAGACCAAAAAGACTGAAACATCAATTATTGAAAAAAGAGGGTAACGTAAGGAACACTAGACGATTTTATTCAGAATGCTACAAAAACTGTGTGGCAATGTACTGTTCAAAATCAGCCAAAAATAAAACAAAGAAAGTAGCAACATTTTGTAAAGAATGTCCAAATGAACCACATTTTTGTTTAATTTGTTTTAATAAATTCCATCGCTTCGTTTAATTTGTATTTTGGAATACCTAGTTACTTGTTTTTTACTTATATTTCACACATTGATAAAAATAAATACTTGATTTTTGTGACAGGCACGTTTTTTCTCTTACATTCTTCATTTTCGTCCCACATTTCTCACAATTTCATAAACACGCCGAAACCACGCTGAAGTAACAATCTACAGCGCCGCTCTGGTCATTTGCATATACTAAATGTACTATAAACGTGGACACCGGCGTAATAATTCTGCCCGAAAGCAGGTCTGTCTTGAGTTCACCGGTGGCCAACACAGCGCGTAGGGTCCGGTCACCGGTGACCGGGCTGGCAGTCAACGTGTTAACACTTCTTGGTTCAATTTTAAATATTGAAATTGAACAGAGAAGCGATAAGATTTTATAAGCATTTCCCATAGCCTTCACCCCATAAGACACTCATGGAACAAAATAGGTTGATAGATTCTCTTATGCCGCTGCTACATGTTTTTATAGGATAGGGTGACAAACCAGCACACAGTCCACCTGATGGTAAGTAGTTGCGGTGACCCGTAGACATCTAAATCTATCCTCAATAAAGAATCAAAATGCAGATGCTTTGTCACCCATGATGACTAAGATGGAATGCATTTTTCCAGTAAAAAGATAAAAGGGTCTCCGGTTCTCTATATCCCTATACGAAACACAGCAGTGTTAAGCTACCATTTTACGCTGGTATTCTGTGAGAGCGTGGTCTTTCCCTGGTCAAGCTTAAAAAGTCGTGCTACAACTATACTACTTATATAGCTGCAGCATGGATCTACCACATATGAACATGGCTACTTGATAGTTGGCAAGTGGTCCTTGGTAGGTAAGGTTTTGTTGTATTGGCCCTGTAAGATTGCTGGTAATGATTATTTTACGAACCTCTACAATATAGTCTACATCATCCCAACATACATATTTGTAGAGTGTTAATATTCTCTAAAACATCCATTAATGATTGTTTATCTAATATTACTAAATGAATACATACTTGTTGTTATGTTTGCTGACTTCTTCAGCTCTGAAAGTAGGTAGATCCTGCCTCTTCTCACCAGCTTCCATACCTTTTTCATCTTCTGTTTTTTGTTTGTCTTTATTTAATTTATGTTTACTATCATCTAAAATAATAAATGTAATGAATTTATTTTGTAAATATATATTTTATTACTCAATGCATTGCTAATAGAACAGAAACAGAAACTTTTTTATTCAATATAGATTATAAATAATACTTATTGAAAGTCACTCCTTTGTTTAATTACCACTGGTTTGAAAAAAAAAACCTCTGTCCTGGGAAGTACCAGCAAGAAAACCAGCGGGACTTTTTTTTTAAATAACAGCTAACAATCATGTATGCTACACAAATTAACAACACAACAAATTAGAAATAGCTTGGTAGCAATCACCTCATTTCCAGGGGTTATTATCATCCATAAATTCTTTAATATTATAATAAACCTTTTTATACAAACTTAGTTTAATAAAGTTTTTGAATTTTGAGCAGGTCAAATATTGTATATTTTGTGGAATTTTGTTGTAAAAGTGTATACATCGCCCCAAGAATGAATTACTGACTTGATGCAGTCGAGTAACTGGAGTAACTAGCTTTTGTCTGTTCCTAGTATTTACAGAATGAATATCACTTATTTTTGTAAAACTACTTTTATTTTTGTGTTTTTTACTTTTATTTTCATGAATGTATTGAGAGGACAAAGTTAATATATTAATTTCCTTAATTTTTTGTTGCAGCAACTCTTTAGGCTTTAAATCATAAATTCAGTGTCAGCTGCATGTCCCTATAGTAAAATGCCATACAACATTATGCTATGGAAATAGCTAAAGTAAACTAGTCTAGCTGTTTCAACATTGGTAAGACTTCTAATCTTTTTTACAGCATATGCTGCAGAACTAAGTCTGCTTGCTAGTTTTGATATATGGGGGCTCCATTGAAGCTTCGCGTCTAGTGTGATTCCAAGAAAAATGGTGGTAATTTAGTGCCATTTAAATGCAAATTATTAACATTGAACCAATTTACTAATTTAGATATAGCATTATTATTAATGCTATAGTGTATTAATTAATATATGAGTAATGAATGTGATATGGTGTTTAGAGATTTATAAAATGTGGAAAATATTGTTTATTTTAAGAACTATTACATATTATTAGTTGTATCATAAAAGCAATCTCAACAGAATTCTGCCATTGTCACGTAGGTCAGAATTTTTCAAATATTGTCATTAACATACTCTCAATATATTAAACTCAAAGAACTAACATATATCAGACCAATATTAAATAAATTTTAAGAGAACTCGGTTATAATACCGATTAAACCGATCTTAAAATTTATTTAATACACATTGTCAAGAATATCATTGTCAAGAAAAAACTGTGGGTATTTTACAGAAATGTTAACAGACATTTGTGATTACTCCTTCTCTCTATAAATATGTCTTTTAACATCTTATTGACCATTTGATTAGATGCAGTGGCGTAGCTACTGCAGGGTTAGGCGGGGCAGTTCCTCGGGGCCCCTAAGCTCAAGGGCCCTTTGGCCTACATGAACCATGTTCGAAACAGAATAGAATGATATGTAATCCTAGTTCCAAAAAGAATTATTAACTTTTAACTTTTTGGTTAACCTAAAAACCTCAAATGCATCTCCTCGAACTGAAATCACAAAAATTTCTGACACATCTAAAACATAAATATAATATTGTTAAAATAAAATTATCTACTTCGTTTATGTCTACCTATATTATTTACTGTAATTTACTTCGTCATTGTTTAATTTTTACTAGTTTCCACCCACAACTTTATTCGCCTAGTATGAACTAATATTTAAAAAGCTGATGTAGGAAATAGGGCTACAATTTCATTATTGCCCTGGGGCCCTTGGTTATGTAGCTATGCCACTGATTAGATGATATTATATTTTCAAGTTGTCAGAATATTAATTTTATTTCATATATCAATATATGAACACACTAAACACATTGCTATTTTAAAAATACTTTGTTTATGATATTATAACAACATTAGTAATAACATTATGCATTGTTTAAAATATTTACCTGTAATTGTAGAACCTACTAATATGGATCCAAATAGAGTGAAGGCAAATTTTTTTTTCTTATTTCTATGTCTGTCATCATAGTTGTCATACTTCTCATGGGTATGATGCTGCTGATGAAGTATAGCTGGCACATAAGCAAATTTATTCTGATGAAGTAATGATCTGTAACATGTTATACTGTATTACTATAAATAAACATTATAAGAAAAAGTATCATCATTAGTTGAATACTATAAAATGGCATACATAATTTCTTCTGTAAAATCTTTTCCCAGCATATGTTTTGATAATTTGCTTGTTTATCTAACATGAAGCTTACAGTTACTTCTTTGCCCCATTTTTTGGCTAGCACAACGTAGGTATTATTCTTCAAATTAAGAGTTATTTACAAAATATTATAACTTTTATGGACAAAATCAAGAGAGGATATCAATTTTATTTTTCTCTAACTGTACGAATTTAAAGTTATTTTTACGTGGCATAATAGCAGAAAAAAATAAAAATAATAACGCTAAATGTTAAGAGCTTATTTACCTCAGAATTAATTTTCTAACAGACATTCTTCCAAGTAAAAAGACGTCTAGTTTAAAAATGTATAGCAAACAAACGTCTTATCTCCTTTAACTCAGGCAATCAATTTTATTGACCTTGTTAAAAATACGATATTAATGTTATCAGCCCAATGCAAAAAAATAAATGAAAACAAACAATCACGGTTTGAAATGATTGCCGTGACAATCAATTGACGTTATTGACGTCGAACGTCGAAGTTTGACGTTGACGTATATTGTTAATGTTAAGGCCAGACAAATAGATACAGAATCCGTTTCGGGTTACGATTCGGGATTCAGCCGACCACATACGTACGGAATTCCATTTCGTGATTCCGATTCGCAAAACCCGATTCGGGATTCCGCGAATACAGAGTTAGGCCCGCCACATACATACGGAATTCCGTTTCGGGATTCCGTTTCGATATTCCGATTCGGAACCCCGAACGCAGCAAGTCCATATAAAATCTATGACCCGCCACATACGTACGGTAGTTTTCCGTTCGATATTTTGCGGGCAAAACGGGATTCCTTATGTTGTGTGTGGCCGACCCGTTCGGAATTCCGAAACGGATTCTCGAAACGGAATTCCGTATGTATGTGGTCGGCCTTAGGCCCGCTACATACATACGGAATTCCGTTTTGGAACTCCGATTGGAGATTTTGAACACAGCAAGTTCATATAAAATCTATGACCCGTCACACACGTACGGTAGTTTTCCGTTCGATATTATGCGGGTAAAACGGGATTCCGTATGTGTGTGGCTGACCCATTTGGAATTCCGCTCGGAATCGGATCGAATCGGAATTCAAGTCAAATTTAGCTTGCTATCAAATTTAGCTTGATAATTTTGACAGCTCACTATAGGGATAGGGTGGTATGTAATTGTTAATGAATCTATTCGCTTATTATTCTCATAGAACTTGCAATCGATAGTTGCATGTTTATGCTCTATGGATTTGAAATTTTGAACAGTTTCTTATCTATTGAATCAATAATAAATTATTAATACGATAATAAAATCCCTCCCACAACAATGATTTCGCCTCGTGCATATTTTTATTCGGTCAGTCAGATTATTTAGTAGAATACGTGCGAATATTGCAATCAGAGATTCAGTAGTTTCAATATGATGTGCGAATATATATAGTATATATATCTCCACTTGATATATAATATATATTGCATATATGAAAGTTAGGATGTTTGTTATTCCTTCACGTCACGCCACAACAGAACATTAAAAAATTGCCGCGGTAATTGAGAAACCTTAAATCACGTGGACGAAGTCCAGTAGTTTAACAAATAAAATAATTGTATAAATTTTAAATATAACAATTAAAGTAAGTTTCAATATAGTCCTATCGATAGTCCAATTTTTGTTCTAGAATTTATTTCATCTGAGGACAGAAATTGTTCATTTACACATTTATACATATAATACTACCTGTTTTGTGAATAAATTTCCAAAGTTTCACGTTCTGCTTTGATATCAATATCTTTTTTTAGATTACTCAGTAATTTCGATATGGTAGGAATTTCTTTTCTCACTAGTAAAATCCGTGAATTTTTCTTCTTATAACACCAATGTCAAAATTATAAATTTCTTATTTCCCGGTTTTTCTTTGCCAATTGTAGAAATTTTTGAATTGGATTCTTCAGTGTGTTTCACTTCATTGACGAGTTTGTGTACAAATCTCTCAGAAAAACCTGTAAGAAAATGACAAATAATTATTATATAGGTAGAATTAAATAAATATAAGCCCGTAAATATGCCCTCACTAAAGCTACTTCATAGACCACAAACTACAAATACTGGTATTTTAGATGAATGACAGTAAATTGAGACAATTTTATTACTATGTTTCACGAGTACATTATTTGGTGATTTAAATTTTTCATATCTGGCAATACTAACCTGTCGCAGCAGCAACGCGTTCATACAGCTTTTCGAATGGTATAATTATTAGAGCTTGTAAACTTTTCTCTTTTTTTCAAATTCAAATTCATTTATTTATTTGTGAATACAGTAAGTTAAGTGTTCGTAAAATTTACATTAGGTATCGTGTATTCTACCACAGTGTGGAGTACAAATATTCATTACGATAGAAGTCAATAGAAGCAAAATTAATACTTTTAAAATTGATTGCACATTAAAAAGTACCATAATCATATGTGTAAGTAGTATTAAATATTATTCAAAAGTGAAAAGCATCGTGCAATGATACCTATGATAAATAACACATTTCGTAATGGCGCCTTTACGTCTATATTGAAAAAAAAAAGAAACTGTGAAGTAAATAAAATGTCATCTTTTCAAATTATTATTACTATTGTTAAATACATGAGTCAAAAATAAATACTGCATCTTAAGCTAATGTCACGAAATAAACTAAGTATATATATAAAAAAAATACAAATTAAAAATGTCGATGTCACCGGGTTATCATATATAATATTATATAATATGTCAAATATATAATACATGGTATGTCAAATCAAATACAAATATTATAATGATGTAATTTCTATGTCATAGATAATACACTATTTACCAGGAATTCTATGTCATTAAGATATTCATTAATAGAATGGTAAGATTTATTAATTAATAATGTTTTTAATGATCTTTTGAAGGTTTGTATATTATTTATTTTCTTTATATCATTAGGTATTTTATTATAGATAGGTATGGATAGGCAAAATATAATTTTTCGCATTTTTACTGACTTTGATTGTTGAACTTTTAATCTCAGAGGATACCTTCTATTATTTAAATTTTCAAACAATGATAGGTTTCTATAGACAAACACAGCCGTCTCATAGATAAAAAGACAGGGAAAAGTTAGAATTTGCAGCTCTTTAAAATGTGGTTTACAACTGTCTGTCCAGTGTAGATTTTTGATTGCTCGAATGCACTTTTTTTGAGCTTTGAATACCTTTTCCCGATCCACTGTTTTCCCAAAACATAACACTGTACCTAAGTGTTGATTGAACGTATCCAAAATATGCTATACGAAGTGTTTGCGTATTTCCTCTTTTCATAGATTAATGATAAGTCATCGCGCGCTCTGACTAGATACCGCGCTCTGACTAGATACCGCGCTCTGACTAGATACCGCGCTCCCTGCAATTAACAGCTCCGTGAGTGCGGCGTCTTAATATTGTAGTGTGTATAATACAATTTGCATGATGCTAGTGTGCGTGAAAAATTGTATATGCCAGCAGCTTAACTATTACCCGATTAATGGGAAAATTTATTTTATGCAATGGCTTAGTAGTTAAGTTAATAGTTATATGTGTATTCCAGAAATACTTAAAAATGAATAGTTTATTAATAACGAATGTATCAATATATTTGTGTATATTATGTACCTATAGGTTTTTCTTCTGAATAAATGACATATAAACGATAAGGCCTCCTTTTTATCACTTTAATTTTTTTATTTACATGTCTAACTAATAAAAGCTCTTACAAAAATTTACTTCGCAAATATTTGCGTTATAAAATAAAATGATGTGTCTTACCTAGTATGAAGAGCACCTCCCGCCCTCCCTCAATTGCGTGCACTATCCCCGTCACCACTAATCCCAGCACCGCTACTCCCAACACCAATATACTAGGCAAGACACACCACTGACGATAATACGACACGTGTTTCGCCTCTATACGAGGCATCCTCAGGTGATATAGACTCTACGGTAGCTAACCGCTAAGTGAGCTGCGAGCCAAAACAAGTGCCTTTTATACAGACCGATGATGCAACCGCTCTCTGCCTAAGGAGCGAGTGACTGCGTCATGCGATAAAACATGCGACCAATCACCGCTGGACTTACGCAGCCGTTTGTAAAATTAAAAACAAACCGCCGCGCTACGCCCACCCTCCAACCACGTAACTAATCGCCGATCACCGTGAGGGTGACAAACGACCAAATTGCGAGGCTCTATATTATTAGAGAGCAGGCTTGAAGATATTTAAGAGAGGTGAGTTAGTAACATTTGTTTGTTCATTCAGCAATGCAACGGTATTATTTTTAATTTTTAATATCTCTAATTGTTCCAGCACACACAGCCGCAGCCCTTTATTACACGTATGTAAGACTTTAAAGGAGTGGTCGTTGGCTAGGTTGTGTCCAGTGTCCAAAAGATGTTTGGCAAAATGGGGTTTATCGGGATTGCAATTCCTGTACGCGGCTAAATGCTCTTTATAACGTGTCTCGAAATTGCGACCAGTCTGACCCACGTAAACGGCGTGGCATTCGTCACAAACAAGTTTGTAAACACCTGACTTTTGACGTATCCCCGCGTCATCATGTCACCCGTGGCAACATAAAGTAGCCGCTTTTTATTGTTACATTAACCGTTTGTTCACTGTCCCATTAAGTAAAGAAAATTATTTAAAAGAACTTAATATAATTTATCAAATAGCGGTCTCTAACGGTTTTTCAAAAAATCTCATTAACAATTTAATTAAAAAGAAACAAAAGCATGTTATTCGCAACTCTCTGTACGCGGTTCAACCTCAAAGTGTTCATCGATATGTGAGCAGGTTGACCTACTTAGGCCCCATATCTGAAAATGTAGCTAATACTCTTCGACAAAACGGCGTTCATGTGGCGTTCAAAACAAACAATTGTCTTAGAAATATCTGTAATAGTAAAGATAAGTTGGATATACGTCAAAAGTCAGGTGTTTACAAACTTGTTTGTGACGAATGCCACGCCGTTTACGTGGGTCAGACTGGTCGCAATTTCGAGACACGTTATAAAGAGCATTTAGCCGCGTACAGGAATTGCTATCCCGATAAATCCCATTGTGCCAAACATCTTTTGGACACTGGACACAACCTAGCCAACGACCACTCCTTTAAAGTCTTACATACGTGTAATAAAGGGCTGCGGCTGTGTGTGCTGGAACAGTTAGAGATATTAAAAAGTAATAATAATACCGTTGCATTGCCGAATGAACAAACAAATGTTACTAACTCACCTCTCTTAAATATCTTCAAGCCTGCTCTCTAATAATATAGAGCCTCGCAATTTGATCGTTTGTCACCCTCACGGTGATCGGCGATTAGTTGCGTGGTTGGAGGGTGGGCGTTGCGTGGCGGTTTGTTTATAATTTAACAAACGGCTGCGTAAGTCCAGGGGTGATTGGTCGCATGTTTTATCGCATGACGCAGTCCCTCGCTCCTTGATATTTTGGATGGGAAAGCCAGAGAACTTGCTTCAATAGCTGTTTATGAGAAATATCAAATTCAGTCCCGTAAATTACAACGACTTGTATCCTCTTCATCCCGTAATCGTAATAACGACATATATACAGAATATCACCAATTTTATCCCCGAGTTAAAAATCTTTCCGATGTCCAATTTCCAACAGATGAGTTGTCCCTTTTACATAAAGGCCTAAAGTATAATTTAACACCTTCGGTCTCCCAAAAATCGTTAGAGACTATGGCTGTTGACGCGGAGGTGGCTGTTGTGATCGGGAAGAAAGATAACATCGTTAAAAGTTTGATAGCTAATGAAATTCGGGCTGTGCCCGCGTCTTCCCATTTCAATCCTGAGTTCCCTGTTTTTAAGTCCCTAAAGCAGAGAATAAGGGAAAACGTCCTTATTGTTATTAAAGCCGATAAAGGCAATACTGTTGTTATTATGGAGAGTAGTGGGTACAGACAGAAAGTTAACGATGTTATCCAAGGTGATGACTTTGAGCTACTGGAGTCTGACCCAACCAAAAAGTTTACTTCGGATATTAAGTTATGTATACAACAGTCATCATATGTTTTTCCCGATCACAACTTGTCTCGGAGCAATCTTGTTCCAATGAATCCTCAAGCACCCATTTTATATGGGTTACCAAAAATACATAAAGAACATGTTCCTATTCGTCCAGTTGTCTCATATATTGGTGCACCAGCTTATTTCCTTGCTAAAAAATTAAACTTCCTCCTTCGAGAGAAATCTGGATTCAACCCCACTTACAGCCTAAAAAATGGCTTAGATCTCATTTCCAAAATTAAAGATATTCGTGTTCCTCCTAAATCCATATTGTTATCTTTAGACGTTGATAGTCTTTTCACAAATGTCCCATCCCCTGACTGTTTGCGTATACTCGCAGATCTCTTTGAAAAACGTCGTCTACATCCCGGGGAAACAAATGATCTTCTTAACTTAACCTCTCTCTGTATGAAACAAAACTATTTCCGGTTTAATAACCGTCTCTATCTACAAAAAGAAGGGTTAGCTATGGGGTCCCCTCTAAGTCCCCTTATGGCGGACATTTTCATGGATAATTTCGAAAAACAACATATAGTTGTCAATCAAAATATCTTATATTACTATCGATATGTAGACGACATAATTATTTGCTGGACTGGCACAAGGAGACAACTGGATGTTTTCCTCAATAAAATAAATAGAGTCCATGACAAAATTAAATTTAAACTTGAATTAGAACAAGATTGTTCCCTTAATTTTCTCGACTTAACAATAACAAGAAAAGAATCGTCACATGTTTTCCAAATTTATCGAAAGCCAACTCACACCGACACGGTCATCCCCGCGTCATCATGTCACCCGTGGCAACATAAAGTAGCCGCTTTTTATTGTTACATTAACCGTTTGTTCACTGTCCCATTAAGTAAAGAAAATTATTTAAAAGAACTTAATATAATTTATCAAATAGCGGTCTCTAAAGGTTTTTCAAAAAATCTCATTAACAATTTAATTAAAAAGAAACAAAAGCATGTTATTCGCAACTCTCTGTACGCGGTTCAACTTCAAAGTGTTCATCGAAATGTGAGCAGTTTGACCTACTTAGGCCCCATATCTGAAAAAGTAGCTAATACTCTTCGACAAAACGGCGTTCATGTGGCGTTCAAAACAAACATTTCTCTTAGAAATATCTGTAATAGTAAAGATAAATTGGATATACGTCAAAAGTCAGGTGTTTACAAACTTGTTTGTGACGAATGCCACGCCGTTTACGTGGGTCAGACTGGTCGCAATTTCGAGACACGTTATAAAGAGCATTTAGCCGCGTACAGGAATTGCAATCCCGATAAATCCCATTTTGCCAAACATCTTTTGGACACTGGACACAACCTAGCCAACGACCACTCCTTTAAAGTCTTACATACGTGTAATAAAGGGCTGCGGCTGTGTGTGCTGGAACAGTTAGAGATATTAAAAAGTAATAATAATACCGTTGCATTGCTGAATGAACAAACAAATGTTACTAACTCACCTCTCTTAAATATCTTCAAGCCTGCTCTCTAATAATATAGAGCCTCGCAATTTGGTCGTTTGTTACCCTCACGGTGATCGGCGATTAGTTGCGTGGTTGGAGGGTGGGCGTAGCGCGGCGGTTTGTTTTTAATTTTACAAACGGCTGCGTAAGTCCAGCGGTGATTGGTCGCATGTTTTATCGCATGACGCAGTCGCTCGCTCCTTAGGCAGAGAGCGGTTACATCATCGGTCTGTATAAAAGGCACTTGTTTTGGCTCGCAGTTCACTTAGCGGTTAGCCACCGTAGAGTCTATATCACCTGAGGATGCCTCGTATAGAGGCGAAACACGTGTCGTATTATCGTCAGTGGTGTGTCTTGCCCAGTGTATTGGTGTTGGGAGTAGCGGTGCTGGGATTAGTGGTGACGGGGAAGGTGCACGCAATTGAGGGAGGGCGGGAGGTGCTCTTCATACTAGGTAAGACACATCATTTTATTTTATAACGCGGATATTTGCGAAGTAAATTTTTGTAAGAGCTTTTATATAATGGATTTCCGCAAAGTAACACCTGATTCTATTAATTATGTCTAACTAATATTCACAAATTATTTAAAAAATAGTTATATATATGGTGTAATCAAAATAGGGCTTTCTATTCTACACGTCAATATGAACAACTTTTACTATAGATCTATCTTCTTAATCGCAAGAAAAAACAGGTCTTCCATACATTTTGAGCAAGTTTGTACGAAATTTTGTATGGAATAACTGACTTTGAGATATTTTTATAGGATCAGGGTGACAAACGAGCACTCAGTCCACCTGATTGTAAGTGGTTGCTGTGGCCCATAGACATATACATCTATCCTCGGTTAAGAATAAAAATGTAGATGCGTTGCAACCCCTGAGGACTAAGATGGAATGCCTAGTTTCCAGTAAAAAGGGTTTCCGGTTCTCTATACTCACCATAGGAAACACAGCAGCGTTAAGCTCCTATTTTACACTGGTATTCTGTGAGAGCGTCGTCCGCCCCGGTCGAGCTGACCCATTCGTGCTACAACTATACCAGTAATATAGCTGCAGTATGGGTCTATCACGTATAAATTGAAAATTTCGAAGATGATCCCATAATAAAAAATATTCACGTTGACGGGCATAATCATTCCCTAAGTTATTAAGTACTATTTTGTTGCACCTTTAGTTAGTATATAAGACTGGGGAAAAAGTTTCTTCGTATATTGTATACAAATTCAAGACGTTTTTGTTTTAAAGTTTTATTACATTTAATTATATATGGGTCCATTCTGTTCGATAATTTGTTACCATCTTGTAGGTAGTTATATAATAAAAAATAAACGTTGCTGTAGAAATCTTGGGATTTTGTTAGTCGGGGGGTTGTTCTCCCAGGGGAAAAAATTATAAACTTAAATATTCAAACCTCCAGAAAGCTTTCTTTTAAAGAACACAAGCAACAAAAGAAAATAATGACTAAAACTTTTAAACCAGTTTTAAGTACTCAAGCGAATACTGGATTTTTAGGAATGTTAGTGTGTATTGAAAGTCTCAAACAGATAACTAATCTTGTGATCTGGCGTTATCATGATGAAAGAGACACTCCTTTTTTGATTATCAATGCCAGACGTTTCTTTTTCTATTTCTTGCTTGTCTCATTATTTATTGGTAGTAGAGATCCGAATCGATGGTTTTACCCGGCGGTAAAAGCTCATGATAAACTTTCAATACCACCATACACACAGCATCATTTTATTTCGTGTTAATCCAGGCTTTGCTTTAGTCTGTAAACAAAACACATATCACATACAGAAAAAAAATCACGTTTCTTGTATGGTCTTTATACAAGAAACGTGATCTTTTTGGGTCCTTTAATATTTTACTTGTTTTCTTTTTTATTTTATGTTTTTATAGCAGCAATATAAATACACATTCTATGAAAATTCCAAGTATCTACATATTACGGTTCATAAGATACAGCCTACTGAGAGACAGACGGAATGATAGTGGAGACTTGGGTCCCGTTGATACTATTTGGGTACGGAACCCTAGTAAATGGCAATTATGTCATTTGAGCAATACTACAGAAATAAACATTAAATAATATAGAATTAGGTTATATTATAATAAGTTTAATATATTATATTATAAAATATAGTAACAATAAATTCACATATAAAAATCTCAGCCACGGGGAACTTTATTTTTGCATTCGCGGCAACACTGAATAGCGTCATTGATATTTTGTGACTTATTTATGGCTCGTGTTATTTTATGTTAAAATTTCGAAATTGTATGATACTTAATGATAGTATGTGATTCCAGTGTCTTTCTTATTTCCTGTAGTATTATTTTTACACAGTTTCAATACGTAAACTGGTATTTTACTTCGGATTATGATCAAAATTTAATAAAACATTCGGTACGTTCACCTCACATGTTGCCTGCAACGCTACTGGCTCGGGTACGCCGATTTCGGCGTAGTATTTGTTGCGCATTTTACATGAGCGCCGGCGGTATCTGGTCAGAGCGCGCGATGACTTATCATTGATCTATGGCTCTTTTATTTACCTTATACAAGGCGTATGAAAATTTATATAATTTACTGCAAACACTATCGACGTGTGCCTTCCAGTTCAGTTGGTTATCAATGATAATTCCTAAAAATTTAGTTTCTATCGTTTCATAGACTGGTGAACCTTTATAATGAATATTAATACTTGATAAACTATCTTTTTGCCAATTAAATTTCATAACTTTAGTTTTCTCTAAATTTATATTTAAGTTATTTTTTACGAGCCAGTCAATTATAAGACCAATGGAACTGTTAATCTCAATTTCATAGCTTTGGGTATTATTTCCTTCATAAATGACGCAATCCGCATCCGCAAATAGGACCATAGATTTTTTATCACCGATGGAAGGTCATTAATGTACAACAGAAATAGGAGTGGACCCAAAACGCTTCCTTGTGGAACGCCGTAATACACAGCTCGGGGTGTTGATCGATAAACCTTTTCTGTCAACTTTATAGTACATATTCTCCTTATTTCAGTAATTTGCGTTCTGTCTGTAAGATATGACTCAAAAAGATCGAAAAACTGTCCCTCGCAATCCATATTGGTGTAATTTTCTTTTTAATATTTTGTGATCCACGAAGTCAAAAGCCTTAGTCATGTCCATGTATAGCGCGGCCACAGGTATTTTTTTGTCTATACATGTCATAAATTTGTTGAGCACGTCATAAATTGCCATGTTTACAGATTTATTTTTACGAAATCCTTTTTGCTCATCTACGAGTATCTTATTATCATCAAGATATTTATTTAAACGTTTATAACTTTAAAAACTTTCAAAAACTTTCGCAAATATAGTAATCAAAGCAACAGGGCGATAACATCCAACATCATATCTGTCGGTTTTTTTAAATAATGGATTTACTATTGACAGCTTTAGAGACTTAGGGATTTTGTCTTGCTCTATACATAGGTTTATTATATGAAATAAAATACCCGCAATCAAAAATGCTGTCTCTTTGACTACTTTAGTAGTTATTCCGTCATACCTTTGAGTATTTTAAAGTGATTTTATAGTTTCATATATTTCATCAGGATTGACAGGGGCCCTAAACATTGACGAAGACTTATTAAATTGTAAACAATAGTTACCTGCGTTCTCTTCATTAACCTGTTTCTTACGCTCCATATTTATAAAGTGAACGTTAAAAGTTTGAGCTATTTCTTTCTGGTTTGTTATTATTCGATTATTATATATAATTTTCTCGAATTGTTTTATAGGGGCTGTTTAGGCTAAATATGGTCATTTGAGACGGCGTCCAATCGCCTTCGACTTATCGAATCGTCCGATGGTGTTAGGTGTCACGCGTGTCTCGGGGAGGGGGCATCGGTATGCAGCTTCCCAGCGTTTGACGCTCGTGGGCGAAAACAGTAGCTTGAGAGCAGCGGTGCGGTGAATTAGCGTATTTTGGTGACCGCTGCATATATTTCGCGCGACCAGGTTTTTTGGGTTTATGGTCTAGATTTTTAGTATTTGTTCGCGTTACTTCGCTACTGAATTGTGGTTTCGTGAAGACCGCCTGGGTTTAGTCTAAGTTGTGCGTCCGTGACAAGAGTCTTGTAATGAATTTGAGTGATTAGAGTAATTTCGTTGTAATTGTACTGAACTTTGTGATACTCGAGAAGAGGCCGCGTTCGATCCCGTGTTTGTAAATATGTGCTACGTGAACCCGGAACCTTGAATATTGAACTTTGAACGACTGTTAGTTACTTGTGTCGGGTATCACGTGCTTTATTTCGATGAACGTTGAATTGATTGACTTTGAAGTTAATTATATGTACAGTAAAGTTGATAGACTGAAATAGTGAAATGAAGAAAGAAGTTGTCACTTGGTGACGCCTGCTGGAGTGATGCAGCATTGTGGGGAGGCATCGGACTAGGCTGCTGCTCGGTCACCTCAGCTGGGCCAGGTCACATAAATATACACACTACTAAACACCACTTTACATGCACCTACAACTACCTACGGCCTGACCGAGCCTTGGTGCGGTCTTAGCTTCGGATCCAGGTATGTACTATTTATTTGCCTAGCCTTCTTCCTATTGTGTAGTATGATATGTCAATTGTCCATAAGGCCATTTGGGCCCGAACCCTCGGCTGCCCGTCGAGGAGGCTACTATGGGCCCTAGCCAAGGCGACCTTTGCAGGGGCAGCTGGGGGCCGTAACAGGGCCATTTGTTTTGTTATTCTTAATAACCTTCCACGTAGCTAAACATTTATTTTTTGCATTTGCTATGTAATAGTTATTCTGTGATCGTTTTGTGAGTTAGATAATTTTCTTAAATTTTTTAGTGTACCACTTAAATTTGTCTTTTGAGTCTTTATTAGGATTAAGGCGAAATTTTCCATAACTGATTTCTTTTATTGCGGTTACACAACTTAATTCCTTTTGTAATCCATTTCGGTTTTGTTTTTAAAGAAATTCTTATCTTTATTGTCGGAAAGCATAAATCATAATATAATTTATAAATGTTAAAGAAATAATCAAAGGCGTCATTGGGATTATCTAAAGAAAATAGTTCAATGAATATAAAAGAGTTTAGGCAATCTACAAACTTTTTTAAATTTTTTTTGCAAAAATCGCAACGAGTGCAAAATCTCGTATTTCGCTATTTAGTTTTGTGAAATTATGGAATGCATTATTTATGCACCACTACATAACCTTGTTGGTTCATTAAATTCAATTTTTAAATTGTAACTACTCAAAATTTGTGTTATGCTATTTGTCAAAATATTGGGCTTTAACATGTCAACATTGAAATCACCAACAATAACAATTTTTTTTGATTTGAAACAGTACTTGTATAAGATATTTTGCAATATATTTAAAAATGTATCAATATCCCTTTTTTAGGCACTCTGCAGCATTTTTAGGCACTCTGTACATACATATTTTTAACAGTGCTAGCAGGCGTGTCACTTTGTAAAAATCTGAGGTATGGAAAATGGTGGCGCGATTTTCAAATTTGTTCGCATTACTCGTGGGGTATTAAGGTTTAAGAGTTTGCAGTGTATATACTCAACTTATTTATTGAACTATAAGATGTGGGGTATTGAGGTTTAAGGGCTTGCGATTTATTTATATGGGGTTTGTAGTAATATGCGATTTATTTCCTAATTTCAGCTATGGAATTCCATACCTTGAAAAACTTGAGGTATGGAGTGCTCCATACCTTCCATAGTGGAAGTGACACCCCTGAGTGCTAGAGCCACGCGGCAGCTTTTGCTGTCGCACGGATGGGCCGGCTCGAACCGGGGTGGTACCACGACCTCACAGAATACGAGCGTGAAGTAGAGTTTTAGCTCTGCGTTTCGCTTGGTGAGTGCAGGTGGCCGAAGGCCCTTTTTACTGGAAATGAGGCATTCCATCTTAGACCTCACGGGTGACAACGCATTTGTATTTTGATTTCTAATAGAGGATAGATGTAGATGTCTATGGGCCGCAGTAACCACTTACCATCAGGTGGACTGTGTGCTCGTTTGTCACCCTTATCCTATAAAAAAAAATATTATAATTATTCCAAATTCAACAAGCTCAATTGCACAACATTCAAATTCGTTACTAATGGAAAGAGCTTGAATTTCGTAAATTGTGTTATGCTTAATATTACAATCTACTAAAATACAAGCTCCACCTTTTCTATATCTTCGCAAATAACTTGAGGCTGATTTGAAATTTGGTATATATAGATGTTTAATGTCATATTCAACCATATTGTGCTCGGTTATACAAATAATCCTAATCATTTTATTTTCATCCTTTAATTCCAATAAACACACAGCAAGTAAGTCGGATTTGTTAATAATTCCGTTTATGTTTTGATGCAAGAGATTACAGATTATTTTGGATTGCGAAAAAACTTTGAAGAATCATCGGGATCATTAACCACTGATCCTTCCATCGCTACATTACGAAATTCTGTTTGACATGCTTTATCACATTTTGAATACAATTTTGAGTTTCCTGTTACACAAGCAGCGTTCTTTATATAATTTAAATAATTTTTTCTGTAACCAATATAATTATTGGTTTTAGTAATGACCTCGATAAGTTCAAAGCAAACAGATTTCTTTGCGGAATAGATTTGCAATAGTCCATATCCAAAAACACCGTTCGCTTAAAGTTGCTACATAAGAACTTTAGTTCGTAATTTAGCTTAAATAAGTTTAGGTTTTTTTTATAGGATAAGGGTGACAAACGAGCACACAGTCCATCTGATGATACGTGGTTGCTGTGGCCCATAGACATCTACATTTATCCTCGATCACGAATCAAAATGCAGATGCGTTGTCACCCGTGAGGACTGAGATGGAATGCCTCGTTTCCAGTAAAAAGGGTCTTCGGTTCTCTACACTCACCATACGAAACACAACAGCATTAAGCTGCTATTTTACGCTGGTATTCTGTGAGACCGTGGTCCTTCCCCGGTCGAGCCGACCCATTCGTGTTACAACTATACCAGAAATATAGCTGCAACATGGCTCTACCACATGACAAAGGTAATTGTTATGTGGAACCTCCGATATTATTACATTTGTACTTTGGCATGAGGTGACCGAACTCATCAAGTTACATTTTAATTCAAAAGAATTACGATCATTAGATCCTGTGAGTAGAACCACACAATCATTTAAAGTTAATGAAGATATTTCATGTTTCCAAACACTTAACACATCGCTTGACTCGGCACCAGGCTTAATAAAGCAGTAAACTTGATATTTGGGACCCAGAAGATTTCCCAATGACTGTCTGACATTTTTCCCATACTGATCAGCAATAATTATGATTTTCTCTTTTGCAGTTATACTTTCCCCTAATATTGTCCTTTTATTAGTAATATTAGTAGATATGCTATCCTTGTCTATAACTTTATTTACAGCATCTTGCTATTGAACATTTAACGCTGTTTCAGCTTTGTTGCTAAAACTATTATTTCCTTTAGTGATCCGCATATTACTGTTGTCTTTTTTGTGCATATTACTGTCAGAGTGTGTGTAAGTGTCTGTTGCAGTTTCAGTTTTACTGTCTTTAGTTAATATATCATCAGTAACTGTATCTATACTACTGTCAGCCGTAGAATCTTGATTTGTAGATTTTATATTAATAAGCAATGGTGACAGGATATCTTGTAGTGGTTTAAGTTTATTTTGTTTAGTTCCCTTTCTTCTCGGTGTCGAGTTTGTAGATCGTGCTTCGTTATTTTGAGTTGAATTTAATTGTTTTAGTGTTTTAATTACCATTTGACAATTTTCCAACTCACGTTTAAGTTTAAAATTTTCTGTTATTAGATTTTCAATTCCGTTATGCGCTGACTGCAGTTTTAAGGCTATATTATCATTATTTATTTTTAACTCAACTACTTTCTCAATTATAGATAAATTCGGTAAACTGTCCATGGTATTGTCAAATAACATTGTCGACGATGATGTCATATCGATCTCTAGTCTCGTCAAGTCATTTTCCGAGTTTTCATTTTTCGAAAAAGTTATATCTAATCCCGAACCTTAAATAATCACAAGATAAATCATAGTATTTAAAGGGCCTTATCGTATAGTATTTTTTTTTGTCATGTGTCGTATAATAATTATCTATGACATTTGTTAGTGCGATTTGAAAAGGTATTTAAAAGTTCAGACAGTTTATAAAGTCGTTTTGTCGTGCCTTAAGTTGTACGTGTTATAATCCACACAAATACTATTTTTTTGTTCTAATAGTAGGTATACTTAGATTCAGATGAATATTATAAATTGTAAATGTTTTAACTTTTGTTGTAAAACCAAAATTTATTTATTCTAAGAAAAAAACGTTATTGTCACAATCGGATTAAATTCGATCTCACGACATCCGGCGTTTGTGCAAGCGCATTAGACCATTAGACTAATTTATTAGTACTCATAGTGGTTCAAAAATGTCATTACTATATTTTAAATTTATGATTAGATGATGTTAGGGATGAAGCTGAATGACAGAGTGAGAAATTGTTTAATAAGAGAAGAGTGTGGTTTGCAAGATGATGTTGTGACCAGGATTAAGAAAGGAATGCTTCGGTGGTTTGGCCATGTAGAAAGAATGAATGAGGAAAGAGTGACAAAGCAAATTTATGTTGCAGAGGTGAACGGCATAGTCGGGAAGGGTCGCCCTAGGCGAAAGTTTATCGACCAAATTGGCGATATATTAAAAATGGGCCAAATCAAGAGTACCTTTAACCGACGAGCGTGTATGCGTAGGTATATGGATGTGGAGGAAGCGAGAGAGGTGTGTCAGGATCGTGCCAAATGGAAGTCCATAATCTCTGCCTACCCCTCTGGGTGACAGGCGTGAGTGTTTATGTTATGTTTATGTTATGATTAGCGCTCAGCTGATTGGTGCGTGCAGTGACATCGATCGTGGAAAGTTTTAGATATTCAAACGCTAACTGATTTTTACCAACAATTTTTCATTTCACTTATTTTGTATCACTTTTTTTGTTTCAATATTCAAGTTCAACACAACACAATTAGGCTAACTTGGTTTATACACTGTTATTGAATAATTTTGTGGGTGTTTTATGTTTACACTGACTTTTTTATGTCGATTTTAAAAAGTTATGATTAAGATAAATACACTTTTGGAAAACACTATTACTTGATAATCAGAATATTAAGACTTGATATTTAACTTCTAGGCATGGAAATAATTATGAAACAAATTTTAATGATTTAAATTATGCGGAGCACACAGAAAATGTTTACTACGCGTTCGAGTTCCTATTACCCAACCCCTCTTCTTTCATAAAAGATAAAACTTTTAGGATAATCTGCCGCGCATCACTTTTAAAAGCTTTTTATTTGCACTTTTTAAAACACTCTGAATAAAAAATACCTGACAGCGAAATGCCTTAGTTTCAATTTTGTCCACCTGAAACTTGGTGGCACTATATAAAAGAGTATAGTAACTGTCCTAAACAGGAACACTATAGGTATGTAATTACTCTAAGGTTATTATGGTTACTATTCTCTAATTAAGATAGGTATAGGTCTTAGACCATACAACCTAGTCTGATTAGTATACAGTACAAAAAACTCTTCAAATTATTCTGATGTTTTTGGAAGATTTTGAGCACAGCTTAATTGACGATAATAGTTAATGAAAATACTATCTCAAGGCGCTCAAGCGGGTAAAAAATCTTAAGATTTATATACGTGGTAGAGTACGCTGCAGATATAATATTATGGTTGTAGAACGAATGGGTACACTCGAATGGGATATTACAACACTTTCAAATAATATCAGCGTAAAATAGAAGCTTAACGTTACTCTGTTTTTCGTATGGTGATTGTAGAGAACCGAAGCCCTCTTTAACTGGAAACGAGGCATTTCATCCTTAGTCCTCAGGAGTAACAAAGCTTTTGCATTTTGATTCTTAATCGAGAATCGATGTAAATGTCTATGGGCTACAGCATCGACTTACCATCACGGTACTGCGTGCTCGGTTGTCACCCTTATTCTAAAAATAGTATCACCATCGAAGCACTTGTTATATTGTTTCTACTAATAATTCACATGCGCACAAATATCATCAATTTTATGTATTAAAATCTTAGATTATTAATAAGTCATCGCGGGCTCCGTGATGATTTATTAATAATCTAAGATTAAAACCAAATTCATTTAGGTAAAGGACAATATAGGAACAACAATCAGCGCCATCGACTTAGATTTGTTTTGATCTATTTCGGATTTTAGTTATGTGTTTTTTTAGTTACTATAAGCCAGTGCTTGACGACAATCCCATCTGGTGGTAAGTGGTGATACAGCCTTAGATGGTAAATCGCACTGTCTTACCGTAACAAAAGCCTATTCACTCTTGCCTTGAAGACGCCTAGTTTGTATTCGGACGGAAAGATAGACGCCGGCAAATTATTCCACTCCTTTGCTGTACGCATTACAAAAGACGAAGCAAACCGTTTGGTTTTAATGCGTGGAATATCGACAACAAAGGAATGAAGACCCGCCGACCGTCTAGTTGTCCGATGGTGGAAAGGAGAGGGAGGAATTAAGGCGTGTAATTCCTGCGCACACTCACCGAAATGCATCCTATAGAATACCGAGAGACTGGCTACTCTGCGCCAGTGCTCGAGGCTGACAAGATTGGTTTCAACCAAATCAAGGTCACCAACGAGCCTCTTAGCACGTCTCTCCACTGAGTCCAATGCTGCCAGGTGTCATTTTGCAGCACCAGCCCATATGTGACAGCAGTACTCCATGCACGACCGGACTTGCGCTTTATATAAGGTAAGAAGCTGCCTCGGAGTGAAGTACCGCCGCACTCTTGCAAGGACACCAAGTTTCCTTGCGACTGCTTTGGCTCTGGACTCAATGAACCGCCCATAGTTTAGGTTCGGAGAAAATTCAATCCCTAACAACTGAAGGCGGTCAGTGTACTCCAAGGATACATTCCGGAAAGTAGGAGCCAAGGTGAGCGGGCTCCTTTTAGCGGTAAAAAGACACGCTTGTGTTTTGGAGGCGTTAAATCTCACGAGATTGGCATCGCCCCATTCGGAGACTGCCTGTAGTGTGAGACTCACATGCTCAATCATAGCCTCTCTTTCTGACTGTATTTGATCCCGACTGGCCCGGGCGCTTGGTTGGTATCTCTCCACAACTGTGCTGTCGTCTGCATACCCATAGAACCGGGAATGAGCAGATCATTTATAAGCAGCAGGAAGAGAGTTGCGGAGAGAACGGACCCCTGAGGAACACTGGCGTTAGTCGCAACTGACTGACTAAATAATAATTTAACGAAATCAGATCAAGATGATGCAACGGCTTTTGAACAATATTTTACCAACATTCCCATTTTGACTACAAAGTCACTCAATTCCTCCCCTGTTGTCGCCGAGTCATTACTCAAACAAAATGTAAATGTCTGTAAAAAATCATTTTCATTATTAAAATATTATCAGGCGATATTGTGAAATATTTCAAAACGATTGATATTAAGAAAACAGTTCTATGGGGGATTTTTGTTAAAGTTATTGCGTCTATAATAGATGCGATCACATCCAAACTTGCTATTGTTTTTAATGATAGTATCGAATCTGGTGTGTTTCCTGATTTAATGATACATAGTAAAGCTATACCTTTATTTAAATTTGGCAGTACATTGGACCTCACTAATTCTAGACCTATTTCTGTAGTGCAAACGCTCAATAAATTTTTTGAAAAAGTATTCTAAATAAGTTTTTTAATGTAAATAAAATTACTCCACATAAATCAGTTTGGATTTACTAAAATATATAATAATGAAACATATTTTCTGTGCATGAGAGAATTCAAAAGATGCTTTGGGTATGTTTTGTGATCTTTCCAAGGCTTTCAACTGTATTCACCATGAGACATTAACTAAGAAGCTACATTATTATGGTTTAAAAAACATAGCACATAAAGTTATTATATCATATCTAAATAATAGAACGCGAACAGTTGTTATTAATGGGAGCAGTTCTACCGGATCGGTAATATCTATGGTTGTTCCTCAGGGCTCAGTTCTTGGACCCTTTCTGTTCTTAGTTTATATTAATACTTACCTTACTTGGTAGAGAATAACCATGATATAGTATTATTTTCTGATGATAATTCGTTGATTTCCTGACTTAAACGGCAATTATTAAAATATGCTATATAAAAAGTAAACACTGGTTTAACGTCAATAATTTGCTTTTGAACTGTAATAAAATGAAATGTATTAAATTAACCACACCTAATGTTGAACAGGTGAATACCAGTGTGCTTTAAATGAGGAGCAGCTGGGTCTTGTTGAATCCACTGTTTTTCTCGTAATTAGAGTTGACGCGAAGCTTCAATGGGGCCCTCATATATCTAAACTAGCTAGCAAACTTAGCTCTGCAGCATATGCTGTAAAAATGATTAGAGGCCTTACATGTGTTGAAACAGCTAGATTAGTTTATTTCAGTTATTTCCATAGCATAATGTCATATGGAATCTTGCTATGGGGTAATGCGACTGACATTAAAACTATCTTTGTTTTGTAAAAGAGAGCCGTAAGCTTAATTTATAACATAGGTCCGAAGGAATCCGTTAGAGAAGAATTTAAAGAAATAAATATATTAACTTTGGCCTTTCAATATACTTACGAGAATTTAATGTATGTAAATACTAAGAACAAGCACAAGTTTTTTATACCAGTTACTCGACTCCAAAGAGTCAGTAATTTCTTGATGGGTCTATGTTTACGCTTTTACAACAAAGTCCCAGAAAATATGCAGACCTTATCTATCAAAAGGTTTAAATTATTTATTAACCAAAAATTGTCTAGTAAGGGTTATTATACTACTAAAGAGTAAATTACTGCTAATAACCCCTGGGAATGAGGTGATCGCTGCTATGCTATTTCCTATTGTTTTCATAACAATTGGGTAAAATATTATATTGTAAATTGTGCTTCTTTAAAAAAAAGTCCCGCTGTGTTTCTTGCTGGTTCTTCCCAGGACAGAGGTTTTTTGCAAACCAGTGGTAAAAAGTAAAAAAATGACTTATAAGTATTACTGTAATCTATATTGAATAAAAATGATTCTATTCTATTCTATTCTGTTCCTTCAAGTTGTTTCCTAAGCTTTAATGTTCAGCACAGCTATAAATAAAACTGATGGCCTCTGTTACACATCACTCTCGCAGTTTACTTGCTTTCTTCTCGACTGACTGCAGGAATTAAAGAAATTCCTGGCATTTGCGACTTCGATGATAATATGGAGTGCTACATCGACTTCTTAGGTTCAGTCTGATTAGAAAGATGTGATGTGTCGATGCTGTCATTATGATACAAGCGTAAACGAAGCGAATTCTAAATCACACTATCGAGGAATTTGAATGAATCTCTATTTAAAATTTATATTTTCGTTTATTTATATTTTTCGTACTACTACTTGGAGCTTTGGCAGCTCTCAGGGCTGTGTATTTTCAGTTTTAAAGATTTAATTTAACATTGAGATTAGACCATTCTATTTCGAAATAAAATTGCTTAAATTGTATCTATTTTTTCTGTATTAAAATATATTTTTTTCTATTTCATACGTTGGGCGTGCCTAATTATTCATATAGTAATGAGATGTTTTAAGCATGTTTTATTGTCGCTTCCTACGATATCCAACGAAAAAATGGGGTGGTGGATTTGTTTATACCGCCTCCAAACGGTAAGTGCTTATACGCAATCATACGGCATCTTAGCCAGTGTTGCAAACTCGAATTTTTCCATATCCGTAGATTGATTTACGAAATTCTGTAGAATTCAGTAGATGCTATCAATCTATCAAATATCTTCAAAATATCCGCAGATCTGCAGACTTCTAAAGAGGATCGAAATTTTTTTGTTTTTGTCATAGAATAGATCAATTTTTTTAAGAGAAATTCTTTCTGTCATGTAAAATTCTTGTTGTGAGTTCAATTGTAGTATAACTTTGCATCAATCAGCACATATAAGAAAAAGGTACCATATGAAATTGATTAAAATTAATTGTTTTCTCAATAACTAAATTATTTTTTAGTAAAAAAACAAATAAAATAATTAACACTTAAATATTTGTGGATAGTTATATTAAAAAAAACTACGTAACATACTTGATGCTGGAAAATTTTGAACCAATAATTAGACGAATAAAATACAATGGACCATTTTCACTAAAATTAACATAATTATGTTAGTTTACTTGATAAATTACTATGTTTCAGACAATTTAAAAGTACAAGAATTTATGTAATAGTGAAAAAATTTACAACTAACAACTTTTGAGAAATTCGAAAAAAGATCAAGGAAAAGCGAAGACTTATTCGGCAGAATTTTTTAAATAATTGTATAAATAATTCAGACAGCCTTGATTAGAAAAATTTTATACATAAGTAACAATTCAATTATCTATGAAAATTTTATAAGCGTTTATATTAACTGCCTATTTTCTAAGAAGTGTTCGAAATTCGAAATAAACGTAATTTAATGCAAAATATCTACACCATTAAAATTTGAAATGGATTAACCTCACCAAAAAAATTAGATATTCAAAAGTAAAAATGCTTTTTTTAACACAGACAGCAAAGAAGACACAGAGAGAATGACATTGTTGGCTAAGTTCACACTCATGATAAAAAATGATTTTCTTGTTAAGTTTTAAAAATTCTGTAGATTTTAACCTCAAATTCCATAGTTCCGTATATGATGACAAAATTCCGTAGATCTACGGAAAAATCTGTAGAGTTGGCAACACTGATCATAGCGTTATAAATGAAAAGTATTGTAGGCACATTTGTACCTAACGAAAGTAGAAAATGTGCAGCTTTATAGGTCACTAATGAGTTTTTAAATACCGCGTGCATTAGTTCAAATATTCTTGCATTTAGCTGTAATTTAAAGTCAGATCTATATTTTTATAAGCTTTAAATAGATGTAGGTAAATGACTACACTAATAATGACTTCTTTTATTTGCTATTGTTAAGAATATTATATATATGAGCGGAAGTTCAATTTGCTCTCTTTGTTACGCATTTTATAATTCTAGCAATAAAAAAGTATAACGCACTAACATTCGGCGTATGTCAATTACCATTCGACCGTAACGAAATATGTGTTGGTCACAATTACATAATCAGTGTAAAGTCACAAGTGTGTAACGTACACGATAACTCAATATTAGATTAAAGCGACGTTGCAGTACTTTTTAATTACTTTTAACCTCAGAAACACAATCAAAACAACTTTGCTTGGCGTCGTCTGTACGCTTAGATCTTATAAACTACGCAACAAATTTTGATGCGGTTTTCATCAATATGATTGAATATGAATGACAGAATGATAATAGAGGAAGGTTAACATGTATAATACATGCATTATATATAATTCTTCTGTCCGTGTGTATGTGACTGACTCCTCTTAAACGGCTGGATCGAACTTAATGAAATTTTGTGTATGTGATTAACTTGATTCAAGAATAGTTTAGATTTACAATTAGACCTAGTACGTGGCACTGTTGTCGAGATCCAGATATCACCCGTGCGAAACTGGGACGGATCGCAAGTATACATGGTAGAGGCATGCTTCAGCTATATTAGTGGTATATTTGTAGCACGAATGGGTCGGCACGACCGGGGAAGGACCACGCTCTCACAGAATACCAGCGTAAAATAGCAGTTTAACACTGCCGTGTTTCGTATGGTGAGTGTAGAGAACCGGAGACCCTTTTTACTGGAAAGAAGCATGCCATCTTAGTCCTCACGTGTGAGAACGCATCTGCATTTTGATTCGCAAACGAGGATAAATGCAGATGTCTATGGGCCGCAGCAACCACTTACCATCAGGTGGACTGTATGCTCGTTTGTCACCCTATCCTATAAAAAAACATATAAATAAAATTGAAGTAATAATAATTGTAATATTGAAAAACTGGCTTCTAATAATAACCCCCTAAGGGTTATTTGTATGCTATTGCGACATAAACATCCATTTTTGAAAATGTTGTCGGTCTGTCTGTCTGGGCTAATTTACGAAATGGCTGACCCGATTGAAATGATACTTCATGAACAGATAGAGAGTGATCTAGGCTGATCTATATTTTATAAGAAAAAGGGAAAATGGTTAAAATAAATGGTCTTTGAATATCTTAACATTAATAAATACTACCTAGGCAAAACCAGGGCGTGTCGGTACTCACTTTATAAAAATGAAATGAACACGATAAACAAGATATATGACTTTGACTAAATCTCCTTACATGTTGCCTACGTTGAACTTTATACTGTTCAAACGAGTGGAGACTTCTATAATGATTTCTTATATTTGATAAAGCGATAAAATCCGTAAAATCAGTTTTATTTAAATGTGGACACTTCTATTTATCTCTGTTAATTTTTATCAACTTCTTATCCATACTTATCGGGGGAACAGCAAGTGGTGCGGTACGTTGCGCCTTTACATCACAGACGCAATCGACGTAATTCTCTTACCTTGCATGAAAATTTTAAAAAATAGACTCCATTTTCACAATTTCCCGTGAATGAGCCGTGGTAGTCGGTAGCCGCACTTACTTTTCTTGACTGAGACGTAGATCAGATGTCCTCTAGATACGGCGTATCTTGGGTACCCTGGGTACACATTGGAGCATAATTTCCATCAGCGTGACGCAGTCTGTGTTTACGTTCGCAACGACATCTGCTGTAAGTGTCTCCGTCACCTTGAAGACCCCACTTTGTCTACGATCTGGGTATTGATAGACACAGAAATGGATAAAATTATGTATTTTTGTGTCTACTGAACGCACAGCGGTGACCAGGAGACAACTAGGCTCTTTAAACACCTCAGTGAAGCCTCTGATGTGGCTCTAAATCGGTACCTTAATGCACAGTTGATTTTCTGGGGGATTTTAATACCTGTCACAGGATCGGCTGTTCCCATACCAGAAGACCGACTACGCTGGGAGAGAGGCGTGGAATGTTGCCTTGTCGCTGGGGCTCTCCCAGCTGGTACAACAAGCGACTAGGGTAGCTGATGTGGATGAGCACACAGCTAACTGCCTCGACCTTTTGCTGACGACCGATCCAGACAGGTACGATGTTCAGGTTACCTCACCCGTGGGAACTTTCGACCACTGTCTGGTGAAATCTGTGTCATTATACTCCCCACCTAACTAGATTTTCACTGTGTGCGGCGAGTGTGGCGATATAAGTCAGCAGATTGTGATGAGCAGATTATCCTTGACAGCAGGTCTGCTTCTCGTGAAAAGATTTGTCAAGCTGCGCGGATGCCATAACCAATGTGATACATCAAGCGATGGAGTATTTCATCCCCTTTGCTGACGTGCTCAGAAAGGCACAAGCATATGACGTAATTATCCTGGGTCGATGCTTGAGACCGTAAAGCTCCGGATGTTAGTCTTAAGAAGAGAGCCTTTAACCAAGCCGCCAAGTCCTACAAAAAGGCATTATGGCAAGCCAGTTTCGACCACATAAACGCATCGGTACAAAACTCTCTGTCAAGCCATCTGACAGTAGAGCTTTTTGGTCTCTCGCCAAAGTGATCAAGATAAACTTCTGTCGGTCTACACTGCCTCCGCTGGTAAAAACAGATGGCTCAATGGCGCATGCGCCTAAGGAGAAAGCGGACTTATTTGCTTCTCTTTTTGCTTGCAATTCACGTCAGGACAGTAGCAACAGCGTACCATCTCAATTACCCCACTGCGGTACCTCTACGTCAGAGGTTCATATCACCAACAACGAGGTTCTAAAAATCAAAAGCTAGTGGACCTGATGGTATACCAGCTATACTTTTATAGGTCTGTGCACTAAGTTGTCTCCAGTGTTGACGCGCTTGTTCCGCCTCTCATTCAGGACTGAAATAGTGCCCAAATCTTGGAAGCTGGCCAGTGTGCGCCCTGTGCCTAAAAAAGGTAGCTGTACCGACCCTGCCAACTATCGGTCAATTTCAATTACCTCCATACTCTGCAAGATTATGGAAAGTACATTGAACGCCCACCTCGTGGCATACCTAGAGCAGAATGATCTCCTCAGTTACCGCCATTATGGGTTTCGCCGAAATCGATCAACTGGTGACCTTCTAGCGTATGTCACTCACATATGGGGCGAATCCCTCAAGAACAGTGGAGAAACACTTGCTGTTTCCCTCGAAGTTTTGAAGGCTTATGACATGATTTGGCAGTCTATTGAGCTTGATTTCAGCGTACGGCTTATCCTCTAGCCTGATTGACTGGGTGAAGGACTTTCTGAGTGAATGATTTCTCCTAGTCGTCATCGATGGCTGCTCGTCTTGTCCTATCGTGACAAACGCCCGAGTTCCTCAGGGGTCCGTTCTCGCAGCAATCTCTTCCTGCTGCATATAAATGATCTGCTTATTCCCAATTAGTTAATTGCAATTTTAAATCCTGATTTACCACGTGCTTGAAGCAAACACGGCACGGCAGTGAAGGAAAACATCGTGACGAAACCTGCACGTCCAAGAAATAAGAAAAAAATAATGTGAAGTTCGCCAACACGCATTGAGGAAGCGCGTCGGACATTTCCTTGCACTAAAACCCTCTCAGAAATGAGAGGACGCCTGTGCCCAGTTGTGAGACGTATATAGGCTTTAACTTTCCCAATTTTTGCTTACCCTCGCTTATTAAAAACTTGTTTTAATTAACATTGCTCTGGTTCATCAGAAGTATTTACCTATTAAAATTTTAGAAGTTATTGGTTTTATTTATTCGTTCGCTGTATACACAAGCAAAATCATTACATACTGTTTATTTTACGGTTCAATTTTCAATTAATCACTTTTACAACCAAGACACCGCTTATCGACGAAGCTACTTACTTAATATTCTTCTGGGATGGCCAGCCGAGATAAAATAAAACTTTGCACATTACTACACTCATAATTTTAATTAACGTACCTATATTGATGTCTGTGGACATTAGACAAAGAGTTTAATAAATATAATACATTATAGATCACATTCATAGATTATTACCTATATTGTATATAAAGGATACTATAAATTATCTTCTTTATATATAAAAATCAATTGCTGTTCGTTAGTCTAACGAAAACTTTAGTACATGTCGACCGAATTTTATGAATTTTTTTGTGTGTATTTGATTGGGTTGTTTAAAACTCAATTGGAAACTCAAATCGGTAGGTGCCGCTTTCGTCGAGGACCAGAAATCACCCGTGCATTGCCGGGGCGAATCTCTAGGGTTTTAATATTATTTACACCTAAATAGATTTTATATAAGTATTTATGATTATGCGTTGCTGATGAAGGTACATACAAAAATAATTATAATATATATTTCATATACAATTTGGAATGTACTCATTTATACGTCTTACGTGCGTGTGCGTTTGGCTTAATATTTTTAGATCGAATTATTTGAGACTTTGTGGCGGCGCTGTCGTCGGGCCACTAGCGAAAACACATCGAAGCCTAAATTGTGCTATCAAAGTTCCAAATTAATAGTACTATAAATGGAATAGCTCCGAACTACCACTAGAAGCGTTCGTCGTTCCCCGGGCAGAATACCTTGCCCGGCGGGAGATCTCCCCTTTTCCTTCCATACCCACAGTGGTAACCTCGACGTGATATGAATACGCAACCAACAACCTTTGGAAACTACAACTTCAAACCTTCGTTATCGTCCTCAAGCACCCCATTCATTCACTCCCGAGCAGATATTGTTTGCTGTCTTCACATTCTGCAAGCCATCTAGCTTTACAAAGGTTCATCGCAACACTGAAATAATAATGCTTCCTGTTCCATCAAGCTACTCTCTGTGCTATAGTGTTCGGCACGGCTCTGAGCCTTACTGCTCTCCTTTGCTTCACGCCACTCTCGCAGATTATTTGCCTTCTTCTCGACTCACCGCAGACTACGAGGCAATCCCTGGCACTTGCTCATTCGTCGACATCTAGACTGCACTATCGGCCTTCGATCTGAGCAGACTGAGCAGGTGATGTGGTGGCGTTGTCGTCGCACCACAAGCGAAAATACATTGAAGCCTAAATCGCGCTATCAAAGTTCCGAAGTAAAAACAGTATATTTTATAGAATAGTTCCAAACTACCATCCGGAGCGTTGGCCGCTCTCCGGGCAGAACACCTTGCTCGGCGGAAGATCTCCCCTTTTCTTTTCATTCCACGGCCACAAGATTATGTTTGTTGAACATTGTATATTTGTTTACACCATTAAACAAATATTCCCAAATATACAATGTATATTTGTTTTATGCTGACGTCATATAATCCACTTACGTGGTCCTAGTAGCGCCTACTTTGTCTGTCTTTGAGGAATTACAGGTGTGACGATGTATGTATGTATCTATATCATTTGTTACAATCCAACGAATATCTTAGAATCTGTACAATATAATATTATAGAAATGTATTCAGAACTGCCACTGCCACAAATCACGCCAAACCCTCCAACGTTTGCAAACTATCCACTTAACACATTGACCGTTGGAGTCTGAGGGTTGGATGATGGTGTCGTGCCAACATTATTTGTTTAAAATATTTGAAATTGATTATAAAACTAGAGTCCATGAACCTGTATCTAAAATGTTATTAATCCGCCCTAGAATCTTCTATAGACTTTTTTGATGACAAAGACTCGTAAATAACAAAAATGTAATTACTTGAGCCCGTATAGGCGTTTTATTTCGAACTTTTGTAGCTAATAATATTAAAAAAAAACATCGTTTCGCCTGCGAACCCATTAACTCTGCAATGGCTGTCATAAAAGAAAAATTAAGCCCGCCATAAAATTTCACTGTAAACGTTACCGAAATGAAAATATAATAATTTTGTTTTGCGAGATTTGTCATGATTTATTTCTAACACTTAAGTGCGCCATTAAGAAGTGTTATTAAAATAATAAAATAAAATCTTAAGAAAAACTAAAACAACACGAACAATGAGATTACTAGTTTTTTTTTACAAAAATAAATTGACGAATTCTCGTGTAGTGGCGGGTAAGAATACCCACTACCCATATCGTCTCGTGGGTGTCGTAAGAGGCGACAGAGGGAAACTGAGACAGAAGATGGGCAGCAGCATATATCTGATAACGCAAATAGCAATAAAAACTGCACTTGCCAACCCGCTCCATAAGCGTTGCAACTATGACAATATACTCCCCATGAGCAATCACACAAATAAACGGCCGCCTCCCCGGCGGCCCCGCTATTCCTGGCTACGGTGGCGACTATGTTAACGGCAGGACAGCAGTTACTGAGAATCTCCGGTGGAGGTTCGGTTGCCACCTATGACGACTTGACCTGGTAGCAAATAACGCACGCAATCTGAGGACTGACGAGAAGATCCTGGAGCTAGAAGAAGAGATAGAAAAGTGGCGCTGGAATATTATAGGATTATCCAAGGTCCGAAGAGAGGGGGAAGACGCGGTAATTCTCGAATTCCGTAACTTATTCTATCACCGAAGGACGTGTCGGATTTATCGTCCATAAGTCTCTCGTTAACAACGTTGTAAATACTGGGAGTGTGTTGACGAGAGTGATGTACCGTATACTCAGAATAACCAAACGGTGTTCGCTGAAGGTCATACCAAATACGAAGGTTTACACACCTACCACGACACATCCCGATGAAAAGATGGAGGAAATGTATGAGGATATCTCCAGAGCCATGTATTCCTCCAAAACCCACTATACGGTGTTAATGGGAGACTTCGACGTAAAACTAGGCACAAGAGAGAACGGTGAGCTGAAAGTAAGGAAATTAGAAATAGGGAGACGGAACCCAAGGGAACAGCAGCTGGTCGACTTCGTGAATAAAGAAGAACTCTTTATGAGGAACTCTTTTTCCAAAAGCGGCCCCATAGAAAGTGGACCTAGTCGAGTCGCAACGGTTCAACAAAAAATGAGATTGAGTTCATTATGACGACCAGACGACAACAGTGATGTCTCAGTGATCGCGGGGGTGAAAACTGACAGCGATCACCGAATGGTGAGAGGCACACTGAACCTAAACGTTAAGTTGGAGAGGTCACGTCTAATGAAGTCAAAGCTCCGTCCCCTTCGTGCTCTAATCCAAAGCCCAAAAACTTTCAGCTCAAGTTACAAAATCGTTTTTAGTGCCTAGAAGATTGTAACGAAGTGAAGTGGACGATATGAATGATAAGTTTGTGAAAACTGTCCATGCGAGCGGAGCTAAGTACTGTAAGACTCATGTCTGTTAGACGGGAGATGAAGCTGCAGATTTGACAGCATACAGGCAACTGAACAGACAGATCTCAAAACGCATGCGGCGGGACTTACGCAACTTCAATACAGCTTGTATTGAAGAAGCAATCGAGTGGAACCAAGGCTCCAAAGCTTTTATGAGAGACCTGTCTGCCAGAAAGAGCCGACTGTCGAAGCTGAAGACCGAGTGTGGCAGCGTAGTTTCTGGGACACTTGAGATTTTGAGTGAGATTGAGCGGTTCTATGGGCATCTACACACATCATCGTAGGAGCCACACGCAAGTGTGAGTAACGATCTAAGAGCAAGTCTTATCCGACACCATTCCGATGATATCCCGGACATAAGTCTGAGCGAGATTAGAATGGCTTTCCAGCACCATAAAAACTGCAAGTCCCCGGGCGAGTATAGAATCACAGCGGAGCTTCTGAAAGTGGGTGGAAAACCGGTACTTGAAGTCATTCAGAAGCTTTTTAATTCCTTCTTCCATGGTGGAACTACTCCGGAGGCGTGGAGCAGAAGTGCGGAGGTATTGCTCTTCAAGAAAGGTGACAACGCTTTCTTGAAGAGCTACAGACCGATTTACCTTCTGAGCCGCGTCTGCTGTTTTTGAGAGTCATTACGAATGGTCTCGCGGCTGCCTAACAAGCCGGTTTCCGAAAAGGCTTTAGCATCATAGCCCACATAGTACAATCTGCCACTTTGCCTAGCAAATGTGGACTATAAGAACGCCTTTGATTTTATCGAAATTTGGGTGGTGCTGCAGTGCCTTCAGCGATGCCAAGTGGACTGTGATATCGAGATGCTGAAGTGTTTGTATAGTAGAGCTACGATGGCTATCCGAGTACAGAACCAGAGCACGAAACCTTTTTTTATAAGATAAGGGTGACAAACGAGCTCACGGTCCACCTGATGGTAAGTGGATGCTTTGGCCCATTGATATCTACATCTATCCTCGATTACGAATCAAATTGCAGATGAGTTGTCACCTGTGAGGACTAAGATGGAATGCCTCGTTTCCAGTAAAAAGGGTCTTTGGTTCTCTACACTCACTATATGAAACAGAGCAGCGTTAAGCTGCTATTTGACACTGGTATTCTGTGTGAGAGCGTGGTCTTTCCCCGGTGGTGCCGAACTATTCGTGCTACAACTATACCAGTAATATAGCTGCAGCATGGCTCTACCACGTAAAAATCCAACGAGTTGTAATACAGGGTGACGTAATATCCCCGAAACTCTTCACCGCTGCATTGGAAGACGTTTTCAAGCTACTGGACTGGAAATGATACGGTATTAACGTCAACAGCGAGTACATCACTCACCTTCGATTTGCTGACGATATAGTCCTTATGGCAGAATCGCTGGAGGACCTAATCACTATGCTCAATGAACGCAATAGTGTCTTCCAATGGATAGATGTTAAGATGAACATGGACGATGATGTTTAATGTCCATGTCACACATATGCCAGTAGTTGCTGGGAGCACAAAGCTCGAAGTTGTTGACGATTATGTTTACCTGGGACAAATAGTCCGACTAGGTAAGTCCAACTTCGACCGAGAGGTCAATCAACGGATTCAACTCGGCTGGGCAGCTTTCGTGAAATTACGGCATCATCTTCTCGTCAGGTATACCTCAAAACTTGAAAACCAGACTGTACAAACAGTGCGTGTTGCCAGTGATGGCCTAAGGAACTGAGACGTGGCACTCACTGCTGGCCGTATGAGAAAGCACAAGGTTGCTCAGCGAGCTATGGAGAGGGCTATGCTCGGGGTTTCTCTGTGTGATAAACTTAGAAACGAGCAGTATAACCAAAGTAACCGACATAGCCCAAAGGATTAGTAAATTGAAGTGGCAACGGGCCGGCCATATAGCTCGAAGAACCAACAACCGATGGGGAAGAAAGGTTCTCGAGTGGCAGCCTCGTACTGGCAAGCGAAGTGTAGGACACCCTACACTTCGCCTGCGGGCACGACCCCACTAGATGGAGGACGATCTGATCATGCAGTAGTCAATGGATGCAGGTGGTTTCGGACCGTGCTTTGTGGCATTCCTTAGGCGAGGCCTATGTTCAGCAGTGGACTTGTGAAGGGCTGTAATTATGATGATGATGAAAGTGACAGATGACTGACTGTAAGTCCACCTAATGGTAAGTGTCTACTGCAATTCATAGACACGTATAACCAACTTCAAACAAAGAATACTACAGGACTAATATGGATTGCTTCATAGATTGTAATTATGCTGGCCCTCTATAGCCTACAACCGAAACAGCAGTGCAAACTTTGTCATTTGGCAATAGAATATTAAATTGCCTTTTACCTGCCTAGGAGTCTACCTACTTAGACAGACTCTTAGGCATAAAGGGGTCCTGCGAACTAGTAATATAAATTCGTAGTTATAGTCATGAAACTTTTGTATTGTAACCAGTTCTTATTACGCCTGCGAAATTTTAGATTACTGGAAGTAATTTGAAGTAAACACTTTAGAAATGAGTTGGGGGGGGGGTGACTCCAACTTTAGGCCTAGTCAGTTTGAATAGCCTATCATGTAGAGGATGTCATGGGGGTCATGGTTGAGTTGGGGCAAACTGGTCTCATCAGATTGGGGCAAACTGGTCAAACGGGGCTTAAGATGACCAAAAACAAAAAAATTAAAAATTCTTATTACGGCTGTAACTCTGCCTCATTCGGAGGTTCTTGCACAGTCTACTTCCCGCATCCCACTTATTCAGACTTCTAGAAAGTGTATGAAAACTGAATTAAAAGATTCTACTAGAATATGGGCCACAAACGAGCACACAGCCCACCTGATAAGTGGATGCTGTGGTCTATAGAGACCGACATCTATCATCGATTGAGAATTAAAATGCATTTTCACCGCACAGCAGTCTTGTATTTACTAGTAAAAAGGGTCTCCGGTTCTTTACACTCACCATACGAAACACAGCAGCATTATTCTGCTGGTTCAAACTGGTATTCTGTGAGAGTATGATCCTTCCCCAGTCGAGCCGATTCTTTCGTGCTGCCCGCTATGTATAGCTAGTGTAGGTGCATCATGACTCTACTACGTAAAATAGTCTACTACTGTTACAACCATAAAGAGATATTTTTTTTACATTACATAATTATGCAGAGAATGACAAGCTTACCATGAAATAAGACGATAGTGAATTTGTGTTAACTGTCGTTTTGGCCACAATTCATACTTATTTTTGTTGCCTAGAAGATTTTTATATAGGTGATGATTAAACGAAATAAACACCATACAAGTTGTAGTAAGGAACCGTCTATGAGAACGCACTATTACTACAGAACTCTTTACATTTTGGCAAGTACATTAACGCAACAGTACGATTGTGTAATTCTGGTTGGAATCGATACCGTTGGGAATCACTTAACTGCTGCTGGAACTGCGTTATATTTTTTCATTCTATTAAAGTTGCTACAACTTAGTTTGCTTATTGGCGCATAATAAAATTAAATGATGTAGCCTGCCAAGTTCGAAGAGCAACTCTTACACTTCCTCAATTGCGTGCACTATCCCCGTCACCACTAATCCCGCACCACCACACTACGACAACACCACACATATTACGATACGTGTTTCGCCTCTACACGAGATAACCTCAGGTGAAGTAGACTCTTCGGTCAGCCATCGTACGGATTTTCGCAAAGTAGCGCCTGATTCAATTATTATTTGATTATGATAAAACTATATAACATTAATATGATATTACATAATTACCTTAATATGAATATGACATTAATTAAAACCGCACCCAGGCAATAATCGATATTGATACATTTACATATAACCACGAGACCAAACGTCACATGTTAAAAAATCCAACCTTAATGACTCCAGAGTTACACAGTCGCATTGTTGAATAGAGTTTGCGGAGCCTCTGCTTATTGCAGATGGTACAGGCAATTTAACCTTTATATGCATTCTAAAAAAAGAATTACGTTCACCTGCAAAATTTCCATGTACTATCTGCGTATTGGTTGGACTGGGGCGGAGATGTGTGCTGGCTAGAGTTAGATGTTGAAATGAAAGCATAGTTTAGCGCAATCTGACACTAAAAGCAGACGTCTCCGCCATGTCACTATTACAAAAACTGTATCTTCTTTTACTAGCGGCGACGCTCACTGCACGCCGTTCACATCTCATGTCGTCTCCGCTGTACGCTGTCGCCAGTTTGCGAGGCACATCTCACATATAAGCTTTGTACCGCCACCAAGCTCAATCTTGGCGAGAAAAAGCTCATATCTCCGCTTCGGTAAAATATGATACATCTCCGCTCAGCGGTATCAAATGAAGCTGAGTGGATAGGAAATGTGTGAATAACGAAATTTTATTGGTTGTTTATAACACATCTCTCCTCTCGTTTCGTCTCCAATTTCCGAGGAGGAGTCCGGGCCTTAGTCCCAACGGTAAAACTAATGTTTTTTGATTTTCGGACACTATGAAATTAGGAACGGAGCACACCAAATGTGCGCGCAACACGTCCGCGTCGCGTGACATTAAGGCTTTAACTAGCCTGAATGACCTTGACGAAACGGCGATCGCAGAGATTTTAGCCGATGTCAACACCGTCTAGCAACTACGTTCTGTATTACTTATAAAAGTGCAAAGATTAATAGACTGTAGAGATGACAATTATATAAGTGACATACTGCCTGTTATGCTTGCGCATCACTGAGAATTATGTCCCGGTTACGCATCTTCAATTACATTGCACGGTGTGGTGCTGTAGCTTTGTCCGGTAGGCATCACGAGCTATCAAGTGTTCAAGTTTCAAGTACGTAAGAATTTTTATTATATATGTTAAATCGTATTTATTTGTGTCGTATTAAAAATATGTCGTCAAAGCGTTCGCTGTAAATTTTCCCGGGTTTGATCCCCGACAGCACGAATGAAATTCGTAATTGCAATTTTCGTCAACACGCATTGCGGAAGCACGGCGGGCATTTACTTGCCCTAAAACCCTCTCAGAAATAAAAAAAAAGAGTCCTGTGCCCAGTAGAGGGATTTGTATAGCCTATTACTTCACTTTGTAGCAATATTTATATTCGTTTCAGATATAGAACGGTACCCTATGTTGACAAAAATATCATGTGGAGGCGACGAAAACATAAAACATCTTTGTACCTAGATACAACGTTCGAAAGATTGTCAGTCATGTCATACGCCACATTTACTAAAGAGCGTAGAA